>CAMZMU010000096.1:2196468-2796468 GCA_947311845.1 Poa pratensis
GTGGTGTAGATGCCTTGCTGTCGGGAAGTCGATGACGAACATGCATCCTCTCCACACGGGCTGGCGTGTGGATGGTGCATATCGACGTACTTCTCATGGAGATCTTTGAATTTGACGAAGTCGTACAGCTTGAGGCTTGTTGTTCGGCTTGGTGTAGTCCGGCTTGATGAAGTCACGGGGCGAGTCGATCTTGCGGCCAAGAGAAGAAAGCAATGATAGCTGGGCCACGTGTGCATCTTAAACGTGACGAATCTCATGTACCTGCACGTACCCTTTTCTCTCTACGATGCACCGTTCCTCATTGTGCATGCTCATGTGCCATCGGGCCGTCGCTGGAGGCTCCTGTTTCGCGTCAGCGTGCGCTAGTGCCGATCGATGCCGCCGTGCTCGCGGCAGCGTGGTGATGTTGCTGGCTGGCTGCGCGTGTGTCGCTGCGTCGGCCTCGATCCGCACGGGCGCACGCGTTGGCTCCGATGTCGACGATGACCTGATGCACGGGGCCGCCGTAGATGATGCAGATCGCGCCGTGACGTCTTCTTCCCCGATAGTTTCAGCGTTTTCTCACCGGATTTGAGGATCGTGAGATCTAGGATTTATTGGCTAAAGTGGATCTAATCTATCTAAGGAATTGAGAATTTCGAAAATCAGTCTCTCTATGAACAGAAAAATTGAATCTAAGAACCGATTCGATTGATCGAAACCGGTGCCGCGCCCCGAGGAGAAGAGATTGATCTCCCGGGGGCGGCGCGTTGCGGAAGATTTAGAACCCTAAGATCGGCGTCGTGAGACTAACCGCTCTGATACCATGTGGGAAGTTGTGTATCCTGATCTTTGTGTTTATTGCTTTGACCCTCGTGGGGTATATAAAGAGGTACAAGGAGGTAGGAAGACTTGGACTATAAGAAGGTTTAGTAGTCCTAATCTAATATGAACTTGTACACGTATTCTATTCTAACAGTGGAAATTGTAGATTACAAGTCTATTGCATCTAAAGGCTTTGTAATACTAGATAATTGCAGCTTAATGTAGTTACTGCTTCTGTACTGTGGAGCATTTGGAACAATAGAAACAACATAGTGTTTAAACCGTTATACTTGGATTAATCTAAAACAGGTGTGGGGCTAAACTTAAGCTATCTAAAGCTCTGGATGATCCCTTTAAAAGATCAAGCAGGAGGAAAGGTGGAGCAGTTCGCTAAGCTATCTAAAGCTCTGATGATCCTTTAAAGATCAAGCAGGGGAAAGGTGGAGCATTCGCAAGCCTGCTGCTGTCAAAACTCAGATCTTTTGCGATCGAGCCAGGCTGAGGTGCGAGGACTTCAACATGACTGTGCTGCAGTCATGGGCGTCTTCTGTTCCTTCACCGTATGGTGGCAAGGCAAGCCTGGAGTACCTGCAGAGCACCGCGAGTCTGGAGCGATTCACGTCGTCATGTGAGTTGACTGACGCCAGTGCAGAGAGATGGTTGTAATCGTAAGAGGATGGAGTGCGATCTGGCATTCGTTTTGGGGATAGTCTTAGTGTCCTGTTGCAAAAGAACTTCGTTTTGGCCTTACAGTTGACGTGGAGGACCAGCAACTGTAATAGTTTAGTTGATCATCTGAGAAACTGCTAGGTCTTTATGCAGCCTCAAATTTACTTTCCGCATGGCCTGTAATACGCCTCTGATGGTTTCGTTTTATATAAAATGGAGCCGGGAGAGCCTCCCTTTTAGTCTAAAAAAATAAAAGCGTTGGACACCAAGTATTGATGCCATGGCCAGGCCAGTCGAGGGGGCTGTAGCGAGCTGTGCTTAAGCACTAAGCTTTGATTAATCAGCCGGAAGTGAAAACAAACAGAAAAAAGGGCATTCAGCGGAGCTCCTGGGTCCAAAGGCCCAATAGAAACAGAAAAAGGACAACTCATGCCCATGCGTGCGTACGAAAACTACACCATATGCCCTCATCCCGGAAGGCAGAACTGCCGAAACCATCGTTCTATAGCAATCGCCAATTCACCATCAGGATCAGATAAGGCCGTGCGAATTCATGGACTGGAATCAGGATAGGTCTACCAGCAAAATTCTTGCGAAGAAGTATAACAAATGGATTGACAACCACTGTAGTCTCCTTATATTTAGATTGTTGTTACTGGTCCAATGGAGCAGGCCACACACTACTCGCTTGCTGTCATTGTCGCTTTCTAACTTCCAGGTGTAGCCATCCCATACCAACCCTCAAGGACGTCCTCGGCTTCGTAATGTTCATATGATGATGTAGTCATAGCCATGGTTACAAAACCCCTTCCCTTGCGAAGTCACCGCCGCACTCGGAAACTTTGCCATGTTATTAAAGAAGCAGTGTAAGCTAGAGCTATCAACACCTGGAGGCAGGTTCCGCACGACTAAACTGATTAAATACTTCATGTAATATGTCGGTGGTATCTCCATGCGGATAGTGCTAATTAATCTGAGTTGGATCACCTGTCTTTAGCGGCTGCAGCCTTTCTCTAATTACCTGGCAAAAAAATAATCTATGTTTATATACAATGCCACTTGAGACGATGCCCAATATAAATAATCTCCAACACAAGTGAGTCGACAGTTTTAGAATAATTATTTATCACTATATAAATTTTTTTTTGAGGTTAAAACGGTCGTACCCGTCATCTGATTAGATAGAATAGAGTTTATGTACAGAGTTTTGGAAAGGGAAAAATCCCTCTACAAAAATAATGCAAGTACCTGGACTGGAGCAATGCACGGTTGGGGCTGGAGCCACAAGAGCGGGACACCGGGCAATGAGCCAGTAAAAGAAGATTGAACGGAGCGCCGTGGACGGGGGCAGGGACTCACGCCACCGATTGCAGACGGCGTGGAACCGGACAAAGTCGGCCGCGTCGTGCAGGCGGCCGGAGACCACGGCGAGAAGCTCTGGCGGGAGATCGGACCACCGTCGCCGCGCGGACATGTTTAGACACGTACCTCTATCGATCTGCTCTCCCTGAGAGAGAAAAAGAATACTAGACCAAACTCTCGCCATACATACCATCCTAGTTTCCAAGTGCCCGGTAATGTTTCTGGGGGCCCCAGGTGACCAAGTGTGCCGTCCGCACAGGGCCCACGAAATTTGGGGCCCTAAAAATTTTATAGGTATTGTAAAAAAGCAATGTTTGGCTATAAATTTAACGATCTTTGATTTGGGCTACTGGTTAGAGCTTGCAGGAAGCAGCACAAAGGTTCTGAGTTCGAATCCCCACTCCAACATTATATAATTCTAATTTTAGATCTTTTTTCTACTCCATCGTTATATAGTTTAATTTTAGATCTTTTTTCGACGGTTTGCTGAATAGCAGCATCACTATATTTTAATTTTAGATCTTTTTTCTACTCCGTCATTATTATTTTAATTTTAGACCTTTTTTCTACGGTTGCTGAATAGTGGAACTTGCATACTGCACACCAAAGTTCACATGTGACAAAAGAAAATACAAAGGAGTCAAAAATATAGAATCATTTTGCAAATATTACAACGACATATGTCAGGTCCAAAATTTTTTGGACCTGTTGGCTCCAAGTAAGTATACATATTCAACGCGCTGGGCCACATCTTGAACAAGTATCCATCAGCTCGATCGACCCATCATATAATTTCAATTTTAGATATTTCTACAGGTAAAAATATGTCAAAAACATACTGGACAACACCAAAATCACATGTATCAAAAAATACACGTCAAAAACATAGAATCATTTTGCAAATATTACAATGACATATGTCAGATCTAAAATTATTTTGAAGTGAGTATCCAGTTTCAACACGCTAGGCCACATCTTGAAGGAGTACCGATCAACTTGATCGACCGCAAAATTCGAGTGATTCCCATGTCATGTCGCCTACCTCACGACATGGCCTGCGTCACGATTGCTTCGCTAGTTCGCTCGGGCTCACGCGATTTACCAGGCCACTCGTCACCTCGCCCGACACAGGAACGAAGTCGCATCGTATTTTCATGTGAGATAGGGCCCCGTTTTAAAGTTTCGCACAGGATCCCGAATTTCGCCGGCCCGGCCCTGTTT
This sequence comes from Poa pratensis, assembly GCA_947311845.1. Classification (NCBI taxonomy): domain Eukaryota; kingdom Viridiplantae; phylum Streptophyta; class Magnoliopsida; order Poales; family Poaceae; genus Poa; species Poa pratensis. The sequence continues at coordinate 2,200,525 of CAMZMU010000096.1, forward strand.
CTGGCAACATTTGCCGTTTTGCTTGTAATTCTTTCCAGTTCGTATTCTGAACGGACTCGCGAAATCCAAGCACGAACGCATCTTCTAGCCTCCGCCGCCAACAGAGAGCAGAGCTACGTACGCACGCACGTATGTAAGATCTGTTCCTCTGTTGGAATCAAAAACAAAAATTGAGAGTAATACGTACATGCCGCCGGCTGGAAACAGCCTGACGATGTCGCGGTGGGCTGACCTCCCGCCGGACCTGCTCGGCGACGTCTCGGGCCGGCTGCGCGACGCCGCCGACTTCACCCCGCTTCCACGCCGTCTGCACGCCGTGGCGCAATGCGCTGCTGTCCGTGACAACTAAACCTGCGTCCCGCCCGCCGCGCCGACGATCTGTGGCCCATCGACTCCTCCGACACAACGCCAATAATTTCGAGCTACCGACGGAGCGGTGAGGAGGACGCCGTCCATGATCAAGAGCCGGCGAGGGCTGGTGACAGCAACCGACACTGGTGGCTAGCGGGGACGGCACCGCCGCCTGGCTCTTCACCGATACAGGACTAGTAAACGTTCTCACCGGAGCCGTCACCCCCGCTACCTCGATTCCCAGAGCATGAGGACCGCCGGTTCCATCTGACCAAGGAAAACCTCCGTGGCATTGTTTATGGCGACGGCACCATCTTCCTATACAACATCCTTTATCGGGACTTGTTCACCGCGGCAATACTACGCCCCGACTGTGCGGCATGGAAGTTCGTGAGCAAGACGGTGGATTCGTTATCCAGCTTCAGCGACCAACCTCTAGCTGCCGCATATCATAACGGCAAGGTCCTAATCGCCGGCGTGCAGCGCTGGTGCGTCCTCGCACAGGATGACAGCATGCGCGGCGGCCTCTGGCTCCAAGCACGGGGGACACCGTGGCCAGGGGATGTGCGCGATTCCTGCTACTGTTTGGAGTCCCGCGGTGAGCTGCTGTGGGTGTCCGTGCTCATCAAACAAGAAAAGGATGGTGGCGATGACTCGGGACGCGCGTTGTCTCTCACGGTGCACGCGCTAGAAAAACAAGATGACGATGAAGAAGAGGATGGCGTCGCCAGGATGCGGTGGGTGGTGAGGGATGGCCGGACACTGGTGGACCGCGTCCTATTCCTTGGCAAACCCGTTAGCATTGTCGCAGACGCCACACAACTATCCCTGGATGATGGTGGGTGCGCCTACTTCGTTTTCAGGCGTGGCTTGTTTAGATACAGCTTTGTTGATGGTGAGGCCAAGCTTGTAAAGAAGCTACGTCCGGCATGTGGCACCGACAAGGCGTGCGTGTGGCTCCAGCCCCAGCCAACCTTTGCCCCGCTCCATGAAATCAGAAAAAAGATTGAGGCTCCAAAGAAGAAGAAGCAAAAACTTTACTGATTTGGTTAATTTGATGATGCATAGAGACATTTTACTCTAGTAGCTCTGCTTTCTATTTCCAGCCATTCATTTGAAAGCGGACTTGAAATTCATATAAATATAGAGGCTAACTTCGAAGCGGAGCAAGACCCGTCTCCGGAGGCTTAACTTCGAAGCAGAGTTAGGCTCTATCTTTATATAAATTTGGATCACATCAAAATAACACTCTTCACTACAGACCTAGAACATTCACGAGAACTTTTTCAAGAACTCTAATAACACTCTTCACTACTGACTTAGAACTTATTACCCCTTGTTTTGGACGGTACACATCGTTGCTGAGTCGGACTGCATGTGACTTAGAGGCTTTACCACCATATATATACATCTTATAAGTCGTCGGTTGGGATAAGTCGTTTGTAAAACTCATCTGATCATAGTGAAATATTGTCGGCTGGCGCCCGTGATTTTTTTCTTCCATTGTTAGAAGAATTTTGCATTTAAATCTTGTATCCCGTTCCGCTTTCTTCGTTATCTGATATATATCCTGTATACTAACAAAGAGGAAAGAGGAACGAGTACATCTTCTCCGGGACAAGCCGGTTCCGAATTACTAGAAGCGACTAGGACTTATTTCCTACAATGGAATAGTAGTAGTACTTGGCGAAAATACTCCGCCGCCAGAGGTTGGTCGCCAGCAGCAAGTGCATTTGTTGTCAGCACATATTTTTAATTATCTTGTTTAAAAGTTGTGATTTATTTTTAAATGTCAAAACTTTTTTTTTTTTGAGCTAGTTTCAATGTAGCGATTAAGACATGTTTCAAGTATGGGTTCGGTAACATTTTGGTATTAAAAATACATGAGTAAATTACTAGAACCGGGTCATGCAAAAACTCAATCCAATTACGTTTTTAGAAACCAATTTTTTCTCGCAGAAACCGGTATTATATTAACAAATATGACATATAATGCTGAAAATTTATACATATTTTTTACCGACCCATATTTGGTTATTGTACCAAATTAGTACTGATCAAATATGACGCTTTTTTTAGTATTTGTGAAATGTGTATGGTATATCTAATATATAGGTAAAAATGATATGAATATGTTCCAGAGTGTCTAAAAAATTGGCGGATTAACTTCTAAATATTTTTTGTGAGCTAATTCCATAAATGTAACAATAGGTGTTTCGGGTTTGGATTCAGTAACATTTATATATCAAAGAGATATGACATATATTTCATACATTTCTAAAATTGGGGTCATACTAATACAATCCAATTATGTTTCGGAGATCAAGTTTTTTCTATCAAAGATATCAGTATTATATCAACAGATTATAGCATATACTATTGAAATTTCATACATACTTTCACGACCCATATTTGGTTATGGTACCAAATTGGTACCAATCATATATGAAGCATATTCCATTAGTACTGGCGAAGTGTATGATATATTTCATATACAGGGACAATCTGATCCGATTATTTTTGATAAATGTATCGTTTTTAATGCAGAAACAAGTTTTCACAGCTTGTTCACAAATTTCTTTAAGAGTTCAAACTTATTTCACAATCATTTCACTGTAGCACAAATGTCTAACATATATAAATTATTTCATATATTACTGAAAACTGGGTCATACCGAATACATTTCAATTATGTTTTTATTTGGTTCCGGATACGAATATCATATATAAATTATGTCATGTGATATTGAAATATGAGACATCCTTTTTACAATCCATATATGACATAACTAACATATCTATGTGAGCTAAGTAAATATGACATATTGTACATAGATTACTGAAAAAGTGTATGGTACCAATATAATCAAATTATGTTTTATAAATCATTATATTTATGCATAAACCAATTCTAAATGAACAAGTTTTCAGACACATTTCATTTTTGTCCTGCATTAGAATGGAAGTTGAAAAATGTCACAATTAAATCATAGACATTTCATACAACTTTTGCAAATCTACCACAATTGTTTCACAAATTTACAGAGAACAAGAGAACAGATTAATAAAGGGATTTTTTTAGCAAACAAAAAAGTAGTGTTCAGATGGATAAAAAAGAAACAACACCAAAATCATCGCCCAAATTTTCATCCTCATAAAAAATCAAAATCCCTAGATCGAAGTCCTCGCCGCCGTGGGAGCGCAGCACGAAGTCCCGCCGCGCGCGCCCGAACTGCAGCGGCACGGGCGGCCACGTCCGGAGCACCTAGTACACCGTTGACCGCACCAGCGGCATCCTCCCCTTGGCCACCGCCGCGAACCCGACCTCGCCGCCGGTCTCCTCCAGTGCGCCGTAGACCTCGTCCCGGAGCCGGGCGCGCAGCGCGCCGCAGTCGGCCTTGCCGATCTCGAGGACGAGGAAGGGGAGGAAGAGCGAGAAGCCGCCGAAGGCGTTAAAGCCGAGCACGAAGAGGATGTTGTTGATGGCGTCCCTGGTGGCGAGGCCGTGGTCGCCCACGCCGACGGCGACGGCCTCGGCGCCGTGCTTCTCGACGAAGCGGTAGAGCATGTCGTAGCTCGGTTTGACGAGGATGGAGGGGAATGGGAAGGAGTAGAAGAGAAGCTCCTCCAACGGCTGCGGGATGGCGGCGAGCTCGACCAGCAACCAGTCACGCCGCCGCAGTGGTGATGATTTTTCTGGATGATGCAGGGGAAGGAGAGAAATACGAGACACACGGGTAGGTGGGCAGTGCGTTGATATTAAAGGATCGATTTGGCCAGGCTTTATTATGTACGTATGCTGAATCGGTATCTACACGCCACAAGCAATACCAAATAAAGAATCAAAAATACCGGAGCCGGCATCCCGAATCGCGAGCGCACAGCGAACGGCAGATCCGTGACCAGTAGCTAGCGGCGCCGCTAGAAAAATCGTGTTGAAGTACTTGGAGACTCCACCGACAATGGAATAAGACCTAGCCGCCTCTTTAAATTAGAAACCCTAGCCGCGTTGCGGGAATCTCTTTTCTCACGGAGCTGGAGATCGATCGAGCTACCTGTCCAAACATGTCCTCGCCGCGATGGTGGTCCGATCTCCCCCCGAGCTGCTCGCCGTGGTCTCCGGCCGCCTACACGCCCCGGCCGATTACGTCCGTTTCCACGCCGTCTGCAAACCGTGGCGCGAGTCCCTGCCCAAGTCGACAGCGCTCCGCCCCGTCTTCTTTCCTTGGCTTCTAGCCCCGCCGTCCGGCCGGGACATGAAGCTCAGGTGCATCTTCTCCAGGACCAGCTACCGCGCGGTGGCGCCGACGAGGTTTTCCAGGCACAGCTGGGTAGCGTGCGCCGATGGCACGGCCGCCTGGTTCTTCTCCGCCTTGCCCGAGCCTAGGCTCGTCGATCCTCTCACCGGGGACGAAAAAACCCTGCCGCCCTTCCCCGGGTCTGGGATGATGACGAACTCCCGAGGCGTCATCTACGGCGACGGCACCGTCTTCCTCTATAACTTCTCAGAATCAGAACACGGCGACGACGAGCTCATCGATAGGTCCGAAAAAAATGAGGAGCAACTAGACGTAGAGTCCACGCCGTTCATAGCGGCCATCCTTCATCCCGGCGATTCCGCGTGGAAGTTCGTGACAGCACAGTTGGATATGTCCATGGGTGATGAAGAGTTTGAAACAATCATTTCCTGGCCACGTATCGCGTACACGATGGCAAGACCTTGGTTTACCTGGACGAGGGCACAGTTGGATACAACAGCGACGCCTGGCACCTCCTGCCACCGCCGGCCAGAGACAAGTGCGAGAAAATATCGGTAAGCGCTAGCGAGGTCCTGGCCAGAGACTGGCTCGTCGAGTCTAGCCATGTCCTGGAGTCCCGTGGCGAGCTGCTCCGGGTGTCCGTCCAGATCGAAACAGGCGGGTACCTCGACTTTCCACGGAATCGCGGGGCACACCAGGCGCTTGCGCTAGCGGTGGTGGTGCACGCCATGGAGGAAGAGGTGGACGCAAAGGGCAGCCGCACGGTGCGTTGGGCGAGGAGGGATGATCAGAGCTTTGCCGACCGCGTAATGTTCTTGGGGTACCCGACCAGCTACGCCTTGGAAGCATCGAGGCTCCTCGGTGGGAGAGGACGGCGGGTGCGTCTACTTCGTCCAGCGGAGGTCAGAGCATGCTGAACTGCGCGGCGTGTTCAGATACAACCTCCTCGACCGTAAGGCCAAGTTCTTGGGGCTCCTGCCTCCGGAATGGAACAGCCGGGGAAAAATGAGGCCTTCCTGTCGCTCCTGCCCCAGCCACCATTGCTCCAATCCAGGTACGAACGTTAGAGCATCTCAGGAGCTCATCCAAATGTGGTCATCTATATCTCCATATAGAGTATCATCTAAAAAGATTCCTTTTTAGATGTTCTCAGTTTTCCAGCAGCTCATCTATATTCAGGACATCTATATTCTCTCTCCTATATTATAATAGTTTTCTGATAACTACCATTCAACAGCTTTTTGCCAACAGCTCTATTTTTTGAACAGATATATTTTGAACAGCCAGATTCCCAACGGCTATATTTCCAACAGCTATATTTTCAACGGCTATATTCCCAACAGCTATATTTCCAGATCTATATATACCACCATCTCCCACCTCTCTCACAACATTCCTGGTTGTGGCTTCTCTGCTCCCTATCCACTCTCTCACAATACAATGAGCACCTCATGGAATATGATGATGAATTCATCCTCGTCTTCATCAGGCGACGATGAATCATTATGGCAGCATTCGCCGACCGTGACGAGGAAGAGGAGGGAATTGCCCGACGCCGTGGCGGTTCGAAGCCTGGACGTCAGATAATTGATAGAGGAAGAGATGCTGGATTTGTTCTTCTCTGGGACGATTACTTCAAACAAAATCCTCGCTACCCTGAGCACTTATTTCGGCGAAGGTTCGTCATTAGAAAACTACTCTGTGTTTCTATATTTTTCAATACTGCGTTCATTTATTTATTTTTTGCACAGATTTAGGATGTCCCGTAATTTGTTTAACCGCATAGTGAATGGTATACTTGAGCATGACTATGAGGGTTATTTTACGCAAACAAGAAATTCTGCTGGAGTTCTTGGGTTGCATCCTCTGCAAAAGATGACCGCGGCAATGCGGATGTTATCTTATGGAATAGCTGCTGATTTAGCTGATGAGTACATCCGCTCCGCAGAATCCACAAATTTAGAGTCGTGCAAGAAATTTGTGATCAAAGTTTGCGAAGTATTTGGGGATGAGTACCTAAGATCTCCAAATGCACAAGATACTGCAAGATTGCTAGCAATAGGGGAGGAAAGAGGATTCCCTGGTATGTTAGGGAGTATAGATTGCATGCATTGGGCTTGGAAGAATTGCCCAAAGAAATGGCACGGCATGTTTAAAGGCCATGTCAAAGAGCCACAATGATCTTGGAAGCAGTTGCTTCACAAGATCTATGGATTTGGCATTCTTACTTTGGCTTACCGGGGTCTAACAATGATCTAAATATTCTTCATCGTTCTCCTGTGTTTGCAAAGCTAGCCGAAGTAAAGCTCCCGAAGTGAATTATAGTATCAATGGTCATCAGTACACAATGGGGTATTACCTTGCAGATGGCATATTGATGACGTGAAACACACGTTCGTTGGGAGACCCCAAGAGGAAGGTATGATGTAGTCAGCAGCAAGTTTTCCCTCAGAAAGAAACCAAGGTTATCGAACCAGTAGGAGCAGCAACTCTTCAGAAGGTTGTCAACGGCGCCAGAAAAATAGCTGTCGCAGGGAGTCTGGACTGTTGACGTGGAATCTGCACACAACACAATCAAACTACTTTGCCCCAACGAAACAGTGAGGTTGTCAATCTCACTGGCTTGCTGAAAACAAAGGATTAAACGTATGGTGTGGAAAATGAGTATTAAATTGCAGAGAATGAAAAAGGAACAGTTTGCAGTTTGTGGTTGTTTAATCAGTGTAAAAGAATGGACCGGGGTCCACAGTTCACTAGTGGTGTCTCTCCATAAAAGATAACTAACATGTTGGGTGAACAAATTACAGCTGGGCAATTGACGAATAGTGAGCGCATGACAATGCATATACATGACATGTTGACTACTATGATATTTAATTGGGCATTACGACATAATACATAGATCGTTATCCAACAGCATCTATGACTAATAATCCACCGCCGGGTTGTCATCCGAGTCCCCCGTTGGTATTAAGTTGCAAGCAACGGATAATTGCATTAAGTAAAGTGCGTAATGTAAACAAACACATATGCCGTGGACATAGCATCGTTAGGTTATCCCTAGTGGCAACAGCACATCCACAACCTTAGAACTTTCTGTCACTGTCCCAGGTTAAACGGAGACATGAACCCACTATCTAGCATAAATACTCTCTCTTGGAGTTACAAGCATCTACTTGGCCAAAGCATCTACGAGTAACGGAAAGCATGCAAGATCTTAAATAACATATAAGATAGATTGATAATCAACTTGACATAATATTCAATATTCATCGGATCCCAGCAAACACAACATGTAGCATTACAATAATATGATCTTGATCATGTAGGGCAGCTCACAAGATCTAAACATGATGGCACAAAGTGGAGAGACAACCATCTAGCTACTGCTATGGACCCGTAGTCCAAGGATGAACTACTCACGCATCACTCCGGAGGCAGGCATGGCGATGTAGAAGCCTCCGGTGACGATTCCCCTCTCCGGCAGGGTGCCGGGAAGAGGTTCTGAACCCTCCCGAGCTAGGGTTGACGACGGCGGCGTCTCTGGAACTTTTCGTGGATATTTGCTCAGGTACTTAGGGTTTTCGCGTCGGGGGGAATAAGTAGGCGAAAGGGCGGCGGCTGCGGACCCCCGAGGGGCCCACACCACCCAGGGCGCGGCAGAGGGGGGCCGCGCCCTTGCGTGTGGCCCTGGTGGCCCTCCTCTGCTGCTCCTTCGCTCCGTCAGGTGTGTTCTGGAAAAATAGGCACCCCCGTGTAGTTTCGTCCAATTCCGAGAATATTTCCAGACTAGCTTTTCTGGAATACAAAAACAGCAGAAAACAGGAACTGGCACTTCGGCATCTTGTTAATAGGTTAGTCCCAAAAAATGTATAAAAGTGATATAAAGTAGATGCAAAACATGTAGCAATTGGTATAAAACAAGCATGGAACATCAAAAATTATAGATACGTTTGAGACGTATCAGCATCCCCAAGCTTAGTTCCTACTCGTCCTCGAGTAGGTAAACGATAAAAACAAATAATTTTTGAGGTGACATGCTACTATCATAATCTTGATCATATAATATTGCAAGGCACATGTAAATGAATGAAGTGATCCAAGTCAATGGTCTATAATTTGCTACAAATAGATAATGAGTAAACAATGAATCACACAAGCTAAACGTTTTCATGAATAGTACTTTCGAGACAAGCATCAAACAGTTTTGCATAAGTGTTAACTCATAAAGCAATAGTTTCTAAAAAAGGTATTTAATCAACACAAAGGAAGAATTTAGTTTCAGCATTTGCTTCAACTTTCAACATATTTATCTCATGGATATTGTCAACACAAAGTAGTATAACAAGTCCAATACATTGCATATAACGCATGTTGTAACAAAGTTGACACTAGTGTTTGCTTGTGGAAGACAGAAAGAATAGGAAAACTGACTCAACATAAAAGTAAAAGAAAGGCCCTTCGCAGAGGGAAGCAGGGATTAAATCATGTGCTAGAGCTTTTAGGTTTTTGAAAGCATATAGAGATTGCATAAAATATTTGATACTCCTCCCAACCTTGCTAACACAAGCCATGGCTAACCGAATCCTCGGGTGCCTTCCATCAATCACATACCATGGAGGAGTATCTATTTTTGAGAGGTGTTTGTTAATTGTCAACGAATGGTAGCGGGTGAGAACAGTATTCTACCTGTCGAACGGACTTTTAAGAGCGGCTCCCATGAAGGACGTTATTTCTACCAGCAAGGCAGATCATCCCTCTTTCTCTTTGGTTTACACACATTCAGGTATTTCACTGTTTGTCATTGCTTACTGATGAATCAGGGCAAAAGTGTGAAGAGAATTAATTGGTTAAAGTTGTAATTAATTGGGACTGGGCACCCCGTTGCCAGCTCTTTTTGCAAGTTATTGGATAAGCGGATGTATATGCCACTAGTCCAGGTGTAAAAGTCCACTCGACAAATAGAATAAAGAATAACCACACTAATTCCTCATGAGCTAGTAAACATTGACACAAAAAGGGAATAATAACATTTTGAATAATTTAAAGGTAGCACATGAAAAATTTACTTGGAGTGGCAAGGAAATACCACATATAGGTAGTTATGGTGGACACAAATGGCATGGATTTTGGCTCAAGGATTTGGATGCACGAGAAGCATTCCCTCTCAGTACAGAGTTTAGGCTAGCAAGGTTATGTAAGCAAACAAGAATATCAACCCGTACACCAAGTTTTATATGACAAACATATTGCAAACGTTATAAGACTTCATACCGTCTTCCTTGTTAACCAAACCCTGTTATTAGAAAATATCTAGACCTTAGAGGTACCACCGATGCAAACCAAATTTTCAACAAGCTTTACGGTAGTTCTTCACTAATAGGCTTAACTCATGTGATGCACAATTTAATCATGATCTACTTGTTAACTCAAAACAATTGACAAGCATCAAGTTATCCATTTTAGTGATCTACAAGATTAAGCAAGTTTTTCCTTATACCAATTACCACATGCAACATTTTCTGAACCAACCAAACACCAATCAATTTATTTCATCAACTCTCCAAACAAATATAAGTGAAGCAAGAGAGTACTTTCTACAAAAGAAAGCTAATAGCTCTGACAAGAGATACATGAAAACAAGAGCTAAAAGCTGAACAGCGCTAGATATGAATACTCAACAAATATAAGTGAAGAATAGGAGTATTCTCATGAAAAAGCGGAGCGTGTCTCTCTCCCAATCAAGAATGCTAGGGTCCAGTCAAGCTTTATTGAAAATAAAAATGCAATACTGAAAATAAAAGCACACAGACGCTCCAAGAAAAGCACATATGATGTGAAAGAATTAAAATATAGTTTCACTAGAGATGACCTGATAATTTTGACGATGAAGAAGGGGATGCCTTGGGCATCCCCAAGCTTAGACGCTTGAGTCTTCTTGAAATATGCTGGGGAGATCCATGGGAGCCTCCCCAAGCTTAAGCTCTTCACTCTTCTTGATCCTATTATATCATCCTTCTCTCTTGACCCTTGAAAACTTCCGTCACACCAAACTCAAAGTAGATCTCATTAGAGGGTTAGTGCATAATCAAAAATTCACATGTTCTGTAAAGACGCAATATGATTTGTTACTTTAAACATTAGCTACAGCCACTGATGTTATGTGAAGCTCTTCCACCCAAAAAAGAATTTCACTCAACACTAGTAAAAGAGAGAATGCAAAAATAAAAAGGCATAATCTGTCTAAAACAGAACAGTCCGCAAAGACGAATTTTTTCGAGGCACTTACGACGCTCAGATCGAGAAACTCTGAACTAATGAAAGTTTCAGACATTCATAAAGATTACGCACAAAAATTTCAGATTTAATTAACAATCTGGTGATTTTAGGAATTTCGTACAGTGAACAGCAAAAATCTGTTTCTGCGCAGCAATCAAAATTAAGCATCATCTTATCATTAGAGGCTACTCTTGGCACAACAATGCGAGAAAATAAAGATACAAAGGAGTTGCTACAGAAGTAAACAAACTCCTTGACTCAATAAAAGAAAAATTGCAGAAAAATAAAATGGGTTGCCTCCCATAAGCGCTTTTCTTTAACGCCTTTTAGCTAGGCACAAAGCATGCATCAAGTATTACCAAGTGAAGAAGCATCAACATTGTAATTTGTTCGAACAATAGAATCATAAGGTGGCTTAATCTTCTTCCTAGGAAAGTGTTCCATACCTTTCTTGAGAGGAAATTGATATTTTATATTCCCTTCTTTCATATCAATAATAGCACCTACAGTCTAAGAAAAGGTCTTCCCAGCACAATAGGGCATGATGGATTGCACTCAATATCCAAGACAATAAAATCAACGGGGACATAATTGTTGTTAACCATGATAAGAACATCATCAATTCTTCCCAAAGGTTTTTTAATAGTAGAATCAACAAGGTGAACATCCAAGTAACAATTTTCCAAAGGTGCTAAATCAAGCATATCATATAATCTTTTAGGCATAACAGAAATACTAGCACCAAGGTCACACAAAGCATTGCAATCAAAGTCATTCAATTTCAATTTAATGATGGGCTCCCAACCATCTTCTAACTTCCTAGGGATAGAAGCTTCATGTTTTAATTTCTCTTCCCTAACTTGTATGAGAGCATTAGTAATATGTTTAGTAAAAGCCATGTTTATAGCACTAGCATTAGGACTTCTAGCTAGCTTTTGCAAGAACTTAATTACTTCAGAAATATTGCAACCATCAAAATCAAAGTCATTTCATCAAAAGTAATGGAATTATTCTCTTCCTTATTGCTAGAAATTTCAGCATCTTTATCAAGGACAGTTTCAGAGTTATCAGGCAATTTAGGACATTTTGCAATAGAAGTGGAAACATTACCAACACCAACTATCTTGCCATTAATGGTAGGAGGTTTGTTAACACTTGAGTTTGAAGCTTTTCAGAAGTAGTAATAGTATAAACTCTAGCAATATTGTTCTTTCTAGCAATTTCATCCTCTCTTTCCCATCTAGCATGCAATTCAGCTAACATCCTCACATTGTTATCAATTTTAACTTGTATAGCATTGAGAGTTTTGCTCTCTTTAACATCATGAGGCATGTTCTTTAGTTTCAATAAGTCAACATCAAGAGCAAGACTATCAACTTTAGAGGAAAGCACATCAATTTTCCCAAATTTCTCCTCAACAGTTTTATTGAAAGCAGTTTGTGTACTAATAAAATCCTTAAGCATAACTTCAAGATCAGAGGGTACACTCTTATTATTGTTGTAGGAGTTACTATAGGAATTTCCATAACCATTGCCACTATTAGAAGGATAGGGCCTATAATTGCTATTACCAAAATTATTCCTATAAGCATTGTTGTTGAAATTATTATTTTTAATGAAGTTCACATCAACATGCTCTTCTTGAGCAACCAAAGAAGCTAAAGGAACATTATTTGGATCAACATGTGTTTGACCATTTGCAAGCATAGACATAATAGTATCAATTTTGGCACTCAAGGAGGAGGTTTCCTCAACAGAATTTACCTTCTTACCTGTTGGAGCTCTCTCGGTGTGCCACTCAGAATAATTAATCATCATATCATCAAGAAGCTTTGTTGCAGCACCCAAAGTGATGGACATAAAGGTACCTCCAGCGGCCGAATCCAATAAATTCCTCGAAGAAAAATTTAATCCTGCATAGAAGGTTTGGATGATCATCCAAGTAGTCAGTCCATGAGTGGGACAATTTTTAACCAATGATTTCATTCTCTCCCATGCTTGAGCAACATGTTCATTATCAAATTGCTTAAAATTCATTATGCTACTTCTCAAAGAAATAATCTTAGCAGGAGGATAATATTTTCCAATAAAAGCATCTTTGCATTTAGTCCATGAATCAATACTATTTCTAGGCAAAGATAGCAACCATTCTTTAGCACGTCCTCTCAAGGAGAAAGGAAAAAGTTTCAGTTTAATAATATCACCATCTACTTCCTTGAGCTTTTGCATTTCACAAAGTTCAACAAAGTTATTAAGGTGAACAGCAGCATCATCAGTACTAACACCAGAAAATTGCTCTTTCATAACAAGATTTAAAAGTGCAGGTTTAATTTCATAAAATTCTGCTGAAGCAGCAGGTGGAGCAATAGGTGTGCATATGAAATCATTGTTGTTCGTGCTAGTGAAATCACACAACTTAGTGTTCTCAGGAGTACTCATTTTAGCAGAAATAAAAACAGTACAGAAAATAACTTGAAAGTAAACTAGATGCAAGTAACTAATTTTTTTGTGTTTTTGATAATTGAAAGCAAACAAGATAAAATAAAATAAACTAAGCAAGACAAAAACAAAGTAAAGAGATTGGAAGCGTGAAACTCCCCTTGCAGAAGACTGCTGTCTCCCCGGCAACGGCGCCAGAAAAATAGCTTGATGACGTGAAACACACGTTCGTTGGGAGACCCCAAGAGGAAGGTATGATGTAGTCAGCAGCAAGTTTTCCCTCAGAAAGAAACCAAGGTTATCGAACCAGTAGGAGCAGCAACTCTTCAGAAGGTTGTCAACGGCGCCAGAAAAATAGCTGTCGCAGGGAGTCTGGACTGTTGACGTGGAATCTGCACACAACACAATCAAACTACTTTGCCCCAACGAAACAGTGAGGTTGTCAATCTCACTGGCTTGCTGAAAACAAAGGATTAAACGTATGGTGTGGAAAATGAGTATTAAATTGCAGAGAATGAAAAAGGAACAGTTTGCAGTTTGTGGTTGTTTAATCAGTGTAAAAGAATGGACCGGGGTCCACAGTTCACTAGTGGTGTCTCTCCATAAAAGATAACTAACATGTTGGGTGAACAAATTACAGCTGGGCAATTGACGAATAGTGAGCGCATGACAATGCATATACATGACATGTTGACTACTATGATATTTAATTGGGCATTACGACATAATACATAGATCGTTATCCAACAGCATCTATGACTAATAATCCACCGCCGGGTTGTCATCCGAGTCCCCCGTTGGTATTAAGTTGCAAGCAACGGATAATTGCATTAAGTAAAGTGCGTAATGTAAACAAACACATATGTCCGTGGACATAGCATCGTTAGGTTATCCCTAGTGGCAACAGCACATCCACAAACTTAGGGTTTTCGCGTCGGGGGAAATAAGTAGGCGAAAGGGCGGCGGCTGCGGACCCCCGAGGGGCCCACACCACCCCAGGGCGCGGCAGAGGGGGGAACCGCGCCCTCCTGGCGTGTGGGGCCCTGGTGGCCCTCCTCTGCTGCTCCTTCGCTCCGTTAGGTGTGTTCTGGAAAAATAGGCACCCCCGTGTAGTTTCGTCCAATTCCGAGAATATTTCCAGACTAGCTTTTCTGGAATACAAAAACAGCAGAAAACAGGAACTGACACTTCGGCATCTTGTTAATAGGTTAGTCCCAAAAATGTATGAAAGTGATATAAAGTAGATGCAAAACATGTAGCAATTGGTATAAAACAAGCATGGAAAATCAAAAATTATAGATACGTTTGAGACGTATCACATATATCCACAGTGGGCAACATTTGTGAAAACCATACCAGCTCCAGACACCAAGAAGACGAAGAAATTTGCCCAAATGCAAGAGTCAGCTAGAAAGGATGTTGAACGAGCCTTTGGAGTTCTGCAAGCTCGTTTTGCCATTGTTCGAGGACCTGCTAAAGGCTGGAAGCGTAAAGAAATTCGTGATGTCATGAAAGCTTGTGTCATAATGCACAATATGATAGTTGAGGAGGAACGAGACAATGGTCGGCAAAGCTACACTTATGATGGAATGGGAGAAAGGGTCACAGTATCTCGTACCTATGCAGAAGAGCTGAGTGATTTTCTCCACATGAATCACCGTATTAAAAATAAAGTTGATCATTCTCAACTTCAAAGAGATCTGGTTGAGAACATCTGGCAAAAGTTTGGAAACGAGTGATGTAATCCATTTTCTTTCATCAATGTAATGCAGTGTTATCAATAAAACATTTCCCTTTTTCATAGTTCATACATCAAGTAGCTAACAAATCACATAGTTCATACATCAAGTAGCACACAAATCACATAGTTCATACATCAAGTAGTAATCTGTAATCCTAGCCCAATAAGAATCTGAATGTTGATCAGTTCCGACCACCGCATCCAAACCAGTGTTTGCCCATGCTTCTATCAACACCTTGTCCTCAAGACTTGACCAATTTTTCCCCTTCGGGATACCTTTTCTGCTCGGTTTTGGTTTTGCAGAAGCAGCAACATTTTCAGTTGGCGTTGTCACTTGTTCCCCAATTGGGCTAAAATTTTGTGTGTCACCCCATTCATGTCACCGGAACCAACATTCATCAGGTCCAGAAAAGATCCACAAGTAGGTACCGGTGAGTTGTTCATCTCTGAATTGTCCATCTAAAATAAACAACATCATAATTTAGTGTCTACACAAAATCAATTCACAGCAAAAATCTATTCACTGCAGTAGCAAAGCAGTAGCAAAGCAGAAATCGATGCAGTAGCAAAGCAGTAGCAAAGCAGAAATCGATGGATGCACCACTCTGCATCGGTGAGTTGTTCATCCCTAAATTATCCATCTAAATATAACCAACACCACAATTTAGTTCAGGAATTGACCAACATTCAGTAGCAAGATTCAGTAGCAAAGCAGTATAGGAATTAAACAGCAGCAGCAACAAGCAGTACGCACGAGCATGCCCAGCCCAGCCCTTGCCTGGCATCCAGCACGAGCAGAAACAGCACCACCGCTGCAGCCCAACTCGCCTGCCAATCCTTCCATGGTCGTCGTCCTCACCACCATGGCCCCGCCCCCATCTCCTCCTCCGCCGCCAATCTCGGCCTACTCCGCCGCCCCGTTTCCAGGACGGCGCCGCCGCCGCTATCCCCTACCTCGCAGCGCCGCCGCCCTCCGCATCTCAGCCTCCTCCGCCGCCCCAATCTCGGCCGCCCCGTGCCCTACCTCTAGCACCGCCGCCGTGCCCTACATCCAGCGCCGCCGCCGTTCCCATCTGGCGCCGCCGCCGGTGCCCTACCGCGCTAAATCGATGTAAAAAAAGAAGTGCATCGCGTACCTTCGTCGCTGAGAGGCACCGGCGTCCTCCTCCTCGTCGCCTGCAACTTCCGATTCGCGCGGGAGGCGAGCGGATTCGCGCGGGCGAGGGAGAGATGATCCCGGCTTGGTCACCCAGATGTGGAGGACGCACCCGAGAGCTGGCAGGACATCTATCGACCCATGTCCATGTACATGTGCTGCTGGAGACGGTTTTTTAGGCTTCGTCCTCTATATATCGTATAGATGTCCGTTTGGATGATCTCCTGGAGATGCTCTTATGTTGTCACTTTGTCAGAAATATGGTTTAAATCGTCACCACTTAAAAGGTCTTAGTGCATATACTACAATTTTCAACGCTGGCTATAACTTCACTGAATTCATCTTATACTCCGAGAGTAATATTGATATATAAATATAAATCTGAAAAATCTATTGACACACTTGTGTTGCAGATCATGTATATTTGGCATCGTCCGCAAGTCGCATGGTATATAAACATAGCTTGTTTAAAAAAAAAAAATGAGACCAGACAGGACTAGCCCTTGGCGGTATTGTATTAAGCTTTCAGTGCACAGAAGTGCAACGGTGCGTACGCGCCCGCGAGTGAGTACCGGGACTCGAACTCGAGCGGGGGGGCATCACAGGTATCATCACCCTGGTAGCCATCCGGGCTAGGCCTCGGTTCGCAAACATAGCTTGTTTTGTTTGCCAGGTAATTGGAGAAAGTATGGAGCCGCTAAAGACAGGTGATCCAACTCGGAAAATTAGCACTATCCGCATAGAGAAACCACCAACACATTATGAGGAGACTTTTATCAGTTTCGTCGTGAGCAACCTACCTCCAGGCTTGGATAGCTCTCGCTTACGCTGCTTCTTCAACAACCATGGCAAAGTTTCCGATGCCGAGGTGACGTCTCTAGGGAAGGGGTGTAACCATGACCATGGAAACATCATGTGAACAGTACGAAGCCGAGGACATCCTTGATGGGCTGGTATTGGAAGGCTACACCCTGAAAGTTCGCAGAGTGTGAGAGTAGTGTGTGGTCTCCTCTCATGCCTAGAGCAGTAACAACCATCTAAATATAAGGGGATCTAAGATGGTAGCCAAGGAAGTCTTTGTTTACCGCCTCCAAATCATCTTGTCATGAAATTAACAATTGCCTTAAATTTATATACTTTTTGAAAACAATTCGGACATTCGTATATATGCGATGTTCTGACACAGACTTCGAAGGCAATGGTGGCGTGGGTGGCGGCTGGGTCAATTAGAGTTCGGAGTGGGAGCCAATAGTACACACAAATCAGAAACATTTTTTTTATAGATAAGGGGTGCGAATCACTGGCCACTGCATCAAAATGATGCACACAGCAATCCGCAATTATTAAACAAAGATTACACGATACAACAATGATCAAACCGAAGTCAGCCGCTCGGCAACAAAAGGCGCTAAAACTATGATGGGTGTGGCCATGATCAGAGCCGCATGCTTTGACCTCACACCTACGCATATCATCTACAACCGGAGCACCGGTTATCAACAGACGCTCAACGCGCACCGCATGCGCGTGCTATTACAAAAGTCGCTGCCACCATCTTCCGCCATCCCATCTTCAGTGTTGATCAATGCGATGACCTTGCAAGGCCTGCCATCGACACCGCCACGACGCCAAACAACTCCACCATCCTGCGCGAGTCCATCATCAAACGCTCGTCGTCAAGACCCCGCTGCGCCACGCAGCAGAGATTCATCATCGTCAACGTGGTAGATGTACACCACTCCACATCTTGCATCCTCCATCCAGCATCTGCTCCGAAAAACGATGCCCCCAAGAGGGAGAGCGACACCGATGGCGTCGCCGTCCTTCGACCCGAGAAACCCGGGATCTGGGGTTTCCCCCTGAGCAGCGCGAGCGGGTGGACAGTGGCTGCAACGGCGATGCATTCAACAAGGTAACGACACGAAGGTGCCGCCATCGCCTGCTTGAACAAAGTCAAGGCTCAGTTTTCACCGGCAACCATGCATCCCTCCACCTCACAGCCAAACTCGCTGGCGGAACCGGAGATCTGCCAAACCAGCATTGGGCCGATCACCAGATGACCACCACCGCCAAACCTAGGTTCAAATCCCGGGCGCCTCGTGATGCGGATCAAGGCCCTGAGTAGAAGCAGCAAGTCTGCCGCCAGAGGCTGCAGGTCCGCCCCCGAGATCCAGCCATCGCTGGACCGCCATCACAGTTGCGTTCCGCCAGATCGATCGCCGCGATCTGCCGTCTCCCGACGCGTGAGGGAAAGGCCGCCGCCGCCGCGACGCCCTGGATTTGCATGCCCTGGCGCCGTCACGGCGGCGGGAGGGGGAGGGGTGGCCTGAAAGAGGAGGGGTTGGGCGCCCGGTGCAAGCGCGGCGGCGCCACACGGGAGCGAGAGGGTTAGGTTAGGCGAGAGGTTGTCGCCCCTAAATCAGAAGAAGTTGATGCTAGTGTTTGTTTATAAGTGACGGCTATCACTCGTTACACCTACTTACTTTCATAATGCTATTTTTATATAAGAAAAACATTGCTGCTGCAACACGCAGCCACACCTAGGCTAATTTTATAGTGTGGATCAACCACACCAAGCTGTACATATTGTGTGTGCAAATTTCGTCATTAGAAGGCACATATAGAAGACCAACTCACTTTTTACTTACTGCTGAAAGAAGTAGTTCAACGTTCATTACAATTTATTATCTATGTACAGTAGCGTAGTCATGTTATATACGTTTGCAGTATTGCTAATTTGCTACTAGAAGACGATCGATCATTAGTTTGAAAGTTACCTTCTGCTGCTCTATCACCGATCAGGATATATCACTACGGGAAAGGCCCAAAACGCGGACGGCCGGCTGCCGTCGGCGTACGCTCGCATGCCGTCGGCGTACACGTACGGCGGCCGTCGGCGTATCCCCGTCGGCGTAGAGGTCCGTCGGCGTAGCAAATATGCCGTCGGCGTATCCTCCGGCCGTCGGCGTACGCTTCGGTGGGACCCACAAGACGCATCCCGTCCGTCTCCGTCAGCCCTCCAGACGCCGACGGCATTGCCGTCGGCGTAGAGCGGCCTCCTGTCACAAAAAAAACCCGGCCGCCCCGCGGTGGGGACGAGCTCGGGACGGGCTGGAGGCGGCGGCGTCCGACGGGGGAGGACAGCGGCGCTGCAACCATGGCGGGCTTGAGGCAGAACTCCATGTCCTCCAACTCAACTCGGTGAGGAGATGAGGAGGCAGAGCCACCGTGGCGGAAGGATGGCGCAAACGCCGGTGCGGGTGGTTGGCGGCTCGAGGTCGGACGGCAGCGTACAGCTCGGACGGCGGCGTTGAGGAGATGGAGGCGGCGGACAGCTCCGCGTCGAGGAAGGAAGCCGCCGACGAGGACGGCGCTCCGCGTCGGAGAGGAAGCCGCCGACGAGGACGGCGCTCCGTGTCGGAGAGGAAGCACCGGACGAGGACGGCGTCGAGGAAGGAAGCCGCCGACGAGGACGGCGCTCTGCGTCGGAGAGGAAGCCGCCGACGAGGACGGCGCTCCGTGTCGGAGAGGAAGCACCGGACGAGGACGGCGTCGAGGAAGGCCAGCACCGCCCTGGTGATGGCCGCCACGCACCCGCACACCACCACCGGGGATTCGCGCCTGGGCTCCCGCGAGATCGGGACGGAGGCGAGGAGATGGTTTGTGTGGTGCGCGTGAGAGGAGAAAGAAAAGAGAGGATAAGGTGCGTGTACGTGCTGGTGTGAGAGGATAAGGAGAGAGAAGAGGAGATAGTGCGGTGGTGAGGTGTTCTGGCCAATCATACTACGCCATGTCATCGATCCACACATTTTTTGTCCCAACCAATCAGGATATAGTACATGTATTTGTGTTTCTTTACCATTTTGAAAGCAGCGTAACTAAATATAAACAAATCGAAAAGATGTGAAACTTGCGCCTTGGGTCGCCTATTTGTGTAACAGTTGCAATAAAAATGATAAATAATTTAATCATATAATTTAAGGTTTTCTTCACTATATTTGAGGTTTTCGTAAAAAAATGGGCAAAATGAAATTGAACTACAAGTGTGTGATAGTTTGGTCTAATTTTTTTACAAAAATACTTTCTAGGTACAAAAGTAGTGAATTTATCACAGAAACATCGATAGTTTTGAAAAATGTGACCCCTTTCAATGAATAGACACGACGGTCATTTTGACCGTTTTTTCACAAAAATAAAGAAATTGAGAAAATACTCAAAATATGAATTCCTTTGACATGGAGTCGTCTTATGTGTACTAGTTGCTAGGAAAAATGATAAACTTAAGTTTTGACAGATATTTCAAAAAAATGTTTCACAAAAAGGTCTATCATCTATAGACATGTATAACTTTCGTGTCAAATGACCAAGTTATGGCCATCCCCATGCCATAGTTTGTGATAATGTGTCCATATTTGAAACATAGGGGTGCCTTGGTATGGCAAACATTGTTGCCAAAAACAAATTCCAAATTATTTTAATAAATATCATTTTCCATTTTTTAAGTGCCAAAAATGACTTTTGTTATGAAGAAAATACCAAAAATATGATGCAAAAGGCACCCATCTCATTTTCACTAAGGGTACTACATATTTTATGGATAATACCCAAGTATTAGGAATTTTCTCAAATAAACATATTTGAGTGCAATAAACTTTTTTTTGCTGGTAAATGTTGTCGATATTGTATACAAATATATGAGCACAATAAAAGATTATGTATGCAAATATACTAGAGCACAATACATAATTATGTATGCAAATATATTTGAGCAGAATATATTTTTTCCTTATAAATTAGTTCATAAATAAATTATTATGCATGCAAAGTATATTTGAGAACAATGTTTTGTACTGATAAATGTTGCAAGAAATAAATAATTATGTATGCAAAAATAATTCAAAATGATAATTTGTTGTCATTAAAAATTATTAATACTGCCGTGAAAGGACACATTTCAGTTCAACACACTTATTCTATTTGTATGTTGTAATTTCTGGAACTACCGTTTACATAATATATATGTAGTATTGTCTCTTCTTCTGTACATAGCAAAGGCATTGTCCAACTGGTTAGTGTGGCTCTGAGTTTTCACGTGAGATGCATGGTTCGAATCCTCTGTGCCGCAATTTTTTATTTTTTCATACGACTGCCGCCGTTAGGATTCCGCCGTGTGAGCAAACAGAGCATGTACGCCGACGGCCAGAATAAAAAAAACGTCGGCGTAGATCATATGGCCCATAGGCCGACGGGCCCGATATTCGGCCGTCGGCGTCTTGGGCCAATCCCGTAGTGTATTATCTAGTTGCCACTGTGGGAAGAGATGCATAAGTGAGGCTAGCTAGTTGGGTACATTAGGATGATCACTACAGGAACTAAATAGCAATACTCGCACATACCAGTCCTAGAATGCATCATCCACCTCAGACGACTCCTCGATGGAGTCATCCTTCAGCTCGCCAGAGGTTCGAAGAGAATCATTGATCTCCTCTTTGTTGGATGTGAGTTGCTCACATTTATAATACACATTTGATTCCTCGATGGCCTAATCCATGTCATTGGCAAACTTTGTGTCGGTCTGAAGGTGGTGGGGTGGATATGCTCCAACTCCCACCAACTCGGCAGCTCCAACGCATCCACGGCGACGAGTAGTTGAGGCGTGTCACGGATGTGTCGCTGCAGGACACATCGGGCAGGGGAGCGGCAGCATTAGGACTCTCATTTTAAACGATTTTAACTTTGCTAAAACATGTTATAGTATGGGACAGAGGGAGTAGAATTTGTAGTTTTGTTTTCCACACGAGAGAGCACATGCACGAATCTGCGAACTTGCATTAATCAATCAAGGAATTAGCTGCCGGATCCAGGAAATCATATGTGATCTGCACAAAAATAAAGGTGAATTTGGCTGCGTAGTAAGCTCCAAAAAAACTGGCTAAGTAGTACACAAGACCGAAAAAAATGGAGCATAAATATACTATTCGCTATTTCACAGTTCACGAATTTTTGAAAGGATCGATTCAAGCAACTTAAAAATGAGGTGATATGAATATAGGTTTGTTGCGTTGAAAATTTAATTTTTTATAAAATGTTTAATGAGAATAAATTGACAGTATGCGCTAAGCCTACATTGTCATGGTGACCAGAATTCAGGGCGGAAAATACAGTTGTCAATAGCAGCAATGCATAGCAGAATATGCAGCAGTGGGACAACTTTCATGAATGAAATGAACAGCTCAGCATGGTATAAACTAAAAGTTACTACCAGTACAGCTCCAGGGACACAGACACCACGAAACAAACCAAACAGTTTTCATCTCATTATAGGTAGCAGCGAAAATAAAGACCTGGTCACAAATTGTGCATTCATGAACTTTCAGTACAACCGATTACAGCAAAAACAGAACAGTCTGATATCCGAAACATGAAAACTAGCATCATAGGTGAAGCAAGCATTCCCAAACTCAGCTACATCTAAACACGGGGAGCCGGAGCACCAGCACCGGGCACAGCCCCAGCAGGCGCAGCGCCTGGTCCACCAGGGCCTCCGGCACGGGGCGGGCCACCTGGTCCACCAGGCCTTGGGCCATCCTCCTGCAGGCAAGTACCAAATGAGATAATATTAGTGAATGCAAAATCAACCAAAGAAGTTGTGTAACATCCAGCAAGCTGTACAAAAAAAAGGTAGAACTGCTGTAGTTTGTCCTTAAGATATAAGATCACAAGCAACAAAAGTAAGAAAATATCACACCTGCTTACAATCAGCTAGAAACAATTAAGTTTTAAGCAGAAACAGTGTAGGAGATGGTTATACAATATTCCATCCGTTAATGATCAGCTAAAAATAGAATATTTTAGCAGACAAAGTGAAGAGGATGGTTATCATATGTAAGGGACTGCTTCATCCCAGAGGCGACTTCACTAATTTCAGCCAATGGGGAAGACAAGAAGTCCCACGTAAAATACGGCAAAACAGCTTAAGGAGATGGATAGAAAATGGTCCACCGTTAATAATCACATAAAACAGAACGTTCTAACAGACATCGTGAAGAGGATGGTAATCAGATGTAAGGGACTGCTTCATCCCAGAGGCGATTACTCTTATTATAGCCAATGGGGCAGACAGAAGTCCCACACACTAATGAATTATTAAACAGAAGACAAATAAGTAATTTGTGGGACCTAATAACTAGCTTTGGAATGCAATAGCAACTCTAAATATACCAAGCAGTTTTTTACAAATGATAGCATTCGGAAAGTTATGACTGAATTAAAATCAGTCATCACACATAAGCCTGCAATGCACCAAACATGTTAATTTATGCTTCCGTTGACGCATCCATTGCAACAAATACACAAAGAATGCAACGCCAAAAGCAACACAGGGACAGTGAATTAACAATGATGAACTACTCTGGACTTCAACTTCAAACAATTATGGGGCAGTATTCTTCAAAAGCTTGAGAACTAATTTGCATATAAAGAAAAGAAGGTTGTAGAGTTATACCCTGCGCCTGAAACGCTGGGGAGGGTCACGGTTCCTCCTGTTCTCACGAGAGCGGACACGGACAATGTGAGCATGGATGGCGCAAGAGACACAGTGGTGCACCTTGGCGTACAGCTTGGGTAGAACGTATCCTGAACACGAGAGCAAAGTAATGTGGTTGTCTTCAGTATATGACAACCAGTGGTGGATATCAAGAATATAATTCATAAAAGGAATATGGTATACCATCATGCACGCAAGCCTCCTGCACATCTCTCACTGCAGCCTGCTCAACAATGTTCCTCACCAAGAAACGCTTGATGGCCTTGTCCTGCAAAATAAGGAGCGATTTTTAGGCATCATCACGTTATCTGTAGAGCACACAAGTGGGTATTAAACTGGAGGACACATCATTAACAAGTGTCAATTGCTGATTAGATAACAGTTAACTAAAATAACCTGAACACTACTGATGGATATGAACATCACTGTTACAACGAGATGAACATCTCGACAGTAACGCTCCACAACGAACCAAATCTCAACATGACGCTACTATGGCAACTAAGAGATCCAGATCGCGGCCACACTACGGCAAGCGCATCCATAGATACCGATCCATCTACTACTACTAAACTACCCCGATCTATCCACCGTAAACAAGTCTGGCGACATGAGAAGGAGCGTAATGGACCTTGGGGCAGCACTTGGCGCAGTTGGAGCACCGGATGTACTTGACGTGGCCGCGGCCGTGCTTGTTGCGACCGCCGTTCCTCCGCTTGAACGTCTGCAAACAAACGCCGGCGAAGTTAGAGATGGGTGGTACAGAAACGGCGACGAGACCAGAGGAGGGGATCTGAGGCGGCGGAGCTTACCATGGTTGCTGCGAGGTGGAGGAGACGCCCAGGAGAGGCAGTGCGCAAGGAGGGAGGTTTAGGGTTGCGGCGGCGGCGTGGGAGGAGGAGGCGATGGTGCGAGCTTCATATAGTACGAGTTCTGGGCTTGGCGGGTCGAGTTGGGGTTCTGGGCTCGTGGGCCTTTCGAGCCGAGGTTAGGCCGGCGTCTAAATGAGGTTCCCCTCCCTATCGGAAAACCCTCCATATCGCTTGGGCCTCATATCGCTAAAGGTTTTCCGTGTCGGGCTGGGCCCATTAATGCTCTATGCAGAGATAATTGAGTCAAAGCCGCTCGTTGCTCTGCTCAAGAAGAAAAATGGGAAATTTCAAAAAAAAAAAAAAAAAAAAGAAGAAAATGGGAGTCTCAAAAAAAAAGAAAAAAAAGAAGGCAAACCGAGAATACTAGTTTTAGGGAGCTGCTGTGGACTGTGAGCTGTGAAAAATCCGCTGTGAGATGAGAACTGTGACAAAGCTGAAATTCGTTTGGCTGAAACAACTGTGAAACTGTGAATTTTAGGCGAATCATCTGTAATACCGCTAAGACCGTGGTAGAGCCGTCGGCCTGAATTTTTAGCCAGATTTCGCCACGTACGCCTTGCCGGTCCACCACGCCGGACCACCTCTGGCCACCTTGATATCGCCGGACCCTCGCCGGGGTTGGTCGGACCTCGCCGAAACCTTGACGGAGATAGGGGAAGACATGCTGAACCTTGCCGGAGCCACGTCAGACCGCCTGCAGCCACCTTGATATCGTTGGGCCCTCACCGGAGTTGGTCGGAATTCGCCGAAACCTCGCCGGAGATAGGGGAAGACATGCAGGACCTTGCCGGAGTCGCGCTGGAACGCTTCTAGCCACTTTGATATTGCCGGATCCTCGCCGAAGTTGGACGGACCTCGCCGGATATGGCCAACCTCGCCGAAAATCATCAGAACTATCCTAGAACTTTTCGGGACCTCGCCGGAGCTGCCTGGACTTCGCCGGAATGACAATTTTTGTACTTATTATTTATTTATGTAATTTGGAACACTTTTAAATAATATGAATAGAAAGTG
This sequence comes from Poa pratensis, assembly GCA_947311845.1. NCBI lineage: Eukaryota > Viridiplantae > Streptophyta > Magnoliopsida > Poales > Poaceae > Poa > Poa pratensis. The sequence goes on from CAMZMU010000096.1 coordinate 2,226,182, forward strand.
ACGTCTCCATTCATTACAAAGGATTTACACGTACATACATACTGGAGTACAAGCAAGGAGCTTGATTGGATCGATCTCCTACTGGCTTTGCATGCACGTAGGCAATCCGCTGCTACCTTTCCATGCATGTACAAAAGATTGAATGCAAAGACGAGAGAGGCTGTGCCTGATCGGTGACTGGAAGAGATCTTGGAAGCAGGTGTTCGTGAGGACAAACAGCGGGAACGGGATCGGTGGTAAGGAACGGAGACGGGAAGGTACAGTAGGACAGGCGCCGTCCTGCCGTCAGCCGGCCGGAGGAGCAAGGCGTAGCGAACCCTAGCTCTGCGTGGGCGCCGCCATGCGAGTAAAACGGGGAAAGAAAATAACGAGCGGTCAGGGAGATGGCGCGCGATCGCCATCTGTACGAGGAGCAAAAATTAAAGATCGAAGCGGTATGACTTATCGGTGGTATTGGTGGGTAATTTTTGTACAGAGTTAAAATCGGAAGCAGCAAAAGCAGGGGTACACCTGCTTTGCAAATAACACTACGGAAAGCAGGCTGCTTTTATGGAATCTGCTACGAAAAAGATCCCTTTGGTTAGCTTTTAACTTTCTGGCAGCAGACGCAGGTTGGAAAAGCAGAACCAAACAGACGCCTTTTAGGTCAACTTAGGAACTTGTTGCGATGAAAGGCTAATACTCCATCACACTGCCATGGCTAACACTGTACTCGAGATATGGATTTAGTTGACTAGAAAGTGTATGTGTGGTCATCACATGACTAAACAGTTCGAGTTATTCATAACAAGACATAACAAATCCAACAAGGTCGTCCAATCTCAGAATATATAGCTTTTACGAAATGGCTGAGCATTCATGCCAGGTCATCTATTTACAATATAGTACTCACTCCGTTTCAAATTACTTGACTTGGGTTTGTCCAAATACGGATGTACCTAGACACTAAACAAGTATAGATACATCCGTATTTGGACAAACTCAAAGTCAAGTAATTTGGAACGGAGGGAGTACAACATAGCCACACTATAAATACTGGTGGTAGAGGCCACGCTACCGATATAATCCAATGGCTTTGCTATAGTAGCAGACCAACACACAAAAAACTGAATAAATACAAGTTTTGACATCGTTTGTACAGTTGCAATGATCGGGTTGGACGCCGAGCAAGGTTAATTTTTTTTTTGAGGAAAAGGACCCGATCCATATAATCAGCATACTCAGTACAAATTACAAAGAAGTCCAAGAAATAAAAGAAATTACAGAAGGACCCTGCAAAATGCACAAAGCACCCCGAGCATCCTGGAGCAAACACGATCAGGTCCACCACCGCTCTCCCGAGAAACCTAATCCACGCCGGCGCCGCCGTACCGCACACCGCCGGAGAAGAGGAGCCACCACCTGAGGAAGACGACCGCAAGATCCAACCGCCGCTCCGCGACGGCATCTGGCTCGATGAACGACCACGGCCTAAGCTCCGAAACTCCAGCACCACCCAACTCCCCACCGACGCCGCGCCGACCAGGCCCGCCCGCACCGCACCGTCTCCAGGTCCTGCTCGCTTCGCCACCATGGCCAGCCGCAGCAGACGCCCCGAAGAAGAAGACTACCCAGCCCACCTGCACCAAAAACAGAGCACCGATCCCCGCCGGCTTCTCCCCTCGCCTCCACGGCCGGCCAGAGGAGCACAGCGGGAGAACCGCGCCAGACGAACAACCTCCACAGCCTCCCCGGCGAACGCCGGAACGGGGAAGGAGGGGGAGGACAGAGCCCCACACCGGCGCCATCGTCTCCGTCTTCAACGGCGCCGCCCGGCACGCACACCTACACTACCACCTAAACTACACCCGCGGCGAGAAACGGAGCTCCCCCCCGCCTCCCGGTGCCGGAGCGGCGACCGGAGGCGGAGGGGAGCGGCGATATCGCCGGCGAGTTCTCGAAGACGCGAGTTCGCCTCGGTGTCGCCTCTCTCAACTGTAGCAGAGGGACACGCGAGCACCGTTCCTGAATGGGTTACAAGTGAATTTTGAGCAAGGTTAATTTTGGCTAGCTAGTGGGCGCATGTCATGGAAATCTGGTAGATATGGGAGGCATTAGGAATGTGAGCATAAGTAGAAGGCAGAGGGCAAGTCATTTGTTCAATCTGAAACCATGACGAGCCATAGCTGGCAAACCTGACGAGTCTTCTCCGCTTCCGAGCTCCATAGGAAAGTCCAAACCAAGACACCGGCAGGGTCAGCATTCCATCCCCCGTTGATGTTGTCAGGATCGATAAGTATGCACAGAGCAACCCTGTCCAGCCTTCAATGGAACAACCCGCGCACGATCCCAACAACACACGTGAGTACTGGCCTCCGTGCCGCGCTCCAGCTCCAGCCCCAACTCCAGTGGCAGTCGTCGGGTAAGGTTCAGTGATGAGTTTCGCCCAGACATTCTCGTAGTCATCATTCCAATGGAAACTTGGGTTTGTATATGCAATAACTTGCTTCTCTTCTTTTCGGGCTACTTTTTTCTCCTACAACTCCATGTGCTCCTCCAAACTATGTCAGTAACTCAGTATACATTTCTTATCGTGGTGACGTTTCTATTACCTACAGAAATTCATTTACGTTAAAGTATGATCTACACAATGCTATAAGATTAATTCAACCTATTCAGCTGAACAATCAGAGCGGCTAATTGTGATTTTTTTTAGAGCTAAGGGGTTCTCCCCGATTTCCATTATTAGAAACCAGTGTACGTACAGGAAAGGTAAACAACAAGAAAGTAAAGAGTTCAAACTCCAGTCTAACCGCCTCACGCAGGAGGGGTTAAAAGCTAGAGGAGAAGTTAAGGTTTTAAACTCTTTCAGCTGAGAGAAGCAACAAACTTCACAGCCAGCAACTAATTAAGCTATTACACGACTGGGCACCGACGACCAAGGCTAATTGTGAATATTATCTATGGACAGATATTACAGTGGGTTTCTCAACTGATATTTTTTTTTTTGCGATTAACTGGTATTTTGTTGGCATATTAATTGGGTTTCTCGAAAAACAAATTGTATTTTCAAACAGTCGGTGTATTGACCTGGAGGTGCTGGAAATGAAAAAACCTTTAGTTCATTCATTGCATGTCATATTTCACATGATAAATACTCCACGGTAGATGTTTGTGTGGAAGTGAGGTTATCTAGCTAGAAGATGGAGGATGACGTTGAGCACAACAGTATCAATTGTTTAAAAATGAGGTACCGTATTTCGAAATTTTGCTAGGAGAGCGACGCATCGAGAAGGAAATAGAACGTTCCTTCGCATTTTGGAAACGAGAAGCTCCAGTGGATCGGAGCAAGGCTTAGCAGTGTTCGTTTGATAGGAAGAGAGACAAATGTTTATCTAAAAAGGAAGAGAGACAAATAATGAATTCTGAAGCAGCTCACGTATGGCACTTTGAAGTTCTGAATTCTGATTTGATCTGACAACTTACCGACACTGAAACCGACTTAAGGAAAACATCTGTACTAGGTATTATTACAAGTTTATTCTAGAAGCAACAGATTAACCGATATTTTGTCTGAAGTTGCAAAGCGAAGTGAAAACTATATATAGCGTGCTATTGTCGGAGCCACACATGCTCATAGTCGGTACCCCATCCGGGACGCAGCCTTTCCACGACTTTGGCCTCGTTGTCGACAAGGTTATACCTTAACACGCAGCGGTCGAAGACAAAGTAGACGCATCCACCGTTGGCACCTCCAGGATATGTGACGTCTACGGTGAAGCTGGCAGGTGACCCGAGGAAAAAGACACGGTCGCTCAAGCTCGGGCCGTCCCTCGGCATCCAACGCGCATTGCTAGTACCTTTGTTTGATCCTTCGAGCATGTGCACCTTCACCGACAATGCTTGGGTTGGGTCGCGATTGGCATGAACATGGCGCCACTTCTTGTCGACGAAGATGGTCACCCAAAGCAGCTCGCCGTGGGATTCTAGAACGTAGCTGTCGCGAAAATGTGTATTTTCAAGATCTGCCTTCATCCACGCTCAAGCAAGCCTCCTTCAAAGTAGTCTTCATAGTCATCTTCACGGTCCTCCGGTGTTAGCACGCGCCAGTGGTACTTGTACACGTGCACGAATAACAGCACTTTGCCATCGTGATATGTGGCGCCGGTGCAACGGTTTCCTATTACATGTAGCTTCTTTTTGAAGATAGTCCACACCGTATCACCGCGGCGTAAAATCGCGGCCGTGAATGTGGATGGGCGCCCCAACCCTCGGGTATCATTGACAAAGCTATACAGGAAGACGGTGCCGTTGCCGTAGACGATGCCACGTGAATACTCCATGGAACGCGTGATCTCGTGGTCTGGGAACCGAGGCAACGATGTGACTTCTCTGGTGTCGAGGTCGAGGAGGCTTGGCTCAGGACTCACGGTGAACAACCAGGCGGCCGTGCCATCGGAACTAGCCACCCAGTTGTTCTTGCCGGCAAACCGGGCAAACGTGACGTAGTTGCGGCTATAACTCGCAATGGATGTAACCGGCCAGAGCGTGCGCTGTCGCACGGTGGAGTGCAAGACGAGGCCGTCGCACGGTGTGGAGGCGACCCGGAAGAGGGGCAACGGCGACGTCCGGCGCCACGGCCTGCAGACGGCGTGGAAGCGGACGTTGTCGGCGGTGTGATGCAGGCGGCCGGAGATATCCCGGAGAAGATCTGGCGTGAGGTCGGCCCATGGCCTCCTGCGGGTGGCCGCGGCTTTCCTCCGGGCGGACCTGCTGGACGGCGGCGCGTGCATCGTGATCAGATCGATCGCAGGAGAGAGATCGAGTTTTGATGTATGAGATGCAATCTCGCTCGTAATCGCGTGATCTACAATATTAAGGCCTTATTATGCATTGTTCGTAAATACTCCACCTGTGCAATAAAAAAGCCGCACGTGACGTACGACACCAGCGTTTTTTTGACACATCCAACACCCTCATATATTCACCAAACATCCACATACAAAGTACACAGATCGAAGAAAACGAAGAACATACATACGAGGAGGAAGATCCAGAGCCAGCATCGCGAGCCGCAGCTCCGCCGGCGACGAAGACGAAGGCCAGCAAGCCACCTTGCCACTGCCTGGGCAACTTTTCGACCCTTGAGAGACGCCTCCAAGCCTGCCCGCCGCGCCGCGACGAACTTGTTGTCGATGAACACGCAGTCTCCACGACACCAGCGTTGGCTCGTCCTCCTTTTGTCATAGTCTAGCTATACATACAGATGATCTAATCGGTTTTCTCCACTCCTTTTTCTGTTAGCGAGTCAGCAGGGTGAATATGTGATTTGTCCGAGCGGTAATTAATCTTCCTTCACGTTTCCTGTTGGTCAAGGGTCTAGAGAAACATATTTGTGCTACAAAAACTTACAGCTGAAAACTATATCAGTGTTCTATAATTAATCTCTCCATGAGATCTTCATATATTAAATATACAACCCGTAGTTGGTTGATGTTTGACACCTCTCTCCCTGCTACGTCAGCACGTGTACCCATGTCTATGGCTAGTTCTCAATAATGTGAACCAACGCCAGAATTTGAGCCATTTATATGGGGTGTAATTCAGAGACCATTAGCTAGAAAAGATCTACTTTTTTTGCTTCAAGTTGAAAGTAGTAGCTCATCCATCTCAATAATGTGAACCAACGCCAGAACTTGAGCCATTTATATGGGGTATTATCGAAGAGACCATAAGCTAGAAAAAATCAAGTACCATGTCACGAGAGGCACAATTATTTGTGCCTCTCGTGACATAGTACTTGATTTTTCAAGTAATGTGACATTTTCCATAATCCAAATTTTGATACTCCTAGTAGGATGCTTACGTATGTAATGCAACATTCAACAATTTATAATAGTCGAGTAGATACATGACCATACAATTAATGAAATCCTAGCTTTATCTGATGAAACAAAGGCGCGCAATTAATTCATTTTTGTTAGTAGTATTACTCATTTCATCTAACTTTCTGCCTGAAGAAAATAACCGCACGTTCATTACACCTCATCTATATGTTTTGAAAACCATACTAGTTTACATGATGTCTACTAAGGCAGTAGGCACCTAATATATAGACCGGCAGACCATATAAAGTTGAACGCGTACCTATACAAAACCCATGGGCTTGCCTTCACATCAGATCAAAACCGGATAGTACAAATCCTCTCGTATAGCTGTGTTTGAAGGTGATGTTGAGCTTGAGCGGCACCAAGTTACTAGGAATAAGATACATTGGGAATATAAGTCCCGGTTGACGTGAAATCACTTCTTCAGGCTTGGAAAAAAGTTGTCCAATAGAAGAACGACAAAGTTTATCCTATGAAAGTTCTAGCCCATGATTATTGTGTTTCGACACTTGCATGCTGGTGAGTTCACATATACAAGATATGCATCCGGGAAGAAATAATCTCGTGCAGCCTAACGTGCCCGATCACAAATGCTATCACAAGAATTAATGTCTGGGAGAGAAGGGAGGCGCAGCTTGTCAGCTCTCAACTTCAGGACGCGGCATGGATGCTGGTGGGAGTAGGCATACTTGTCCATCCCGTTCATCTAAACATTTTGTTGGCTTTTTCTTACCCTTGTACAACGGAGGAACTGCTGCAGAGAGAGTGCATGAACGGTGTGCTTGAATAATGCAACCGAACTGAAAAATATGCAAATTGAGGTGGTGGAAGACAGTTTGCTCCTTAGGGCATCTCTAGTCGATCCCTCAGAACCGGTTAGAGGAGTAAAAGTTGCATTTTAAATGGCTATGCCCTACCAATCCCTCAAAAAATTTAGAGTATAATGTTATAAACGAAACGATGAAGTAGTGGAATATCAAACAAATGGGACACGAGGTTTAACGTGGAAAACCCCTCCAAACAAAGGAGCAGAAAAAACACGGGCGTCAGCCAGCAATACTTCACTATATCGGGTGGGGTTATAAACGCCGTGGGTTTACAATGTATGGTTTACCCCAACCGATGGCTTACAAGATGTATTTATAGTGGGCAAAACCCTAAGTCGGTTGCAGTCCGACTCGGAAACGACCCGTACCGTACAGTATATCACGAAAGCAACATTAACTTCTGACTCCGGGGCGCTCCGCTCTCCTCGTCACAAGTTGGTCTTTATCAGTATACACGAATTTGGATCACCATAAAACAACATATAATTTTTTCCTCCTCGACCACTCTTACTCTTACATTTGCTTCACTGGTTACTCGATGAGTACAAAATTTTCCCTCCCCCGCTCGGCCACATCCATTCCGTCGCCATCCTCCTTGTCTCCGCCTGCCACCACTGACACCTGTAGCACCATCGCGCTCCTCCCCAAGTTGATTCGTTCGCCACTCATTGCGTCCCTAATGAATCGGCGCATCTACACCAATCAATGTAGTCGCCGTATTGAGCATACCTGGACCGTGGCATCGTTGGTAATAGGTGGACATCTTTTGTTCGTATGTCCAAATTGAGTCCATGGAAGGCTAGAAGTGGTGGTTGACCTATGTAGGGCCCAGCCGAGAAGAAATTGAGTAAAGCTATTATTCACAGGATGCACATGTGCTACTGGCAAAGCGGTCTTACGGTTGGCGAAGCAGTGAATATTGACATAAACGGACGCGTGCATTCTTCTTAATCCCTCTACTATCCACTACTTCTCACCTTTGTTGAAACCAAAATAGAACGATTTACATATAAACACCTAGCCCCACACAATCGTGTCCAACTGAATCCGAGGTGGTTTACACATATCATCTCCTCTCAATATCCACTGAATCGAATAAACTGTTTAGTCGCTTCACTTCTTTCAATCATCTCTGATAAGCAAAAATGTTGCCGCTTGCTGTAGATGAATCACATTTGATACACAAGTAGAAACATCTGCTCGCACGTGCGCACATATGTCCCCTACTTCTTGATTTATAGTAAGAAATTTACAACCCATTACATATTTATAAACATTGGAAGTATCCTTACAATGTTTACAGTTCTGAACCCAATACGTTAAGAGAAAGCAAGCTCATGTATGTATCTTTTAAAAGGCTATCAAATTGGGTGAAAGTAAGCTTCAGTTGAATGAAATGTCATCAATTTCCTCGCATACATCATCAGTTTTCTATGTTCCATGTTTTTTAGGGAAGCTGGGTGAAAAATAAATGCCAAGCAATCGACCGCGGCAAATATGCCGCCTGACTGTCACACATGCAAGTTTCTGCTGCCCCATATAGTCTAGCTTGATGATTCTTCTAGGAAAACTAGATCAGAAGAAAACAAATGTTGAGAAATGAAGGATTGTTCGCACAAGGCAGGTGTTGTATTGTGGGCTTGCGGCAATGAGGAAAGCCTTCTGTTCTGCTTGTGGTTTAAATAGACGTGGATCTTTGATTGATCTATAGCTTGGTACAGCATAAATGAAGGGAGCAATGACTTTGGAGAGTAAATAGGATGCAACTGATGCATATGGTGCAATGTTGAGACACACTCAATCGGATCAAAGTTTTATTGCGATTGAGACACACAATGCTCTTGAAACATGCCTCAACAAAATATCACCACTGCCTCACTTACGTGTAGGTCCTAGGGCAACCAGCCAAGTATGTTAACGGACTCATGGTCGGGTGCGTGACAATTATTTTTGTACAACTAACATAACGGAAGGAACAAGATTGCTTCCCAAAAAAAAATTGGTGCTTCTATCTACACGATTACCATCACTTCCGATCTCTCTGGATTGCGATCGCCATCTGCCCCTCTTATTCGATTCGCCGCCGAGCAGATGCTGCAATCCGGCAGCATGTCCGCCGCGAGGAAAGTCCGGCCGTGGGCCTTTCTCACCCCAGACCTGCTCGTCGACGTCTCCGGCCGCCTGCAGGACGCCGCCGACTTCATCCGCTTCCACACCGTCTGCACCTCCTGGCGGGACGTGCCTCACTCCCTGGCTATGCGGCCCAAGTTCCTACCATGGCTCCTCACGCAGTACCAAGGTCGGACCAATTATATGTGCGTCGACGTCTCTTCCCATGGCGAATCGGGTTTCAATGATGGCGTCCTTGTGTCAACGGCAACGGCAACGTCCCAGTGGGACGGCAACAGGAACTTGGTGGCGAGCTTAGATGGCAGAACCGTGTGGTTCTTCACGGGGATTCCCGAGCCAAGACTTGTCGACCTTGTCACCGGCACCGTCACGCCCCTTCCTCACTTTCCAAATCCAGATGATGATGATGATGATCATAATGGTTTTGCGGACCGGATGAGGAATCCCCATGGCATAGTCTACAAAGATGGCACCGTCTTTCTCTACACTATCCAAAACTCACATCACCAGCACAGGTATTATTGTGATTTCACGGCGGCCCTCCGACATCCTTTCATAGCGGCGTGGACAATAATGCAGGAGATGCACAGGTATTATTATCTCGAGTGGGACCCATGTGTCAGCGAAACCTGCCTCTGTTCGTGGGGAACCATCTCTGCCACGCGCCGGCATCGCTTGGAGCTCACACCTCACTCCTGTCACGTCGTCTCGGTTTCTCCGGGCTGGGGAGAAATTATCCTGGCGACGGCGAGTCGAGCGGCGGCAATGGAGCGGGCGAGTCGAGCGGCCGCGCGAGTCCAGCGGCGGCAATCGGAGTCGAGCAAGCGGGCGGCGACGCAAGGCTTGCAGTCGCAATCGTAGGTAAGGGCGTCGAGGGAGGATGGAGGATGGGGTGGTGCGGGTACACGGTCGAATAGGCGACCGGCGGCCCGATTCGTGAATCGTGCAGCGGCGCAGGATTCAATCTACCTTCACGGCAAGCGATATCGGATTTCAGTCCAGCAGGTGTTGACACAGGCGTGGCAGCGTAACGGCTAATACGGCGGCAAGGGTTTTTCGCTCGGCGGTGATTCGCCGCCGATGACGAGACACAGGTTTGTCTCGATGCGTAACATTGCTGCGGACGACGAGAGCAGCTCGGGTGGGAGCTCATCGAGCAGCAGTTCAGCACGCTCAACCCCGAGCCTGGACTTCGATGTAGTGTTGAGCCTAGAGGCTTTCAGTCTAGTTGCCGGGCTGGCGGAGGACATATTGGTGTGCTCAGAAATTTTCTGCGAGATGAAATCGAGCTAGAAAAATCAGCTACAGAGCCAAGGCGGAGGGAAGATTGAGCTGCATTCTGTAGATAGCAAGTCTGGTGAATTTTGTTAGGTGCCTAAAACTCTTTCAGGCAGTGTTTGCCCAACGCTGGGAGCGTTTGTGGGAATTCTTTTGTGAAATGGCCATGTAAGTACTACGTCGAACACCTTGGAGGCGTGTTCTGCACGTGCCCTGGACGTGTTCTGGACGTGCCGTGGCACGTTCCGGTAGGTGAAACCTTGTAAACAATATGTAAATTATTGTGTTCCTTGTTTTTGTGTTCCTTGTGGCATTCACACGCCGTCAGATTGTGGCATGCACACAGTCGAACACCTTTGGGGGCGCGCTCTGGACACGCCCGATTGTGGCATTCACAAATGGCACTGCTCTGTTGATTTTTTTCTTAAGTTGAAACCTTGTCAACTAGGTAGTGTCTTATAAAAGATGTCATCTATAGACAATGATTTACTTCTTTATTTACCAAGTGGTAAATAAAGTGCCATTTGTCACTCTTACCAAGTGGTAGATTTGTAACTATTAGATCCTAATGGTGGTAGATTTGTCGCAAACATTGGCATAGCCTAGTGGCAAAGGGTTGATGACTCCCTTTGCCCACCCAAGTTCGAGTCCCCATGCTCGCAATTTAGGTGTTGCACATATATTCCCTGTCCAGTAGCTTCGTGGGTCCGGCAACTCACTATTATAGATTAAATTTATAATAGTGGGTTGTCCTATCCATTAAGATACTGAATTGGGACAATTTGTTTTGAATTTGTTAAATAATCTGAAAATTATTTATTTCTTTTGATTTTTTGGATTCAGCTTTGAACCAAAATTCAAATATACATGTTATTTGAGCTAGGCTTGGATGTTGCAATGATTTCATACTATTATGTGGTTGTTTGATCTAACTTGCTAAGTCATGAACAAAAAGTGTTTCAAATGAGATCTAGAGGTAGGGTAAACGGCTCCATTCCTAAGTAAGATTTTTTTCGACCTTGTCTAAATCAGCCAAATAACTTGTCTACACATCTACTCTATATATAAATACCATGTGCACTGGATTTTCATTTTTTTTGGTGTTTTTTGAATATTTTATGCTTATTTCAAATTCGGTCAAACCGAAGTTTGACCAACATTTAAACAAGTTTGAAACATGAAAATGAAAAACCAAGCTTGGATCCTTCTTAGTCAATCCAAAATGAAACTTTGGTGAGTTTTTTGTAAATTTCATGCTGCAAATCCCAAACCACCTCTCTTCAGACATGAGAGTTCATAGTTTGACATGTGAAATTTCACACCATATTGAAGCATTTCTTGTTTAATTATATCTAGACCTTTGTTTATCAGTTGGAGTTGTTAGCACATGACAAAACTAAGAACATGTGCGCTGGATTTTCATTTTTTATGTTTTTTGAATATTTTGTGATTATTTCAAAATCGGTCAAACCCAAGTTTGACCAACATTTGAACAAGTTTGAAACATGAAAATGAAAAAAACAAGTTTGGATCCTTCTTAGTCAATCCAAATTGAAGCTTTGGTGAGTTTCTTTTGTAAATTTCATGTTGCAAATCCCAAACCACCTCTCTTCACACATGATTACATGAGAGTTCATAGTTTGAGATGTGAGATTTCACACCATATTGAAGTATTTCCTGTTTTATATCTAGACCTTGTTTAACAGTTGGAATTGTTAGTACATGACAAACTAAGAACATGTGCACTGGATTTTCAATTTTTTTTTTATGTTTTTTGAATATTTTGTGATTATTTCAAAAACGGTCAAACCCAAGTTTGACCAACATTTGAACATGTTTTAAACACCAAAATGAAAAACTAAGTCTGGATCCTTCTTAGTCACACCAAAATTAAGCTTTGGTGAGTTTTTGGACAATTTCATGTTTCAATTCCCAAACCACCTCTCTTTGCACATGAGAGTTCAAATGAGCTCTAAAGATAGGGTAAACGGCTCCATTTCTAAGCAAGATTTTTTTCGACCTTGTCTAAATCAACCAAATAACTTTCCTACACATCTACTATATATATAAATACCATGTGCACTGGTTTTTTATTTTTTTTTGGTATTTTTTGAATATTTTATGCTTATTTCAAAATTGGTCAAATCCAAGTTTTACCAACATTTAAACAAGTTGTAAACATTAAAATGAAAAAATAAGCCTGGATCATTCTGAGTCACACCAAAATGAAGCTTCTGTGATTATTTTAATTTTTTTTGGATTAGTTGGTCAAACCACACAAAATCCTATTTCCCACAAGAAACAATATCACGTGATTTAACCCTGGCCGTTGATCATCATCATTTTTATGCATTATTCATATCCCTGTAACCCCAAAAACCTCACGGCATCAACATCCAATGAAACATTTATCTGCAGTTTACAGTGCTTTTCATCCATTTTGCAGTTCAGTGTGCAAAGGCACACAATTCTCCTGAAGATGCAATTTTAGATGTCCAGAAGTGACCCAAGCCAATACACAAGTGTGGCAGAATTCTGCCTCTCGAGGTTGAATCCTCGTGAGGGAAGAGCAGGCCTCATCAGGCTCATCAGGCTGAGATACCCTCTCGAGGGAAAAGTCCTCTCAAGGGAAAAGTCCTCCCGAGGGAAAGTCCTCTCGAGGGAAAAGTCCTCTCGAGGAAAGTACTCTGCCAGTGGACTGACAACTCAAGTTCTCCAATTTCCAAAGATGCAACGCACATGTGTGGCAGTACAAGGTCCCAGAAGAAGATAAGAAGCAATTCAAATGCGTTTGACCCAAAAGAGAGAGAAGGAATCAACTTGGAGTGCAAGAAACCCAAAAGGCAAAAAGTGCAAAAAGGAGGAAACAACCCATGTGCAACCATGTGCAGGAAAGTAGAGGAAGCTACCACCTCTCCGCCACGGGACACACCTCCACCACAGTTGGAAAAGGTCCATAAAAGCTCCCACACCACCACAACATCCAGAGAGGACACATCTCCCATTCCATTCTCATCCATCCACCTCACTCCATCCCATCCACAGCCACTTTTCCACCAAACCCTAAGAACACCACGAACTCCTCAAGAACAGCAAGAAGAAGAACAAGAAGAGCAAGATCAAGATGAACATGGAGATCAGGAGAAGAAGCACAAGGCCTTGGTGACCTGAAGCATAGAATCTGCAACTTTTTTGACAGGCAAACAGTAGGGAAAGCCCCTACTGCAATTTTACATTTATAGAATGGATAGTTACATGTGGGGTGGTGAAAAGCCTGTCAAAAATTACATGGCATCTAGCCATTGCTGCATACCCTCTTTAAGAGAGGGTTTAGCTCTATGCATAACAAGAGAGAACACCTCTCTAAAAAAATGAATACAATTCTCCAGGTCTAACTGTCCATTTTCAAATATGATGTTGTTCCTGTGAATCCAGAGGCTCCAGCAGCCAAGTATCAAGTATTCTTTAAAGCATGAATGACTAATTCTTACATGTCCATCTAAGAGCATCTCATATAAATCTAGATCATAGTTCCATTCTTGGTTCAGTCTCCACCAAAACGTCTGGCTGAAATCACATCCAAAAAAGAGGTGCTGCATGTATTCCATGGGAGCATCAGTGCAAAGGACACAAGATGTGTTCTCCACATAGAATGTCTTCCTGGTCAACAGGTCTCTGGTGTTTAATCGATCTTGTAACATCAACCAGAAGAAGAATTTGTGTTTTAACTGCACACATGACTTCCAAATCCAGATGAAAGGGGCAGGTGCCTGCTCGAAGGGAGTGAGGGCATCATAAACCTTTTTAACAAAAAATTTAGCCTCATTGCTCATCATCCATTTATCAGGAGAGGTGGATAAGGTTAGCTCATCCAACTCAGCAGAAATAGTCTGACTCTGCTGGTAGGCCACCATGGACAAGGGCAAATGGAAATGATCCAGTATATTTCTTTCCTTGATAACCAGAAACTACTCCAGATTAATGTCCTGTTGCCGGCAAAAGAGAACAGGTGAGGGAAAGCTCTTGCAGGGGTAATGTCTCTCCATTTATCTTTCCAAAATCTGATGGTTCTGCCATCTTCATGCTTGCAGTAGGTCAGGTCCATAAAGCTATCCCAAAGTGACAGTATATCCTTCCACCAAAAGGATCCACAAGGTGATTGGGCCTGAGGCAGTCTGTTATTCTGGTAATGTGCTTCACAGATAAGCTTAACCCATGGAATATCACTTCTGTTCATGAATTTATATAGATGTTTCATAAGCAGTGCTGAGTTGTGTGTTCTAAGATTAATCACACCCAATCCGCCTGCCTTTTTTGGCTTGCAGACCTGCTCCCATTTAACCAGACAATGTCCTCTTTTGTGTATATCTTTGTTTCTCCAAAGGAAACCTCTAGCAGAGTCTTCAACATGATCAAGAAAACGTATTGGCATCTTGATGGTGCACATAGCAAACAGAGAGATGGAGATGATAATGGATTTAACCACTGTTAATCTGCCATCATATGACAGCATATTGGAGATGCCACACAGCCTTCTGTCAATTCTCTGCAGAATACTGATGAAGTGTTCTAATTTAGGCTTAGTAGTCCCCATGGGCAGCCCCAAATAGGTGAAAGGGAGGGCTTCTGGTTTGCAACTGATAATCTAGGTCAGCTCAGCACATCTTTCAGAGGTCACATTTATAGGCACAAGAGATGACTTGCTGTAGTTCACCTTGAGACCAGTAATAGAGGTGAAAATTGATAGGATGTTCTTTATGGCCAGAAGCTGTGTGGGACAGGCAGGCAATATAACCAGGGTATCATCAGCATATTGGATAATAGGGAAATCCAACCCAAATGAGTGTTCCAAAGGCAGGCGGAGCTCACCATCATTCCAGGCTTTATTAACCATGTACTGTAGTAATTCAGATGCCAACACATATATCTGAGGAGAGAGAGGGTCCCCTTCCCTGACGCCTCTTTTACAGTGGATTTTTTCCCAGGAACACCATTGAGCAGAACTGAGGCAGAAGCAGAGTACAAGATGGACTTAATCCAGCTGAGCCACAAATCACCAAACCCAAGACATCTCATAGTTTCCAGAATGGCACTATATTCCACTTTATCAAAGGCCTTCTCGAAGTCAATTTTAAATATCACTATCTCTTTCTTTGACTTGTGGCACAAGTGGAGATATTCATATGCCCAGGCAAGATAGTCTTGGATAGTTCTGGTTTTAATGAAACCATATTGATTCTTGTGCACCAGGGAGATAATAATCTTCTGTAATCTGTTGGCCAGTAACTTTGTCAATAATTTGAGGGGCAGACTGACCAGTGAGATAGGCATGTAATCATTCACACCAATAGGAGAATACACCTTTGGTATTAATGTGATGTAAGCAGTGTTAATACTTTCTAGGTTGGTGTTCCCAGCATGGAAATCATGACAGAGCTGATAAAACTGTTCTCTAACAATATTCCAGTGTTTTTTCAAGAAAGCACCATTGAAACCATCAGGGCCAGGTGATTTATCAGTGGGCATATGTTTCACAATGTCATCCATCTCAGAAGCAGTGAAGGGAATTTCAAGCTGTGGGAAATCCATGTGTGGTACTGGCTGGATATACTGCCCAATTAAATTAGTGGCATTGTGGTTCTCAGATACACCAATTCTGCTTTTTAAAGAAGCCCAGATATGAGCAGCTTTAATATCATGATCAAGCAGAATAACACCATCATCAGTGGTGATACTAGTCAAATAGTTGCATCTGAAATTCTGGGAGGCAACTGCATGAAAAAATTTGGTGTTTTCCCCACCTAGTTTGGCCCATTTTATTTTCGCTCGATTTCTCCAGAATATTCTCTTGGCTTCCAGCAATTTTGCAACATGAGCTCTCAGTAATTTTCTGAAGTTATTTTCCTGCAATGATAGTGGTCTCTGCTCCTCCAGGCCAGCAAAGAAAGCAAGAACATAGTTGCAAGAGGAATTGATTTTGGTCAGCTGAGATAAGTTTTTACTCCATTTCTTGACACCATTCCTGAGAGATTTTAATCTAGCAGTAATATCTTTGGCAGAATTGGAGAAATATCCAGACTGCTGCCAAGAGGTGCTAACCACATCACTGAGCCCATCAAATTCAAGCCAATATTGTTCAAACCAAAAAATCTGTGATTTAGGCATATCAGTACCAATAGAAATCAAGATGTGCACATGATCAGAGAATAGATTAACCATAGGAGTGGCCAATGTATTAGGAAAAGTACTAATCCAATTAGGAGATGTGAATATCCAATCCAGTTTCTCCAGTAAAGGGGAATCTTGCATGTTACTCCAAGTGTATGCTCTGCCTTTTAGTGGAATTTCCTCAAGGTCCAGGTGCTGAATAATGCGATTAAATCTCAGCATATTATTTAGGTCCCTTCCTGGCCTATTCCTGTTGTCAGGTGATCTCATGAGATTAAAATCTCCAGGCATAATCCAATATTCCATTAGTGAGGTGTCAATATCATGCATCCAGTTCAGAAAAACTTCCCTCTCCTCCTCCACAGTTGGTGCATAAATATTTGTAACATAAAACACTCTAGCAGACAGCTTACATATGAGTTGCACAGTAAGCTGGAATTTGCTACTGTGAATCACAGTACCATCAAACATATTCCCATTCCAGAGTGTTATAATGCCACCAGAATTACCCACAGAAGGAGAATAAGCAAATTGATTTATCCTTCTTGGACAGAAGTTTCTGATATAAGCGTGTGATGCATGTAAAATACATACATGAACTTTGCACTTTAATTGCTTATATTCCAATCATATTTGCATCATATAAGGGTTATATCAATGTTTTATAATGATTTTTGGAAATATTCATTTATTTCCTATTTTTATGGAATTAACCCTGCACAGGCAGAAAACCCCGTTTTCTTATTTTAATGTTTCAGGGACCCAAACGTCAATGCAATCACCTGGAAATTTACGGGCGTCAATATTTGGAAGGAAGAAGACCTGTGGGCGAAGGAAGTGAGCAAACGGAGGCCCGAGGGCCAAACGAGGGGGCCCACGTGACCAGGTACATGGGCCGCGTGGGACCCACCCATTTGGGCCTCGTGGCTCCGTTGCCGTCGATCTTTCGTCCACCGACATAGTCTTGACCTAGAAACGCCTATAAAAAAGGTCCCCCGACGTTCTCTAGAAGGAGGCGGCGGAGAAACACAAAACCACGAAACAGAGAGACAGAAGGCTGCCGCCGGAGAAGATAGGAGGGGGGAACACCGCCGGAATCGCCTTCGGAGGGCTCCACCCCCCTCCGGCGTGTTCATCATCAACATCTACAGCAAGAACTTCTCCACCATCATCACCATGATGAAGGGGGAGTAGTCCACCCCTGGACTAGGGTTTGTGGTGGTAACTTTGTATCTCTCCTCTCTATTGAGCTTCACTAATTAGTACCGTATGAGCTGCTGAACATGATTACGGTCATCTATGTAATACCTTTGTGGTGAATATTGTGGTGTGGATGATTTGTTATGCATTTACCGTTGTGTTGGAGCTTTTGTGATTTGTCATACTTTGAAGTATGATGTATGTGGGTACGGGATGGCCGATGTGACACGGCATAGGTATTGAGTGACACAGTACCGCCCAACATCCTTTATCTGGGGTAAAAAGAAAGAGTATGATGTGGGAGTGAGAGAAACCACGCTAGCCTTACGAGGGTGACCTAGCAACACAAATGAGTATTTCTTTCAACTATGTGTTTTAGGACATATAGCCGTCATAAAAAGCTACCATTAAAACATGACAATTGTGTGTACTTTATCTATAACATGATAATCACCGTAGATGAGAGAGAGAGGATTAAGTGAACCATGAATCCATGTCCATTGTTCCTAGAAGAGAAAACCTTTGTCTTGTCCTCTTGCATTGAAGAGGATTGGGACACTTTACATTCTTGCTTGTTACATCAAACTTCCATCCATTAAATCAACCACCTTGTTCCTTAAACTTGTTTAGTGCATAATCAACTAAAACTTGTGACACTTTAGTTGTAGGGAATAGATAACTTTTCCTTCTTGCTCCTGCGGATCGATACCTTACTTCCACATTGAGAGGTGCTACAGTGATCCCTTGCTCTTGGGGGTTATCAAGTACTTTTCTGGCGCCGTTGCCGGGGAGCGTAGCGCTTAAGTTTCTATTCTTGTGTGCACTAGACTAAGCTTGGGGAGGTTTCTTTATATCTTGCAATCATCTAAGCTTGGGGAGGTTCTTTGACTTGTTTGATGATACTATGTCTCCATTTATGATGATGAATATGATATTTTCAGTCCACCCACTATAGTTTATTGTGATTATGATATGCCTCCTATATATGATGATTACAATGATTATTATGAATGTTTTACTCCCACTATTCCTAATGAAACTGTTTATGCTTATGTGGAGAGTAATGATACTTTTATGCATATGGATCATGATAAGAATGTTTCATGTGATAGCTATATTGTTGAGTTTATCAATGATGCTACTGAAAGTTTTTATGAGAGAGGGAGACATGATTTCATATATCTCAAAAATATTAAGTCTTCTCTCTTTTTGTTGAAAATTTTGAAGTTGCACTTGCTTTGCCTTCCTATGCTAGTCACTTTGTGCTTTATTGATTTATTTTCTTACAAGATCCCAATGCATAGGAAGTGGGTTAGACTTAAATGTGTTTGATATTTGCTTCTTGATGCTCTTTTATTCAACTCTTATTCCTATGTGAGCATCATTAAAACTATCAAGCCTAGCTATATGGCTATAAAGAAAGCGCTTTGCGGGAGGCAACCCGGTTATTTTTTGTGTGATTTTCTTTGTGTCCTCTTGCTGTACCAAGAGACTTTGTTTAGTTCTGGAGTTTTCAATAAAGTGCCAAGTTTTACCCTTTTTGGTTTGAAAAAGTTGCTTATAGCGTTCGGAGATTTTATTCCTGCACAAGTCAGTGCACGGTATGATTTTTAATTCTTATTCTGTAACTCCGAATGAGCTCATATTTGAACTGTAGTTGCAACTTTTCATCCTCTGTATGCATGAATTTTTCGGAATTTTTCGAGAAAGTTTGGTAGGGTAGAAAAATACGTTTTGCTGCTGCTGTTTTTCTGGACAGATTCTGTCCCATTTTGTTTGATGCATGCTTTGAGCTTTTAAGTTGAATCTTTTTGATCCAATTGAGTTTATGAGTAGGCATACAACATTATACACTTTCTGGACATTCATATGAATTTTTGTTCAAGGATTATATGCAGCAAGAACCTATTTGTTTATCACTATTAATGCACCCCACAGAAAAGATGGGAGAAACGGTGTTTTGAAGTTTTTTCACAGGGATTGGAGGAGATGCACCAAGAGCTATCCAAGGATGGTGAAGACCATAAGCTTGGGGATGTGAAGACAACCCCGCTGGACCTACACACTCTCGGTTTGCACACGTCCAACTTCTGTTTTTCGATCGAAAAACACTTGGAGCGTCTTTTTGTTTTTGTTTGAGTTTGAGAGACCACCACACTATCATTTATATATGAGAGAGCTACTGGAAATATGGGTTGAAATATGTTGGATGCTTTTATAAGATTGGGAAAAGGGATGTTTGAGTTGATTTTTAATGATACATATAGTTGCATGATTCATGAGCTTGTTTATGAGTAATAGTTTGCAAATTCTTTTAAGAGCTATCACTTATTCATGTTTTGGTGCTGATTGTTATTTTACTTGGTTTAACATGGATTAGTTAGTTCTATGGACACTCATGCATGCATCTAGATGGTCAACTTTCTCCCTTTTGCTAGCCCAAAAACTCCAACAAGCAAAAACTTGTTTCCAACACCTTCAACCAAAGTTATTCCAGTGAGTCCACCATATCTACCTATTGGCTTTATGCTATTCCGAGTATGTTTAACATGTTGTTTGTGTTATCTTACCTCTGAATGAAAATGTTTATGTTATTGATTGCATGGAAAAAGTTGGTTATATAGCTCTCACGAACTTGATGCACAATGTTCTTTTATTGCATAATAAAACATGACCCATTGTGATTAAGATTATGATGTTTGTGGCTTGATGAATGTTTTGGGTTGGAAGTTAGCCCATATGTGCTGTCACATGGCAAGCTTTCAACATGCTCTTCATCTCATTTAGTTGATATCATGTGCTTTTGTCTATGGATGCTTATCATGTTGAAATAAATGTGGAAATAGAGTAGTTTAAATGAGTTTGTATAAATGGTTAGAGAGACGCCTGGGCCGCTAATCTAAGCCATGCATCATTCATGGTGGAAATTTACTTACATACTATGGTGAACCTTCTGTGATACACCTTACAATAAAAAGCTATTCCAATGGTAAATAAAAAGGGTGTTGAGATTGTTCATTTTGTTTGTTTGTCTTGTCATTTTGATATGGGCTTGTTCCATATCTTGGGACAAGAGGTACCCCAGTTGACGCTCTTGATGATACTATTATGCTTACAATGATATTTAATTGAACTTGCTTTGTTTCCCAAGTTGAGTAACACATGGTGTAAGTACTTGTATTCAAGGGGCATGAGACATTCAACCCATTCTTTATCAAGCACACTACTCATATTTGCTTTCACTTTAACCTTAATCATTCAAGATGCTATGATAGGGGCAATGAGAGCTTGACACCAATGAATACCTTATTGCAATCATTAACTTAAGTAGAAGAGTTTGGAAGTTGGATGAAACTTATGCATGCTTTACCTCTACTCACATATACATCTTTCCAAAGTGTACACCTTCATATTCAGATTTTCATCTACACTCTATGACCATTGTAGGATGTTCTACTTATCATTATGCATACATGTGTTCCATATTACTTGCTTCTATGTTACACTTTGTGAACTATCAATGAACATCCTTGTCTTGAATACTTGATATCACTTCATAAACTATTTGCATATTGCCTTTGAAGAATGAATCATTTGACTTTATGTAGCAATTGTAATCATCTTTGATATCCATTGTAAGTATTAAATTGCAAAGTCCATGTTAGTTTTATCACCTTCATACTCGAGGACGAGCATGGGTTAAGCTTGGGGATGTTGATGCATGTAAAATGCATACATGAACTTTGCACTTTAATTGCTTATATTCCAATCATATTTGCATCATATAAGGGTTATATCAATGTTTTATAATGATTTTGGAAATATTCATTTATTTCCTATTTTTATGGAATTAACCCTGCACAGGCAGAAAACCCTTTTTTATTTTAATGTTTCAGGGACCCAAACGTCAACGAAATCACCTGGAAATTTACGGGCGTCATATTTGGAAGGAAGAAGACCTGTGGGCGAAGGAAGCGAGCAAACGGAGGCCCGAGGCCAAACGAGGGGGCCCACGCGGCCAGGTACTGGCCGCGTGGGACCCACCCATTTGGGCCTCGTGGCTCCGTTGCCGTCGATCTTTCGTCCACCGACTCGTCTTGACCTAAAAACGCCTATAAAAAAGGTCCCCCGACGTTCTCTGGAAGGAGGCGGCGGAGAAACATAAAACCACGAAACAGAGAGACAGAAGGCTGCCGCCGGAGAAGATCGGAGGGGGGAAACGCCGCCGGAATCGCCTCCGGAGGGCTCCACCCCCCTCCGGCGTGTTCATCATCAACATCTACAGCAAGAACTTCTCCACCATCATCACCATGATGAAGGGGGAGTAGTCCACCCCCTGGACTAGGGTTTGTGGTGGTAACTTTTGTATCTCTCCTCTCTCTTGAGCTTCACTAATTAGTACCGTATGAGCTGCTGAACATGATTACGGTCATCTATGTAATACCTTTGTGGTGAATATTGTGGTGTGAGATGATTTGTTATGCATTTACCGTTGTGTTGGAGCTTTTGTGATTTGTCATACTTTGAAGTATGATGTATGTGGGTACGGGATGGCCGATGTGACACGGCATAGGTATTGAGTGACACAGTACCGCCCAACATCCTTTATCTGGGGGTAAAAAGAAAGAGTATGATGTGGGAGTGAGAGAAACCACGCTAGCCTTACGAGGGTGACCTAGCAACACAAATGAGTATTTCTTTCAACTATGTGTTTTAGGACATATAGCCGTCATAAAAGCTACCATTAAAACATGACAATTGTGTGTACTTTATCTATAACATGATAATCACCGTAGATGAGAGAGAGAGAGGATTAAGTGAACCCATGAATCCATGTCCATTGTTCCTAGAAGAGAAAACCTTTGTCTTGTCCTCTTGCATTGAAGAGGATTGGGACACTTCTACATTCTTGCTTTGTTACATCAAACTTCCATCCATTAAATCAATCACTTTGTTCCTTAAACTTGTTTAGTGCATAATCAATTAAAACTTGTGACACTTTAGTTGTAGGGAATAGATAACTTTTCCTTCTTACTCCTGCGGATCGATACCTTACTTCCACATTGAGAGGTGCTACAGTGATCCCTTGCTCTTGGGGGTTATCAGCGTGATCGAAATGTTCTCGTTTAGTTTCTTGTAAACACATAATGTGACAGTTACTTTCATCAGCCTTTGCTCTCACCTCATTCCATCTGCGCTGTGAATTAATACCCCTGAGGTTCCAATCTACTATATGCCATGATCTATTCATTTATAACAATGGGTAGATGTGTGCGCTGGGAAATCATAAATAACCCAGAAAATCTGTGGAACCAGTAAATGGCAGAGAGGGCAGTTTTATTTGAGAGAGCAGTGCATGAAAGTATCAGGATGATATCAATACCAAAGCAGGCATAAGAGCTCATGTGGTAAGAGATAAACACATCAATCACATCCCAGATACAACAATCATACCAAAAGGCCCGGCACTGAAAGATCACATAGTACATATACCAGCAGGGTACTGACATACTGACATAATTGTTCACACAAACCACAAGCTCAGGACAGAGTACAGATATAATTAAAGGTTTAACATCAAGGACACACACATAGTACCAGATAAACTGACATAAACAGATACACATTGCCACCACATGTACACTGATTATGACCAGAGCAGACTGAGCAAACTGACACTTGAACTGAGACCAAAAGACTGGGATAACTGTGAGACAATTGCAGGCTGCCTCCTCACCATTAGTTGCTTTCGATACTATCATTTGTGCTATCAGAATTGAGCTCCTCTGCAGTTTGCATCATAGATGGCATCTGACAGTGAACACCCCCAATGGTTTGCAGCTCTGCATCCACCCTTGTCTACTCCTCTGCTTCCCCTGCTTCGACAAGTGCTTCAATGAGTGTTGGGGGAAAGATAACCCGGTATACCCAAGGAGGTGAAAGAAGACCCGCCAGGCAGGAGGCCGGGCTTGGCCTGCTTTCAACGTTACGGGCCAGATTGAGATATGGGCCGGGGAATTTGGTGGTAACCCGGCTTAAGGAAGGAAAGCTCTAGAAGATCCAGAGGCGGTAATTCGCGTGGAGTCCAAGAGAGGAAGGTCACGAAGAGGTGGAGATAGAATAGAACTCCGAGTACGGGTAGAACCCGGCCTTGCCATGTAAAGACACCAGGAGACCCGGAATCTATATAAGGGGATCCTGGGTCTCAGTTTAGGTTAAGCTTTCAGAGATCGCACAAGTCCCACGAGAGAGAACATTGTACCCTAATCGAGATCCGGCTCTGTTGTAGTAGCCGGGTTATTGACATCAAGATCAATAATAGCATAGCTGGAAGTAGGTCTTTATCTCCAATGGAGAGGCCGAACCAGGGTAAATCCTTTGTCCCAACCACGCAAAACAATCTCCCTGACACCAGTTTCGCCTGGCACTCAACTCAAAGTTGCCCTATGGTAACATATGCCGTGACAACTCCACGACATTTGGCGCCCACCGTGGGGCCTGCGGCCAAGTGTGTCCTCATCAAGGGAGAAGCGCTGCGAGGGATGGAGAAAATCGACGTCGGCGAGATCGTCAACAACCAGCAAAAAGATTGTGTCATCCGTTACTTCAGGTGAAACCAGAAGCAGATTCGCCAAGAAAAAAAGGAGAGCCGACAATAGCGGAGATCGGCATAGTCATCATCAAAGACACGTCAAGTGCGGCTGACGGTCAGATCCTGCATCGCTCGCAAGCCAGCAGATCGGAAGTTATGGTGAGTTCTACTCAAATCCGGACAGCATGTTCTGTTTTCCTGCAAGCAGCGCGAATGAGCGCGTCGAGCTAGACCTGGACGTAGCTGGCTGCGATCCAGTTTGTTTTTGCATGCGAATCGAAGCAGCAAGAAAGAAGAAGTCAACAGCCTACCGGCCGGGTCAGGGGCAGATTCCATTACGAGTCTGAGTCAGAATCTAACCCGGCGAGCGGGAAAATTTCAGTAACAAATCAGATGCATGCAAGCCAGGGTCACATCGAAGAATAAAAAATTAGTGCAAACCGAGTGGCACTACAACTCACGTGGATAGATCCATGTGCAGTCCGGTTTGCAAGGCGAGGAAGAAAAGAAGAAAGAAGAAAGGGAGTACGCCGCTAGCCGGGTTACGACCAGGCTGATAGTCGCTTCATGTACGAGTTTGAGTTAAATTACTGCTCGGCCAGCATAAGAAAGGATCGACGCCAAAATATACTATGGTAATGGGTCAAGTGGCAAAGAAAGATTACACTGATCCGGAGGGTTGCCCTCGAGTGCTACCCCCGTACATCTGATCTTCTTTTGGAAAGAGAAGAATAAAAATTGGATTTAGTTGGCTTGTTGCGTGACCCTGCATGAAAAAGGAGCAGCCACGCAATAATGAAAAAAGAAGATGTAGAAGTGCAAGAGCATCGACCAAGGAGACCCGGCCGCGAGACGGCTTCAGGTGACAATGACCCGGCCGCGAGCCGGCTTCAGACGCATCTTCAACACAGGACAAAACAAGCTAAGATGCATTTATATAAATTTCATATCGTATTTATTCAGTCAAATTAAATCTGATTCCTTTGCACTAGTAGAAAAGAGGCAGAGCCGGACCTTTAGTCACGGTTCCTTTCCGAACCGCGACTAGAGGGCTCCGGCTCCGACATTTCCAACGGCTAGGACAGGTGCCCGGTTGGTGCGGGACCTTTAGTCGCGGTTCCAGCCACGAACCGCGACTAAAGGTCCTCCGCCTGCGGCTTTAGCGGCCGGGGGCCGCGCGGGGCCGCGCGAGGACCTTTAGTCGCGGTTCGTGGCTGGAACCGCGACTAAAGGTGACCCTTTAGTCGCGGTTCGTGGCTGGAACCGGGACTGCAGGTCCTTCAACTACATCTTCCACCCCGAGCCAGCCATGGCCATTTTGAGCTCGAGTTTCATCTCCATTTTCTCTCCACCGAGCTCGATTTCTTCCATGATTTTTTGCCCCATTTGTTAAGATTGACGGTGGTGCATCTATCCAAGGGTTAGCTACTGCAAACTCTCTCTTCCGGCGCCTGTTTCGTTGGTTGTTTAGCTCATTTAGCTCATTTCATATTTCTAGTGCTAGGTAGGTGTTTGATGAAATGCCTAAGTTAGCTCATTTTGCTTATTTAGCTCAATTTTGTTTATTCAGTTTGAGCTCAAACTAAATTATGTTTTTGTATTTTAGTGTCACAACATTCACGTCCTCACCGTCGTCGATAGACCGCGCCGTCTCGTCATCGACACCACCTAGGTGAGCCTTCTTTTTATTTAAAAAAATCTTTGTTGTATGATTTTGATCCATAATTATTATTTGTTTCGTTTCGTGTTTATGACAATCATGCCGACCAACTTTGACATAAATATATATTTGTCTAGGAGGTAGTTGAACCGGAAATTCCAATGGACCCTATTGTTGAATTTTTTGTGAAAGAAAACGATGATTTGAAAGCTAAATTAAAAATAAGTGAAGATCTCCGCCAAGAGAAGAGGAAATTGGAGGCCAAGCTTGCCAACATCATCGATGAACACCAGTTCAAGCTTGCCGACGTCGTCGATGCTTACGAGATCAAGTTGGATGGGATGCGCTCGAAGCTTGCCGACGTCGTTAATGCTTACGAGATCAAGTTGGATGCGATGCGCTTGAAGCTTAAAAAAATTAGAAGATATGCCATTAGTCAAGAGGCTTGGTATCATTATGCTGTTGGTTCAATAATGACCTTAGTTGCGATTCTGTTCGCATTTGTTGTTGGATTTAAATTCTTTAGATAGTTCAATGTTAGTTTAAATTAATGAATATTTTATGATAACTATGTATTACATTTGTCGCCACTCTACTTTGCTTGATGAACTTGTAAGAATTATTATGGTCACTTATCTATTCATTACTGGCATGCATAATTTTTTTGATATACTTATATAATGCAGATGACACGTCAATGGATGTACGGTGACCGAGTTTCTGCCGATTTCATTACTGGCATGCATGAATTTCTCACTGTGGCCGAGATAACCAAGCGGAAGAATGGTTATGTATGTTGTCCATGCAATCGTTGTAAGAATATGAAGGATTACCCTTCCTCATCAAAAATTCACCAACACCTGTTGCAAAATGGTTTCATGCGTGGTTATTATTGTTGGACCAAGCATGGAGAAAGAGGGGTTATAATGGAAGAGAATGAAGAAGAAGAGGATAATGACAACTATCCTCTGTTCAATGAACACGGTGATACTACAATGGGGGAAGACAAAGTTGATTTTTCTATGTATATATAACCTTCCTCCCTGGTTGTGCATGAAGCGGAAGTTCATTATGATGCCAGTGCTCATCCAAGGACCGAAGCAACCTGACAACGACATTGATGTGTACCTGAGGCCATTGGTGGAAGAACTTTTACAATTGTGGAGTGATGAAGGTGTGCGTGTGTGGGATGAGCACGGACAAACAGAATTTGACCTACGAGCGCTCTTGTTTGTAACCATCAATGATTGGCCTGCTCTTAGTAACATTTCAGGACAGTCAAACAAGGGATACAATGCATGTACGCATTGTTTAGGTGAGACTGAAGGTAGACATATAGGTAACAAGATTGTGTACCTGGGCCATCGTCGATGGCTTGTACCGAGGCATTCAGTAAGAAAGGAAGGCCAACATTACAAAGGTGAGGAAGATATTCGGCGGAAGCCTACTCGACCATCTAGTTCTGTTATACATGAAATGGTCAAGGATTTAAAAGTAATCTTTGGGAAGGGTGCTGGAGCACTATCTGTTCCGAAAGACGCTCAGAACCACGTTCCCATGTGGAAGAAGAAATCTATATTTTGGGAGCTGCCCTATTGGATAATGCTAGAGGTTCACTCTGCAATCGACGTGATGCACGTGACAAAAAATCTTTGCTTCAACCTGCTTAACTTGTTGGGCGTGTATGGAAAAAGTCAAAAGATACACCGGAAGCAAGACAGGCCCATCGACGTATGCATTCACGAGACGGCGATGATTCTGATAATCATCAAGGTCCTGCGAGCTACGCTATTACGAAAGGAGAGAAGAAAATATTTTTTGAATGTCTTCGCAGTATGAAGGTTCCATCTGGCTTCTCATCGAATATAAAGGGAATAATAAACATAAAAGAGCAAAAGTTTCAGAACCTAAAGTCTCATGACTGTCACGTGATTATGACACAATTACTTCCAGTTGCATTGAGGGGACTTCTACCAGAAAATGTTCGAGTACCCATTGTGAAGCTATGTGCATTCCTGAATGCAATTTCTCAGAAGGTTATCAATCCGCTTACTCTAAAAGATATAGAGAAGGATGTGGTCCAATGTCTTGTCAGCTTCGAGTCGGTGTTCCCACCAACCTTCTTCAATATTATGACGCACCTTCTAGTTCACCTGGTGGAAGAGATACGTGTTCTCGGTCCTGTATTTCTACACAACATGTTCCCCTTTGAGAGGTTTATGGGAGTCTTAAAGAAATACGTTCATAACCGTGCTAGGCCAGAAGGAAGCATCTCCAAGGGCTATGGAACTGAGGAGGTCATTGAGTTTTGTGTTGACTTTTTTCCTGATCTTAAGCCGATTGGTGTTCCTCAATCGCGTCATGAGGGGAGACTGCGTGGAAAAGGCACGCTAGGAAAGAAAGCAATCATATGTAAAGACGTGGATTCTTTCACTCGAGCACACTACACAGTTCTGCATAATTCCATCTTGGTGGCTCCGTATATCCAGCAACACAAGAATTATTTACGCTCCAAATACCCAGAAGATGAGATTGATGGAGTACACATCAAGACTTTTGGCGGTTGGTTACAGAAACTTCTGATGAATGTCACCACAATTGAACTACAGCTATACTATTTGGCCAAGTCACCATCTTCGCCTATATTGACTTTTAAAGGGTACGAGATAAATGGAAATACATTTTACACGGCCGACCCAAGCATGAAAGTGAAAATTGACCCAAGCATCACGTTAAATGAAGAAGTTTGTCCATGGCTACGGTGCAATAAGAAGAAAGAGACACACACGAAGAACAAGTGAACACTAGCTAGGTAGGGATGTTGTTGGTGATGTGTAATAATTAATATGTATTATACCTTTTATGTAACTGCTTCAGAACAAAACACACGGTTTCCCCGTCATACAGCCCAGCGGTGGCTTGAGTGCCTGCATATCTGTGCCGTGGTAGGCCGTGTGAAATTTCTGTGCCGTGGTCCTTCTTTCTATTTGTTTTTTTCTTTACTTTTATTGTGGACTGTTTATTGGTATTAGTTCTAAATACTGGATAGAACAAATTAAGGTACAACTTGAAATTACGATACAACAGAAGTAAAACAAAGACTCTGCCTCCGTGCCTTTGTCCCTTGGACGAAGCTTCAGCCTCCTTTGCCTTGGACGAAGATTCTGCCTCCTTGCCTTTCCCCTTGGACGAAGCTTCAGCCTTCTTGCTCAGTGCTTCAACCCTCCTTTCCTTTGACGACGGCATGAAATCATCGTCATCATCGCTGTCAACTACCCAGAGACAGGAACGACCGTACGAAACACGGTCAGCTTCAGTTCGGTAGAACGGACTATTCGTAACTTTCCTGTCAAACTTATCTGCAAGCCTGAGCATTTCTGCACGAATTTGGAGCGGGGTCCTATACGGAAACCCATCGTGGCTTAGCTTCGCCCCGAGCAAAGCGAGATGACTCTCAGTGCGCAAAATTTCTTCAATTGGAATTACCCTACCATCTACCTTCAAATTGCTCGAAAGCCTGGCGAGATGCTCGGATGCAGAAATGTGAAACCCGGACACACACTTCTCGCAAGGACCAATACACACCATGCTTGCGCTAAAGTGAGTACCATGCCTACCTTCGACTGGGTTTTATAGAACTACCGGTGCCGGCAGTTGGCGGGAAACGGTGGCGGGAACGATAGCGGGAAATA
This sequence comes from Poa pratensis, assembly GCA_947311845.1. Lineage (NCBI taxonomy): Eukaryota > Viridiplantae > Streptophyta > Magnoliopsida > Poales > Poaceae > Poa > Poa pratensis. The sequence goes on from CAMZMU010000096.1 coordinate 2,255,596, forward strand.
TTTGGGCGGGAAATATGGGGAGGCCACGTGTGACCAGTACAATGCTGTGGGAGGACATGTGGCCAGGGCAGGGATGGGGGAGGACACGAGTCGTGACCGCAAAGCCCGCCTTTAGTCCCGGTTGGTAACACCAACCGGGACTGAAGAAGCACACGGATCGTGTGTTTCTTTAAATCGCTTGTGAGCCGTTGGATCAAGCGGTGTGTTTCTTTCGAGCGCTTGTGAGCCCTTGGATCAGGCAGAAGCACACGGATCGTGTGTTTCCTTCCAGCGCTTGTGAGCCATTGGATCAGCGGTGTGTTGCGAAGCGACCCTATATATAGCCCACCTCTAGGACATCTTCGGCACTCTCAGTGTGTAGTCATTGTAGTTCTTTTGGTATACAGAGCATTCGGATTCCCTGCATACGTCCAACGGTGCATTTGATATGCAGGCACTCACGAGCCACCGTTGGGCTGTATGCAGGGGAAACCGTGTGTTCTGTTCTATATATCTACATAATCCTTCAGTTCATCGACCGAACAAATCATTCGGTTCCGGGAACCCTCCCCTCGGTCGGATCCAAGCAGCGGCAAGGTTCTTTGATGATTAGCAACATTCCCAACACTTGTTCCGACGGTTGCAGATCATCAAAGAAGTCTTGCCGCTGTTTGGAGCGAAGGCCGATTTGCCGTCTCACGACCACGCGATGATTTGCCGATTTGCCGGTCAGAGTGGCCACTGGAGAAGATAAGCAACTTCGATCCGACGTGGTTCTGAAAGGGGCATGGTTAATTTAGGTAGTCGGTTAATTTAGGTAGTTGGAGATGTTAGTACATGATAAAATATTGGCAGTCATTTTGTTGTTGAGGTCTAAGGTACACAAGTAGTGGTTACAACATAGAGCCATCCATAGTTTTTGGAAATTCGACCACCTTAGATGAATAGCCATGCTCTCCATCTTGACCATTTTTTGAAAGAAATGAGAAAAAGTGAAAAAATACTCAAAAAAAGAAACCCTTTGGCATGGAGTCCTTTTATGTGTACTAATTTCTAGGAAAAATGATAAACTTGAGTTTTGACAAACTTTTCAAAACAATACTTCACAAAAATGTCAATCATCTGCAAACATGTATAAGTTTCAATCCAAATGATCAATGTATGGCCATTATCGTGTCATAGTTTGTGATAAAGTTCCCATATTCAGCACATATGCGTGCCATGGTATGGGAAACAACGTGGTCGAAGCGATTTTCAAAATTCTTTTTAGAAATATCATTTTCCATTTTTTAAGTGCTAAAATTGACTATTTTTGTGAAGCAAGTACATAAAATATGGTTCAAAATGACACCCATTTAATTTTCACAAAGAGTAGTACATATTTGATGGATAATTCCCTTCTTTAGTTGACTTTATGTCAATTTTCCGAAACTAATTCAAATTTGAACTACAACTGTGTGATAGTTTGCTCTAAAATTGTTACAAAAATAATTTTAAGGTACACAAGTAGTGGTTACAACATAGAACCATCCATAGTTTGTGGAAATTCGACCACCCTAGATGAATAGCCATGCTCTCCATCTTGACCATTTTTTGAAAGAAATGAGAAAAAGTGAAAAAATACTCAAAAAAGAAACCCTTTGGCATGGAGTCTTTTTATGTGTACTAATTTCTAGGAAAAATGATAAACTTGAGTTTTGACAAACTTTTCAAAACAATACTTCACAAAAATGTCAATCATCTACAAACATGTATAAGTTTCAAGCCAAATGACCAATGTATGGCCATTATCGTGTCATAGTTTGTGATAAAGTTCCCATATTCAGCACATATGCGTGCCATGGTATGGGAAACAACGTGGTCGAAGCGATTTTCAAAATTCTTTTTAGAAATATCATTTTCCATTTTTTAAGTGCTAAAATTGACTATTTTTGTGAAGCAAGTACATAAAATATGGTTCAAAATGACACCCATTTAATTTTCACAAAGAGTAGTACATATTTGATGGATAATCCCTAAATATGAGAATTTTTAATGCTTTCTATCTAAATTCCCTTCTTTAGTTGACTTTATGTCAATTTTCCGAAACTAATTCAAATTTGAACTACAACTGTGTGATAGTTTGCTCTAAAAATTGTTACAAAAATAATTTTAAGGTACACAAGTAGTGGTTACAACATAGAACCATCCATAGTTTTTGGAAATTCGACCACCTTAGATGAATAGCCATGCTCTCCATCTTGACCATTTTTTGAAAGAAATGAGAAAAAGTGAAAAAATACTCAAAAAAAGAAACCCTTTGGCATGGAGTCCTTTTATTTGTACTAATTTCTAGGAAAAATGATAAACTTGTGTTTTGACAAACTTTTCAAAACAATACTTCACAAAAATGTCAATCATCTGCAAACATGTATAAGTTTCAATCCAAATGATCAATGTATGGCCATTATCGTGTCATAGTTTGTGATAAAGTTCCCATATTCAGCACATATGCGTGCCATGGTATGGGAAACAACGTGGTCGAAGCGATTTTCAAAATTCTTTTTAGAAATATCATTTTCCGTTTTTTAAGTGCTAAAATTGACTATTTTTGTGAAGCAAGTACATAAAATATGGTTCAAAATGACACCCATTTAATTTTCACAAAGAGTAGTACATATTTGATGGATAATTCCCTTCTTTAGTTGACTTTATGTCAATTTTCCGAAACTAATTCAAATTTGAACTACAACTGTGTGATAGTTTGCTCTAAAATTGTTACAAAAATAATTTTAAGGTACACAAGTAGTGGTTACAACATAGAACCATCCATAGTTTTTGGAAATTCGACCACCTTAGATGAATAGCCATGCTCTCCATCTTGACCATTTTTTGAAAGAAATGAGAAAAAGTGAAAAAATACTCAAAAAAAGAAACCCTTTGGCATGGAGTCTTTTTATGTGTACTAATTTCTAGGAAAAATGATAAACTTGAGTTTTGACAAACTTTTCAAAACAATACTTCACAAAAATGTCAATCATCTACAAACATGTATAAGTTTCAAGCCAAATGACCAATGTATGGCCATTATCGTGTCATAGTTTGTGATAAAGTTCCCATATTCAGCACATATGCGTGCCATGGTATGGGAAACAACGTGGTCGAAGCGATTTTCAAAATTCTTTTTAGAAATATCATTTTCCATTTTTTAAGTGCTAAAATTGACTATTTTTGTGAAGCAAGTACATAAAATATGGTTCAAAATGACACCCATTTAATTTTCACAAAGAGTAGTACATATTTGATGGATAATCCCTAAATATGTGAATTTTTAATGCTTTCTATCTAAATTCCCTTCTTTAGTTGACTTTATGTCAATTTTCCGAAACTAATTCAAATTTGAACTACAACTGTGTGATAGTTTGCTCTAAAATTGTTACAAAAATAATTTTAAGGTACACAAGTAGTGGTTACAACATAGAACCATCCATAGTTTTGGAAATTCGACCACCTTAGATGAATAGCCATGCTCTCCATCTTGACCATTTTTTGAAAGAAATGAGAAAAAGTGAAAAAATACTCAAAAAAAGAAACCCTTTGGCATGGAGTCCTTTTAAAAATCAGTTTGGCACCTTAAAATCAAATTATATAAAACAAAACCGAAAAGAAGTAAATCAAAGTATATAAAAGAAAACAGAAAAAAGAAAAAGAAACTAGGAAAAAAAATATGAAAGATGTACATAAGTTGTTGATTGACAATTTTTTAGAGACTAATTTGAGCTGATTTGGACCATTAAATCAATAAATACGAAAGAAAACAGAAAAAAGGAAAAGGAAACAAAAAAGAAAACAAAAAACAGAAAAAAAGACCTTTAGTTGCGGTTCCAGCCCAGAACCGCGACTAAAGGTTGTGGGCTTGGCGCGCAAATTTTGGGCGGCCCAAATTCGACCTTTAGTCGCGGTTCCAGCCACCAACCGCGACTAAAGGGTCTTTAGTCGCGGTTCGTGGCTGGAACCGCGACTGAAGGTCGAATTCGCGGTGATTTGGGTGGCTGCAGCCGAAATTTTCGCATTCTCCCCCCCCCCAAATCGAAGCTCGCTCTCCGCCTCGACGCCGCCGACACCCCCGACGGCGAAGCCCTGCTCCGCCGCGCCGTCGATCTGCCGCTCCGCCGCCGTGCCCCTCCCCTGCCTCGCGCTGCCGTGCCGCCGCCGCCAGAGGTAGGTGCCTCCTCTGCCTCGCGCCCCTCCCCTGCCTCGCCCCTCCCCTGTGCCTCTCGCCCCTCCCCTGCCCCTCCCCTGCCTCGCTGTGCTGGCGTGGCCATGCTGGCGTGGCCGTGGCCGTGCTGGCGTGGACAGTGGCCGTGCTGGCGTGGCCGTGGCCATGCTGGCCGTGGGCGTGCTGGCCGTGCGTGTGCGTGCGTGTCCTGCCACAGCACCAGTGCACACAAATGCACTAGTCTGTGAGTGTGAGAGATGTTTGAACCACCAATTTGAACCAAATCAAATTCGGCAAATCTGGCAGTTTTCAGAAAATTCAGTTTTAGGACTTGGTGAAAATTGTAAGTCATGTTTTCTGTTAACAAGTAGCTATGTTCAACAGATGCAAACAAGGGCTTAGGAAATTCCAATTTGAGTGAGATGATTTTTATAAATCAGTACTCACCACAAATATGGATGACAAGCAAGAAATGCATCCAGAAAAGGAATCTAGATAGGAAAATTAAATAGAGAGAAAAGGTATCTTTTAACTGTTTTTCTGTCTGGATATTTCATAGCAAGTTGAGAGCATGAAAACATGATTTTAAACAATCCCAAAATGAAATATCTTGGCTTTCCTGTGAATTATAAACACAATACTCCAATACCATGACGAGGATAAAAATTAAAGAACATAACAAGTCCATGAATTAAGAGTCCAAAAACAGTATAGATGCAAATATATAGTAGCAAATTTTGTGTAGCTAAGATGATCTAGTGTTAGCAAATTTTAAAGGTTAGCAAATTTTATAAGTTAGCAAATTTTAGTGCAAATGTGTTAGAAATTTTTACGATGTGTTAGCAATTTTAACAATGTGTTTGGAAATCTAACAATGTGTTAGCAAATTTAACAATGTGTTAGCAAATTATAGATGCAAATTTATAAATGCAAATTTATACATGCAAATTTATGCAAATTTTATTGAGTGTAGGAACATTGAGCTATGGAGCCTGGCTATGTGCGAGACGAGGAGAACGAAGACATATTAATGCAGGATATTTTTGAGCATCGCGATAGAGATGCTGCCGGTGGAGAAGGCGCCGGTGGAGATGCTGCCGGTGGAGAAGGCGCCGGTGCCGGTGTAGATCTTGCTTTCGAGGAATTTGCCTCACAATTTTTGATGGACTCTGGTGAGGGTCTTTTAGAGAGAAGAAATAACACCCTCCACCTCGAACACCCTCCACCTCGAGGTATATATATGAATTCTATATTTTGTTGATCACAAAATGCATTAACTGATTTGTATTGCACTTATGAACGCATTATATTTCTTACTTTAGGCCTCCACCTCGAATAAAAAGGCTAAGAATCAAGCTCCTCGAGGCTGCACAAAAAGAATGACGAGCAAAGATGCAAAGTTACCGATCTATGAAATTGATGAAGAGGGCGATCCGGTGGAAGCCCCGGAGAACCGCAAAAAATATATAAGTCAAGCTGGAGTTATTGTTAGGGACTCGGTCCCGATCTCCATACCTTAATGGAATAAGCCGGCGGGCGTTGCCGAGGATGACCCCTGCTATGTCCACAAGCATTTGAAAGATTTGTGCTTTGACACACTCTTGGAGCATTTTAACCTCCCGGATGATATTGAACCCACCACGAAGTTGAAACTCAAGCAGTGGACTCTCTCCAAGATGGCCGACGCATTTCGAAATATAAGCAAACATTATGGGCAAAATATGCAACAGTTGATCCAGATTTCAGTGAAGAAAACTAGTGAAGATAAGAGATCACTGGGCAGAGTTTAAGGCGTATAAGAAATCGGATGCGGCTGTGGCCCGATCGAAAATAAATAAGCCAAATGCTGCGAATAAGGTTCACCACCATAACTTGGGGACAGGTGGCTACAGGTCAGCCATTCCTAAGTGGCTAGCCTTAGAAGATAAAATCTTTGCTAATGATATCACTCCACAGACATACTACTGGCCCGAAAGGTCCAAATTCTGGTTGTTCGCGCATGGCGCAACGTTGGACGAGGAAACAGGGTATATTGTCCCGAAGGTTGAAAAATTCAAGAAAAAATTAGAAGAAAGCGTCCCGAAGATTGAAAATGTAATAAGGAAGTTAAACGGGGTGTGTGGAAACCCTATAGAGAGGACGACGAGCTGACACGGGCCCTAGGGAATCCTGAACACTGGGGACGTTTACGAGGCATGCCCGGCGGTGTCACCATTAAGAAAGCGTATCCGCAACATGCTGACACTTATAGAAGCCGTGCAAGAAAGAAGAAGAAGGGTGAAGAGCGGCTAACGGAATTGGAACTCAAGGTGCAACAACTCATGGAGTCAATTAATAGTCAGACAGGGCCGTCTCAGCAGCAGCAACACATGGATGCTCGATCTCAGCTTAGAAGCAGCGTGGGTTCCACGCAAATAGATGTCGATGCTCACTACCCCGTGGATGATGTCACGGAGCAGACACCATGTGAGCTACATTCGCATGTGGTTAACATATCCACGAAGGTGGCGGACGGCTATGCTTTACCGAAGAACGCCGGAGCAAGCTACCATAATGGTGACATTGCTCCTAGCTATGCTGTTGTCGGGGTGGATGAAATTGTGCCGGGATTTGAATCATTGGCTCTTGAGATTCCTGGAGGTGACGGTGAGGAGACATTGTACGATGTCAAGGGTGGTTTCGTCCAGTGGAACAAGAAATACATCAAGTTCTCAAAGCCACCGACTCAGCAAAGCCCATCCCGCCCGGGTATCGATGAGACACATCCATCTCCGGCACCGCGTGACAGGGACCCGTGGAGAAAAATTGATTTAGAGGACCATCTCGGTCAGCACAGTCCATCTCCATCTCCGCCACCGCGTGAGGAAGTGTCCGTACCGCTTCTCCGGAGAAAGCGCGCGTCTTCCCCGGTCAGGAGGCGAACTAAAAGGGCCACATCGCCTGATCCGAGGTTACCTTGGCAGAAGACTCATGACCAAAACGAAGCAGCCGTGGCGGAGTATAATAAAGCATTGTTCGCACCGAAAGTGACGCCGCCAAATTTTACCGCCGGCTATACTGCAGAGGCTTGTAATCGAGTCGTCGACAACTTATATGTCCCTCCAGAGAAGCCGCCATCTGACTATGACCGTTATATTCATAAGTCATATGACGCGTTGACGGAGGTGGAGGCGCCGAAAAAAGGTGAACAAGACGCAGAGTCAGTCCCGTCGCCGGCGGCAAAAGATAAACAAGCAGCACCATCGGACCCGCCACCGAAGGAAGCTACAAAAGTAGCACCATCGGTCCCACCGCTGCCGAAGATAGGTAAACAAGTTCCCCAGCTCGGAGAACAACCCGTACGTTCTGTCCCCCCGGCTAATTGTCCCGCCGCCGACGAACAAAGATAGTCCAGTTCCCCAGCGCGGAAAACAACTAGTACAATCTAACCCTAAAGCGCCGATGGTGTTTGACTTAGAGGAAATACGTCGTCTTGCCGCCGAAGCGCAAGTTCCTATAGAAGAATATGCTTCGAGATTGAACTTTGAGACTGCACCACAGCTCCACCAGTAAGAAATTTGTTATGGGGGAAGCTTTGGTGAAATGCAAGTTACCAACAAAAATGCGTGCTCTGCATCAATGGTACATGAAAGCCGCAAAGAAAGGGACAGCTCTGTCGTTCTGAAATGTAGGAAAGACGATGAGCACTTCTTAGAAGACTACAACCACATTGTTCGGTTTAGCGAACTTTTTCAGCTATACAATCTGCGGGCACTCGACAAATCTATCATGAGTTCCTATTGCCTGTAAGTGATTTATTTAAGTCTTTACCTAGTCTCGTTCATTGTTTGTAATTATTCTCACTTTAATCTTTTGTGTGCTATATTATGCAGATTGAAGATGCTCGAGCTCAAAAAGATGAACCAGCATGACATTGGGTTCATTGACCCGGATAAATATAACGAAGCAACCATAATAGATCCCAAGTATAACACGAACACACCGGATGATTTGCTAAGGGTGTTCAAGCGATACCGTGACAAAAGAACTATATATTGGCCTTACCACTTCGGGTAAGTTTTAGTGTCTTCTACACATTCTAATTTGCTCACCCGATGTTAAGTTTAACTGATGAGTTATGCATGACTGTGCGCAGCTACCACTGGATTCTTCTTGTCATTGAACATCGCAACTTATTCATTCACTTGACTCATTGAGGTATCATCCTGACACATACAGGAGTTGTTTCGACTTCCTAGCAAGGTACATTCATTTCTTACCGCCTCTGTCATTCATATCTTGATGTCAAGTCATTAACGAATAACTCATTTGTGAATGTTCTTTGTCGGGCAGCGTTTGGGAAAGGTTTGTCAAGGAAGATCCTGAAGGTGGGTGGCCCAAAAAGCTGGATTGGAAGTTGAACAAGGTAAGTACTGCTACCTACGTCCACACAACATTCTCATGCATACTTCATTATTATTGATTGAAATCTATTCTTGTATAGTCTTGCTTGGAGCAACCAAAGGGAACTGAGTTATGTGGATACTTCGTTTGCGAGTATGTACATGTACTAGTCACCGAGAAATGGAATATGAAAAGACTGCAGAGTTGTCAAAAAAGCGCTGCAAGCTACCACGAGCACCGCTTCAAAGCAATTGGAGAGGAATTGGCGGGATTTTACCTTTCGGAGGCCTTATCGGAGAGAGGAGAGTACTACGATGCTGAAAGCATGAAAGCCGTGTAAATAACTTGTTGTTTTGCTTCAACTCTTGTACTACGATAACTCTTGGCGCATCAACTCTTGACTACGATCTCAAGTATTACTTAATTTAATTGTATGTGTTATAAATATGTGCATCGACTTCATACGACACGGGAACGGTTACGACGTGGGAAACGTTACGGTAACCGTCACCGTTACCGTAACGGTTACCGTCACGGTAACCGTCACCGTAACAGTCACCGTAACGGTTACCGGTTACCGTTACGGGAAGGGTTACTAGTGAAACCACGGTTACGACATGGGACACGGGAACCTATAACCAAACCCCGGCATATATAAACCCTAAAACCATGCAATTAAATCGAAAAAAAAAACCCAAAACCCTTCCCGGTTGGTGCTACCAACCGGGACTAAAGGTCCCAACACACCACGTCCCCACGTGGAGGGAATTCTAGTCACGGTTCGGAACCCGCCGCGACTAAAGGGGGGGGGGGGGGCTTTAGTCCCGCCTGCTTAGTCGCGGTTGTCCAGCCGCGACTAAAGGCCCTCTGGAACCGCGACTAGTGCCCCTTTTTCTAGTAGTGTTGAGTTCAATCCCTGGAGTTAAATATCGTTCATAAGAAAATTGCAAAGATCATCCAAAGGATTGCAGGTACTTTTTAAAAAAGTCGAGCTGTTTATCGCTCGTAATGGATTTCTTAAAAGTCGAGTTATCTATCGCTCGCAAATGGATTTATCAAAGTCGAGCTATTTATTGCTCGCAAATGGATTTATCAAAGTCGAGCTATTTATTTGCTCGCAAATGGATTTATCAAAGTTAGGTTATTTATCGCTCGCAATGGATTTCTTAAAAATTGGGTTATTTATTGCTCGCAAATGGATTTATCAAAGTCGAGTTATTTATCGCTCGCAATGGATTTCGTAAGAAGTCAAGGGCATCAACGTCAAGAACGTCCAAACAAAGCTAAGTCATATAATTGTCTAAAGTTTATATATATATATATATTATTATTTGCTGTCGTCGGTTGTTGGGTTGAAGACATGGATCCTACAACTTAATGCATACACGTGAAGATGTTCGGGTTGCAAACACTGAACCACACATGGAGCCTATTGGAGGAAAATCCATGAAACATCTCCCAGCTTCAACTATTCGCGACAAAAAATAAGCTTAGCCCAAGAGTGCTACGCAACTTCGGTTAGCGATGCCCGAGAGTGCTTTGCAACAAAAGATTAGTTTAGCCCAAGAGTGCTACGCAGCTATGGTTAGCATGCCAAACAGTGCATTGCATCAATATATGGGTCAGTGGGGTAATGTGTAGAATAAAGCCATTACTTTCCAGACACTGAACCTGGTCTTGGGGGCTCTTGCTAAAATAGCCTGTAGCTACAATCTCAAGACCCGGCCCCGATGCCACCAGTATAATTCTTAGTTATCTTACTATTGAGCTCGATGTGGCTCGCACTTATATGGCCTGATTGCTCACCTGGAAATTCAATCAACCATGATGCTCAAAGGGAATTGGTTCGACCCTGTTTTTCTAGAGAAGTTGCGACAGAGATATCCATGCGAAAGCCGGCTCATAGTTAAAGAAACCAAAAGGGTCATCTAAACCAAAGGATTTGCAGAACGACATATCACGTTCATTAAAAAAGCAAATCCTCAGGGTGCACGTGCACCATCAAGATAAATATTTATGTTATTAATTTATTACAAGTCTATCATGCTGTGTAATGTTATTTTGTGCCTACGAGAATTGTTTTTTACAGGATCAATTTATAACCCGGCATTAGAATCCGGGTCATTAAGCGAGGTATCCTTATCTTTGAAAAGTTTCAGGCGAAGAATCAGGACTACGTGAATTTGTCCCAGCAAAAGAAGAAAATAAGCCGGGTGCTACTATTGTACTCGCGCGCGACCATCAAAGTCTCGAGCAATAAGTGAAAGCTCCGCCGAGAGTCCAAGCAATAACTACAGAACCTGCAGAAGATCAAGATCAACGAATCAAGTGCTACTAGTACTATCGACCCAGAAAAGAAATCAAGAAAAAATGTGGACGGCTTACATATGCAGCCAGCTCTAGCCAAAGAGAAATATAAAGTATGCTCGTGCAGGAAATTAAAGGGGGTGACGTGAGAAGCAGGAAATACGAGGTGCCTAGGCTCCTGCAAATCAGTCAAAGGAAAAAAGAAGGGAAAGAGCGGCCGGCTTCTGCAAACTGTGCATATCCGGCTCTGCAATCATCACGCTAGTTCAAAAGAAGAAATAAAAATTAGCCGGACGATGGGGGTTTGCGGAGTCAGTTGAAGCTGTGATAAAGAATCAAGAAGCCATGTAACCTGATCGAGGCATGCAAGCTTGGGTGCATGGCACGTATGAGAAATAAGAAGCTAAAAAGCTGATCGTTAGTTTTGGTACATGCAAGATTGTATGAAGGTAGGTCAAAGTCCAAGGTGATTATGTGAGCGTGCATGCATGTCACGCATGAGAGAGGAAAAAGAAGAAAGAAGAAGCAATACAAGCCGGATGAATTGATCGATCAAAGGATTACGTTTCAATACAAATAAAAGGCGGGAGTGGCTGGCTTAAAAGTCAACCCAGCGTTCTTGATCATGGCCGGCTCTGGCAACACTGTGATTGGTTCCAGTTACGCGGCTCATCGTATTTGAAGTTAAAAGATATGAGTTCTACGAAGTAAGTCCCAGATTGTTGCAGGCGAACGAACTGACGCTTGAGGCTTACAAGAGTTGAAATATTCTAAGGTGATACAAATATTGAAGAACAAGCCCCGAGCTGTTGCAGGCATACACCTCGATGCTTGGGGGCTACAGTATTTGAAGTTCAAAATTTCTCCAAGAGGTACAAGATTCAGAAGTCCCAGGTCGCTGCAGGCACGCAACCCGGCACTTGGGTGGTACACAGTTTGAAGCTAAATTTTTTGAAGTGATGAGGAAGTCCCAGGTTGCTGCAGGCACACAACTCGGCACTTGGGGGCTACAGGTTATACACACGAGAAAAATCAAAATTCATATTCTTGAGAGCTAGTAAAACTGGAGAAGTTTAACCAGGATGATAGCATGGCTGCTGCACCCCAACACCAAGATCAAGGAGAAGAGTATGAAGTGAAGCAAGCCAAATGTATATCCAAGTTAAACTTGGGGGCTACTGTTGGGGGGATAATAACCCGGTATACCCAAGACAAGTAAAGAGTGATGACCGGCAAGATGATGACCCGGCCAAGATGATGACCCGGCCAAGAGTAGACCCGGTCAGGAGGCAGACCCGGTTTTTAGGAGGGAGTCTCGAAAGATGTCATAGAAGGAAGATTCTAGAATACCCGGAGGTGATAAGCGTCACGAAGTCCAAAACTTGGAGGACACGAAGAGCTAGAAGAGCTGGAGTAGGATTCTGAGTACGGGTAGAACCCGGACTTAATTTGTAAGCGACTAGGAGACCCGGATGTCTTTATAAGCCGGCTCCTAGGTCATAGAGAGACAAGTAACACAAGCCAAATAAGATAGACAAAATAGAGAGAGCTCAAGAGAGAGCTCCCACGCCGGAGTCATCCAAACCCGGCGATCGCCATGGGCGCACCATGTAATATGTTATCATATAGTGATTTATAGCAGGATGTAGGGCCAAATGTCGTGGGGTTGTCATGGCATATGTCACGGTAAGGTGACTTTGAATTGAGGGCCAGGCGAAACTGGTGTCCAGGAGTTGGTCTAGCTCTACGGGGAAGAAGATATTTTTTACCCAGGTTCAGGTCCCCTCGGTGGAGGATCCCTACATCCTGCTATAAATCCTGCTACAAGGTTAGATGTTTTGGTCCTCAACCTCACCTGTGGTTGTCAAGCACAAGGTGTAAGAATGATATCAGGATAGTTATGCAATGCAAACAAGAAATAAATATGCAATGATGGTGGATGCAATGTAAATGATATTTTTGGGTTTTTGAATGATGTATGCAAGATGAAAAGTATTTTTGTATTTTCGGATTTAATGATGGCTGAAAATAGAAAAGTGGTATATGGTGTTGGAAAGGTGTTTCTTATGATTAAAAATGGACTGGGGTTCATGGTTTCACAAATGCACTCTCTCTTTATAAAGTGGTAGACAATGGAACACACACAGTTAACATATGAGATTGCAACACAGGGTTTGATAACAAGTTACTTAGATATATGGGCATCACGTCCTAACATAGAGATCTTTTGGTTATTAACCTCTCTTATACTCCACCAAGATGCGAACTAAATCATAACACCTCAGTAATTAAGATAACTCAGAGTATAGCATTAAGTATCATGACATGAAGTGAAAATAAGAACATGCTAGATCTAGTCATGGAGTAGTGGCAATGGTCACGCCCACATCCCCGGTAGCATGGTATTTTAGTTTATCCCTAGTGAGGCAACAAAGTAAGGTAAAGATACCAAAGTGGATCGCAGAACTTTCTCTCACGTTCACTGCACTAGCCACCCCCCGTTACTCCAACTAATGCACACGTTCCCCACACACGCTCTCATAAACATGCTTGATCAAAACAAGTAGACAAGAACGGGGTACATAATATGCATCTATACTCATAACTGAAACAAACATTGCAATCTCAAACATATATTAACTCATAAAGATCCACCACAAAGGTATTACAACGGTGACCGTAATCATGTTCAGCAGCTCATACGGTGCTAATTAGTGAAGCTCAAGAGAGGAGAGATACATAAGTTACTTCCACAAACCCATAGTCCAGAGGTGGACTACTCCCTCTTCATCATGGAGACGGTGGAGAAGTCGATGGAGAAGATGGAGACCACGCCGGCAGCGCCCCGCCGGAGTTTTCCCCCTCCAATCTGCAGCTCCTGATCTCCGTTTCGGTGTTTCTGTGTTTGTGCGGCGCTCCTTCCAGAGAACGTCGGGGGACCTTTTTTATAGGCGTTTTTAGGTCAAGACGATGTCGGTGGAGAAGATCGACGGCAACGGAGCCACGAGGCCCAAATGGGTGGGTCCCACGCGGCCAGTACCTGGCCGCGTGGGCCCCCTCGTTTGGCCCTCGGCCTCCGTTTGCTCGCTTCCTTCGCCCACAGGTCTTCTTCCTTCCAAATATTGACGCCCGTAAATTTCCAGGTGATTTCGTTGACGTTTGGGTCCCTGAAACATTAAAATAAGAAAACGGGTTTTCTGCCTGTGCAGGGTTAATTCCATAAAAATAGGAAATAAATGAATATTCCCAAAATCATTATAAAACATTGATATAACCCTTATATGATGCAAATATGATTGGAATATAAGCAATTAAAGTGCAAAGTTCATGTATGCATTTTACATGCATCAACATCCCCAAGCTTAATCCATGCTCGTCCTCGAGTATGAAGATGATAAAACTAACATGGACTTTGCAATTTAATACTTAACAATGATATCAAAGATGATTACTATTGCTACATATAGTCAAATGATTCATTCTTCAAAGGAGTAGCAATATGCAAATAGTTTATGAAGTGATATCAAGTATTCAAGACAAGGATGTTCATTGATAGTTCACAAAGTGTAACATAGTAGCAAGTAATATGGAACACATGTATGCATAATGATAAGTAGAACATCCTACAATGGTCATAGAGTGTAGATGAAAATCTGAATATGATAGGTGTACACTTTGGAAAGATGTATATGTGAGTAGAGGTAAAGCATGCATAAGTTTCATCCAACTTCCAAACTCTTCTACTTAAGTTAATGATTGCAATAAGGTATTCATTGGTGTCAAGCTCTCATTGCCCCTATCATAGCATCTTGAATGATTAAGGTTAAAGTGAAAGCAAATATGAGTAGTGTGCTTGATAAAGAATGGGTTGAATGTCTCATGCCCCTTGAATACAAGTACTTACACCATGTGTTACTCAACTTGGGAAACAAAGCAAGTTCAATTAAATATCATTGTAAGCATAATAGTATCATCAAGAGCGTCAACTGGGGTACCTCTTGTCCCAAGATATGGAACAAGCCCATATCAAAATGACAAGACAAACAAACAAAATGAACAATCTCAACACCCTTTTTATTTACCATTTGGAATAGTTTTTTATTGCAAGGTGTATCACAGAAGGTTCACCATAGTATGTAAGTAAATTTCCACCATGAATGATGCATGGCTTAGATTAGCGGCCCAGGCGTCTCTCTAACCATTTATACAAACTCATTTAAACTCACTCTATTTCCACATTTATTTCAACATGATAAGCATCCATAGACAAAAGCACATGATATCAACTAAATGAGATGAAGAGCGTGTTGAAAGCTTGCCATGTGACAGCACATATGGGCTAACTTCCAACCCAAAACATTCATCAAGCCACAAACATCATAATCTTAATCACAATGGGTCAAGTTTTATTATGCAAATAAAAGAACATTGTGCATCAAGTTCGTGAGAGCTATATAACCAATTTTTTCCATTGCAATCAATAACATAAACATTTTCATTCAGAGGTAAGATAACACAAACAACATGTTAAACATACTCGGAATAGCATAAAGCCAATAGGTAGATATGGTGGACTCACTGGAATAACTTTGGTTGAAGGTGTTGGAAACAAGTTTTTGCTTGTTGGAGTTTTTGGGCTAGCAAAAGGGAGAAAGTTGACCATCTAGATGCATGCATGAGTGTCCATAGAACTAACTAATCCATGTTAAACCAAGTAAATAACAATCAGCACCAAAACATGAATAAGTGATAGCTCTACAAAAAGAATTTGCAAACTATTACTCATAAACAAGCTCATGAATCATGCAACTATATGTATCATTAAAAATCAAGTCAAACATCCCTTTTCCCAATCTTATAAAAGCATCCAACATATTTCAACCCATATTTCCAGTAGCTCTCTCATATATAATTGATAGTGTGGTGGTCTCTCAAGACTCAAACAAAAACAAAAAGACGCTCCAAGTTTATGCGATAAAGTGTTTCGATCGAAAAACAGAAGTTGGACGTGTGCAAACCGAGAGTGTGTAGGTCCAGCGGGGTTGTCTTCACATCCCCAAGCTTATGGTCTTCACCATCCTTGGATAGCTCTTGGTGCATCTCCTCCAATCCCTGTGAAAAAACTTCAAAACACCGTTTCTCCCATCTCTTTTCTGTGGGGTGCATTAATAGTGATAAACAAATAGGTTCCTTGCTGCATATAATCCTTGAACAAAAATTCATATGAATGTCCAGAAAGTGTATAATGTTGTATGCCTACTCATAAACTCAATTGGATCAAAAAGATTCAACTTAAAAGCTCAAAGCATGCATCAAACAAAATGGGACAGAATCTGTCCAGAAAAACAGCAGCAGCAAAACGTATTTTTCTACCCTACCAAACTTTCTCGAAAAATTCCGAAAAAATTCATGCATACAGAGGATGAAAAGTTGCAACTACAGTTCAAATATGAGCTCATTCGGAGTTACAGAATAAGAATTAAAAATCATACCGTGCACTGACTTGTGCAGGAATAAAATCTCCGAACGCTATAAGCAACTTTTTCAAACCAAAAAGGGTAAAACTTGGCACTTTATTAAAACTCCAGAACCTAAACTAAACAAAGTCTCTTGTTACAGCAAGAGGACACAAAGAAAATCACACAAAAAATAACCGGGTTGCCTCCCGCAAAGCGCTTTCTTTATAGCCATATAGCTAGGCTTCTTACTTGTTGTTTATTGTGGACGAAGCTCATGAGGGAGCTTGAACTTTGGTGGTTCCCTCTTCCTTGGAAAGTGTTCCATGCACTTCTTGTGTGGAAACTGAAACTTTACATTCCCTTCCTTTGAATCAATGATAGCACCTGTGGTACGAAGAAAAGGTCTTCCAAGAATAATAGGACTAGAGGTTTTATTCCCCATGTCCATGATTAGAAAATCCACAGGCACAAAAGTCATATGTAACTCTACCATAACATCACTTACTTTTCCCAAAGCATGTTTAATAGAGTCATCAGCAAGTGCTAGTTCAATAGAGCATTTTTCAAGATTTTTCAATTCAAGCACTTCATATAGTTCTTTAGATAAAACAGAGACACTAGATCCTAGATCAAGTATGGCATGGTGTGTCTCTTTTCCAATAGTTACTAGTACCTTAGGTATCCACATATCCCCAAGCTTAGGTGGTATCATAGCCTCTTGGTTGTACCTAGCAATCTTTTCTTTCAAGACATGATTAGCAATATAAGAACCAAAACCTGCTTGGTTAGTGTTGATGGAAGGATCACTTGCAAATTTTTGTAAGATAGATATTAATTCATGCAAGCTACAATTTTCTAAGTCAAGCAAAGGATCCTTGACTTCATTAAGCATTTTAACTTCCTCAACTTCAACCTCTTTCATTACCCCAATAGATTCTTTAGCAACTCTCTCTTGCTCATGAATGTGTTCCCAAGACTTATTGATAACCTCTTGGCAATATTTTATTGTTTCCTCATGTTTTTGGGCTGTAATGATGCTCTTTAATGATGAGACTTCCTTAGTAAGCTGATCTACCCTTTCAAACAAAGCATCTTGTTTTTCAAACTTAGAGATAAATTCCTTATTAAGCTCTTTTTGGGTAGATATAAAAGATCTAATGGTGTTTTCCAAGTCACTAGAAACATTACCACTAGAAGCATATTTATTTGGCACATATGGGGGTTTATTATAAGAGTTATAATTGTTGTTACCATACCCATTATTACCATAGTTCCTAATGAAGTTGACATCAATATTTTCAGAATTGTTTCCAACTAGTTCTTGCAAAGGAACATTTTCAACACTAGGTTTATTAAGCAAAGCAAGAATAGTATCCATTTTAGATGACAAATCATTAGTTTCTTCAATAGAGTTCACTTTCTTAGAAGGATTAGGTGCCCTATCAGTATGCCATTGACTATAGTTTTGTAAAATGCTTTCCAATATATTTTTAGCTTCTACTATAGTCTTACTCATAAAAGCACCTCCAGCAGCAGAATCAAGTATGTTTCTAGACATGTAGTTTAAACCATTGTAGAAAGAGTGTAATATGGTCCATTCATTAACTCCATGTGAGGGACAAGTTCTAAGCATAAGTTTTATCCTATCCCAAGCCATAGCAACATGTTCATTTTCATTTTGCCTAAAAGAAAGGATGTTGTTTCTATTTTGCAAAATTTTAACAGGGGGATAATATTTCTTAATGAAAGCTTCTTTTAGATCATCCCAAGAATTAATACTACCAGATGGCAAGGAATGCAACCACTCTTTAGCTTTTCCTCTAAGTGAAAAAGGAAATAACTTCAGTTTTAGGATATCACTTTCCACATTTTTAAACTTTTGCATGTCACATATTTCAACAAAGTCATGAAGATGCATAGAGGCATCCTCCATAGCACTACCACCAAATTGTTCCCTAGTTATCAAGTTCAACAAACTAGGACTTACTTCATAACTCTCAGCATTTATCTTAGGTGTGGCAATAGCTCTCGTGATAAATTGATCATTAGGAGTGTTTGTGTAGTCACACAACTTAGTTCTTTCTCCCATTTTAGCAAGTTTTTTTGGTATTTTTAATTTTTTATGCAAAACTGAAAATAAAATGAGTCTCACAATGCAAACCGAATTACAAATGCAAGACAATGCAAGCGGAATATGATATGCAATGACACAAACAAATAAATAAATTGCTTTGTAAGTAAAGATGGATAAGATGGTGCTCACGTAGGTGCAACCTCCCCAAGCTTAGGTGTTAGCACAAGTTGGTGACGTTGACTTCGTTGTGAGATGAATGCGATGATGCACACCCTTGGATAAATCTCTCAGCTATGATTCCCCGGCAACGGCGCCAGAAAACAGTCTTGATGGCCCTTGATGAGCTACGGCTCCAGAAAACACTTTGCTGTCTGGTGCGTAGTACCTGCGTCAAAAGTGAATGGGTTAGGTTGAGACTCCAAGTGCAGAGTGTGTAGTAAGTGGAAGACGTGTTTTCCCCACGAGGGTGACTCGAGGGTTTAATCTCGAACTCTCGGGGAATCAGTAGTGAAGATATATCTTCTTATCCTTCTTTTGGTTACTACAAAACAAAGTTAAATGTTTTGGTCCTCAACCTCACCTGTGGTTGTCAAGCACAAGGTGTAAGAATGATATCAAGATAGTTATGCAATGCAAACAAGAAATAAATATGCAATGATGGTGGATGCAATGGTAATGATATTTTTGGGTTTTTGAATGATGTATGCAAGATGAAAAGTATTTTTGTATTTTCGGATTTAATGATGGCTGAAAATGAAAAGTGGTATATGGTGTTGGAAAGGTGTTTCTTATGATTAAAAATGGACTGGGGTTCATGGTTTCACAAATGCACTCTCTCTTTATAAAGTGGTAGACAATGGAAGACACACAGTTAACATATGAGATTGCAACACAGGGTTTGATAACAAGTTACTTAGATATATGGGCATCACGTCCTAACATAGAGATCTTTTGGTTATTAACCTCTCTTATACTCCACCAAGATGCGAACTAAATCATAACACCTCAGTAATTAAGATAACTCAGAGTATAGCATTAAGTATCATGACATGAAGTGAAAATAAGAACATGCTAGATCTAGTCATGGAGTAGTGGCAATGGTCACGCCCACATCCCGGTAGCATGGTATTTTAGTTTATCCCTAGTGAGGCAACAAGTAAGGTGAAGATACCAAGTGGATCGCAGAACTTTCTCTCACGTTCACTTCACTAGCCACCCCCCGTTACTCCAACTAATGCACACGTTCCCCCACACACGCTCTCATAAACATGCTTGATCAAAACAAGTAGACAAGAACGGGTACATAATATGCATCTATATCATAACTGAAACAAACATTGCAATCTCAAACATATATTAACTCATAAAGATCCACCACAAAGGTATTACAACGGTGACCGTAATCATGTTCAGCAGCTCATACGGTACTAATTAGTGAAGCTCAAGAGAGGAGAGATACATAAGTTACTTCCACAAACCCATAGTCCAGAGGTGGACTACTCCCTCTTCATCATGGAGACGGTGGAGAAGTCGATGGAGACCACGCCGGCAGCGCCCCGCCGGAGTTTTCCCCCTCCAATCTGCAGCTCCTGATCTTCGTTTCGGTGTTTCTGTGTTTGTGCGGCGCTCCTTCCAGAGAACGTCGAGGGACCTTTTTTATAGGCGTTTTTAGGTCAAGACTATGTCGGTGGACGAAAGATCGACGGCAAAGGAGCCACAGGCCCAAATGGGTGGGTCCCACGTGGCCTGGTACTGTGGCCATGTGGGCCCCTCTTGTTTGGCCCTCGGGCCTCCGCCCACAGGTCTTCTTCCTTCCAAATATTGACGCCCGTAAATTTCCAGGTGATTTCGTTGACGTTTGGGTCCCTGAAACATTAAAATAAGAAAACGGGGTTTTCTGCCTGTGCAGGGTTAATTCCATAA
This sequence comes from Poa pratensis, assembly GCA_947311845.1. Lineage (NCBI taxonomy): Eukaryota > Viridiplantae > Streptophyta > Magnoliopsida > Poales > Poaceae > Poa > Poa pratensis. The sequence goes on from CAMZMU010000096.1 coordinate 2,275,919, forward strand.
AAATAGGAAATAAATGAATATTTCCAAAAATCATTATAAAACATTGATATAACCCTTATATGATGCAAATATGATTGGAATATAAGCAATTAAAGTGCAAAGTTCATGTATGCATTTTACATGCATCAGTAAGCTGATCTACCCTTTCAAACAAAGCATCTTGTTTTTCAAACTTAGAGATAAATTCCTTATTAAGCTCTTTTTGGGTAGATATAAAAGATCTAATGGTGTTTTCCAAGGCACTAGAAACATTACCACTAGAAGCATATTTATTTGACACATATGGGGGTTTATTATAGGAGTTATAATTATTGTTACCATACCCATTATTACCATAGTTCCTAATGAAGTTGACATCAATATTTTCAGAATTATTACCAACTAGTTCTTGCAAAGGAACATTTTCAACACTAGGTTTATTAAGCAAAGCAAGAATAGTATCCATTTTAGATGACAAATCATTAGTTTCTTCAATACAGTTCACTTTCTTAGAGGGATTAGGTGCCCTATCAGTATGCCATTGACTATAGTTTTGCAAAATGCTTTCCAATATATTTTTAGCTTCTACTATAGTCTTACTCATAAAAGCACCTCCAGCAGCAGAATCAAGTATGTTCCTAGACATGTTGTTTAAACCATTGTAGAAAGAGTGTAATATGGTCCATTCATTAACTCCATGTGAGGGACAAGTTCTAAGCATAAGTTTTATCCTATCCCAAGCCATAGCAACATGTTCATTTTCATTTTGCCTAAAAGAAAGGATGTTGTTTCTATTTTGCAAAATTTTAACAGGGGGATAATATTTCTTAATGAAACTTTCTTTTAGATCATCCCAAGAATTAATACTCCCAGATGGCAAGGAATGCAACCACTCTTTAGCTTTTCCTCTAAGTGAAAAAGGAAATAACTTCAGTTTTAGGATATCACTTTCCACATTTTTAAACTTTTGCATGTCACATATTTCAACAAAGTCATGAAGATGCATAGAGGCATCCTCCATAGCACTACCACCAAATTGTTCCCTAGTTATCAAGTTCAACAAACTAGGACTTACTTCATAACTATCAGCTTTAATCTCAGGTGTGGCAATAGCTCTTGTGATAAATTGATCATTAGGAGTGTTTGTGTAGTCACACAACTTAGTTCTTTCTCCCATTTTAGCAAGTTTTTTTGGTATTTTTAATTTTTGATGCAAAACTGAAAATAAAATGAGTCTCACAAGTGCAACCCGAATTACAAATGCAAGACAATGCAAGCGGAATATGATATGCAATGACACAAACAAAACAAATAAATTGCTTTGTAAGTAAAGATGGATAAGATGGTGCTCACGTAGGTGCAACCTCCCCAAGCTTAGGTGTTAGCACAAGTTGGTGACGTTGACTTCGTTGTGAGATGAATGCGATGATGCACACCCTTGGATAAATCTCTCAGCTATGATTCCCCGGCAACGGCGCCAGAAAACACTTTGCTGAGCGCTAAGTTGACGAGGGAATATATTGCGGTGTTGCTTCTATCTCCCCGGCAACGGCGCCAGAAAACAGTCTTGATGCCCGTAGATGTGATAGCCTTCAGTAGCTACCTGCAAGATAAAGTATACGGGGTTAGGTTGAGACTCCAAGTGCAGAGTGTATAGTAAGTGGAAGACGTGTTTCCCCACGAGGGTGACTCGAGGGTTTAATATCGAACTCTCGGGGAATCAGTAGTGGTAGATATATCTTCTTATCCTTCTTTGGGTTACCTACAAAACAATGTTAGATGTTTTGGTCCTCAACCTCACCTGTGGTTGTCAAGCACAAGGTGTAAGAATGATATCAAGATAGTTATGCAATGCAAACAAGAAATAAATATGCAATGATGGTGGATGCAATGGTAAATGATATTTTCGGGTTTTTGAATGATGTATGCAAGATGAAAAGTATTTTTGTATTTTCGGATTTAATGATGGTTGAAAATATAAAAGTGGTATATGGTGTTGGAAAGGTGTTTCTTATGATTAAAAATGGACTGGGGTTCATGGTTTCACAAATGCACTCTCTCTTTATAAAGTGGTAGACAATGGAACACACACAATTAACATATGAGATTGCAACACAGGTTTGATAACAAGTTACTTAGATATATGGGCATCACGTCCTAATATAGAAATCTTTTGGTTATTAACCTCTCTTATACTCCACCAAGATGCGAACTCAATCATAAACACCTCAGTAATTAAGATAACTCAGAGTATAGCATTAAGTATCATGACATGAAGTGAAAATAAGAACATGCTAGATCTAGTCATGGAGTAGTGGCAATGGTCACGCCCACATCCTCGGTAGCATGGTATTTTAGTTTATCCCTACTGAGGCAACAAGTAAGGTAAAGATACCCAAGTGGATCGCGGACCTTTCTCTCACGTTCACTGCACTAGCCACCCCCCGTTACTCCAACTAATGCACACGTTCCCCCAGACACGCTCTCATAAACATGCTTGATCAAAACAAGTAGACAAGAACGGGTTCACTAGACAAGAACGGGTTGGACAGACAATTGCCCAGCTGTAATTTGTTTACCCAGCATGTTAGTTATCTTATTGGAGAGACACCACTAGTGAACTATGGACCCCGGTCCATTCTTTTACATCTGAAATACAATCTACTGCAATTATTGTTCTTTACATTCTCTGCAAACAAACATCATCTTCCACACTATACGCCTAATCCTTTGTTTTCAGCAAGCCGGTGAGATTGACAACCTCACTGTTAAGTTGGGGCAAAGTAATTTGATTGTGTTGTGCAGGTTCCACGTTGGCACCGGAATCCCTGGTGTTGCGCCGCACTACACTCCTTCACCAACACCTTCGAAGCAACTTCGACTTCCTACTGGTCCGATAAACCTTGGTTTCATACTGAGGGAAAACTTGCTGCTGCACTCATCATACCTTCCTCTTGGGGTTCCCAACTGACGTGTGACGTTACACGCATCAAGCATATTTTCTGGCGCCGTTGCCGGGGAAGCCGAATTGCTTCTGCAAGGGGAGTCTCTCACACCCAATCATTTTTACTTTGTTATTTGTCTTGCTTAGTTTATTTTTATTTAGTCTTGTTTGCTCTCTTTATCAAAAACACACAAAAATTAGTTACTTTTTATTTTTTGTTTTGTCATTTTGGCCTACTTGTTATCTTTGCAAAAATGAGTACTCCTGAGAACACCAAGTTGTGTGACTTCACTAGCACAAACAACAATGATTTCATATGCACTCCTATTGCTCCACCTGCTTCTAAGCAGACTTTTATGAAATTAAACCTGCTCTATTAAATCTTGTTATGAAAGAGCAATTTTCTGGTGTTAGTACTGATGATGCTGCCGCCCATCTTAATAACTTTGTTGAACTTTGTGAAATGCAAAAGTATAAGGATATGGATGGGGATATTATAAAACTGAAACTTTTTCCTTTCTCCTTGAGAGGAAGAGCTAAAGAATGGTTGCTTTCTTTGCCTAGAAATAGTATTGATTCTTGGACAAAATGCAAAGATGCTTTCATTGGGAAATATTATCCTCCTGCTAAAATTATATCCTTGAGAAGTAGCATTATGAATTTTAAACAACTTGATAATGAACATGTTGCTCAAGCTTGGGAAAGAATGAAATCTTTGGTGAAGAATTGTCCCACTCATGGACTGACTACTTGGATGATCATCCAAACCTTTTATGCAGGATTAAATTTTTCCTCAAGGAACTTGTTGGATTCGGCCTCTGGAGGAACCTTTATGTCCATCACTTTAGGTGCAGCAACAAAGCTACTTGATGATATGATGATCAACTATTCCGAATGGCACACCGAAAGGGCTCCTCAAGGTAAGAAGGTAAATTCTGTTGAAGAAACCTCCTCTTTGAGTGATAAGATTGATGCTATTATGTCTATGCTTGTGAATGGTAGATCTCATGTTGATCCTAATAATGTTCCTTTAGCTTCATTGGTTGCTCAAGAAGAGCATGTTGATGTGAACTTCATTAAAAACAACAACTTCAACAACAATGCTTATAGGAATAATTTTGGTAGCAATAATTATAAGCCTTATCCTTCAAATGGTTATGGCAATTCTTATGGTAATTCCTACAGCAACAATAGAAGTGTGTCCTCTGATCTTGAAGCTATGCTTAAAGAATTTATTAGCACACAAAAAGCTTTCAATAAAACTGTTGAGGAAAAGTTTGGAAAAATTGATGTCTTGCTTCTAAAGTTGATAGTCTTGCTCATGATGTTGAAATTCTAAAACTGAAAGTTATGCCTAATGAAGTTAAAGATACTAAGTCATTTGCTACAGCAAATGCCATCCAAGTTCGAATTGATAATAATATTAGGATGTTGGCTGAATTGCATGCTAGGTGGGAAAAAGAGGAAGAACTTGAAAAAGAGAATAGTATAGCTAGAGTTTGTACTATCACCACCACTAGTAATGCTAATGTTTCACCTGCTAGTAAGCCTCCTACTATTAATGGTAATGTTATTGGTGTTGGTAATGTCTCTACTACTTCTGCAAAGCGTTTGAAATTGCCTAAAACTGCTGAAACTTTTTCTGATAAAAGTGCTGAAATTTTTCAAACTATTGGAGACAATGGTTCCACCACCATTGACAATAATGATTTTGATTTTGATGATTGTAACATCTCTGAAGTTATTATGTTCTTGCAAAAATTAGCTAGAAGTCCCAATGCTAGCACTATTAATTTGGCTTTTACAAAGCATATTACAAATGCTCTTTTGCAAGCTAGGGAGGAGAAGTTGAAACTTAAAGCTTCTATTCCTAGGAAATTAGAAGATGGTTGGGAACCCATCATTAAGGTAAAGGTGAATGATTTTGATTGCAATGCCTTGTGTGATCTTGGTGCAAGTATTTCGGTTTTGCCCAAGAAGCTTTATGATATTCTTGATTTGCCACCTTTGGAACATTGTTATTTGGATGTTTTTCTCGCTGATAATGCTATGAAGAAACCTTTGGGGCGAGTTAATGATGTTCTTATTACAGTAAACAATAACCTTGTCCCCGTTGATTTTGTTGTTATGGATATTGAATGCAATGCATCTTGTCCTATTATTTTGGGAAGACCTTTTCTTCGAACTGTTGGTGCCATCATTGATATGAAAGAAGGTAATATAAGGTACCAATTTCCTCTCAAGAAAGGTATGGAACACTTCCCTAGGAAGAGAATGAAGTTACCTTTTGACTCTATTGTTAGAGCAAGTTATGATGTTGATGCTTCTTCTCTTGACAACACTTGATTTTCACTTTCTGCGCCTAGCTGAAAGGCGTTAAAGAAAAGCGCTTATGGGAGACAACCCATCGTTTTTATTTGCTGTTATTTTTGTTTTCTTTGAGTCAAGGAGTTTTTTACTTCTGTAGCAACTCCTTTGTATCTTTATTTTATCGCAATGTTGTGCCAAGTAAAGTTCTATATTGAAAGTTGATGCAAGATTTGGATTTCTGCGCAGTAACAGATTTTTAGCTGTCACGGATTTGAGCTTTTCTCCCTGTAGAAAATTCAAAAATTCTGAAAAAATCACGCATATTCCTGAGATATGTACGCAACTTTCATTATTTTAGGCCAGATCCATCTGAGCAACTTAAGTGCCTCGAAAAATTCGTCTTTACAGACTGTTCTGTTTTTGACAGATTCTGCCTTTTGTTTTGCATTCGCTCTTTTACGATGTTTGTGTGGATTTCTTTGCTCCACAAAGCATTGGTGGCTGTAGCTAATGTCCAGAAGCTTTGGGATTGATTGTATCATTACAGAATATGAGAATTTTTGATTATGCACTAACCCTCTAATGAGAACTGTCTTGAGTTTGGTGTGAAGGAAGTTTTCAAGGATCAAGCGAGAAGGGTGATATTATGTGATCAAGAAGAGTGAAAAGGGATGCCCCCGTGGTTCATCCCCAACCATATTCAGAGAGACTCAAGCGTCTAAGCTTGGGGATGCCCAAGGCATCCCCTTCTTCATCAACAAACTTATCAGGTCATCTCTAGTGAAACTATATTTTAATTCTTTCACATCTTATGCGCTTTACTTGGAGCGTCTGTGTGCTTTTATTTTTGTTTGTTTGAATAAATTCGGATCCTAGCAATCCTTGTGTGGGAGAGAGACACGCTCCGCTTTTTCATGTGAATACTCATGTTCTTCACTTATATTTGTTGAGTATTCTTAACTAGCTACTGCAGTGCTTTTAGCTCCTGTTTTTCATGCATCTCTTCGAGCTGTTAGCACTTGTTTATAAATGCTCTCTTGCTGCATTATATTATCATTTGGAGAGTTTATGTTTAAATAAATTGATTGGTGTTTGCTTGGAAAAAGAAAATGCTACATGTGGTAGTGGTATGATGAAAACTTGCGTAGTCTTGTAGATCATTGAAACTTTGATAACTTGATTCTTTGCAAATGTTTTGAGGTATTAGATGGTAAAGCTTGCTGGTTAATTAAGTTAAAACCATTAGTGGATTGTTGTCTTTAAGCTTGTACTGTACTACAAACTTTACTAAAATTGTTGAAGGTGTAGTTGGACTTGATAGCTTTTCATGTCTGAAAGTTCATCGTAGTAACTAAGTTGTGCTGAAGGTCGAGGGATCTAACAGGGTACTTGTACCGCCGTGAATGGCCCTTCTTGGAGTGAATTTTAATCATGCTCTTAATGTTGAACCTGCTAGTCGTTTGCAATAAGCTTGTAAGTTCTTTTTGACTAATGTTAAGCTACGGTTTTTGGCACTTCCACCATCCATATTTGCTAGCCTCTTCGGTGCTGTGCATTGCCTTCTGCTCACATTGAGAGTTGTGCATACTTCGCCAGTACATCCAACCCCGTGGGAGAACTTTCTCTTGTTCTCCTACACATAAGACTATACATCTTCCTCAAAACAGCCACCATACCTACCTACCACAGCATTTCCATAGCTGTTCCGAATATATTGCCATGCAACATCCATCATACATTACATGACTTGTTGTCATTCATCATCTACATGTTGCTTTGCATGATTCTATACAGCTGATGTGTGGTTTACCCATGTTACGCTAGATCATTCCATATCCTACTACACTGGCAGTGTCATTCAGTTTCATACATCATGTCTAGTTCGTTATGAGTTTATGTACCAAAAAGTGTGTTGTTATATTAGGGTGTTGCCCCTGAATGTGAAAAGAGCCATTGAGCCATCGAAAAGAGAAACAGAAAAAGAAAAAAAAAGAAAAAAAGAAAAAAAAGAAAAAAAGGAATAAAGAAAAAGGGGGCAACATTACTATCCTTTGTTCACACTTGTGCTCATGTTATAGCACCTGTAGTATTCATAGTCATCATTTGTGCTCATGTTTAGCACCTATACTCCATGTGAGAGAGTTTTCATGTTCTACTTGTATAACTATGTGGGGAATTTACACTATAGAACTTGGGTTGTATATTCCAATGATGAGCTTCCTCAAAAGTGCTCTAGGTCTTCATGAACAACCAAGTTGGATGCACCCCCACTAGTTCCATTGGAGAGCTTTCATACACATATAGCTCTAGGTCTTATAAGACTTCCTCTTGTCTAATGATCACTTATAGCTTTGTAAGACTTTCTTCCTTTGGCCTTCCAAACCCCCATTAATGTTCTCTTTGCCATAACATCACGGTGCCAATACCAAATGGTTGCGCTCACCGGTTGAGTAGACTTCGAAACAGTTGATTCATGACGTTCATGTTTATGTTTACTTGGCTGAATCCTTCTATGTTATGAAAATTTGCTTGATGCTTGGATTGAAGGATAGAACTCCTATGCTTGATACTTAAACCATCTTTAATGAACCTTGTACAGTTTCATGTCTTTGAAGCAATAGTTCATGAAAACTTTTAGCTTGTTTTGACTCTTGCTTTATTATCCTTTTGATATCAACTATATACATTTGCTTTGAATGATTTGATCACAGCTTACATGTCTTACAATATTATGATCAAGATTGTGTGAAAGCATGTCTCCTCAGAAATTATTTGTTGTTATCGTTTTACCTACTCGAGGACGAGTAGAACTAAGCTTGGGGATGCTTGATACGTCTCCAACGTATCCATAATTTCTGTTGTTCCATGCTTATATTATACCATTTGCTACATGTTTTATATACACTTCATATCACTTTTATGCATTTTCTGGGACTAACCTATTAACAAGATGCCACAGTGCCAGTTCCCTGTTTTCTGCTGTTTTTGGTTTCAGAAAATTACTTCTGGAAATATTCTCGGAATTGCACGAAACAAAAGGCCACGTCCCTATTTTTCCAACACGTACACGGAGTCCGAAGGAGAGACGAAGACTCGCCACGAGGTGGCCAAACCATAGGCCGGCGCGGCGGGGGGCCCACCGCGCCGCCAAATGGTTTGACCCCCTCGGTGGTCCGCCGACATCGCCCCTTCGCCTATTTATTCCCCCGACGTGAAAACCCTAAAACACCGAGCCTTCCATCCAGAATATATCCGCCGCCGCCGCCGTCGTCAACCCTAACTCGGGAGGGTTCTGAAGCTCTTCCCGGCACCCTGCCGGAGAGGGGAATCATCACCGGAGGGCTCTACACCACCATGCCCGCCTCCGGAGTGATGTGTGAGTAGTTCATACCTGGACTATGGGTCCATAGCAGTAGCTAGATGGTTGTCTTCTCCACTTGTGCCATCATGTTTAGATCTTGTGAGCTGCCTATCATGATCAAGATCATCTTATTGTAATGCTACATGTTGTGTTTGCTGGGATCCGACTTATATTGATACCTATGTGGAGCTGGATATTATATTATCATGTCTATGTCATTTGTGATCTTGCATGCTCTCCGTTACTTGTTGAAGCCTTGGCCAAGTGAATACTTGTGACTCCAAGAGGGGTATTTATGCATGATAGTTGGGTTCAACCTCTATTTTACCTGGGATAGTGAGAGCAAGTTCTAAGGTTGTAGATGTGTTGTTGCCACTAGGGGTAAAACAGCAATGCTTTATCCAAGGATGAATGTATTGTTTACATTATGCACATTACTTAATGCAATTGTCTGTTGCTTGCAACTTAATACTGGAAGGGGTACGGATGTTAACCGGAAGGTGGACTATTTAGGCATAGATGCATGCTGGATAGCGGTCTATGTACTTTGTCGTAATGCCCAAATGAATCTCATAGTAGACACCACAACTCGCACATGCATGTTTTATGCACTTATCAATTGTCAATTGCCCAGTTGTAATTTGTTTACCCAGCATGTTAGTTATCTTATTGGAGAGACACCACTAGTGAACTGTGGACCCCGGTCCATTCTTTTACATCTGAAATACAATCTACTGCAATTATTGTTCTTTTACATTCTCTACAAACAAACATCATCTTCCACACTATACGCCTAATCCTTTGTTTTCAGCAAGCCGATGAGATTGACAACCTCACTGTTAAGTTGGGGCAAAGTAATTTGATTGTGTTGTGCAGGTTCCACGTTGGCACCGGAATCCCTGGTGTTGCGCCGCACTACACTCCTTCACCAACACCTTTGAAGCAACTTCGACTTCCTACTGGTCCGATAAACCTTGGTTTCATACTGAAGGAAAACTTGCTGCTGCACTCATCATACCATTATCTTGGGTTCCCAACTGAAGTGTGACGTTACACGCATCAGTACATAATATGCATCTATATTCATAACTGAAACAAACATTGCAATCTCAAACATATATTAACTCATAAAGATCCACCACAAAGGTATTACAACGGTGACCGTAATCATGTTCAGCAGCTCATACGGTACTAATTAGTGAAGCTCAAGAGAGGAGAGATACATAAGTTACTTCCACAAACCCATAGTCCAGAGGTGGACTACTCCCTCTTCATCATGGAGACGGTGGAGAACTCGATGGAGAAGATGGAGACCACGCCGGCAGCGCCCCGCCGGAGTTTTCCCCCTCCAACCTGCAGCTCCTGATCTCCGTTTCGGTGTTTCTGTGTTTGTGCGGCGCTCCTTCCAGAGAACGTCGGGGGACCTTTTTTATAGGCGTTTCTAGGTCAAGACTATGTCGGTGGATGAAAGATCGACGGCAACGGAGCCACGAGGCCCAAATGGGTGGGTCCCACGCGGCCCATGTACCTGGCCGCGTGGGCCCCCCTCGTTTGGCCCTCGGGCCTCCGTTTGCTCGCTTCCTTCGCCCACAGGTCTTCTTCCTTCCAAATATTGACGCCCGTAAATTGCCAGGTGATTTCGTTGACGTTTGGGTCCCTGAAACATTAAAATAAGAAAACGGGGTTTTCTGCCTGTGCAGGGTTAATTCCATAAAAATAGGAAATAAATGAATATTTCCAAAAATCATTATAAAACATTGATATAACCCTTATATGATGCAAATATGATTGGAATATAAGCAATTAAAGTGCAAAGTTCATGTATGCATTTTACATGCATCAGTTGTAGATTTACTTTCTTGCAAAAACCTTTACTTTTCTGTTTAAAACCTTAAAACATGAAGATCGACTTGGTCTAGCTTCTGCCGACACTTAGAACCGCATAAAAACTTGCTGATCCCTGTGGAGACGATAACAAACACCCCCCTGTAATTCTACAGCTCGATCAAAACTGGCGCCGTTATCGGGGATTAGCTTATGTTTGGAACTTTGTAGTGCAGTAGACTAGGCTGTGTGATGAAATTGATGAAATTTATGCATGATCTGCATGTTTGAGATGCTTTATGTGCTGTGATCTGTCACTGGAATTGTTATTAGGGGATTTAGTTCACTAATCCTTGATAAAAGTTCTTGTTTGTAACTGTGTGTAGAGGAAACATGATCTACTCTATGCAGTCTCTGAACTTGGTGAATGCAGCCTGAAGATTCACCTCTAGCTCCTTTTGATTCAGAACTAGAAAGAACTTTTCTTGCTAGAAGAAGAGCAGCATCAGTGTCCTCAGTAGAAGATCCAGAGGATAGGCAGTCAGTAATCAACATGGGTGACCAAAAGTTGAGAGATTTATGGATTCCCAAAGATCAGTTAGCCAATATAGATGTTGTGATGCCTGCCATCCAGGCAAACAACTGGGAGATTAGCCAGCACTCATCAACATGGTGCAACACAATCCATTCAAGGGCAGTGCCTTAGAGAGCCCTCATGAGCATATCAGAAATTTTCTTGAGTATTGCAATACCTTGAAGCACAATGGAGTACCTCCGGAGGCAATAAGGATGCAGTCGTTTCCATTTTCTCCGTCTGGCCTTGCAAAGATGTGGTTTCATGCATTGCCAACTCATTGCGGAGACACTTGGGAGCATCTGCTGCAAGCATTCTTTGAAAGGTACTTTCCTCCCACAAAAGCAGCTGAGTGCAGAGATAAGATTACAAGATTTGTGCAATATGAAAGTGAAAGCTTCTATGATGCTTGGCAGAGATATCAAGGTTTGATCAGAATGTGTCCTAATCATGGACAAGAGCAGTGGCTGATTTTGCAAACCTTTTACAAGGGCTTAACAGAGCAGACTAGATCATTTGTTGATTCAGCAGCTGGTGGAGGTATCATGAACAAAACCCTTGATGAGGCCACAGCATTGATAGAGAGTATGGCATCCCATAATTTCTCCTGGACCAATGAAAGAACAGTGCATCCAAATCAGCAGTCAGCAATTCAGTTAAGTGGCCAGAATGCATTGGAGGCAAAGCTTGATAGCTTGACCAATCAATTGTCACAGCTCATGCAAGAGAAGAATAGCAAGGCAATTGTGCCTGTAAATCAAGTATCATCTGCTTGTTTGATCAGTGGAAATGAAGGTCACTCACTTCAGGAGTGTTCCTTGTTTGAAAGCCCTGGGAACCAAGTAGCTAAGTGAAATATCCTCAGAATCAAGGTGCTTTTTCTCAGAGTTACAACCCTGCTTGGAGAAATCATCCCACCTGTCCTACAAGAATACAAATCAGCAGAGCTACCCTCAGGAGCACAACAGAATTTTGTTCCATCCAACAGCAAAATTTTAGGCCTCAAGGAAATATGCAGTATCATCAGTATCAACAGCAACAGCAGCCTCAGCAGCTACAGTAGCAAGCAAATCAGCAAAATGCATCTAGCAGTCAGACAGAAATCAGTGAAATGATTAGACTACAGAAGGAAATGTTCAGTGGTATGCAGGAAACTATGAAGATGCAATCAGAATTGTTCTTCAAAACAATGCAAACACTTACAGCTGGTATTTCTAATGCTCAAGTATCTCAGCCAGTGAATAAGTTGCCTGCACAAGCTGAGAAAAATCCTAAGCAGTGTGGAGCAATTGAGACAGTTGAGGCAGTAACAACTAGAAGTGGAGTAAACACAGCTCCAGTGCTGAAAACACCACCAAAGATGACTTATGTTGCTCCAGCCAGAAGAACAACAGTACAACAGCCTCTTGAAGGAGCCTCAAGAGGGCAGATTACCTAGCCGAGGTCTTACATGCCTCGTGAGGAAGGTACAGAGCCTCGTGAGGGAACTTCAGAGCCTCGTGAGGGAACTACAGAGCCTCGTGAGGGAGCTACAGAGAACACTTTAGCCCCTGAAGAGACAGCGGAATCAGCAGCTGAAGCTGAAAAGGCAGAGGAAAATGCTCCATCAGCTGACAAACCAGGAGCAACTTCAGTACAACCAGCTCCTGCCATTCAGAAGCCCATTGCTCAAAAGATCCCATTTCCTGAAAGACTAGAGAAAACCAAAGAAGAAAAGCAGTATGCCAAGTTCTTAGAGACCATGAAGGAAGTTCAGATTACAATTCCTATTTTTGATGCAGTGCTACACATTCCTCTATATGAAAAATTCTTCAAGGACCTGATTACCAAGAAAAGAACCCTAGAAGATCCAGAAATTGTTGCTCTGACAGAGGAGTGCAGTGCTGTTATTCTGAATTATATGCCCAAGAAGCTTGGAGATCCAGGGAGTTTCAGTATCCCTTGTGTAGTTGGAAAAAGAACATTTGCAGCATTGTGTGATCTAGGATCATCAGTCAGTGTGTTACCTTTAGCTCTCAGCCAAATTCTGCAGTTAGGAGCTCTGAAGCCTACTTCCATGACACTGCAGTTAGCTGACAGAACCCTGAGGAAACCAGCTGGAATTCTTGAAGATGTGCCGGTCCAAGTTGGTAATTTTGCTTATCCAGTAGATTTTGTGGTGCTGGAGATGGAAGACAACTCAGAATCCATGATACTAGGCAGGCCATTTCTTGCAACAGCTGGGGCAATAATTGATGCAAAAGGTGGAACACTAAAATTGCAATTTGGTAGAGGAAGTTGAGTTCAGCATGAAGCATGCTTCTCATATGCCAAACATACTTGAGCAGTGTCATTCCATAGATGTGGTTGACAAAAGTGTGGTGAACACTCTGCAAGGATTGCAGTCAGATGAGCCTGAAGCACAAGTGTTTGTGACAGCTGCCAGTGCTAATCCACAGCAGCTATGTGGAACAAACTTTGTGAAGAAGAATCAGAGGAAGAAGAAAGTGAAATTCCTCAGCAAGCTCACCATTCCATTGTGGAGCTAAAAGAACTACCATCTCATCTGAAATATTGTTTCTTGGAGAAGGAAAAAATTCATCCAGTGATAATCAGTTCAGCTCTGGATGATGCACACGAAGAAAGTTTATTGTCAGTACTGAGATTATACAAGAATGTGATCGGATATTCCATTGATGATATCAGAGGCATAGATGAGAAAATTTGCTCTCACATGATACACTTGGAAGAAGGCAGTAAACCAACTAGAGAAGGTCAGAGAAGGCTGAATCCTGCTATGCAAGATGTTGTCAAGAAAGAAGTTCTGAAATTACTTAAGGCAGGCATGATTTATCCTATTTCTGACAGTGAGTGGGTGAGTCCAATTCACACTACTGGGAAAAGCCCTATCAGTGGCGCACCAAAAAGGGATTCTGTGGCGCACCCCCAGAAATCCCTGGTGCGCCACAGAATCGTCGCCACAAAAATTTTATTTCTGTGGCGCACCAGGCAGATGCGCCACAGAAACCCACTTTCTGTGGCGCACCGAGCTTGGTGCGCCACAGAAATGCGGATTTCTGTGGCGCACCTGACTGGTGCGCCACAGAATTCTCAAAAAATTCAAAAGCTGCAAAAAAAGTTTCAAAAAAAATCAGAAAAATCAAAATATGAAATATCCTATTTATTGGAATTATTTTCAAATTTTTTGAATCTTTTGAACTCTACCTTCCCGCTAGGTCACCCATCCTCAAAGTGCTCCAACCCTAGCACGCTTAACTTCTAAGTTCCACCCACTCCACCTACCCTTGTGCTACTCAAGTTCTTATTGATATATATATCATATGAATCCTCTTAAGTCTTGTATGTGTGCATGTTACCTATGTGTTATAAATGTGCGTTTTTAAAGTTCAGATTTTTTAAAAACTTTTAAACTTTGAAAAGGAGATTAAAAAGTTTCAAAAATCCAAAAAAATTCAAAAAAATTCAAAAAACTTAAAAAAATCCAAAAAAGTCAAAACATTTTAAAAAGTCAAAACACTTCAAAAAAAATTCAAAAAATTCAAAAAATCCAAAAAAGTCAAAACACTTTAAAAACATTCAACAATCTTCTTTGTTATACATTTCTGTGTCTTTTTTGAATTTTTCAATTTTTTTGAATTTTTTGAATTTTTTGATTTTGCTGCGAAAAATCGTCTGTTTCAAATAACTTTTTTTTCTTTTTGAATTTGAGGAATCTGTGAATTGCTGACCGGGTAAACCCGGATTTTTCTCACGATTTTTTTGACATATTATTTGCGTTATTTCGACGTCGTATGCAAAAGTTATGGCCGTACAAAGATTTCTTTTTCATTTGTTGCAGAAAAGGTCAAAATTCATATTTCAAAATTTCTACACGTACTAGACACTCATACCTAGCCACATGTCAAAGGGTTTTAATTTTTGATTTTTTTTCATTTTCTTTTAATTCCTGCAAGACTAAAAAAGGCGATCCACGGGGGGGGGGGGGGGGGGTGGGATTTGAAAAATGAGATTCTGTGGCGCACCCAGCTTGGTGCGCCACAGAATGTGACCTTTCTGTGGCGCACCTGCCTGGTGCGCCACAGAATGTCAACTTTCTGTGGCGCACCTGCCTGGTGCGCCACAGAATTTTTTTTTTCAATTTTTTACCTGCCCCCTGGATAACTTTCTGTGGCGCACCTGGCCTGGTGCGCCACAGAAATGTGACTTTCTGTGGCGCACGTGGCCAGGTGCGCCACAGAAAGTCACATTTCTGTGGCGCACCAGGCCTGGTGCGCCACAAAATTATATTTCTGTGGCGCACCAATTAGGGGTGCGCCACAGAATACAACCTACCTATAATGGTTTTCCTAGTAGTGTCATATAGTGCCCAAAAAAGGAGGTTATACAGTGGTGGAAAATGAAGAAGGTAGATTAATGACCACAAGACCTGTCACTGGTTGGAGAATGGTCAATGATTTCATAAAATTTAATAAGGCAACTAGGAAGGATCACTTTCCTTTGCCATTTATGGATCAGATGTTGGAAAGGTTGGCAGGACAGAAATTTTATTGCTACCTAGATGGATACTCTGGTTTCTGCAAATTCCTATCCATCCAGCTGATAAAGACAAAACCACATTCACCTGTCCTTATGGAACATTTGCATACAAAAGATTACCATTTGGCCTGTGCAATGCACCTGGCACATTTCAGAGGTGTATGATGTCCATTTTTTCTGATCACACTGAGAATATCATGGAAGTATTCATGGATGACTTCACAGTCTATGGAAAAGATTTCATCACTTGTCTGAAAAATTTGACAGCAGTATTACACAGATGTTCTGAGCAGAACTTGATCCTGATTGGGAGAAATGTCATATTCTAGTCACTGAAGGAATTGTGCTTGGACATTTAGTGTCAGCCAGAGGGATAGAAGTGGACAAAGAAAAAGTAGATGTGATTGCTAAATTACCACCTCCTGAAAATGTGAAAGGAATTCAGAGTTTCTTGGGACATGCTGGTTTCTATAGAAGGTTCATCAAGGATTTCTCTCACATTGCAAAACCTCTTACACACTGATGTCTACGCATGATTCTATTCTTGTAGACAGTGATGGGCCTCCAAGAGCAGAGGTTTGTAGAACATCAGCAAGTTTCCCTTAAGTGAATCACCCAAGGTTTATCAAACTCAGAGAGGTAGAGGTCAAAGATATCCCTCTCAAGCAACCCTGCAATTAAGATACAAGAAGTCTCTTGTGTCCCCAACACACCTAATACACTTGTCAGATGTATAGGTGCACTAATTCGGCGAAGAGATAGTGAAATACAAGTAATATGGATGATTATAAGTAGTAATTGCAATCTGAAATAAAAATGGCAGCAAGCAAACATGTAGCAGAACTTGTTGTAAACGGTGTTTCAATGACCTCTAGAGTGGCATAACAGATAAAGAGTAACATCTACTTATTCAACTAGATTACAAAGCTCATGATCACATAAAGATCACACCATGGGAGAGAGATAAACCACATAGCTACCGGTAGAGCCCTCAGCCTCGGCGGAGAACTACTCCCTCCTCATCATGGGAGACAGCAACGGCGATGAAGATGGCGGTGGAGTCGATGGAGATGGCTCCGGGGGCAATTCCCCGTCCCGGCAAGGTGCCGAAACAGAGACTTCTGTCCCCCGAAACTTGTCGTCGATGGCGGCGGCGCTGCGGAACCCTTGGTAGAATATGACTGATTATTTTAGGGTTTTCGCCTCGGGGGAATAAATAGGCGAAGGGGCGATGTCGGTGGAGGCCCGAGGTGGGCTCCCCACATGGCGGCGCGGCACAAGGGGGGCGCGCCACCCTATGGGGACGATGGCCCATGGGCCTCCTCGTTCTCCCCTTTGGTCTTCGTGTACATGTCAGAAAAATAGGAGCGTGGCTTTTTGTTTCGTCCAATTCCGAGAATATTTCCAGAACATCTTTTCTGAAACAAAAAACAGCAGAAAACAGGAACTGGCACTGTGACATCTTGTTAATAGGTTAGTTCAAGAAAACGCATAAAAATGCTGTGAAGTGTGAATAAAACATGTAGCTATTGGTATAATATAAGCATGGAACATAAGAAATTATAGATACGTTGGAGACGTATCAAGCATCCCCAAGCTTAGTTCTACTCATCCTTGAGTAGGTAAACGATAACAACAATAATTTCTGAAGTGACATGCTACCAACATAATCTTGATCAATAATATTGTAAAGCATATGAGCTGAATGAAGTGACTCAAGGCAATGGTCTATAGTTTGCTAACAAATAGATAATGAGTAAACACTGAATCATATAGGCAAAAGCTTTTCATAAATAGTACTTTCAAGACAAGCATTAAAAAGTTTTGCATAAGAGTTAACTCATAAAGCAATAGATTCTAAGTAAAAGGCATTGAAGCAATACAAAGGAAGATTTAAGTTTCAGCAATTGCTTTCAACTTTCAACATGTATATCTCATGGATAATTGTCAACGCAAAGTAATATAATAAGTGCAATAAGCAAGCATATAAAAATTGTTGCACACAAAGTTGACACAAGTGTTTGCTTCTAAGATAGAAAGGAGTAGGTAAACTGACTCAACATAAAGTAAAAGAAAGGCCCTTCGCAAAGGGAAGCAGGGATTAAATCATGTGCTAGAGCTTTTCAAGTTTTTCAAATCATATAGAGAGCATAAAAATAAAGTTTTGAGAGGTGTTTGTTGTTGTCAACGAATGGTAGTGGGCACTCTAACCCCCTTGTCAACCAGACTTTCAAGAGCGGCTCCCATGAAGGACGTTATTTCTACCGGCAAGGCAGATCATCCCTCTTCTCTTTTGTTTACACATGCAGTTAAAAACTGGTATCATTGCTTGACTGATTGGATGAGGGCAAAAATGTGAAGAGAATTAAGTATTTAAAGTTGTAATTAATTGGGACTGGGCACCCCATTTGCCAGCTCCTTTTGCAAAATTATTGGATAAACGGATGTATATGCCACTAGTCCATTGGTGAAAGTCTGTCAGGAGTAAATGACAAGGTTGAAAGATAAAACACCACATACTTCCTCATGAGCTATAAAATATTGACACAAATAAGAGATAATAACTTTTGAATAGTTTAAAGGTAGCACATGAAGTATTTACTTGGAATGGCAGGAAATACCACATAATAGGTAGTTATGGTGGACACAAATGGCATAGGTTTTGGCTCAAGGTTTTGGATGTACGAGAAGCATTCCCTCTCAGTACAGGGTTTAGGCTAGCAAGGTTGTTTGAAGCAAACACAAGTATAAACCGGTACAGCAAGACTTGCATGAAAACAAATTGCAAACATTATAAGACTCTACACCGTCTTCCTTGTTACTCAAACACTTTTACCAGAAAATATCTAGACCTTAGAGATACCAAACATGCAAACCAAATTTTAACAAGCTCTACGGTAGTTCTCCACTAATAGGCTTTAACTACATGATGCAAGAGCTTAAACATGACCTACTTGAGAGCTCAAAACAATTGCCAAGTATCAAATTATCCAAGACAATGATCTACAAGCATAAGTATGTCTTTTCAATATACCATCTACCGCATGCAGCATTTTCTGTTTCCAACCAAATATCAATCAATTTATTTCAACACCAAACTCTCTAAATAATAAACAATGAGATTAGAGAGTATTTCAAAAATGCTGAGGCTTTCAGCTTTCGCCATAAACATAAATAATAAGTGCTGAGGCTTTCAGCTTTCGCCAAGAACATAAATAATAAGTGCTGAGGCTTTCAACTTTCGCCATAAATAATAAATGAACAATACAAGTATTCATATGAAAAAGTGGAGCGTGTCTTTCTCCCACACAAGAATGCTAGGATCCAATTTATTCAGAAAATAAAAATAACAAAGCAAAAATAAAAGCAAACAGACGCTCCAAGTAAAATACATAAGATGTGACGGAATTAAAATATAGTTTCACTAGAGGTGACCTGATAAGTTGTTGATGAAGAAGGGGATGCCTTGGGCATCCCCAAGCTTAGACGCTTGAGTCTTCTTGAAATATGCTTGGGTGACCCACGGGGGCATCCCCAAGCTTAGGCTTTTCACTCTTCTTGATCATATTGTATCATCCTCCTCTCTTGATCCTTGAAACTTCCTTCACACCAAACTCAAAGTAATTCTTATTACAGGGTTAGTGCATAATCCAAAATTCACATGTTCTGCATGGACACAATCATTACCAAAGCTTCTGGACATTACCTACAGCCAAGATATTTAATGGAGCAAAGAAATCCAATCAAACATATTAAAAGAGGCAATGCAAAATAAAAGGCAGAATCTGTCAAAACAGAACAGTCTGGAAAGACGAATTTTTTCGAGGCACTTAACTTGCTCAGATGCGAAAACTTAAAACTAATGAAAGTTGCATACATATCTGAGGATCACGCATGAATTTTTTCAGAATTTTTTAAATTTTTCGGGAATTAGTATAGCTCAAAACAGTGGACAGCAAAAATCTATCCCTGCGCAGAAATCCAAATCTAGCATCAACTTTCAACTAGAGACTTTACTTGGCACAACAATGCAATAAAATGAAGATACAAAGGAGTTGTTACAGAAGTAAGCAAGCTCCTTGACTCAATAAAATAAAAATAGCAGAAAATAAAAACAATGGGTTGTCTCCCATAAGCGCTTTTCTTTAAATCCTTTTAGCTAGGCATAGTGATTTTTATGATGCTCACATAAAGATGAGAGTTGAAAAATAAAAGAGGGCATCAAGAAGCATATATAAAAATGTTTAAATCTAACACTCTTCCTATCCATAGGAGCCTTGTAAGAAAACAAGTCAATGAAGAACAAAGTGACTAGAATAGTAAGGCAAAACAAATGTAACTTCAAAAATTTCAACATGAAGAGAGGAGACTTAATATTATTGAGATATATGAAACCGTGTCTCCCTCTCTCATAATGACCATTAGATCTTAAAGCAACCAGCATATAGAAGCAACACACGAGAAAGTTCAAAACTTCATCATAAAGAGAGGAAATTTAATAACATGAAGATTTTTATAACCATATTTTCCTCTCTCAAAATAATTTTCAGTAGCATCATGAATAGACTCAACAATATAGCTATCACATAAAGCATTCTTATCATGATTCACATGCATAAAAGCATCATTACTCTCCACACAAGCATAAGAAATTTCATTAGTAATAGTGGGAGTAAAACTAGCACATCCATCATTATAATCATTATAAATTGGAGGCATAGAATAATCATAATGAATTTTATCCTCAATAGTAGATGGACTGAAAATATCATATTCATCACTGTAAGCATCATATATAGGAGGCATATCATAATCAACATAAACTTTCTCCTCAATACCTGGGGGACTAAAAATATTATTTTCATCAAAACCGTCCTCCCCAAGCTTAAAGTCTTCCATAGCATTAGCAATAATGGTGTTCAAAGAATTCATACTAATAACATTACTACCACTATTATGCAAACAAACTTCCATAGGTTTTTTAATTTTCTCTTCAAAAGCATCATGTCCTAATTCAATATAAAGTTCATAAAGATCTCTATTTTTGTTGTTGTTTTCCATTAAGCCTAACTAGTGAAAATAAAAACAAGAAACAAAAAGTAATAACTGCAGGATTTAAAGTGGATACCTTCCAACACTTACCTCCCCGGCAACGGCGCCAGAAAATAGCTTGATGTCTACGCACGATTCTATTCTTGTAGACAGTGTTGGGCCTCCAAGAGCAGAGGTTTGTAGAACAATAGCAAGTTTCCCTTAAGTGAATCACCCAAGGTTTATCGAACTCGGGAGGTAGAGGTCAAAGATATCCCTCTCAAGCAACCCTGCAATTAAGATACAAGAAGTCTCTTATGTCCCCAACACACCTAATACACTTGTCAGATGTATAGGTGCACTAATTCGGCGAAGAGATAGTGAAATACAAGTAATATGGATGATTATAAGTAGTAATTGCAATCTGAAATAAAAATGGCAGCAAGCAAACATGTAGCAGAACTTGTTGTAAACGGTGTTTCAATGCTTAGAAACAAGGCATAGGGATCATACTTTCACTAGTGGACACTCTCAACAATGACAACATAATTGAATAAATAAATGCTACTCTCAAACAGTCTCTTGTTGGATAACAAACACCATTCATTGCGTAGGGCTGCAAAATCACACCTCAAACACTAGTACAGAACGACACATCGGATACCCCTCTATGGCAACGGCAGGAGTTAGGCGACGGTAAATCGCGACATCCCCCGCGTGCCCGCACTGGGCCGTAAAGCAGGCCCACAACAAAGGCAACGGGTGAATAGTGGAATATATGTTGGCAACGGAGGTTAGTTTACCTCCGTTACCGATGTGTGCTCATCGCACACGGACAGTTTCGTAATCTCCGTTGCCATTAGAAGCAGCCCGACAGCCGGCCTATAAGAACCAACTATGCCCTTCACTCTCATTCTCACTGTCTCACTTCCAACCCTAGCCGCCGCACAGTCTCCTCTCTCTCCACTCTCTCGCATGGCTTCCACCGTTGGCGCTGGTAGATCCGGCCATCGCGGCCGTGGCCGCCCCACCCTCCGGGCCTTCAGGCAGCAGCAGCGTCAGCTGGTGTTGCGGGACGAACTTGCGGAACAGGCCGCCGCCGCTCCGGCCCCCGCGGGCCGGTCCCGCACCCTTGGCGCTCGTCCGCACGGCGAAGGCTCCAGTGATCCGCACCCTTCCGGCCGCACCCGCTCATTTGGCCACCATTGCAGCTACCGCGAGATCCGCCAGGCGATGTACCCGGCCGCCATACGTCTTCCTCCTCCGACGAGGACGAAGAGGAAGAGGAAGAGGAGGAGGGTCGTGATCTGGAGATCGCTTGCCAACTCTCCCGCGCCGATTTCGAGCGCGATAACGCCCAGCGTCATCAGGGCGAGGCCGATCTGGAGGCGGCGGTCCTCCTCTCCGAGGCCTCGACCCAGGTCGAACGCGCCGAGGAGGTGGTCTACCAGTCTGACCTCCGGGCCGCCACAGCCATATCTTTGGTCCACGGCGAGGGCAAGGCGCCGCCAGGGGAGGCCGGCGCTAGCTCCGTCGCCGGCGGCGACGCTAAGCGAGCCCGCCTCGCCTAATGTAAGACCCCAGTTCAGTAGGATAGCAGTTTTCTAGTTGTAAGTAGCTAATTGTTTATCCATAGATTTGCTCTGTTTTTAGTAGGCATTGTTTACACATAGATTTTAGCTGTTTTCTAGTTGTAAGTAGCTAATTGTTTATTCATAGATTTGCTCTGTTTTTAGTACGCATTGTTTACACATAGATTTTAACTGTTTTCTAGTTGTAAGTAGCTAATTGTTTATCCATAGATTTGCTTTCTTTTTGGTACGCATTGTTTACACATAGATTTTAGATGTTTTCTAGTTGTAAGTAGCTAATTGTTTATCCATAGATTTGCTCTGTTTTTAGTAGGCATTGTTTACACATAGATTTTAGCTGTTTTCTAGTTGTAAGTAGCTAATTGTTTATCCATAGATTTGCTCTGTTTTTAGTAGGCATTGTTTACACATAGATTTTAGCTGTTTTCTAGTTGTAAGTAGCTAATTGTTTATCCATAGATTTGCTCTGTTTTTAGTAGTCATTGTTTACACATGGATTTTTGCTGTTTTCTAGTTGTAAGTAGCTAATTATTTATCCATAGATTTGTTCTGTTTTTAGTAGGCATTGTTTACACATAGATTTTTGCTGTTTTCTACACCCTCCGTATCAAATTATAAGTCGCACCACAATTTACCACACATGTATCTAGACATGTTTTAGTGCAAGATTCAACATGAATCTTGCACTAAAACATGTCTAGATACATGTGTGGTAAGTTGTGGTGCGACTTGATACGGAGGGAGTAGTTGTAAGTAGCTAATTGTTTATCCATAGATTTGCTCTGTTTTTAGTAGGCATTGTTTACACATAGATTTTTACTGTTTTCTAGTTGTAAGTAGCTAATTGTTTATCCATAGATTTGCTCTGTTTTTAGTAGGCATTGTTTACACATAGATTTTAGCTGTTTTCTAGTTGTAAGTAGCTAATTGTTTATCCATAGATTTGCTCTGTTTATAGTAGGCATTTGCTCTGATTTTAGCTTTGTTTCTGTTATGCCGATGATTAAAATTAGGTGACACCGTGTGATCCGGGGGTGGCGCTAGTGATCCTTGTGATATGCACAAATACACATCGATCTTGTGCATCCTACTTGGCTCGCTTGCTCCATCCCTGGAATTTGTGTCCAATCTACCTATATATGAGGCATTGTTTAGGCTATATTCTAGTTGTAATTAGTTCTATATTTTCTGTAATGCCGATGAAGAAGCATCTGTCTTGTGTATAGAGATGAAGGAGGTTACATTTTGATTTTTTCATCTCCTTTAGGGCGAGGAGGAAACCTGGAAACTGTGCGGCGGCCGTGAAGACGTAGGAGCGGGCTCTGTCCACACGGTCCACTGAAGTCGGCGCCTCCAGGAGCAAGACTTTTGTGCAGTACTGAATAGGTAGAAGAAGACCACGCAATGAAGCTGGGCGAAGAGGAAGGTGAAGAACCGGCGGCCGTCAAGCAGGAACCACAGGGCTCCGTCGACGGCGCAGCAGGCGTCACCGGCTTTTTTTTGTTTCCTTTAGCCCTCATTACAAACGATCAAAAACTAATCTCCGTATCTGATGTAAAGACTAAAGGCAACGATTATATATTATGCCCGTTGCTAAACTTATTGCAAACGATCAAAATCTCCGTTGCCATTGTGAGGCTTCACATCAGTGACAGAGGCGGGGACACGGACCATTTCTCCGTTGCCGAGGGGGTTTTTGGCCCGTTTCCGATGTGTCGTTCTGTACTAGTGAAAGTTTGAGTAAACAAACACCGACAACGTCATAAAGGAATCACACACGATGAGCACATTGTCACCTTCACACCGTGGAGAGTGAATCCGGAGTTCATATTAAAGTAACCTCTAGAGTGGCATAACAAATAAAGAGTAACATCTACATATTCAACTAGATTACAAAGCTCATGATCACATAAAGATCACACCATGGGAGATAGAGATAAACCACATAGCTACCGGTAGAGCCCTCAGCCTCGGGGGAGAACTACTCCCTCCTCATCATGGGAGACAGCAACGGCGATGAAGATGGCGGTGGAGTCGATGTAGATGGCTCCGGGGGCAATTCCCCGTCCCGGCAGGGTGCCGAAACAGAGACTTCTGTCCCCCGAAACTTGTCGTCGATGGCGGCGGCGCGGCGGAACCCTTGGTGGAATATGACTGATTATTTTAGGGTTTTCGCCTCGGTGGGAATAAATAGGCGAAGGGGAGATGTCGGTGGAGGCCCGAGGTGGGCTCCCCACATGGCGGCGCGGCACAAGGGGGGGCGCGCCACCCTATGGGGAGGATGGCCCATGGGCCTCCTCCTTCTCCCCTCTGGTCTTCTTGTACATGTCAGAAAAATAGGAGCGTGGCTTTTTGTTTCGTCCAATTCCGAGAATATTTCCAGAACATCTTTTCTGAAACCAAAAACAGCAGAAAACAGGAACTGACACTGTGGCATCTTGTTAATAGGTTAGTTCCAGAAAATGCATAAAAATGCTATGAAGTGTGAATAAAACATGTAGCTATTGGTATAATATAAGCATGGAACATAAGAAATTATAGATACGTTGGAGACGTATCACACACCTGCTAAACCATGATGTTCAGTTTGTGTTTGATGAAGCATGTATGCAAGCATTCAACAAGTTAAAAGAAGCTCTCATTACAACCCCAATTGTGCAGCCACCTGACTGGACAGTGCCATTTGAGCTCATGTGTGATGCAAGTGATTATGCAGTAGGAGCAGTACTTGGTCAGAGGAAGGAGAAAGCTCTTCATGTGATCCATTATGCCAGCAAGACACTAGATGATGCTCAGATCAATTATACCACCACGGAGAAGTAATTACTTGCAGTTGTGTTTGCATTTGACAAGTTCAGGTCATACATTGTTGGTCACAAGTGCATTGTTTATACTGACCATGCAGCAATAAGGTACTTAATCAAGAAGAAAGATGCTAAGCCAAGGCTGATCAGATGGATTCTCCTGCTGCAAGAGTTTGATATTGAGATCAAGGACAAAAAGGGATCTGAAAATTCAGTAGCAGACCACCTGTCAAGAATTAGTTGCCCTGTAAACAGAGAGATACAAGATAGTATGCCTGGTGAGCAATTGATGGCAGTGAATTCTAGTTCTCCTTGGTATGCAGATATTGTGAATTATTTGGCATGTGAAATTGTTCCAGCAGTCATGTCTTACCAACAGAAAAAGAAATTTCTGTATGAGGTAAAGAGCTACTATTGGGATGAGCCGTTCTTGTACAAGCACTGTGCAGATGGAATTGTAAGGAGATGTGTGCCAGCAGAAGAAGCTAGAGATGTTATGTTCCAATGCCATGCAGGCATGTATGGAGGCCATGCTGGAGTAATGAAAACACAAGCAAAAATCCTGCAAGCTGGATTCTATTGGCCTAACCTGTTCAGGGATGTACATGATTATATCAAGCAGTGTGATCCTTGCCAGAGAGCAGGAAAAATCAGAAGAAGAAATGAAATGCCTCAGGAGGGAATTTCAGAAGTGGAATTGTTTGATGTGTGGGGAGTAGATTTTGTTGGACCCTTGCCATCATCAAAAGGATACAAACATATATTGGTAGCAGTGGACTATGTGTCCAAATGGATAGAAGCAATACCTACTGTCAGTGCTGATTCCAAGTCTGTATGTAAATTCTTCAAAACAGTCATCTTCCCAAGATTTGGAGTTCCTAGAGTAGTGATCAGTGATGGTGGAGCTCATTTCAACAATGAACAGCTAGAGAAGCTCCTGAGCAAGTATGGTGTGAAAAACCACAGAGTGACAACACCTTATCACCCTCAAGCAAATGGACAAGTGGAATTGTCCAACAGAGAAATAAAACAGATCCTTGAGACAGTTGTGTCCAAGTCCAGAGGAGATTGGTCAATGAAATTACGAGATACCTTGGGCATACAGGACAGGCTACAAAACACCAATTGGAATGTCACCATTCAGAATTGTGTATGGAAAAACATGTCACTTACCAGTTGAGTTGGAGCATAGGGCTCAGTGGGCAATAAGGAAGCTGAACATGGACTTAGGAAAGGCTGGAGAAGCAAGAAAGCTCCAGATGTGTGAATTAGAGGAGTTGAGAAATGATGCTTATGAGAGTGCCAAGATATACAAGGAAAAGGCCAAGAAGTGGCATGACAAGCACATACTCAGGAAAGATTTCAGTGTTGGACAGACAGTTTTGGTGTATGACTCCAAGCTGCATTTGTTCTCTGGAAAATTCAAGTCAAGATGGTTTGGTGCATTTGAAGTGCAGAGCTCAACAGAAGGTACTTTCAAGGTAAATGGTCAGAGGCTGAACCATTACAGAGCAGGAGAGCAGTTGAACACTGAGAACAATGAAGAAACAGATGATGATGATGAGACAGAGGTTGTGGCCAATACATCCTCTGCAGCTGAGAACCAGTGAAGAAGCTACAGCCAGGCTCATGACTATAAACAAGCGCTCATCAGGAGGCAGCCTGATACCTTTTATTGTTATTTACATTTTATTTTCCTTTATTTGCTATGTTGTTTTGTGTGTTTCTTTTTGTCTTTGTTTTTCAGATTTTGAATAAAGGAGAATGGAGAAGTCTTGGCTATGATCTCATGAAGCTTCTTACTCTTGAAGGAACCTCGCGAGGGCTGAGTGCCTCGCCGAGGTCTTACTTGATGTCTCACGAGGGAGGTGTAGAGCCTCATGAGGGTGATGCAAAGTCTCATGAGGCGAGACGCAGCAGTGAACACCAGGTGGAAACATTCCAATCTTAAATCATTTTACAGCATGAACATTATTGCTATGCCATGTCACTGAACTATGATCAATTTGGCAATTTATAGTTGTTTTAGTAAAAGTTTCATTGTGATGCTTTGTTCTGATGAATTAGCATTACATTCTTTTGAGAATCTTGCATTTTATCTGATTATTATTCTTGCAAAGGCTTATGTTCAGAAGCATTTATCAAACCAGAATTTATTTGTTTCTCTGTTCAAAACTTGTGGAATATTAGATAATGCAAGTGACTTAGAAACTGAGTGTGATGATCCTTTTTAGAGCCATTTACTAACTGCATTTCTGCATGTTTGCATTTTTTGCACTAGCAATCATGATCCCTGGATTGTGATTTGTGAAGCACTAACCCATGAACTAACTAAAAATATCAATAACAATACACAATTTTTTTTGCATTAGCAACCAGTATCCCTGGATGGTGGTATGTGAAGCACTAAATTGATCCTTATGACTGAAACTTGAAGCAATTTCTTGTATTAGCAACTATGATCTCTGGATTGTAGTTTGTGACGCACTAACTCAAGAAACAAGTGCTTACTCAAAATTTAACTATCTAATTCATGCATGTCTGCAGCATTAGCTAGTCTACTATGTTCCCTGGAACTGTAGCAGGTGAAGCACTAACTCTGCATTATTGGCTATTTACTGGATCTTTTACATTCAATTTCCTTGCCAATTGTCTTATCTTGTTAGTCCAGAGTATTTGAACTTAGAAATGCTGGAATTCTGTTATTTGAAACTTGTTTCCAAACTAGCATCTGCTCTAATAGTAAACAGAACTGCATTGAATCCAATTTGAATGAACTGCTAAGTTTTTCGGAACTGAGTATTGTTCATCTTCAGACTATTGTCATTAGAACCTCATTTTGCTTTACTTGGGGACAAGCAAAGGTTTGGGTCTGGGGGTTTGATCATCATCATTTTTATGCATTATTCATAGCCCTATAACCCCAATAACCTCACAGCATCAACATCCAATGAAGCATTTATCTGCAGTTTACAGTGCCTTTCATCCATTTTTCAGTTCAGTGCGCAAAGGCACACAATTCTCCTGAAGATGCAATTTCAGATGTACAGAAGTGACCCAGGCCAATACACAAGTGTGGCAGAATTCTGCCTCTCGAGGTCAAAGCCTCGTGAGGGAAGAGTAGGCCTCATCAGGCTCATCAGGCTGAGATACCCTCTCGAGGGAAAAGTCCTCTCGAGGGAAAAGTCCTCTCGAGGGAAAGTCCTCTCGAGGGAAAAGTCCTCTCGAGGGAAAGTCCTCTCGAGGTAAAAGTCCTCTCGAGGAAAGTACTCTGCCACTGGACTGACAACTCAAGTTCTCCAATTTCCAAAGATTCAACGCACATGTGTGGCAGTACAAGGTCCCAGAAGAAGATAAGAAGCAATTCAAATGCGTTTGACCCAAAAGAGAGGGAAGGAATCAACTTGGAGGGCAAGGAACCCAAAAGGCAAAAAGTGCAAAAAGGAGGAAACAACCCATGTGCAACCATGTGCAAGAAAGTAGAGGAAGCTACCACCTCTCCACCACGGGACACACCTCCACCACAGTTGGAAAAGGTCCATAAAAGCCCCCACACCACCACAGCATCCAGAGAGGACACATCTCCCATTCCATTCTCATCCATCCACCTCACTCCATCCCATCCACAGCCACTTTTCCTCCAAACCCCAAGAACACCAAGAACTCCTCAAGAACAGCAAGAAGAAGAACAAGAAGAGCAAGATCAAAATGAACATGGAGATCAGGAGAAGAAGCACAAGGCCTTGGTGACCTGAAGCATAAGATCTGCAACTCTGCATCCACCCTTGTCTACTCCTCTGCTTCCCCTGCTTCGACAAGTGCTTCAGTGAGCTTAGCCAATGATTTCTCTCCATTCCTCTGTGTAATCTTGTGTTGAACTGAGTAGATCATCCATCTGTAAGTAGGGCTTGTGATATTTGGCAATTGCAGTGATTTGAGTGACACAATTCTCTGTCTTTTCTGAATATTTGCATGATCTACTTGCTGTGTGTCTGGATCTGTGTGTGTAAGGCAAGTCCCTGCATACTTTGTGTTGTGATTCCATCCCTAACCTCCCTTTGCTTGTTAACTCACTTTGATCTGGCCTGACAAACCAGAAAGTAGTGGTCTTTGTGTTGCTTTTTACTCCTTTGACTAAACCTGCTAAAACCCTTACTTGCAAGACTAGTCTCTGCAAGTGTTGAGTGATTCGTTCTTGTTCCCTGTCTAAACCTTGCTTGGATCCTTGGTAGGCTCTGGATTGACAACCCAAAGGCTACAAGTTAAATTCTGAATTAGTTGTAGATTTACTTTCTTGCAAAAACCTTTACTTTTCTGTTTAAAACCTTAAAACCTGAAGATCGACTTGGTCCAGCTTCTGCCGACACTTAGAACCAGCATAAAAACTTCCTGATGCCTGTGGAGACGATAACAAACACCCCCCTGTAATTCTACAGCTCGATCAGCCATCCGATCATGCCTTCTAGAAGGAAACCCTCCGATCCGCGCCACTCCCAGTTCTGCGCTCTGATTGGCCACTCCCAGTTCCGCGCCACTAATAGGAAAAAAAAGCTAACTTTGGGCCCAGCAGCAGGATTTGGCCCGCTAATGTTTTTTGCCATGATAAAATGCACGGTGCGCCTTTCAACATTGGGCCCAGCCCTTTCTCAGGCCACGGCCCAGCCGACCGCCTCCCGTTCCCCTCCCTATATATCCACTTAAATGTCGTACCCTAGCTATTATCACTCCACTCCAGATCTCCGCCCCTCTCGCCGCCGGCGACCAAAACCACGCAATCCAGCCCCTCCGCCACAGATCAACCCCCGACGTGCGTCGAAGATGAGGCCTGGAGGTTCCTGCTCGCGCGGCGGCCATTCCGGCAGCGGAAACGGCTCCGACGAGGAGGGGAAAAGGGAGAAGCGGCCGGCGCCCGCTGAACCCGTACGGGCTAAGCTGGTTGCTTCCGACGGCGGTCGGAAGCGCGGCGCGCGCGTACACGAATTGGGGGCGAGAGGCGCCGCCTGCGTACGCCCGCCGCGAAGTGGAGGCCCGCCGCGAAGTGGAGGAGTATGACTGCCAGATGGAGATGGCGGCGGCGGCGAGAGGCACGGGCACCCGCCGCTACGAGCATGTAAGCTCCGCCATCGCACGAGCACCGCTGCCGCCGCCGAAGAGGGAGGAGGAGGAGCAGCAGGGCGCGGCACCGCGCGTCGGGCGCGGGCTTCTGCCGGGGGACTTCATCGACGACGGCGACCTCGACTGGGTCACCTCCAAGCTGATGGAGCGCACCAAGGACGAGCAGCAGCAGCTCGAGGCCGACCGGGAGATGAAAAGGGAGCTCTACGAGTACCGCTACCGCCAAGCCATCGAGGAATCCAAGGCCGACATCCCATGGGGCGCCTCCGACTCCGACTCTGCCTCCGGCTGAGCGGCGCCGCCGCCTCGTCGCCGCAGCACCCCTGGGGCTCAGGTGAGCCCAATTTTGGATGGATCGAAGTAGGGGTAGGAGCTGCGGTTTGATGGACTACTCCGTCCTCCTTTGTAACAGCTAAGATCTAGTGCCCGTGCGGCTTTTGATCCGACGAGCCGCCGTTAAAACTACTCCGTGTGTAATAGTACTATAATTATCTACTATGTTTGCTTAATCCTGTCTGTGTGTTATCTGAGTTCGGTTGAATGCCCGTCATTATCTGTTATGATTGTCTGAATCGGAGCTCGCCGGCGTTGCGTGCTTCGTCGCCAGAGAAGAAGAGGGAGGATGCGCGCGAAAGGGGAAAACGGTTTAACCGTCGTCGCTGCTGTCTGGGCCCCACGCTAAAGTGGGTCCCACCCGGCTCCACTAATCCGCGTGGGTCCCACCCCTAATCCTGACGGTGATTACGCTTAAGGGCCATGTTGTGCCTGGGCTATTTTTGCTCAGAGAGATGTCGTAGCAGAGCTATTACAACGACCGACGTCGTTGTCCAGTGAATAGCGTGCAAAGACGTCACACCTGAGCTATTCGCCCGAAAAAAAGGACCGGGCAACGAGATGCGATGGATGGCGAGGGACGGCTCCAGCTTTGTCGATCGCGTCTTCTACCTCGGTACCCATGCCAGCTTTTCCACCGATGCCACACAGCTTGGAATACGTGGAGGGTTCGCCTACTTTCACCTCATGGACCGCGTATTCAGGTGTTCCCTTGTTGTGGATGGCGAGGCCGAGGTCATGAATCAGCTACGTCCTGGAAAGGGTGCTAAACGGACACACCTTTGGCTCCAGCCCCAACCTATCATTTCTCCAAGATCCGAGAAAGGCTTCAGAATCCAAAAAAAAAAGTTGAAAAAGGACTAATTTATTGGCTAATAATATCGTTGTACTTCTTTTGTGAAAATGTCGTTGGTACTTTGTCTGGTTCCAGTTTGAGGGTGTGTGTATAGATTTGTTTGACGAATCTAGGTGTTCAGAACCGGATGTCACTGTTACTTCAAATAATTATAAGGTAGTGATCTTCATGAGTATCGTGATGAACTGCTTGCACTATAGTAGCATGAACAAATGTTTTTTGATAAGCTTTAAAACAAGAGTCCCAAATATATCAGTGAGCATGCCGCACATCATCCATTCGTCAATGGTGCATAAAGTACCTCCCAGTCGTCATTGGCATTGGCCACACATCATCCAACCCGGCCAGGCCAGCAATCGCAAAGGCATAAACAGTTTCATTACAGTTGGTTTAGGAGTTTGGATTTAGCAACTTTTTTTCCTTCCAAACACAGACTCGTGCAAATTTGCTACACCTGAGTGGCATCTGCAAGAGCTCCATCACCTGATCATGTTGGTTGTCAGTTGTCACGTTCAATCCCCACACCCAGCATCTCAATAACAAGAGCTGAACTTGTCTCTTGCATGTGCTGCATCAGATCAGTATTGATACCCATTAGATTATGTGCTCCCTCCATCTCATTCACAACTACCGTTGATCCAGCTCTAAAAAATAATAAATGATGAAGAAATACGTTGAAGTGCCCTGCTTCGGTTCGTATGCTCCATTGCTCCATCCTCCGTTGCAGTACGTAAATGTTCATTCATAGGTGATGTCCTTGAGCCGCGAGAGCAGCACCTCCAGTCTCCAGCTGCTTATTCACGAACCGTCCCCGCTCAGCATGATATAAGGATAAGCAGGGCAAACCGTTCCTAAGCTGCATTTGTTCCACGATGTTGGCCCTAGCGTGGAAGAAGATTCTCTGCATGTTCATGGCATAGTTGGCCAACTAAAATTGAAAATACAACAATAGAGACAGAGACATAGAAAGATAATCAGTAACCACCTGACCTCGAAATCCTGGTGGGTTATACACGAAAAAATGTTCAAGAGTAAAACGTTCACGGAAATTTATTTCAAATCTATAAAAACAAAAACAAATAGTGGGTTATGCATGTCGGCACCACACGAGGCAACGGGACAACCGCCATTTGGCCGCAGCGGCACATCCGTTGGCGTCCACCGCGAGGCAACCGTGTATGAAACACCACTACTCGTAGTTTGGGTACGAGCGCACACAAACTAAAAAAGAACAATAACATAACCCACACAAACGACGAGACACGGATCTACCATGGACAAAAAATGTCCTTGGAAAATAACACTTTTATCTTGATTTTACTATATAATAAAATAGACATATCTTATGCTTTGTAAAACATATGCAAGAATTATAAATTACTATTTTATTCATGTGATTTTTTATGCAATGTACTTTTGTTAAGGGTCTAGAGAAACCTATTTTGCGTTAGAACAGTAGCTGAAAACTAAATCAGTGTTCTATATACATTTTATCTATCCATGAAATCTTCACACATTAAAATGTACAAGTAGGTGGTCGATGAGTGATACCTCACTCCTTCCACCTAGTTATAGTGCTGCTACTTGATGACCCACAAGTATAGGGGATCGCAACAGTCTTCGAGGGAAGTAAAACCCAATTTATTGATTCCACACAAGGGGAGCCAAAGAATACTTGTGAGCCTTAACAGATAAATTGTCAGTTCAGCTGCACCTGTGAATAGTCTTGCTCGACACAGATTATCAGTAGCAACAGTTTATAATAGCAGCAGCGGTGAAATAATAGCAGCAGTAAAGTAAAGACAGCAGTAGTGATTGCGGTAAACAGCAGGATTAAAATACTGTAGGCATAGGGATGGATGAACGGGCGTTGCATGGATAGGATAGTTCATATAATAATCAAGACATAGGCATTGCAGATAACTAATGATAAAGTATCCAAGTACTAAGTAACCATAGGCATGTGTTCCGTTTATAGTCGTGCGTGCTCGCAATGAGAAACTTGCACGACATCTTCTGTCCTACCAGCCCGTTGCAGCGGGGCCTCAAGGGAAACTACTGGTAATTAAGGTACTCCTTTTAATAAAGTACCGGAGCAAAGCATTAACACTCCGTGAACACATGTGATCCTCACATCACAACCATCCCCTCCGGTTGTCCCAATTATTGTCACTTTGGGGCCTCGGGTTCCGGACAACGATATGTGTATACAACTTGCAGGTAAGATCTTAAAACAATGCATATCATCATGAAACAATAACATGTTCAGATCTGAAATCATGGCACTCGGGTCCTAGTGACAAGCATTAAGCACAACAAGTTGCAACAACGTCATAAAGTACTAACAACGGATACTAGGCACCATGCCCTAATGATCTTGCATCTATTACATGAACAATCTCATCCAATCCCTACCATCCCCTTCAGCCTACAGCAGGGAATTACTCACACATGGAGGGGGGAAACATGGATGGTCGATGGAGAGGTGTCGGTGATGATGATGGCGATGATCTCATCCAATTCCCCGTCCCGGCGGAGTGCCAGAACGGAGTTTCTGGTCCCCGAAATAGGTTTCGCGATGGCGGCGGCGTTCGAAGGAGTTTTTGGATGAAGTGGACGACCCCATCGAGTTTTTAGGTCAAAAGGGTTAAGTAGTCGAGAGGGGGGCTCGGGGGCGTGACCGAGTCGGTCACACCCCCTCTTGGCGCGGTGGGGCCCCTGGCCGCGCGAGCAGGGGGTGTGGGCGACTCCTTGCCCCTCTCCGTCTCCCCTTCTGGCTTCGTGAGTCTTCGGGTAAAATAGGAGCTTTGCGATCTTTTCTGGTGTTTTTCCCGAAAGTTGACTTTCTGCACAAAAACGAGACACCAGGGTAATTCTGCTGAAAACAGCGTTAGTCCGTGTTAGTTGTATTCAAAACACACAAATTAGAGGTAAAACAACAGCAAAAGTGTTCGGGAAAGTAGATACGTTTTGGACGTATCAACTCCCCCCAAGCTTAGCTTATTGCTTGTCCTCAAGCAATTCAGTTAACAACTGAGTGCGATAAAAGAGACTTTCACGAACACATTTGCTTCATATGATGTATATATTCTCACTATATGAAAAAGTGCTTAAGAAATTCAATATGAGACAAATGCAAATAATGTCACCTAATATCACTACTGCACGTGTAATAAGCCTGAACGTGTAAGGTGTAACCACGTCTATGGCTAGATATAAATAATGTGAACCAACGCCAGAATTTGAGCTACCTATATGGGGGCCATTCACAAACCAGAAGCTAGAGAAGATCTACTTTTTAGTTTTAAGTTGAAACTAGTAGGTCATCCATCGTTTCAGTTAACCATCTCATTTTAGAGTAGTGTAATCGCATGATCTATGCTTTCATTGACACTCACTACTAGGAAAAGCCCTATCAGTGTCGCACCAAAAAAGGATTCAGTGACGCACCCTCAGAAATGCTGGGTGCGCCACAGAAACGTCGCCACTTTCTGTGGCGCACTGAAAAAATTCAAAAACTGCAAAAAAAAATTCAAAAGTTTAAAAAAAATCAGGAAAATCAAAATATGAAAAATCCTAATTATTGAAATTATTTTGAGATTTTTTGAACTGATACCTTCCCGCTAGGTCACCCATCCTCAAATTGATCTAACCGTAGCTCTCTTAATTTCTAAGTTTCACCCACTTCACCTACCCTTTTGCTACTCAAGTTCTTATTGATATATATATCATATGAATCCTCTTAAGTCTTGTATGTGTATGTGTATGTGTATATGTTATAAATGTGTGTTTTTAAATTTCGGATTTTTCAAAAACTTCTAAACTTTCAAAAAAAAGATTCAAAAGCTTCAAAAGATCCAAAAAA
The DNA here is from genome assembly GCA_947311845.1 of Poa pratensis. Taxonomy (NCBI): domain Eukaryota; kingdom Viridiplantae; phylum Streptophyta; class Magnoliopsida; order Poales; family Poaceae; genus Poa; species Poa pratensis. Next base: position 2,311,043 of record CAMZMU010000096.1, read on the forward strand.
AATTCTAAAAACTTAAAAAAATTTCAAAAAACTTATAAAAATCCAAAAAAGTCAAAACACTTCAAAAAAGTCAAAACACTTCAAAAAAAATTAAAAATTCAAAAAATCCAAAAAAATCAAAAAAGTCAAAACACTTCAAAAAATTCAACAATCTTCTTTGTTATACATTTCTGTGTCTTTTTTTATTTATTTTTGATTTTTTGAATTTTTTTTTGGATTTTTTGAATTTTTTTGATTTTGCTGCGAAAAATCGTCTGTTTGAAATAATTTTTTTTCTTTTGGAATTTGAGGATTCTGTGAATTGCTGACCGGGTAAACCCGGGTGGATTCGAACTCGGATTTTTCTCTAGTTTTTTTTTGGCAAATTTTTTGCATTATTTCGACGTCATATGCAAAAGTTATGGCCGTTACAAGATTTCTTTTTCATTTGTTGCAGAAAAGGTCAAAAATCATATTTCAAAATTTCTACACCTACTAGACACTCATACCTAACCACGTGTCAAAGGGTTTTATTTATTGAATTTTTTATCATTTTCTTTTACTTCCTGCAAGACTATAAAGGCGATCCGGGGGGGGGGGGGGGAGGGGGGTGGGATTTGAAAAAAAATCCTGTGGCGCACCAAGCACAGAATGTCAACTTTCTCCGCATACTTCAACGACACGACTAGTAACTTCTTCCTCCTCATCATCCTCGGATAACTTTGACCAGCCCCCCGGATAACTTTAAAATTTTCAAACTTTAACCAGCCCCCCGGATAACTTTCTGTGGCGCACCTGGCCATGTGCGCCACAGAAATGTGAATTTCTGTGGCGCACCAATATGACTTTCTGTGGAGCCAGGTGCGCCATAGAAATATATTTCTGTGGCGCACCAATTAAGGGTGCGCCACAGAATGCAACCTACCTATAAGGGTTTTCCTAGTAGTGACTTGAAAACTATGATTTGATTCCCTAGTTTCACGATTTTCCATTTGACCTTCATCTGACTTAGCTCCATGGCAGATTAACACATCCGGCCTGTCTAGTTGCACTGTCGGGTTGGATGCATAACTGATATTAGCTGCTAGTTTGGCAAAACGATAGTGAGGGTTGATGGCGACATTCAATATTATAAGCTTATGATTATGAATGGGATGTATCAGGATTATGAGTTCCAGCCTTAGAAATGGTGATCATATGATCGGCCTGCGAAGATGTGGGTAAACAGAACATATATGTTCTCCTTTATGGTCTGCAACTAGAGCATCATTGCAATACAACACCTTATTGTGGACTACTGCCCCTTTTTGTGGCTCACGAGCTTTAAGGATCCGTGGCGCCCCCAACTTTGGCGACCTTTTGTGGTACTCGTGGCTCATTGCGAGCACGAGCACCCCCAAGACTCTAACATGCCTTTGTACCACGGTGATGCTCAGTTCTTTGACGTGAACCCGACACATTACGAATAGACCTTTGTTGTCGCTCATTCACATCACCTCCACTACTTTGTTGTTGTTTTTGTTACAATATAATCGGGTTCACAAAATGATAATGCCACGAATTTATGTTTTCTGAAAACGTGCTTAATATGTTCCTTCCATGAAATTATACTAATACCGGCCTTACTGTCACGCTCATTCACATCACCTCCACAATTTTACAAAACATGTGCGAGACTCAACGTGAGAGCTAGAAGCAACAGGAAAAAAATCTTTATGAACGTGGTGGCCGATAGTAGGAGCTACTAGGACGCCATGGCAGCCTTCGCCGAGTTCATCAACTACATCTCGGCCAGATCACTCCCGCAACTCCATTTATTTCCTCAGCATCCAGCCCTCCTTGCGGTGCCTCTCCAGAAAGGTGAGCACGAACTGAGCTTCTTCCCCTGGATTATTTTCCTTGTGTTCTCCGGCGATGGAGGAACAGTGCGGCTTGGTTGGGATTTTAGTAATTGCAAATGCTCTAATTTCTGCTGGAATCGGATATCCTGAATTCTACTGAATCCCCAAATTATCCATCTCTCTGCTATTCTACAGGCCCCTGCCATGATGAACTGAATAACCGACGATGGTGTTCTTGGGGGAAATCATGTTTGTAATTTGCTGCTTGTTCCTGTAGTGCTTTTAAGTGTAAACATTCAGTGAACATTTTAGTGCTTCCTGTAGAAACTTGTGCAGTGCATTATTGTTTCCTTATGATGGTGTACTTGAGTACTTGGAGTCCTTTCTATAATACTCCTGCTTGATTTGCTTGGAGTTTAGAATATATTTTTTTGGAGTGCACATTTTTTTTTGAAGTTTATAAATATTTGAATACTGATGGAGAAAGAAATATGGGTTGCTGTAAATATTACTGAAATATTTTCAGTTTGATACCTCCTGTAAATATTACTTGGAGTATGTCCTGTCTATAATACTCATGTTTGATTTGATGTAATTGCTTATATGTGTTGCTTCGGAACAAATAATCACTGGAGTAGATGTTGCTTGCTTAGATACCTATGATGTCTCAAGTAAACATGAACTTAACTTGCTTAGAAATATTTTTTGCTTGCTGAACATCATTGGAGTAGCAGGAGTACTTGTTCTTGACAGGAGTACTTTCTGAATATTTTGACATGGAGTGTTTCGCAATTTGCGGTATATGTATTTGTGCAGGTAAAACATGCAATGAGTTTTTTATTTCGTTTCAGCTGTAACAGGTCGCAGTGGTTTTGCCAAGAGGTTCTTTGGAGGGCCGGTTATTCCAGATGTTGGGTCTTGTTTTAGTATCAATCGATTTATAAAGAATTAGTGTAACATCAGTTAACTACATATTTTTTCGCTGGCAGTGCACTGTTGGAAATACACCATAGAGTTATGTTTAGATGAGAAGTAGTTAACCCTATAGCTTCTTTACGATAACCCCGGACAGTGAAGTTTCATGAAAGCTTGCATCTATGTAGGATATGGTGTGCTACATATCATCAAGATATTGATTGTTTTGACTAACATCAAAAGCAAGATTATTATCTTGAGAAGAGGTATTTGATATTGAACAAGTCCTAATTGTTTTTTTGTTCCATTCATCACCTTACAGATCAGCTGCTAATGTATTCTGTGTGTTCGAAGGAGCAATTGACTGGGTTCAGTCCTATGCCCTTTGATGAATTGTTCTATGTCCTGATACTGTTAATAGATGTGAATCTGGTATATGTAAAATCCTGATCATATCGGTAGGTTGATAATTCTTGTTTTCAGATGGCGTGTACCTACAGTCGAGCGTGGTGGGATCTCGACGGCCGGCGGCGCGACAGATCATATCCTGTCAGCCGGACGGTGCTGCGGCTCCCTCTGTCGTGGACGGGATGATTGGCTATGGAGAGCTCCCTTCCACCTGGCAATGTTCGTGGCTCTCAGTTTTTTTTTGAATGGGATCTGGTGAAGCTGGCTTTTGTTTAATTTTTTTGTAGCATGTAAAATTGTTATTTGATATAGACCAAAGCGTGAATATAGTTTTTGATATTCAGAGTTGTTTTCATTTTTATGTGTCTCTTTATAGTTTGAGGATTATTTTGATTTTATTGGTATTTTGAATACCGCTTGCACTAGGTAGCAAAAGTAAACAGCCTAACCAAACATACATATGAATCATGTCGTTCACAAACATACCCTCCCGAGTCCCGACCCACCCCCTACTTTTTGTTTGTGTTATCGCACTTCCGAACATGTACTGAACGCCTAACTAAATTAGGAAGACCAAATTCGTCGTCTGTTCGGAATGTGTTTTCACTCATACAATTTCCTGTGCGATGCTATAATCCGTGGCACTCCCCTCATACTCGTTTCAGTAAGCATTTGTATCACCACCAAACAAACTCAGTACCTCCCAGGTCTGGGTCTAGTCTGCCCGAACATCACAACACGAAAACAATGATTTTTTTTGCAACGTGCAGCAAACAATAAGCAAAGTGTAGAAGCATGTGGAACTAAGGGAGCAATGCATATATGGCTTCTTCAGGAATGTCACCTCGCAACCCTGGAGGAACACTGCCAGGTTTTACATTGGGCAAACTAACATTCTAGCAAACCACTACTTAAATCATCCCATAATTGTTCAAAAAAAAATCATCCCATAAGGTTACATGATTATTCATTATAGTTCTCAACCAATAACATCCTGCATCGGAACCCAGCTTGTCGAAGCCAGCCGTTCGGACAGACACCATGGCACGATCTCCTAGAACATGAAAGATGGAAGATCCTCCTGTTCCCTCTCATACGGATCACCTGGTAGGCAACAAACTTCCGGGCATACTCCAGTCCTTCTTGGTAGCACCCAAATAGATGATACATATGTTCAGCACTCCCTTTTGAATTGGCCTAAATTTGAAAAATTATGCGAAAACAAACATGAACCGAAGTTACCTAAGTGATTCCATTGGACATCTCTGTTCCATCGAGCTCCCTTATGTAGTGCACAACATATATCCCGACTATACTCCTGTCCACGACGAACAAACAGCTATTAGAAAACATATTTTACAGAGGCCGAGGCAACCCAAAATTACAAAAAGGTCGCAGCTTGGGTGCATGCCCGCACTGTAAAAAATTCTTCAGTCACTTCTAGGCGCAACCCATCCATGAAAGTTATCTTGGATACACTTCCGCAGGTTCTTCATAATCTTCCAGGCAAGATCCTTGTGCTTTGACACCATCTCTTCCTAAGGCTCGGAAGTCTCAGTTGGATCCATGATCCTCACATTCACCTCACCAATGACAGCTACATATAACGAGAAACACTAGTGCCAGTACACCGTCATCATAATCTGGATCACAAGATGAGAGGAGAGATAAGTGAGTACAATATTCCAATCCCTAAACCAACCCACAAACTCGCTGAGTAAGAAATTAATATCACCTGGGAACTGATTACCCAAAGCAGCAGCTGACATTGAACAACCCTCCGATCCGCTGCCCAGTTCCCTCTCAAAAAACCAATTCTCCCATATAAGTTGTAAAAATCATATGCCTCTGCAAGCTAGACGAAACTTGTACCAAGCTCTGGCTTTATGACACTATCCGAGGGGTTCTCCACATAGCTTCTCACCGATCTTTCCAGTGCTCCCATCTGGTCAGGGCGAAGCGGTCTCTGTTGGAGGGCTGCCCCAACTCTAACCCTGAAATGTGGAATGCGTACTAGAACTGATTCGTATTATCCAATTCATGTACACTACGAAACATAAACTGCACTCCCCTAATAAGTACCAGTTAACTTTCCAAACTCTAGGATTGCCTTTTTCGGTCCTCTTTTATTGGTTAAAGGACACCGTGCAAAATATTCAGTTCAGTCTGGTGCATCCAGTTCGCACATTTTATTCAGATTGCAGAGCACAGCACACTAACCTTCTCGCCCAACCTGGAGCCTGCAGGTCAAACTCGACTTCATCCGAGCTTTCCTCCCGCCCCCTTACCGCACCACCGATGATTGAGATTGTGCCACTGCCTCGGAGGCCGCCAATGGGTATGACTTCGCGACGCTGCTGCTGCGAGCAGGTTTTGGAGCGGCTCCTCGCTGTCTCCCCCATCGTCAGGCAGCGGAAACCTGCAGCGCCGGATCTGTAAATCCCCATATTCCCTTACAAATCAAGATAAACATAGCTCACGACCATTACCTGACACGACTGGATCGAGAAGAAACTCGATCCCAGCTATCTCCGCGGCTCGCTCGGCCAGCACACCCATAGCCTCCACCACTCCCATGGCAGGCAGCACCGCAAGCAGCTGGTTGCAACGACCTTTTTCTTTTTCTTTTTCTGCGGGAAAGCAATTAAACACAGCTCTCTCTCCGCTGCCGGTGGAGATTGATCTATGTCCAGATTTTCCTGGTCCGGGGGAACATGATTGCTTGACGTCATGTCCCTTCGGGACAGATGGATACGCCGTTTCAATCCGCCGACACCGCCGTCTGACTGGTGGTTGCGATTTACCATGCCGCGTATTTTTTTACTGCCCCACGCACGTACAGACAACGACTGCGTCCCAATCTCGAACACAATGCATCGGTCCAGATATCCGGAGCATCTATGCTCGGGAGCCAAATCGCGGTCCCCTGTAGAGTGGAAGTTCATTCAGGAATTATGCCCCCCCATGAACCGGTTCTGCTATGTAACTAACAAGGACAAAAAAAAAAAAGCAACCGTAGTTTGATATCCAAATGAAAACAAAACGAGAGTAAAGCCAATATCTGATCCCTGAATAAATTCGAGAAATAATTTTCTTTGAACATCGAGTGGGTTTCCCTGAAGCATGCTCCCACAGACTCTCTCGTTTTGTATCTTTGTATGATGACAGTCCAGGGTGCAATACTTGGATGGTAAACCCCTCCCTCTTGTGTACAAGTAAAGATCTCCTTATATACTTGACAAATCACAAACCAGAGCTTCTCCAAAACAAACAATTTATTTAGATTTAAGGGAAGTAGTACACGATCACAAGTTGACAACACACGCACTAAAACATCTCTAAATGCTTGCTACTTGATACCTTAAACATCTGAAAGATCCAACAGAAGCAAGTGATAACTGACAATCTCATACAGACACATACGCGCTTGTCTATGATCATCACGTACGGTAAGTAGCAAATGAATTAAGAAGCTTGGACACCGATATGGCCGTCTCTAATCCTAGCTAGCTAGGATGAGCAAGCTCGGATAGTAGGTGGCCACGGCAGCTCGTAAGGCCGGCTCCATGGGCTCGGCCGGAGACTGTCCGGCAAGACGGACGCGGAGAACTTAGCGGCGTCCTTGTCGAGAGCAATAACACGGCGGCCGTGTCCGACCGTCCAGTAGGCCGACCCCGCGGCGCTCCCTGCGAACCTGACCTGCCACCCGGGCACGCTGCCACGCGCGTCCGCTCCAGAGGTCCAGCAGCCACCCGCGGCCGCGGCGGACGAGAAGGCGAAGGCCCTAGCCTTTTGTCGGAGAATGCAGTGGACCGCGCACGTCACCCTGAAGTTTGTGAGGCTGATCCGACGGCTGGCGTCCTCGCCGTCGAGGAGGAAGGCGCCCAGGAAGTCGCAGCCATGGAACCACGCCGAGTGAGGAGGGATCAAACTGTAGCCACGCGCCAGGGGATCGCAGATGACGAGGCGTGGCTGCGGCTTCTGGGCGAGGAGGAGCAGGAGGCCGCCCCGAAGGTCGGCTAGCTCCCAGGTGGAATCCAGCGGGAGGAAGTCGAGGTCGAGCCTCCGCGGGGCGGCGACGATGTCCGCCCACGGTGAGGAGGCGGAGGGATAGAATCGGGGGTTACGGCCGTCCGGACGCCGGCCGTCACCCTCGTCAACCCAGTAATAGCCAGCCTCGTGCGAGGACGGCGCGCCGTGGATGGAGCAGAGGACGGCCGCGATGACCTTGCGCCAGCGCTTGCAGGCGAACGCGGCACGGACGAGGTCGCGCGGCGAGGTGAGGCGCAGGAAGATGAGCCCGAGAACCTCGTCCGGGACCTCGTCGACCTGGGTCGCCATGTCGGCGGGGGATGGTACCTCGGAGGTCCTGGAGCTTGAAGACGCAGTCGACTATGGCGTGCTGCTCGTCAAGGGAGAAGATGGCGGCGTGGAGCTCGAGGCTATAGAGCAGGCTGACCTTGCATCCGTCCTTGCGCTCGTCGGAGAGCAGTGGCGGCGGCGTGACCAGAGCAGAGTAAAAGGGGATCTCGGAGGGTGGGCTTCAGGTGGGCTAGATGGGCTTGGCCTGTTTAACCCGTACGGGAGGGTGAGAAAATGCTACCACTAGATAAAATCATTTTTAACGTGTACATTTATTTTTTGAAAATATCTGTAGAAGATGAAAAATTGGTTCATAGGAGGTTCAAACCTCAAATGAAAATTTTAAACTCAAACCACTATTCATATTAATTGGGATATGGAAAATGTTCCAAAATCATTAGCAACACATCTCTATATTTTTCTAGTAGTACTTTACAACTACAATTGTGTCTAAGTATAGGGCAAAAAAAAAAAATTAGTTACCGGCTTTGGACGAAGACCAAGCAGTTGAACTCCAGAACCAGCATTACCAACAACACATGTTCGTCTCATGTCAGATACTTCATGGCAAGAAGAAAGCAAAGGCAAGAAAAGATCATATGCAACATCGTTGTTCATTGAAACAAGTTTTCTAAAGATCTGTCCTATACAAAAACTTAATGACGCGACGCAATGGTAAATAGAAGCTAGCAAGAGAAGAAGAAGCATCGGTAATACAACCTGAAGAAAACTGAAGAAACCTCGCGATTGCCCGGCCCTCCCATGCCGGACACAGCCTCCCAAAGCCCCTGTGCACGGAGGTTAATTTTCATTACCAGTGCCCACTCGATGTAGTTCGTCGCCGTCAACGTGAGGTAGACGATGCTGCCGCCGTGGTTCGTGCGCTCCTGCATGACGCATTCGTGGACGACGACCTCGTTGCCACCGCGCCTGACCACGCTCCGTCCGCGGCTTCGTGCACGTGGATGTGCCGTTGCCTCCTCCGACGTCAGACACTACCATGTAGGAGTAGTTGCTAGGAGGAAAAGTCGGTTCTACACCACATAGAGTTGAATTAGTAATATTTGCTTTCACTGTCCGTCCACCCAAGTGGAGCCGGAATACAAGACTTGCAGAAAGGATAAGGACATGGAACCGTGCCGAGTTTTCACTGTCGGCAGAGTTTTCACTGAAATCGCACAACGTACCTGGATATTTTGGTGGCTAACCACAAAACATAAATGCTATAGCTCCACGATCCACTTATTTAATATTTCTATTCGTCTATAAGTATAACCATTCATCGATCACTGCAGCACTACGAATTGTGTCCTTTGTTGTAAAACCTCAAGATCAACTAGCTCAAGAATTGAGCCACAACTGAGATAAAATAGGAACAAACACACCTCAAGATTGTAGAAATTAGCTGGATACAATATCTAGGGCTTCACAGAGGAAACCCATCTCATCTTCACCTTCACTGTAGCTGCTAGAGCTTGAGGAAGGTGCAGGAAAGACCTTCCCATGGTTCCTGTGCTAGGCTCGATTGGGCAGCAGGGGTGAGAGAGAGAGTTCTAGGTTTCTCTTCATTTTTCTTTCTCTTGATTTCTCCTGAAGGAGCACCCCTTATTTATAAACATGCACAGTACCACAGGGGGACCCACCTGTCAGCTGGATAGAGTGTGTGCCCCCAATCAGGGCAAACCGACTTACTGTTGCGTGCTACAGTTGCAACACTGTTACTATACTGTAGCAGCCGAAATTCTTGACCTAGGTTTAGCCTAGATCAAAATATCCAACATTCTCCCCCTTGATCGTAAGGCTAAACTTTATAAGCCCACTTATCAATGAAATGGCATACGAGATAAAAGATTACTGCGGTCAATTGTTTAGTACCACAGAAACCCAATTACTACAATATACCACCTCATATCAAAATGGAACTTCTTTAACTTATGAGCTCCATAAACTTAAACTTAAGTAAAAAACTTATGAGCTCATCTCTTTGTTGAAACTTATACAGAGGCAATAAATTACAACGGTCAATTAAGTACCGCCGAACTTATTGGCTACAGTACATCATTCCATCGAAGAAATGAACCCTCTTTAGATTTGTGGGGAGATGGTGTTGCAATGGTCCCAAGAGTGCAATTTGTTCTCTCATGAATATGTATACTCATAATTATGCGCGCACTTGAAATGAGAACAATATGTTTTCAGAGTCATAATTAGTCCCTTAATAATAGGCTGCCACATAAACTTAATGCCGGCAACGTTAGAAGGCAAGCCTCTTTAAATATGGTGCTCAGCACTTAATACCTTAGTATAATGCTTATATACCAAGCACCCAAAAGTTACTTTATATGTGTTCAACCCTTATGCTTTAGATCTAATACTCATTTGTTGAACATCAAAACTTAATTCATCAAGGCCTTGAACATAATTGACTCTGTATTCAATCTTTCACAATGTCTTAGGTTTGGCAGGAACCTTTTGACATGCTACTCGTATTGACTGCACTCTTACATAATATGTCCTGGGATAAAATTTCTTAAGATAATCCCTTAATCTTAAATTATTATGGATCAGGGACACAAATCCATATCTTAAAACATAGGGATCGAAACATGCCACAATTTAATTTGCATCTTAACGATGCCTTTAAGAATTTGGGTGAAGCCATTCCACAATATGGCTCCCCCTGCAAGAGTGAAACTTTTGTGGATAGAACTTAAAAGAATTTTCACTCCTTGCCAAAACCTTAAAAATCCACAACTTGGTGGTCATTATTTTTCTTGAATGTGAGCATGTAATCCCTTAATGTGATATATTATCACACAGTTACTTTAGTGCTTGTGCCAACAAGGCAAAGCTTTTCTTAAATATTTTCCGGGAGGTCCAAAACCCGGACTTATGTCTGCCAAAATATCCCGGACACAAAAACTTAAGGGCACATAATAACTTAAACATTAGTAGCAACATGAGGAAAACTTAATGCCCTTGAGGGAGTAAACATAAAATTTCCAAAATGAACTTAATACTCCCTTTTAATGGACCCATCTTAGTGAGTTTTAGCTACATGAGAACATCACTAAGACGAACTTATCAACCCCGAGAGAAAACCTCGGGTCTTATTTAATATCCCTATTCCTCATAATTAACATAAGATTAATTCATCAAAAAATTCTTATTGAACTTATTTCTACTTGAGCTTCGTACCACCGTCAGATGCTTATTGTCTCAAGGACAATTGATCATCATCATTAATTCTTTATTTCATAAAGGATGGTTTCCATCTCCAAAATTTTAAATTCGGTGATCATGTGCCACTTTTTCTCACAAACTCCCAGTCATATATCAACAAGTCTTTCGTCAAGACCCGTTGCTTAAACTTTAGAGAGACCAATTGGGAAAATAAAATAGTCCATAGACAATCTGGGAGTTAGTAGAAGGCTATACTCACGGTATCCATGATGGAGTTCTTAATTGCCATGCAATATTTGACTGCAGATGGAGTCTTTAATAAGTCTGACTAAAAGTGGTACTTAGCTCAAACTTAGGCTTGCTTAATAAAAACAACTTAATATCAAACTTAAATATCTTATTGGTGGAATCTAAACATACCTGATAAAATATTTCTTCCTAAGTTGAAAATCTTGGAGAAGTTCAATGCTCCCCCTCGAAATGTGGACTGAGCCATAGCTTAACATTTCGACGAACTTCCATAATAAATATTCCACCTTTAGTAGAGAAGTCAATAAAATTTGTAGCACGCACGAATCACATTATTGGAATGGAGGATGAAGAATTTAATTTAGGCTAATGGAAATCTTCCAGTAGCTTTAAACATTAGCCTCCCGTCCATCTTTAAAACTTCTCTTTAAAACTTCCTTATTTATGAGGCCATAATAATATTATGCATATAGCATCTTTATTCAAAATGTTTACACACTTTCTTATGGATATAAAATCCTTTGAGCTTAATCACAGTTCACTTTTGTGCTTTATTGTAGATGACATAATAAGGCGAACTCAAAAGCTCCATAATTAAATCATGAGAATTTTTCATGATCAACATAATCTTATAGGATTTTGAGAAGCTTCTTCAAATTACTTCTCCATTAATGCCAGAAAACTTTATTATGAAAGAACTAGGAAATCATTTTCTTAGATCCTTACTGGCACACTCCCCAGATTCTTACTGGGTTTTGCTCCCATTAAACATCAATAGATAAAAAATCCATTGGATTCTCATCAATACTCTAATAATCAAAATTTCTTTAATGAGAGCTCATTATTATTTTTTTTATTTATATACTTCATTACTTATGACCTCATGAAACAATAATATGTACATAAGCTTAACTCATTTCTCACAAGAAGCATTAAATCAGCCGAAAACATTATGGCTGAATTGAAAAAGATTAGCAATAGGGGTAAAAATCATGATCACAAATATTTTATAGTGATCATGTAGAACATAATCCTCATGTAAACATTAATCTTTAGGGAATGACACATGTATCCATTCAACTTTGGTCAGAATAGATTCACGTGCCACAACCTATCCCAAAATAATCATTAAATCTCCAACCAAAATTTCCATCTTAATTGAAGATGATTTAATTAGAGATGACTTAATTCCCCGAAGGTACTTAAAAAATATTTGTGGCATATTGCATTATGTCCATAAGCCTTATGCATGAAATCTTTCCCAAATCATAAACTTATTTTGTTGATCTGATCCACATCAGCTTTGGCCAGAAATGGATGAGAACAACAAACTTTTGTGAGCAAGTATTTATTAATCAGCTTTGGCCAGAATAACAAATACATGTCACACTTTATAGCCTCTTAAACTTCTTTCACCGATCTAGCCCATATCAGCTTTGGCCAGAAAAGGACAAGACCGGCAAAATTTTGTGGTCAGATACTCATCAATCAGCTTTGGCCAGAATGATAAGTATCAGCCACACTTAATTAGAATCATGTCTCTGTACACTTCTTTAATTGAACTAGTCGGTGGACCAGAACAACTAAATTTTGTGATCATGTGTTCATCAATCAGATTTGGCCAGAATGACAAACACAAACCACACTTTATTTAATTAGAGACATTCGATAAAAACAAACTTCATATAACATGCATGGCTTAAGGCCGGAAACTTTATTGATGGGCAATTATACTTGACATACCATGGTTCAGTGAGATATAACCATGAAAGGTCAACTTTAGATATTCTTATGCCCAAAACTTAAATATTGCTCAGATCAAGGGCCACTTAATTTTGAATCCTCCCACTTAGTTTTCCTTATCATCATAATCCCTTTTCAGTACATCAAAATTTGCAATACCTTCTTTAGGTATTTTAGGAGGATTATAAAGGAGAGCCCAACTAAAGTGATCTCAAGCTCCTCCTTCCATAAAACATAATTGCTACCACTTAGTTACTCCATGCCATTAATTATTTTGGCAATGAGAGACATTAAAATGCTTCAATAAACATCGTTTTCATAACTTCTTATTTTGTGGTCAACATACCCGTCAATCAACTTTGGTCAGAATGACGAGCATGAGCCACACATAATTAAATCCTCACATGCATAAACTTCATTCATCAACCCGGTTCACATCAGCTTTGGCTAGAAGCGAACCGGACCAATAAAATTTCATGGTCAAAATGCCCGTCAATCAGCTTTGGCCAGAATGACGGACATAAGCCATGCTTTATTTTGAGGATCAACCAATTTCTTTTGCAGCGAAACTTTATGGCATAATGGTAGCAATAATCATTATAATAAATTTTGGAGAACATTATTATCATAACGGCCCTTTCTTTAAATGATACATTATTCTAAGCAATAAAAAACTAATTGTTTCGGGGTTTTATTCACATAATTGGTCATCATAATAACATAAAAGTCCCAAACCTAATTTTATTGGACCACTTAAACTTTACTAATCATAATGAAAAGGCATTACAATAATTTAACATGACACATGAGCATAAATAAGACATAAAACAATTATGACATAGAAAAAGCAATAATCATCATAATAGTTCTAATACCATAAAGTAATTTACTAAGCATAATAAAATGCATTAGAAGTAACTTAATATTGCACACATAAAAGCATGATGACATAATAAAACATAATAAGCATAATAAAAACATGCAGGAAAAATAGCCCTGAAATTTATTTATTTCAGCCTCAATTTTTTTTATTCAACACAATCTGCCGAACTGGGCCGAAAACCCAGCCCAGCCCGACTCCCCTTGGTTCCCTTCTGGGCCTTAGCCCATTTAGCGGCAGAAGCAACACGCGCCGTCGGATACCGATCCAACGGCTGGGAGCAGACGCGTCTGGAACAAGTCCAGCGCGTCGCACGACACCGCTGCCTCCTTGAAAACCCTAATTCACTTTTCCCCTTTTCCTTTTCCTCCTCTGCTCCCGACGGTCGACGAGACGGAGAGCTGCGGCGGCGGCGAGCACCGCGCAACCACGAAGGATGGCTTCGGCGTCGTTCAGATCCTCTCGCCAGGACTGCGTGCAGCTTTGGCCAGCGCGCAGCTCTGTCGAGCGGTTCTGGGCGGCGCCCTGTGCGAGGCAAAAGCGCGCGAGCGGGCGTCCCCGCGTCGGCGTCGACGACCTGCGCAAGTCGGCACCGCAGCGAACTTCAACGGCGACAAGCGCGCGAGGAAGCAGCGCCACAGCCCGGTGCGGCGGACGGCGAGGTCACTCGGGGTCCAGCCCGAGGTCACCTGCCAACATGAGTCGGTGATGGCTCCGACGCCGCCGTGGCCAGCGACGGCGACAGAGCCCATAAGGTAAAATCCGCCTCCTTAATCTTGAAATTAGGGTTAGGGTTCCTTGATTGGGGAATTTCATAATCTAGGGTTTCGGAAATTTGGGGATTTCTCCACATTAGGGTTTCGGATTGGGGAAAAAACAACTTGAGAGTCACATAATGGATTTCCCCTTTAGTCTTTAGCATAAACCGAAACCACAACTTAATTGCAGAGAGAAATTTGAGGAATTTCAGTTCTAGGGTTTCAAAAAATTGGGAACTTTGCTTAATAAAAAACTTGCTGAAAAGCATTAATCCCACTTAATTTCATCAATTACAAACCCTAGAACCTTAATTTAATCCATCAGAGTTTATTCCTTCAAGATTTAGGGCTAAAACTTAAGATATACAGGGCTAAAGCATAACATGATCATAACCAGGAAGAACATCTTAATTAACAACAAGACATGCTTGATGGCAGCAACAAAAAAACTTGCTGTCCTTAATCTTTAGCACTTAAAACTTAATAGATCAAGCAAGATCTCGAGTTAGGGCTCAAACTTGAGAGCTAGACTGCTCTGATACCAATGTTGTAAAACCTCAAGATCAACTAGCTCAAGAATTGAGCCACAACTGAGATAAAATAGGAACAAACACACCTCAAGATTGTAGAAATTAGCTGGATACAACATCTAGGGCTTCACAGAGGAAACCCATCTCATCTTCACCTTCACTGTAGCTGCTAGAGCTTGAGGAAGGTGCAGGAAAGACCTTCCCATGGTTCCTGTGCTAGGCTGGATTGGGCAGCAGGGGTGAGAGAGAGTTCTAGGTTTCTCTTCATTTTTCTTTCTCTTGATTTCTCCTGAAGGAGCACCCCTTATTTATAAACATGCACAGTACCACAGGGGGACCCACCTGTCAGCTGGATAGAGTGTGTGCCCCCAATCAGGGCAAACCGACTTACTGTTGCGTGCTACAGTTGCACCACTGTTACTATACTGTAGCAGCCGAAATTCTTGACCTAGGTTTAGCCTAGATCAAAATATCCAACATCCTTAACTAATAGAGTACTTAAAACTTGAGTTATGAAAAACGTTTAAACTGGAATCCAACACTAATTCAGTACTTAAAACTTGACTTAGGCCCCGCTTGGGAGCCGGGTTAGTTTATACCCCCGTATAAAAACGACGGATTCCTCCTGTAATTTATGCACCTAAGTAGGTCCGTAATTTTCTACGGGCCAATTATGGAGCTAAAACCGGTCTCCCAAGCGGGGCCTTATGGAAAACGTTTGAACTGGAGTACATCACTACAGGAGACAATAAATATGCCGAGGGTCGTTTATACACTGAGCGTTATGCTCGGCATATAGCATGATATGCCGATATCAATAAAACAAGGTCGGCAACTCTGTACGCTCGGTACTATACGCCGAGCGTCAGTGGTTTGGTTCGGCGAAATTGTCAAGGCTCGAGGGGAATCTAGCACTGATGACAACTCAACATTCTACTTTTCACGTGAATAGATTTTCAATGGCGTTGTGATGTCCACGTTATTATGGGGGAAGACAATGCTTCAATTCTCGGACGTGAATCAATTTTGATGGTATCCACGACAAAAACATGTGCGTGACGGGTGTCGGCCTGTCAATTAGTCTATTGAAGAAGTCTTCTCGACAAGTGAGGTAAAGCATGCCATTTTTTTGGATCTTCTCTTAGAACACTGATAAATTCTGGGATGAAAATCTGACCTTCATTGGTTGTACATGGCAATGACAAACTCTAGCTATTTTCTTTTTGAAGGCCTTTTTCAGAGATTTTTGTACTTTCAGGGAATGATAATCCATGATCTAACTTGGGTGGTTATATCGAGCTAAGATACCGCTTATGCATTGTTTCGTTTCTCCAGTTTAAATGTTTTTCACAGTGTCCCGCTGATTGCCTTGGCTGAGGCATGTTTTTTGTCCAAAGGTGATGGTTGTTTCTGGTTGATGCGAGTCGCCGGTTGGCGGGGGCTTGTATTGTTTTTAATTTCATTTGCCATGTGCATCACTAATTATATAGTGGCAAGCTTGCTATAAATATATTTCATGTTTTCATATATGTGGCGAGTTAGAAAAATCAATGTAAAATATAATTTTGAGATGTCCATCCCTGGTTTTTGTGCGCACAATAGCGATCATCGAAATTGTGCTAGCTCTTTGATCTTTCGAATGGCATATCCGCATATATATAGACGCTTTCTGTTCTGGTGAGTGCATGTTTGAAACTTAAAGACATGATGAAGTCGCTCAAAAATTCATTGTGTGTATCTCTATGCAGTACGTTAGCACATGCAGTCGCATGATATATATGCTAACATGTTTGGAGACACGCTACTTTTACGCTTACACGTCTCAGCTGACACAGACCCTTTGCTGTAGACTTTCTCCGTTTTGCTTAGTTTTCTTTTTCTTTTGTTAACCTTGTACTCTTGTACGACTCTTCTAATTGCAATGAGAAGCAGGCTAGACTGCCTTTTCCGTCAAAAACGTCTCAGCTGATACGACTAGTTTGGAATGCATTTATGTGCGAGTTGCAAGAGAAAATTAAACACGCTTATGCAAAGAGTGCGGGCACTAGTGGTATAGAAATGGGATACACCAGGAATATAGGTTGAATCATGTAGATTTGTATCAGCGGGAGCTCCCGTGCCCACCCTCATGAAGTGTCCCATTGGCGCTCTGGCTGCGGAGTTAGTTGCTCAATCACTGGAGTCTATGCAGAGCGTCGTCGCCATGTGTTCTTCGTCCGTCGTCACCAACGCCGGCCTGGGGACGTCGGACCTCCTGGTCCAAAGACTGTTGGTGTTCTTCTCCATAACGATGAGCAATCTCCTCACGAGCGCGAGCAGGCAAGCAGCGGCGGTGCCGAACTGCCTGTGACAGCCCCGTGCGCGACGTCTGAAGAACGTGTTCCGCCGGGGGCACGGCTGGTACTCCTGGTAACCTTGTGTGACGCTCTGAGCGATGCCAAGATCACGAGATGGCCAAAACAATGATGAGCGCCTCTGTGCATCTTGAGAGTAAAACGTGTTTTGTGCTTTTTATTGCGTAATATATACTTGGCATTTTAAAACTGTAAATACAGCAGTAGTGGCATCGGAAAGTAATCAGTAATTAACCAACTTACCTGAAAACCCCTATGCCGCATTTCGACCAGAACGTTGCCTCGACATTCCGGTTCCAGCATTTCGTCGAGGTGCAAATGCTGAAATGTCCGCTGCATTCTTGAAGTCTAGCTGCATCCTGGAAGTGGAGGCGGCGACGAATGGAAAGGAGTAGGTATGGGCAGCGCCAAGCGAGACCAGCATGAGTGCACCTGACAGAAGGGTCCAGTGCACCGTACACACGCAGGCCACAGGTGGAAAGAGAAGAGTAGAAGACCGACTTTATTTTGATTTTAACAGTACAAGTTCCAGAGTTATTTAGCTCTTAATAACGGAGCATTGGTTACATATTATCTTTTTACAATAGGGTAGCCACAACTGGAACCGCAAGGTAGCTGATTTCCATAAGGCTCCAATTTATTTTGGCACCTACGTATCTCCCACAACGTACATGGAAGACCGATGCAAAAACTTATATATATGCAGAAATCATGTTTGCACATCTCAATCTTTTGTGGTTGTTATGTTCGATGCACAAGTGGGATTTTAGCTTGCTAGGCGTAGAAGGCGAATGTTTGGAAGCGGGAGACATTGGTAACATAAATTTCAGATCATTTCATAAATCATGTATGCAAGGGGAGTTAAGTTTCGGTTTGTCCACGGGCGATTTGTGCTTCTTGACTAACGTTGTCCACTCTCATTGCATGACTGGTGGAACGATGTGGCGTGTCTTGTTGATTACATCCGCTAAGTATAAGATGCAGTATTGTTCCCTGAAGACCTGCACATAGGTCAATCTTGATGGTCCTTTAGCAACGTAAATAGCTTAGGTTCGACGTCAGCTTGGATGCCACGAGATTGGATCGCTTTATTCATCTCTCTGGCGTAGGTGGTTCAATATTAAGCATTAACATACCTTTGTCCATAATAGGTTTTTACGGGAAACTTTTTATTTATTTTTTATCAAATCATGGGCTCAACCCCACCCCTGGGTGATATAAACGTGGTGCTCTAGTCCTGCTCATGCAGTGTCCAATGATTTACTCGGATACATGCCAAAGAGTTTAACATCTCAAAATTTATATTTGAATCACTTAGTGCATATTTGGCGATCACAACAACACGATTTTCATAATATTAATCTTAATCACTAAAGCATGAAATCGTGGTGTTGGCATTTCGTCGAATCTCTAGAAGTGTCTGATGCTAGTACCATTTGCTGGTATATAGTGCATTGAAACTATCATGGTCTCATGTTTTCTTTAAAACGAGGGCAGGGCGGTGGTGCTGTTTGGCGTCATGGCGACGTCGCCGGCTGGCCTTGCAAGGTCATGGCGTTGATCTTTGCCTGAAGATGGGTTCAAGGAAGACGGCGGAAGCGACTTCTGTAGCGCGCGCATGCGGTGCGCGTTGAGGGTTTGCTGGACCGGTATTCCGGTTGTAGATGATGGGTGTAGGTGGGAGGTCAAGGCATGCGGCTCTGATCATGGCCACCCCCATCATAGTTGTAGCGACTTTTGTTGCCGAACGGCTGACTTCGGTTTGATCAATGTTGTAACTTGTAAGCTTTGATGAATAATTGCGGATGGCTGTGTGCATCAATTTGATGCGGAGGCCGGGGACCCACACCCTCTTATCTAAAAAAAAATTACCACAAGTAGCGGGAAATCAACATTTTTATTCAATTTTTTGTTTCTTGTCACTTTGACTTAAAATGGTAAAACTCAGGAATGGAACATGATTTTGCTGCTCCTAATCGGACACTGCAGTATGGATATTATCATTACCAGGAGAAAATATCCGTACTTTCAAATTGACAGTATATCATTGCACTATAAATCCATACTTTATAACTATAATAATGCAGATACGATGGTCCAAAAATCAACATATGCTACAGAAAACCAGTTTAAAACATTAACCAAACAATCAGGATGCGACTACATTCAAGGTACAGGTCATTTTCAATTATAATCATTGCAATTCAGTGAACAAATATACCTTAAGATGGTATACGATGCACTCACATCTTTATTTCAACAAGAATGTTATCTCACGCCCACAAAATGAATACACTACATCGGTGAATGCATTCAATAATAAACATGTAAAGATAGGGAACTTGATATTCTTCACCTACAACTTTATGGCTCTTTCCTTCTAGATACATCAAAGCATAAACCTAAAGCTTGATAATATATATGACTAACGCTCTACTATTATGGATAAGGAGATCCAAGGGTGGACCCAAACATCACCAAAATATATTTATCAAGAAATTCCAGTGCACAAGAAGCTAATCCAATTGATATATTTGCTGAACAGAAAAATACTCTCAGTCAGCTTGCACCTCTTACAAATAGAAGCAGCAAGAAAATTAGTTATAAATGACTACCAAATAGGGAACAAATTAATAGAGACAAATAGCTAACAGAACAAAATATATTCACTTGTTCTTGTACATATATCCAAAACACAAAACTTGGAAAACCTAACAAATATAACAGAAGAAGCCCAAACATATACCAGATGTATCTTTTGCCTAGTCAATGAAACTGGTGATTTCCTATGCAACTATTGGCCCATTCTCAAGTTTTAGCGGTAAGACAACAATATTTGATAAAATTGACAAAGATAAAGGAATTTGTATGTGAGAATTACCTTGAATTGCAGAAAAAGTTTGTGTCAGCGTACTTGGGCAACTAAAGGCATAAGAGCTTGATGATGGATGTCCCATCAGTGAACCTGTAGAGCACTCTAGTACAATGGAATCCATGCATGGGGTATCTCGTCTAGATGCATAACATGCATTACGTTGAGTTAGAAGTATCTGCCGCTCTTCGAGTGGTAGGCTTTGCCGACGCGCTCGCTGGCGTGCATTTATTACTTGCCTCTCCTCTGGTGCTAAACTTTGCCTTCGTGCTCGCTAGCTTGCATTCCTCTCATCAAGTGTCATACGCTGTCGTTTCTCTCTTCTTCGTGCATTAATCTCTTCCTTTTCCTTAGGTGTTAAATTTTGCCGACGTGCTCTAACACGTTCTCGCCTTGCTTGGATTTGTTCTGGTGTACGGCTAGCATATCTTATTGCTTCACGTGCACGCTTTCTCCCTACAACATTTACATGAGAAATTAATTGAGTGGGTAAACCGAATTATATAAGCAAACACTTTCGCCTTATAGATTTACCTTTTGAGCTTTCTCCTCGCTGCAAGCCCTCGATTGATGTGAGCATACCATCGACAACTGTATTATTACACAGTTGGACCATAAAAGGTTAGGTACAAATAAGAAATATACAACCAATTGTTTTTCCAAATAGTAAGGTACATGATACCAACCTTTTTGTTTTCCATTAGCACTTTGTTGGCACGAGAGCTGTAACATTTGGGGCGTAAGACCTGCTGGTTTTCCCCCAAAAAAAACAGAATTAGAAAAAATTGAATCAAAAGCTGAAAACACAAAAGCTAGTACGACCGTTATATGCACACGTGTGGCAGCCCAACAGTACAAACCAAAGCATAACAGTTTGCAGGGGGTCATGGACAGAGTAACAGGGCAAAACACCTTCTGATAAGGAGGTGTGCTGCTCACTGGAATGGAAAACAAAGCAAAAGGTTACAAATATACCATTTAACAACATGTCCTGAACAGGTGTTACGATATATTAACTTGATAAAGTGAGAAGGTAACGGTTTGGTAAAATAATGGAAATCTTCCTTGGAAACAAATTAAACGTTATGCCACTTGCAACTTGGTATCGTTTTCAGGGTTCCAGCATGAATACATATGAATTTTGCACACTACTAAATAAAATAATCCACCAGCATAACAGGTTGATTGTATCCAACAGACTATAAGTTTACACGACATATAACAACATTTTTTTCAACTAAAAAATGAAGCAATATAGCTGTCTGGGCACAAATTAGCAATATATTTTTTTTCACCTGCAATTTTCAACCAAATCCGAAGAACGCCAATCAAAACCTAACCAAGATTGGACCCTTATCCATTTCAATCATTAGTAAAAAACTTGATTGCATAACACGACATACCTTTGTCCTCGGAGAAGCAAATCAGAAGGCGAAGGGCAGTAAATCCACCTCCTCACACTCCAATCGACCTGAAGATATGAGAGAATGACCACCGTGTTGCTTCTTGGGATGTAGTTCGAGCAGTGTGAGTCTCATCTGCCTGCTCACTTGTATTTATATTGGGCTGCAAGAGTGGTTTCTAGACAGTTCGACCTAGGCGGGCAGATTCAGGTGACAAAAATTTGAATTTGGGAGGCGGCAAGGGTGGGAAAGATGAGGTTTGGGAAGGATAGGTGGTAGCCGAGCATAGCTCCAGAACATTCTGTCGAGCGCGTCGGTGGGAAGTTTAAATAGCAGTAGGTGGCGAGGCCGCCGCCGAGGATGAGCACGGTGTAGCCGACGGCGTACTTGTGGAGGTCGGAGTTGGAGAAGGAGGAGAGAGCAGAGGAGACGGCAATGGGGAGCGGTGGTGGTGCCGGCGGAGGTCGGCATCGGAGGAAGTGGGGGACGGGGGTGGAAGGGATGGTGAGGAGGAGGGGGCGGTGGTGGTGATGCCGGGCTGGGGTACTGTTATGGCAAAGGAAGCAGGAGATGCGCCGGCGGAGGGCCGGTGCCGCCGGCGTGCCTGCCGAGCCCTGCGTGGGAGGAGACGGGGGAGGGGGCAGAGGGGATGGCGAGGAGGGGGGGGGGTGGTGGTGCTGGGAGGTGGCATTGCGCTGGAAGATAAGGAGGCGGGAGAGCGCCGACGGAGTGCCACCATCGGCGGCGTGCCTGCCGAGGTCGGCGAGCAGATGGGGAAGGGGGCACAGGAGACGGCGAGGTGGGGGTTGTGGTGGGCGGTGGAGTTGCGGGAGGCATGAGAGTATCTGGGGCGGACGGCATCGGCGGCGGCCTCTGCGCCATACCGGCTCCGGCCGGCGGGTTGCTGCTCTCGCTGCTTTTCCCCAATTCTCACATGGGGGAGAGATAAAGAAGACAAGGACTTGCTGTGAATATGTAACATAATGGTGGGTCTTTTCGTTAACTTGCCACAGATTGCTTCGTGTTCGTTAGATATAAATCGGACGATCGTGATTGAAAGATGGCAGGCACACCATCATCACCAAGTGTGGTTTTTATAGGAGTGGAGATATGTGCAAGTCCCATAAAAATCAATCCCATAATGAAAATATTGTTGTTCAACTCACACCCTGCTCATTATCTATTATATACTAAAAGCAAAATGAGTTAGCTAACGGAGCCACCACGTTAAGCCACATCCCCTTAATTAATTTTAGTGGTTAGATCTAAAATATGTGGTTAGGATTTAATGAAATATAAGTACTCACATAACTGTTTGACACGATAAAGCATTGTACATTTAGAAAACCAGCCGGGGCTACCTAGAACTACTTACTGATATCCAGAAGCAAAAAAAGAAAGTCCAGGCCCAATCAGTGGCGGAGCTAGAGAAGTGGGGATTGGGGTGCACGTTGGTGCCAAAACTAACAAAATTCATTTTTTAGGGGTGTCACATAAGGTGAAAATTTATTATTTTACACAGAAAACAAGATTTACCCGGTGTCCTGTGCACCCCCTTGGTTGCACTTGGATCCGCCAGTGGGCCCAATACGGTTGGTAGGTACGAGGAAAAAAATTCCGATCCATGCATAAGGATAGCTAGCTCCAAATCTGGTTGATGATGGAAAAAGAAAATCTACTTACGTACCGGCCGGAAGCTAGCTCCATACGTGAAAAGGAAAATTCTAAAGCTGATCTCTCGGTTTAGCAATTGGGTAAGTGCGTGCGATTTCACGAAAAGGATTAACTCATTACTTACTATACTACTTAACTCGCAGCCTAGGAGGAAAATTTAGGAGAGCCCTACAAGTAAGATGATTTGCACATACATACGAAATTACAAATACCACCAAATATATATATAATTTAACAAAACTGTATAAAGTAAAATTTCTTCGTACATGTTTAAATATCGCATGAAACCCTTACTTCAAGATAAGTTCTCGGACACGCAATAGTGTCAGGTGGATTCAATAGAAAAAAATTGGTAAAAATCACATGACTATTGTATTACAGAATCGAACTACTTACACTCTCGCTAGCTAGTTCTGGTAATAAGCGTAGTAGCTCCTTCCACATCGCATAAGTTCCGCAGAATCTTCAAGCAACACTCAACGAAGCTTCCTTCAGTCAAAATGGGAACCAGGTTTGTGATTATTCCTAGAGAAATTAGGTCTGACATTACATCAAAATTGCACGAAAGATCGTAGATAATATTTAAGGGAAGTTCAAGGCCCTCGATGTCGTCAGATGTCAGAATTTCGAGAACTGGAGGAGTGATGACAGAGGCCATCTGACGGGATTGACGACGATTCAGGTGACAAACCAGTTCATAGAGCACCAACAATGCTTCAGTTTTTAACTCAGAACTGAGAAGGGATGTGATCAGATGGAATGCTTCTTCATGCATGGATGGAATCATAGTTCTGCAACAGAAACAAAAGTGCCTTTTAGAATGTGCCATTTACCCCACCCAGCGCAAGCAACTACTCCAAGAATAATGAAAGGACGATACAGATGAGTCAGAGAAGATTCCCTTACCTGCTATTGGAAAGGAACGCACGAAGAAAATGTAATCCAACTTGTTGACCTTGCATACTGTAGTTGTTGTTATCATTTCTCAAGAATTCGAGGAATGCTTCTACAAACCCATTGGACAACATAGCTTATCAAACCTCGTTGTAATCGTCAAGAATGTTCTTCAGATCCTTAATGGAACTGACTTGTATTTCGAGTGGGAGCTTGGACAGTTCGCAAAAGAACCTCAGGAACATGCCCTGGTTGAAGTATTGGAATGACACATACTTATGATAGTCTGCACTCCAAGAGAACGGACCAAAACTATCCTTCGGCTCCTCCATGTCCTTTACATGGTAGGAATCTGAGACATAACTGGCATCAGAAAACGCGGTTAATGGTTTGTTGTGGTCAATCGCAACATTCCTTGCATTTCCAGCGATCAGAGGTACTGAAATATTATGCAAACTGGACATAGAGTAACCACTTAATTGCTCTGGGAAATGACTGTAGGCATCTTTGTTTGGAAGAAAATCTGAGATTGTGAAACCATGCTCTTTGCACCAATTGCAAATGAGATCCCTCATGCAGGTATTTGGTATCATTGCGAAGTTTTCTAGCTTTATCCGTGTCCTGGGACAAGTATTATATCCCTCACTGAACCATTTCTCAATATATTCTCTTTCATAAGTCTGTCCAGATGTTATGATGACAGGATCATGCATTAGCTTTGTTGATATTGGGCAACAGAACTCTGCAGGTGGTGTGGTTTCTCCAGACATACTACTCTGATACTCATATCTCTGCAAGTCTGTTGTTGTGTAGCATTTTCTAGGAGTACTGCCACTGCTGGTAGCGAAACTTGGACTGGACATGTTTTCAGATTGCAAATTTTCACTCCGCTCACCAGTGTCTGGTTTGATGTTCTTTCCATACTTCTTAACAAGATACATAAAGAACTTAATAACCAGTTCCTTTTTTGGATCAGTACCACTAATCTTATCAAGAAGTTTCTTGATTGCTCGCCTTTCAATTAAGATATCTTTACGAGATGTAAGGTTTAACTTTGAAGCTGCCTGCATGAATGCCTGAAGTTCAAGTTCTTCAGTTATGTCAGACTGCCGAAGCATCTCTAAAATGACTTTGCCTGCCTCTTCATCAAGTGGATCAAAAACAAATTTTACATCTCGAATATCATTATGGACATCAGCAATCTGTATCATAACAAAAGTATAAACAAACAATCAAATCAAAATAATCAACCAAATCATGATAGTGAAGATGCTAATACGAACACTAGAAATTGTATGATAAACAAGACTTATAGGATACTAGTTGGAATGTACGTGCAACGCACGTATTCACATTTAATGAGGCGTAATTTACATGTAGTAAAATCGAAAAGGCAAAGGGTTCCCGAACTACATGTATCTTTTTTTTTCCTAAAATTCAAAATTATCATTTTGAGTTTCCACAAATTGAAAAAAAAAATCACAGTTGCAGATGGTGTCGAGGTCAACCGTGCAGAATTTGAACTCAAAATACATTTATTACGGGCTACACAAGAAATACAAATCAGGCAAAATGCAAAAGAAGAAATCTGGAGCACCACCAGACTGTAATAAACCACATGTGTTCATGAATTATAAACTTCCCTAACCCGGGAGAACTTCTTTAGGAAAATTATTTTTCAGATATACAAATATATATTCTAAGCAGCTATTGATAAAAACTACGAATAGCAAGTTTTTTTTTAAAAAACAAATAGCAATACTTAGTTCGGGACAGACTGAATGACATGCATCAATGAATAGGTTCTGGGATGGGCGCCGCGGATGTGTTTGAGCTGATGAATGTCTGGGCTACGCCATCCCGTACGCAAGGTGTGACGCCGCCGGTCGATCTGCTGCTGGCCTGCTTCTGCTCAATCTCGAAGCTGGCCCAGGTCCGCCGCATTGTGGACCTCCCCGATGCGTGCCTCGAAACTGCCGGCTCTGCCGCGAGCTGGCCTAAACGCCACACATGGCACCAGCGTCGGCCACAAGAGCTGCCTGAGTGCATGTGGCATGTCGGCGCGAGGCATACCGCATACGCAGCTCGACTGGGAACGCCTTGACGAGCGAGACCTCTAGGTATCATGTTGAGCTGCTCCGCGAAGCGGACACGGACGACGTACAAGACGGATCGATACGATGGATTCCGTCGTGCCGACGAGGGATTGGCGATAGTCTATTATCGGTGGCAATATTTTGTAATTAACGGCAAAACGAAAAGGTGGTGATAATTTGGTCGTATTATGTGATTTGGTGGGAGGGCAAAACAGTCCAAAACGGACAATGTTGAGTTGTCAAACATTGGAACGATCTGAGCCGTTTGATTGGATTTTGAAGGGCTTAGATTTAAAGTATTCCAACAAGACAAGTTTGCTCTTTTAATAGTAGTATAGATATATGTATCCGATTATTTTCCCACAAAAAATCATCCAAAGCTAAATAATAGTGAAGATTATCATAAGAATGTCTGAAATGGTATGACACGCAATGCTGATTGGGCCTACGAGTATCAGTTTATCCTAGAACTTTCCGAGAGAATATTTGCTTAAAAGAAGCATATTCTGTCCCTTCTACAAATTATCTTAAAATTGATCCTTTCCATAGAATATGTTGAATTAAAGTATATGCTTGGACAACCTCCTAGAAAAAGACAGTTTAATGGTGACCTAGAAAAGCCGATCATGTACTTCTATAATCAATACATCGTAGCATAAGTTGAGTTTATGGCACCAAACAAAATATAGAGTAAAAAACTCAAACTAAATAAACTAACCTCATTAGCTAATACTGTTGGGACCATATTCTGAATCAGGAGGAGGCTTCGCTTAAGTGAGTCTCTGACCCTCACACCGTGATAGAATTGCCTCTCCTGTAATAGCCTGAAACATAAATAAATAAATAAATAAATAACCAAAATTATCAAATATTCCTTCTTAACAACAGCAAACAATCACAACAAAAGTCAGGAAACCAATAATGAATTTAGCATAACAGAATAATTTTCCTATCAAGACAGGAATAACATACCAAGTAGAGCTTACTACATTCGATGATGTGCTGAGTTATGAGTTTTCCCTTCTCCATTGCATTGTATAGATTGCACAGTTCCTGTATTCCTTCTTTACCTCCTGGTCGAGCTGCTTGAATTGATGGAAGAATGGACGAGACTTTATCTAGCATCGTTATCAGCTCATTGCACAATGAGTTGTGAACCTTAAAAAGCAATCCAATTCATTAAGAAACATAAACAAAGTATTAGGTACAACAGGATGAAATTGAAAGGACAATGGATGACATTGTTGTATGCCTAAGATGACACATGAAAAAAAGTATGATCTCCCCACCATATGGAAGAGTTTTACCTCTTGCATGATAGTGGCATAAAAAATTCTTCATGTTTGAATAAAATGGTTGTAACAATGGATAGGTAAGTCACCTTTGGGTAAGAATTATGGCGTGATAAATCCATGTTCTCCATCCATGAAGAGTTCCTGCCAATCTTGAACTGTTCAAGACAAAAGACAATAATGTCATGAAAATGCTGTGAGATGATTCAGGAAATAGAACTATATCATGATGCTGAAGAAATGTGAACTTGTTAAGATCGGATATAATTCAATTTGTGAATATGACAAATGCTTTTGTTTAACAATGGTTTATCATCAAGAAACCAAGGTAATATCATTAGTAGCAATTAGAATATGGCGGTATGGCCACAACCCAACTCCCAGTATCCTAGCATAGGCAACAAGTCAAATGATTTGTCAAAATACTGCTTGAACTACCATCACTACTTAAAGTCAACGAATTGGTCTGCAACCGGTCTATGTTTGTTCTTTCAGCAACCGTAAGCCAATAATAAAATAAAATACAATCCAATACAATGATTGATGGGTTCTATTCAGAGATGTTTGGATGTAGCATTGGGTTGTTTCCCACGAAGTACCTGGGTGTTCATGTGAGCTTTAAGAAGTTAAAAAATGCGGATCTTGCTTGTATTGATTCTAAATTTGTGAACAAGTTGGATGCCTAGGTTGGGGATGCTGCTTCTTCTCGTGGTAGACTAACCCTGGTCGATGCTTGTCTATCTAACCTGCCTTCTTATGCAATTAATGTCCATGTTCCTTTTTAACAAAACTTTGATTGAAAAGCTTGATAAACATAGAAGAAGGTTCTTTTGGCATGGAAAGAAAAAAAAGATACTATATGGTGAAATGGTGTAGATAAAAAAAGGGTTATTAGATATATGCCACTGCAATTCATGCGAAATCGAGAAATGCCAGTGCAATTTTCATCTTGAAAAATGCCATTGCAATTTTCAAGATTCTTCTAAAAATGCCACTTTCAGCCTTCGAAAAATGCCACCGTAGTGGCATTTTTCAAAGGATGAAAATTACAGTGACATTTCTCGATTTCGCATAAATTGCAGTGGCATATATCTAATTAACCCATAAAAAGCCTTAGAAAGCAAAATATTAGCCTGATAACTAAGTGGTGGTGGAAACTTGAGAAATGTGATGGCATCTGTCAGAGAATTGTTCGAGGAAGATACTTAAAAGGGCAGCCCCGGTGCACTAGCTCCCGCTTGCGCAGGGTCCGGGGAAGGGTCCGACCACTTTGGGTCTTTAGTACGCAGCCTTTCCCTGCATTTCTGCAAGAGGCTGTTTCCAGGACTTGAACCCGTGACCTCATGGTCACAAGGCAGCAGCTGTTACCGCTGCGCCAAGGCTCCCCTTCTCGAGGAAGATACTTGCAAATAAAAATAATTACTAATGTGAAATTAAAATTCCAAGATTCTCCAGTATGGAAAGATATTATGGAAGTCAGAGATGTGTATTTGGCAGGCAGAAAAATCTCATTGAGGTAACATGGTTCCGCTTTGGTTTGATGGTTTTGGAAATGAAGCTCCTATGTGTGAACAATATCCTGTTCTTTTTTCTGTCCATCAAAACCAGGAATGTACCATTGAGGAAGCAGTTGCGTGCAACTTTATGCTTCCTTTTAGAAGAAATCTACGAGGTGTCATTTGGATCAATGGAATGGTAGTTTGGCAAGAATGAGAGGCATCATGCTAACAAAAGAGGATGATGTGATATCCAGGTCATTATGTAAGAATGGAAAAATTCTCTACAAAATATGTTTACCATTGATTGGAAACGGATCTTGCTGGTGCCACTAACAAGTTAATTTGGGATGCTAAGCTTCCTTTAAAGATTAATTTTTTTACGTGGCAATTGTTTATAAATGCAGTGTTAACTCATGATAACATGAAAATTCGTAAGTGGCTTGGATCTCCTGTCTGTTCTTTCTGTAATCAGAATGAAACAGACGAGCATCTTTTCTTTAGGTGCTCAGTTGCTAGATGCTCCTGGGGTATATGGGTTCAATGCTTGGAACACTGGTGCCAAACTTTCTTTGGCAAGCTTATGCTTGGTTCTATAAAGTCTTACCCGGGTGTGAAAACTCTATATGGTGGGTATTGCTGCAATGTGCTGGGGGATCTGGACAACTCGCAATCTAGTGACATTTAGAACATGTTATGCGTTCACCTCATGAAGTAATTTTCCTTTCTGCTTCTCTGTTGTTATATTGGGCAGGCTTTCAGAAGGACCCGGAGAAGGAGATCAAACTTAGAAATCATATATTGATGATCAAACTTAGAAATCATTGTCTAATAAATTTGAGAAAATAGGTGCCCCCAAGTTGAAATAGAATAGTTGATCTGTATGTGATGGTTGATATGACCATTATCCTAGGGGGTAATAGACTTATAATGACTTTCCTAGGGTTATTCTTCTATGGAGCAAATAGGAAAGTTGATGCCAACCTCTATGCATATAAGGATAGTACCCTGCGTTCTTATAGTGCAAGATTTTATTCCCGTGTAAAATTGTTTGATAATATCCCACAACAAGAAACTAATAGGTTTACATGCATATCCACAAATATGTAAATAGTTTAGGTGGTACATGAATGTCCAAAGTTATGACAAAAGCACACTTCTATTTTTATTTGTAAGAACCATCAAAGAATACTAATACACAGATTTGGTAGGAAGTAGAATAAAAAGAGCACATATTGTAATGTTTGGTACATATAAAATAGAAAAGAATGACCTATGCATGGGGTAAATTTGTAAACGTTTTGGCATTTCCTTGTTTAATTTTGTAACAGCATAGTTGCACATTTAAACTATCTAATCTAACTTGATGGATGAAAATCTAAGGTAAGATATCCACTAGGAGGTAAGCTGGAGCATCTTAAAAGAGTTGTAAAAATAACTAAAACAACGAGTACTATGAACTGGGAGTATTATGTAAGCCTATTGTCCAAACATGGATATGTAGCAAAGCAACTAGCGTAATGGGACTCCTGGCCCTGTTACTCCACTTCCACATTCTATTCTATAGCAATTCAACCGATTCCAGTGCAAAGAGTCGACTGGCTATTTCAACCAGAATTAAAGGAATACATGCACTCTCAAATTTTCAACATACCTCGATAGTTTCCATTTCATGAAGCCTGTCAACTATATCTCGTGCACTAGTTGGTCTCTTCTTTGGATTAAAGTCTTGGCACTCTAAAGCTATCTTATGGCATACTTGTATTTGTTTGCATAGTGTGTTTTGTTGTGATTTCTCCAGCCTACGACTCCAACTTTGAAGTACCTAAAAAAATTACAGTGCTGAATTATGGTCCATGAAATGGATCAACAAAATTTTATATATGGGAAACTTAAATATGTGCAGTATAAAATGACCACATAGATTAAATATCTCAAACTAACAGCAGACAGTCTCAAGAAAGTAAGCGTGCCCTAATAGATTCAAGTCAGATATATCAGCCTGTAAATTGTACATTCAGAAATGAAGCATCAATATGAGAACAAAAATCTCTATAATGTAATCTGTTATGTCGATTCTTTTGCATCCAGATAGTGCTTTCTTCTACTAGGTGTGCTTCTAGTAATGATATTATGCAAGTTCTCAAATTAAAATGAATGTCAATTTGCAAAGTAAAAAGTGTAACCGTCATTTTTAGGTCGATTATTTCTAGTAAATGGGATTGAGCTTTTATCTTTGTAACGGTGGCATAGATTTTTCTTACATCCCCAATAGCTTGATACCCCTTTTCTCCGGTCAGTATTTCCATGATAATAACACCAAGACTATACAAGTCAGCGCTGCACCCGATTATGCCCCCTTCACGAAGTTCTGGTGCCATATACCACCTACATGAAACATATAAAGGTGTGATTAATTAGTGTACAGACATAGTACAAATTTAAATCAGATATCACAAAAGAGTGGGCTCTCAAAGAGGAGATAACCAGCTTACATCATTTGAATTCGAGTTTTTATAATATCCTGGCTTTGATTCTCATTGAAACATCTCGACAGTCCAAAATCAGTAATTTTCGGTGTCATGTTATTGTTGAGCAATATATTGGCCGGTTTCAGATCCAGGTGAACAGTATGATTCTCATGGAGGTACTGTAGACCCTCACAAATCCCTTTTATTATGTTATAGCACAATCCCCACTCACGATGTGCATCTATAAAGAGGAGAGGGGAAACCAGATTTATAATTTGAGGTACTTATCTAGACACAATTTGTAGTGCATGAAATAAAGGACAAAATAAAGAGAAAAGTTACAGGCCCCATGGTCGTACCGATGATATATTTATCAAGACTCCCTTTAGGCATATACTCAAAGCAAAGCAATCTTTGAGGGACATCTACCATGAAAAGTTCTCCATTGTACATTTCCATATTTCCTTGTATGTCATCACAATATCCAAGAAATCTTACAATATTGTTGTGCTTTACTTGAATTAGACATTCAACTTGTTGATGAAATTTGGTTTCGTCCATAACAGCAGCAGACAACTTCTTCACAGCGACCACCCTATCATGAAGTATCCCCTGTCACATCAGGTGTTAGCACAACACGAGCTTGAGTATTTTATCAAATACATCTTCACTAATTAAGACCGGAACAATAGTGCCATGCATGTATACCTTGTAAACCACTGCAAATCCACCACTTCCAATAACCAGGTAATCAGAGAAACCACCTGTGATGTCCTCAAAAAGTGATAATGGTAGGGCTTTGGGCTCTGCCTTTTCATCGACTAGGATCTGCTCTAGATCACTTCGCGCAGTACTAGCTTTGTGTTCCACAATCCTATCCGGTTCTTTGTCATCTGGTTCTTCATGCAGATTGTCTTCTGGTTGGTGTTTGTAGTATTCATCTGGGTTTTCCTCCAGAATATCATCTGGTTGTTGTTTGAAGTACTCATCTGGTTGTTTTTGGTCGTATGCATCTTGTTCTTCTACCAGAATCTCATCTGGATCTTCATCCAGATTTTCATCTGGTTCTTCATCCAGATTGTCTTCTGGTTGTTGTTTGTAGTATTCATCTGGTTCTTCCTCCAGAATCTCATCTGGCTGTTGTTTGAAGTGCTCATCTGGCTGTTTTTGGTAGTATTCATCTTGTTCTTTCACCAGAATCTCATCCGGTTGTTGTTTCAACCCGCTTCTCTCGTCGCCATAACAGCTATAATCCACCGGCTGTTTGTTAACTGTAGGGTTACTTGGATGATTATTAACGCCAACCCTCAATGCATACTCTACATCAACAGCTGCACCCCCAAATTTTACTGAGATCTCTTTAAGGCCTGGCATATGCTCGATGCTGATTACTGCAGTACCATGTTTATGATGGTCGAACAGACGATGGTTGGAATACAGAACGAGTTTTTTGTCCATTTGAGGGGTGGCATCGAAGACTAGCTTGAGCTTCCATAGTTTAGGCATTGCATCCGCCTCGAATTTTAGCCAAGCTACACCACTCGTGAACCTCAGCTTGAAGTACTTGAGAACTGAGAACCCGGCCTTGTCAAACATGATCCTTTCACAAGACGCAGTATGCACATACAGCGACAGAGTAGTGAGGGCAGGTAATCCTCTGAGAATATCAACACACCTCATCTCCAGATCCCTCACTTCAATCTTCAACATGCATAGGTTAACATGTTTCTCAACCAACAGAGGAATTCGACTGAAAACAACGCGCTTGTGTGTAACAAAATTAAATCTCTGGATAAGAGGCGGAAGTATCACATCATTCCATACATTGGATAGTTCATCATTGCCACTTACCACAACATTTTTTACCGATGACCCTGCCCTCACTACTATAGTTTTGAGTTTCTGATGGCCTGAACTGACTATAAACTTCAGAGATCCCATAATAAGTTCCACATCATCGGAAGGAGATGTGGAAGGAATGGTAATATAAAGATCCTGCAGGTACTTCATTTTGCCATCAGACACAAGACTGTCGATCCACTTCATCAGATTTATCTCAGCAGAGAGACTGAGGTGCAGCAAGTGTGGGAGATGGATACATGGAACACATGGTACTCCTCTATCCATACCGACTCTTGCATCTGAAATGTCCAGTGTTTCCAAACATTGTAGCCCACGCTTTGGCAGTTTAATGCAAACATCCCCTGCGATCTTCAAATATCTCAGTTGAAACAGTTCTGAAATACTAGTAAGGTCTAGAGGGTCAACGTCGCCACCATGATCAGATAGTTGAAGGTTTAGAACACAAAGAAGATTGAAGTCTGAGATACAAGGCATAAACTCGATCAGGCCAAAAAAACTAAGTGACCGAACTTGTGCCTTTCTGATGTTTGTCGGTGTCTTGGCATATCTTGTATCACCAAATTGGAGAGCTAATCGACGGACCTTATGAGAAAATGCCACGTTCATTTGACTGTAGGCTATTGCCACAATGAAATTCTTTTCCGCAGACTTGTGTGCAATAAGATCATGTACCACATCATGCACTGTACAGGAAACTACCTCATTGTTGTAGTTGATGCATATAGGCTGGATGAATCTTCTACCAATGAGTTCATCAAGATAGCTTGTTGCAACTTCTTTGATGTCTTGCCCTTCTGTTGTGTTGATCAAAGCTTCAGCCACCCATTGCTTCACCAAATCATCCTTGTAGAATGTGCTACCCTCTGGATACATACTAAGATAGAGCAAGCATGTCTTCAAATGACGGGGAAGGTTATTGTAGCTGAGATTCAGAACTTGTCTCAATCTTTCTGATGTAGTAGTGGCCGAGAAACAAGAGATTAACGACTGGTGTATATACGTCATGAAATCAATTGTTATGACTGGATGACTTGCTAAAAGACTGGCTATGCTGATTGTTGCCAGCGGCAAACCACCACATATTTCAACGATTTTGGTTGAAACCTCTTTGAACTGTTCAGGGCAATAACTTTCAGAACCATAAAGTCTGTTATAGAATAGCTTCCTAGAGTGATCATCATCTAGGGGTTTCATCTCAAAAACATGCTCTGCCTGATAACAACAAGTTAATGCCACGTCTTCGATCTGTGTGGTTGTTATTATTCTACTGCCATGACTACCATTTGGAAAAGCATGATTAATAATATCCCATACTGATACAGCCCATACATCATCAAGAATTATTAAGTACCTGCAGCAAATAATTAGCCAATATTAGAGATGAGGGAACAAGCGATATTTCGATGATTTTTTATGAAGAAACGGAGTGTACTACCTTTTATCTCCTAGATAGTTCTTGATATTTTCAATGATGTCAATCTCCCTGCAATTTTGTGTGAGACCCTGCCGCTGGAGTTGCGACAGCATGTCACCTAAAATCCTCTTTGTATCAGGTTTCTTGGACACCCGAATGAAAGCTCGACAATTGTATTGCTTCCCGAATCTGTTGTACAATACTGTAGCAAGAGTAGTTTTACCGAGACAAGCAGATCCAAGAACAGAAAACACCTTGAGCTGCTGGTCCTGATCGTTAGCCAGTGAGTTGATGAATTTGTTCATCCGGCCATCAATTACTACGTTGGCAGTCTCTTCATATGGTGTTGGAAGAAGCATAGGTCCATAGGATGCAAACCTACGCCTCAATGTTGTGCAAGAATGCAGATTGTACCTCTAGTGCCGTTCAATCGCCTCCAGTATATACACCCTGAATGCTGATAGCGTTTCTGCAATAATAAAATTAGTATTCGGAGTCTTGGCACGACTGAACAATTTACAGAGGGATCTGGTTGTAGTGATGCTTTTTGGAACAAGGGAGGGATCTTCAGGCTGCGCAAATAATAAGCTGTTTATGTAATCCTCCATGTCGTAAGACAGGTCGCACACCTCATTCATCCAGCTATTGGCTATCGGGGGAGGGTCCTCCACCTCTAACAGTTCATCAAGGTAGGAGCTTATTTCTTCCACATCAACTTTGAGGAGATGGATCCCGTGCCTGACTTTCTTGGAGTATCCCTGAGTAACATTCCTGAGGAGCAGCATGACCAACTTCTCCAAAACGGGCCTCATGGCGCCCAAGGAAGCTCCGATCGGGGGCCCTGTCTCCCTGAATTTTCCTAGGACTGAAACATCTAAACACACAAACAGGTCCAATTAATACATTGTTTGAGGTGAAAGAAAATAATGAGCATACACAGGGAGAACAGATGTAAGCAAAAGTAAAACATTTCAAATCATGCATATCATAATGCAAATTAGCTTGCATGCGTTATTACCTCTGGTACGAGTTGGATGGGAGAGCGTTATGTTCATGTGCACGTTAGGAGATTCCTCCTCTTCCACGATCTCCGCCTCCACCTCCATGAACCAGCTATCTGTGCACTCAATCAACACTCTTATTTCTCGGTCTTCTTACCCCCCAAGAAAACAGTGTTTTAAAGTTGTCTACCTAGATCAGTGTTTGAATCGTCTTCGATAGGCAGCCAGCATTAGATGAGGACATATCGGGCTTCCAAAGAAGTTTGGCTGATCATGTCCATCTAACATCTCGGTTTATGCATATGCAACACATGGTCCGTTGCACAAGGTGTGGTGGACAATACGAAGAGAAATATGTGCCAGGACCATGAGGATAAGCGACTGAATGGGTGGAAGGGGGTGGTTGAAGAGGACGATTTTTCTTCTATTAATTTATGTGGCTAACATATTCCCAACAAAATAAACTATTCGGCTGATATCCACCCTAAGAAAAAATCTATGCGGATCATATCCTCCCTAAGAAAAATCTTTGTGGCTCATATCCTCCCTGAGAAAAAATCTTTGTGTCTGACATGATGTGACGGCTTAACTAGCATTATTGCTAACAAAATTGTAGCCACTCTTCTGGATTTTATCCGGCCATGGCTGCAGTTGAGTTGTTGAACCCTCTTCAACATCCAGGGGAGGGAAGGGAAAAGCATCAGTGCCAGTAGTTATCTGATCGATCAAGAGGCCAGTGGTGGGTGCGGATCAAGATGGCTGATGCTGCTGGCACTGTGGCCGGCAAGATCGCACCTAAGCTCTTGGACTTCTTGACAGAAAATCACAAGCTGCGCAGGGAGCTAAAGCATGACATCAAGTACATCAAAAGCGAGTTTGTGATGATTTCTGCCGCGATTCGTCAAGATAGTGTC
The DNA here is from genome assembly GCA_947311845.1 of Poa pratensis. Lineage (NCBI taxonomy): Eukaryota > Viridiplantae > Streptophyta > Magnoliopsida > Poales > Poaceae > Poa > Poa pratensis. The sequence continues at coordinate 2,347,635 of CAMZMU010000096.1, forward strand.
CGTCCCCCATGGAGCGGCAATGAGGTGCATAAGGCCTGGATCAAGATGGTGCGCCAACTGGCGCACGACATCGAGGACTGCATCGACCGCTTCACGCGCCGCGTGATGCTCGACACGGTCGACGCGTCGTGGATACGTCAGAAATTCCACCATGTGAAGACGGTGAGGGCCCGTAGCAAGTTTGCTTCGGCGATCCGTCGTCTCAAGAAGACGTCCGATGAGGCATCCAAGCTGAGAACAACCTACAACACGAACCAGGGCGGCGGCGGTGAATCCAACACCTCGGAGTCCAGGCCATTTGATGAGGAGATGCCGACGGGTACCTCCGCGGCCGCTGTGGGTATGGCCGTGCCGCAGGACGAGCTCATGGAGCTGGTAAGGGAAACACAACAACCCAAGGAGCTCAAGGTGATATCCCTTGTCGGGTTCGGTGGTATAGGGAAGACCCTCCTTGCCAGGCATGTGTACGACACAACTGAGAGCAAATACGAAGCACGTGCTTGGGTTCGTGCTGCAGAGAAAAGCACAGGGGATATTCTCGAGGAGATACTCCGGCAACTGGGCAGTGCAGGCACCTCCTGCCGTCTCAGCAACATCAAGCTCCGTGCAAGCCTCAGAGAGTTCCTTGGGAGAAGGAGGTATACAAGATATTTTGTACGCCAGCTTTTATATATTTTCCGCTGGTTTCTCTCTAATTGCACAACATATATATTGCCCAGTACCCAATCAAATGAAATGCTTTTGAATCAAGGATTCCCATAGCAGCCGTTGGGCACATGCACACAATTAGGCCATACTTGCTTAAAAATCAAAATTCAGATTAGACGTGCCTATGTAAATGAAACAGTAAGTCACATGCATGGTAAGAGTACTAAGCTATGGTTTCCTTGTTCTATTTTCGTCCATCTGCATGTGTTCCTTTCATAATGGAAAACAAATTTCAAAGCAGTAGGTGTGAACATCTTAGTATTATAATCCATGATAAGATCTATTGCAAATCAATGACTTCGAACACAGTAACTATAACTAATCCTAATCCTATTAGGACCCACAAGGCTTGTGCCACAAGAAGCCCTACTAGGAAAAGAACTAATCCAATAGGAATCCAACAACAAGCGAAGTGCAAGAAAGAAATGAATAGAAATCAATGTTTCTCTAGAACTAAATTCTTGCGGTGGGTAACAAACTTACAATACAAAGATACTAACATTTTGAGAGCGTTATGAAGAGTGTAACAAGGTATTGATTTCCTTGTTATATCATGTAATATCTGATACTTGGTTTGTCATGTGTTCTAACACAAATTTATCTTCTATAGGTTCTTCATTGTAATCGATGACATGCGGACAGTACTTTGGCACGATATAAAAGATGCCTTCCCTGTAGTTTAGGGGGTGTGCAGCAGAGTTATTGTGACAACCGCCATTCAGTCTGTGGCAAAAGCCTGCAGCTCTGCTCATGGTCATGCATATGTGATGAGAACTCTTGCCAAGGAACATTCAAGGCAGTTGTTCTTCCAAGAAGCATCCTTGGAAGATTTACAACCATCCGATGATCATACGCAGATAGGAACTTCAGAAGCACTGGCAAAATGTGATGGTCTACCCCTTGCTCTTGTTACCACTGCCCAATTTTTGCAAAGTAGAGGTGATCCGAATAACTGGGGAAATCTATGTGAAAACCTTGGCAAACATCTGAAGACAGAGAATACCTTAGCAAGTATGAATCGTGTCCTCGTCCGTAGCTACATCAGCCTTGGTAGCCAAGATGTCAAGACATGCTTGCTATATCTGGGCATTTACCCAAGTGGGCATCCAATCAGGAGAGGAAGCCTGATAAGGAGATGGATAGCTGAAGGTCTCATCAAAGAAGACAACAAACGCAGTGCCCTCAGTGTGGCTTTTGACAATTTTAACGAGCTGGTCGACCGAAGTATCATTCAGCCTATGGACGACGACAGAACCAACAGTGCAGAGGTGAAGAAATGGCAAACTCACGGCATGATGCTCGAGTTCATCCTGCACAAGTCCATGTGTGAGAACTTTGTTACCTTGTTATATGATAAGGATCCCCTACCCGGAAGTAATATCCGTTGGCTTTCATTGCAGCATAAAAGTGCTGCAAAGTCCAAAATGAATCCGAAGGATTTACGACTTGTCCGGTCATTAACTGTCTTCGGAAAGGCACACACATCTGTCTTGAAGTTTCCCAAGTATGAACTGCTGAGGGTACTGGATCTGGAAGAGTGTGATGATGAATTGGAGGACAAACACCTCAAGGAGATATGCAGCAACCTGTTCCTGCTAAGGTACCTAAGTTTGGGGGGCGCTGTTAGGGTCACAGCACTACCAAAGGACATCAAGAAACTTCAATTCCTGGAGACACTGGATATAAGAAGAACCAATTTAGAGATTTCGCCCACGCAAGTCATTCAGCTGCCATGTTTAGTTCATCTGCTTGGAAAGTTCAAGCTCCAACAAAATTTAGGAATCCGGAGAATGCGTAAGATACAGACTTGGTTGTCAGAGCATAGCAAATTGGAAACTGTAGCAGGATTTGTTGTGGACAAGAGCCAGGAATTCCCGCAACTCATGGATCATATGGAGCACCTGACAAAAGTAAAAATATGGTGTGAGTCCACCGCCGATGCCAGCAGCAACTCAAGTCACCTCTCAGAGGCCATTAAGGGATTCATCAGGAGAGGCACTGAATTGAAAGGTTCCCGTTCACTGTCACTGAGTTTCAAAGAATGCTCTCAAGACTTGCTGAGTTTCACCCTGGAAAAGGATTACCCATACTATCTTAGCTCACTCAAGCTAGAAGGGAACAACATATGCAGCCTGCCTCCATTTGTTACCATTCTCGGTGGTGTCACTAAGTTGTGCCTTTCGTCACCTCAAAACAAGCTGAGTGAGGATGTTCTTGCTGCCCTGAGCAGAGTGCGTGGCTTGGAGTACCTGAAGCTGATTGCAACACGACTGGAGAAGCTTGTCATCGGTTCTGGGTCATTCAGAAGCCTGCGACGCCTATGCATCGTGGTGGAAATTATGAATGAGCTGGAAATCCAAGAGGGAGCTCTGATGCGGCTTGAGTCACTCCAGCTGCTATGTAAGGATATCAATGGATATTGCGGCGAGACGATGATCCAGTTCCTGGGACGTCTTAAGGAGGTCACTCTCCATAAGGGAGTAAATGAGGATACACAACTGGAGTGGAAAAAAGCAGCACAGAACCACCCCAGGCGTCCCAAGCTTTTGTTTGCCGAGACGAAACTGATGAAAAGTCAGCCTGGTGTAGAAATTATCCCTGCGGCAACGACGGCCGCACCTATTGTTGTAACATCCGAAGATGTAGCTGTGGAAAGTGAGCCGGTTGGGGAAATTAGCAATGTGACACTACCTACTGATATGACGTCCGAAGAGGTTGTTGTGGAAAGTGAGCTTGATGTGGAGATTAGCCCTATGGAGGAATCTACTGATATGACGACCGAAGAGGTTGATGTGGAAAGTGAACCAGTAGCCAAATTTAACCTTACCACTTCAACGTTATCAGTGACAATGCCCCCAATTGCCATTTCTACCGAAGAATCTGGTAATTACATGATGCATCTTATTTTGCTTCATTGCTAGTATTTTGATTAATTAGTAGCCTTGAGTTACATATACTCCCTCTTTAAGCATGCATGTGATTTTTTGTTGTGCAGTACAAATTGATGGTGGTGGTCAACATGATGATAATGGTGATGACGATGATGGTGAGAAAGAAGATATGGGTAACATTAAGGACCCAAAGGATTTTGTGGAGAAAAATGGTTTACAGTGTGAGGTCATACATCAGATGAACAAGGAAAGATCTATAAAGGTGACATAAGGAGCACAAAGTTTATGGGGTCAGAAAATAGAAGAAGGTGCCCAGGTAGTTTAGACATTGACATTGACTTACATACTTCCAGTGCTTCTCTTAGTGATGTAGCTTGTAGAACTGGGGTGAAGTTATGAAGTAATATTCTTAAGGTAAATAAACATGTTCAGCTATAGGTGTAATGTTTTTATAGCTATCAGGGAGAAGTCGGACCTTGTGCCTATGAGTGAGGAACAAAAGCTGGGAGGATCTGATTCTAAACGTATTCGACGAAATGCTCTCGGATGAGGATGGGGTTCATATAAATGAGATTGTAGAGAGTTGTTTAAGAGGTTTAGCCTTTTTAAGTAGACCTAATTATGCTTTCCCCTGGTAGAAGTGACTACGAGAAGCAGCGGTAGAAGAGCCCAACTTGTATGGAAGGTTTATTACTGGGGAACATGAAAAATGTAAGTGGCTGAATAATAAATCACGACCTTTCAGTGTACGTTCGTTTTACATTGCTCTCAAGCTCAAAAGGGTAGATGGCCCTTTTAATAAAACATTAGTTTGTCAAGTCCTAGAATCAAGATTTTTATGAGGCTTGCTTGTGGGGATATTATTTTAACTAAGGATAATTTTATCATCAAAAGGGATTGGAATGGTAAACCCATGTTTATGTTTTGTGGTCTTGCAGAAATTGTCGACCACTTATTCTCTCTATTTCTAAATATTCGTGGAGTGTGATTAATTGCACACTTAATATTCAGGTCGTTCATGCTCCTTTCAGTGAATATGTTTAAATATCAGATGGTTGTCGGAGAAGTTGTCTTAGTTTGGACTAGATAGAAAGCTAGATTTTTTTTGAGGGGGCAAGAAATGTTATTTAGGCATATGACCCTACTGACCCTACTACTGTTGTTTTCCATTTCTCACATTGGTTGTTTCCAGGACTGGTTTGCAGAAACGAGGCCTATAGAACAAACAGCGCATGGGCGCTAGGTTGTCGTCGCTGCTGGCGATTAGGGTCTTTCGCCGAAGAAGTCGACAGGAGCGTTCGGTGCCTCAGCTAGGTTAACCTTGGCCGGGACAGGACTGAGACTTGCTCTGAGTGTTAGGTTGGTGTTTCGGCAGCTGAATGTACCAGGCTGCTATAACTATGGATTCATCTCCTGAAGATTGATGAAGTGCTTCCAAAAATCATCTACTGAATGCATATATTTCATGAACGCCAATTTGGTCAACTTTATGCTGTCCAGCAACATAGGTCACCATGTATGCAGCTGGTATACATTTGGTCCACATTCAACTTTGGCGTCAGTTTCACACAACTTTATCAACGTCCTTCATACAATTACGAGATCAGCTTCCTTTTTGATAATATTGATTCCTCATGCTGTTGTATGTTACACATGCCTATTAGCATTATTTTGGTGTCTGTTGTTATGCATTGAACCATTAGATCCATGAATGTATAATCAGGAACACACCCAACTTGTTGTGCAGTTTGACGGTGTTTCTTCTATACTGTCGGTGATAACTTTATTTACATTGGACACTGTTGACAAACCAGACCGATACTTTGTTTGGCATACAATGAGGATTAGTTTGAGATGGGGCTATTCTTCCCCTATTTGCTAATGATATTCATGAAGGATTAGTTTGTTTATAGACGAAAACATAACCTACAAGATGTTCGGTGGAAAGCAATTATCTCCCAGATTCCTCCCATTTGCTTGCTGATGGAGGAGGCGAAGATCTCTTCTCGCCTCCTGTACGCTAATGGCAGCCCCACGCCCTGCCCCCATCCTAAATAAAAATCAACACAAACCCTAGCTAGGTACAGAGCACTTACAAATCAAGCCGCCATGACTCGACCTCCGACTCCGAGATAGGAAGACGACGACGCCCCCGCGGCAGAGGGGATCCGGCGTACGTCACCGCCGGCAGAATCATTCGCCCCTCCCGCATCACATTCCCCTAGCACAGTTTCGTGTTGAGTTTTTTTTCGTAGCTGGATTTCCTTGGTGAAGGCGGATGGCCAACCCTGAAAAGATTTGTATCGGATCCATTATGTCTTCTCCAACCGAGGAGTTAGCTCGTCGGCGGCGAGAACACGAGGCAGGGGAAACAGAGGAAAAACAGAGCACACGGTAGCAATACCGGGGGTCCTGTGATTGTACAATTTGCATCAAACCCCAGTCAGTTTTGTGCACACGAAAATTCTAAGAGGAAGTAGTACAAACTAAAAAAATGCCACCTGCAATCTAATTAACTCCTTTTTTTTTGGAACTGGCAAAAATAATATTGTTTATATTTGATATAAGAGAAGCACACATAGTGGCCTAAGCCGAGCGAACCGAGAAAAAAACTAGGGTACTGAAATTTCAGAAAACTTCGTAGCACAAGCTAGGGTCTTGTTTCTGCCCTCGTCCTTGATCATCTGCATGACCGCCATCCGTATCGTCAATTTGTTTTTGAAAACATGTGCATTCCGCTCCTTCCATATTTCCTAAGCGATGAGTTTGACGCCCGTTTTTAAATTCTCGGGGGAGCTGCTAGGGATTGCGCAAGAGCCTGGCAGTAATGCGGAACCATGGGGCAACCGGAACCCACGCTCTGGACAAAATTTGGGCAAGCCGTCGTCTACATGGGCTTAGAGTATCGACACTCAAAAAAAGAATGTGCCTTGTAGTTTTGGGGTGGATGCTACCAAGAGGGATGGTGCGGCTAAGTGCGGATCACGAGGCGGTCAGAGGTCCATAGCCGGTTTTGAACAGCAAGCCAGGTGAAGGCTTACATAATGTATCAGTGGAAGGCCACATAATGTCATATGCGTTGTCGGGGGAAAGGGTAATGGGTTCAGCAGCTTACATAGCTTGACGAACTGCGAGATATGATCCACTGTGAAGGCTTCCATGTTTATATCAGTGATCCACTTCGAACATGTCCAACATTCATGTAGGGACCAATCTGATCTCTGCTGATGTGTCTCGGTCCAACTTTCACTATCACCGCCGTCAATGGCCTTCCACTGATACTCTCAATAGAGCTTTCATTGACGAGCTAATCCACTCCAAAATTTCGGATGGAGGCTAGTATTTGGGAACTCTCTTATGTTGTGTGGGGATATTTGATATCTGTGTTTCTCTTCCGGATTAATTCGCGCAGCGCCCTAAAAGAAATGTGCAAAAAAATGGTGGGTGCGTTCTTGTTAGAAAGAGGAATTTATAGAAGGTCTTCTCATTTTCTTTTTCCGTAATTGTTCAGACAAGTGAATCTAAACATTCACTACACTCTATTCTCAATAATGGGGCGTGCTCTAAGGAGCACCCCAGCCACTACTCCAGCACACGCCATAAATACTCCAGCAATCTGACCAATGAAAATCAATAAAAAAAAACAGCAGGAGACTGCTGTCCGTTCCAAAAAAAAAAAAAAACCTGACCAATGAAGTTCGACACTCTCTGCACCTACACAAAACCCCATATCCTCCACATTAGAGCACTAAAAATTGTGTACGAGCATCCATCTCTAGTATGCTGTTACAGTTGCATTGATGCAGATTCTTTATTTTAACTAGCTACTACTTGTAGAAATGGGATGCATCCGGGAGATGTGTTCAAGTCAAAACAAAGTTACATGAGTTCAACTTGGAAACGTGATTAGCGTTACACAACAATCCCGCATGGAACACAAAGGTGGACAAGCTATAGTGTCATGAGGATATACAAAATATTGGAGACTCCCTGAAGGATCACCCAGAAAAGTACAATATTGAGAAGATTGACGTGCAAAGAATAAATTCTAGTTTGTAGCAGAATTAGATGGTCGGATGTCTTCATAGAGAAAAGTGTGTGAATTGTCAAGACAATGTCCTTACAATGTAGACTTCCTTTATGGTTCCTACATATACAACTTCTCTAATAATCTTATGCAGTTGATGTAGTTCTCCAAAATTAAACAGCTTCTCTAGACTAAGCAAATTAGCTAGGTAGTGATATACAAATATATAATCAGCTCATAATTTCATGCCAAATAATTCTAGACATGACAATAGCCTAACAATTTCACAAGCCGCCCTTTGAACATTTCAGCAGCAAGGCATGTGTAAATGCATAGTGAGGCAGTACATGCATGTTCAAAAAATGACATATCAAAATTTATTGCTGCAGATAGTTTCATATATCAATTTCAATGTGCGTTGTGTAATGAGATAATACAACTTCCTTCAAGAGAATACAATTACAACATGTTTGGATCACACTATCGCGGAGAACTATCTTTGGACAATGTGTTTCTTCGAAAATAAGCGCAAGTTCACAGTTTGCCTGCGCCACTCATTTATTGGGACCTAAATTCAACAAGAATATCAAGTATTTAGTAACTATACGGGTAAAAAAGAGAAACATAAGATTAACTTATATGATTATTGCTATGATGAAATACTTACAGCTGGAAATCCACCATAATCACCAGGATTTTGAATGTCCTTTGTCACTAAACTATTTGCTGCCAGTCGAACCTACAACGACATCAAGGAAAAAAATTATGGGGGTAGTGGGAACAAAATAGTGGACATGCAAAACATAATGTTATCTAGATGTTCGCCATGACTATCAGCATGAAAGAAATGTATGTTTGCCTGAGCATTTGTTTCATGTCACCACTACATATGAAGATGAAGTACCACAAGGTCAACTGCTCAACATGAAGAAGAGAAATATGTTCTTTCACTACAACCCAAAGTAGTTCTGGTGAGGCTATGACCCTGAGAGTACGGCGAGCAATACAACACAAATTGCATGCAAATCACAAATATATCGGAATTAAAATAAAGCAAGGCCGAAAGTACAGAGCTGGGAAAACAACACCTTTGAAGCAATGGAGACATGATCCCGGATTGCCACCCTACCACCTAATGTAACATAGTCCCCTAACCTGTGTGTACGCAACAGCAATAATTTCAAAAGTGAGAATGGAAGGATTACAACTAAGATAAATGAGCAGTTCATCAATGAGATGAAGGTATACATACGTTGCAGAACCAGCAATCCCTACTTGCCCGCAAATCATGCAGCACTTTCCTATTACCACATTGTGACCTATCTGCGGGAGAGATGTGAATTAACAAAAAAGACGGAAGAGCCTAATCACTAAAGCAGGGGAAAGAATACCTGAACCAGATTATCAATCTTAGTGTCATCTCCAATCATTGTGTCTCTCCAACTGCAGTTAATAAATAATGATGAAAGTTTTCAGCATGAATCAACAGCAATCAAACATACAATGGCATGAAAAGAGCTGATACTTCAAAATGTTAGGTCGAAGATATCAGTTGTGGACTAGCCAGCAAAGCTGCAGAAGATCTACCTTAGCCAAGGAACACATAATCTGGTCATTAACACTTTGACTGTGAATGCTTGCAACTCTCAAAGGTGCAAAAAATGGTGGGTGCGTTTCTTGTTAGAAAGAGGAATTTATAGAAGGTCTTCTCATTTTCTTTTTCCGTAATTGTTCAGACAAGTGAATCTAAACATTCACTGCACTCTATTCTCAATTATGGGGCGTGCTCTAAGGAGCACCCCAGCCACTATCTCTTATCATCGTCACACGCCATAAATACTCCAGCAATCTGACCAATGAAGTTCGACAATCTCTGCACCTACACAAAACCCCATCCTGAACATTAGAGCACTGAAAATTGTAATACAAGCATCCATCTCTTGTATAGCTGTTACAGTTGCATTGGATGCAGATTCTTTATTTTAGCTAGCTACAGGTAGAAATGGGATGCATTGGGAAGATGTGTTCAAGTCAAAACAAAGTTACATGAGTTCCAGATGGAATTGTGAAACAAATTTACACACATAAGATTCCTGCATAGACCACAAAGGTGGAAATAACTTGGTGGTGCTTTTGGTTCGATAATGAAATAAAATACTGTGGGGCTTGGCCCTACAGTCTTAGTCTAAAAAAAAGGTGGAAAAGCTGTAGTGTCCGGAGGATGTACAAGAATATTGGAGACTCCCTCAAGGAACACAGCGAGAAGTACAATATCGAAAAGATTGACGTGGAAAGAATAAATTATATTTTGCAACAGAATCAGATGGTCGTGTGTCTTGGTTAATGTCTTCTTGAAGAAATGTGTGTAAATTTGTCAAGCCAATATCCTTACAATGTAGTCTTTCTTGTGGAGCCTGCATATACAGCTTTTTCAATAATCTTGTGCAATCGATAAAGTTCTCCTAAACTAAACAACTTCTCTAGACCAAGAAAATTAGCTACGTAGTATGATTCAAATATATAATGAGTTCGCAATTTCATGCCAGATACTTCTAGACATGCCAATACTATAAATGCCTCACAATTTCACAAGCATGTCCTTTAATCATTTCAACAGCAAGGCATGTGGAATCAGTATGTCAGTCTTTAATGGTTGAGTACATACATGTAAACAATGACCAACCAACTTCAATTGTGGAGATCATTTGAGATATCAATGTTAATGCTAGTTTTCTACTAAGATATTACAAGTTGCCTTCAAGAGAATCAAGTTACAACACATTTGGAGCACATGAATGCGGAAATACTATCTTCGGATTACGTATTTCTTCGAAAGTAAGCGCAAGTTCACAGTTTGACGGTGCCATTCATTTATTGGGACCTAAATTCAACAAAAATATAGAGTATTTAGTAACCAGAGGGATGAAAAACGAGGAACACAAGTTTAACTTATATGATATTGCTGATGAAATACTGACAGCTGGAAATCCACCATAATCACCAGGCTCTTGAATGTCCTTTGTCACTAAACTATTTGCTGCTAGTCGAACCTGCAACATACAATTTTTTTATGGCAGTGGAAATAAATAGTGGACATGCAAAATATAATGTATTTCACCAAGTCTTGGTCAGATGTCAAGATAAGTACTATCTGGATGCTTGCCACAACTGTCACCAGAGCAGAAAAGTATATTTGCCTAAGCATTCGTTTGATGTCACAACTAGATATAAAGATGAAGTAACACACAACTAGATATAAAGATGAAGTAACACATGAATTTCCTAAATGGCAATCAACTGCTTAACAGGAAGAAAAGAAAGGTGTGGTTGTAGTGCAACCCAAACTAGTTTTGATGAGCCTTTGACAATGAGAGTATGGCTAATGATGAACTAGGTCGTGGCGCAGAACAATGACATGGAACTCGCAAGTATTTTGGAATGAAAATAAAGTAAGGCGAAAAGCACAGGTCTGGGAAAACAGCACCTTTGAAGCAACGGAGACGTGATCCCGGATCGCCACCCTACCACCTAATGTGACGTAGTCCCCCAACCTGTGTGTACATAATAGAACAAATCTCAAAGAAGGACATGATGGATTACCACCAAAGATGAATGAACACTTCGTCAACAAGATGAAAGTATACGTACGTTGCAGAACCAGCAATCCCTACTTGTCCGCAAATCATGCAGCAGTTTCCTATTACCACATTGTGACCTATCTGCAAGAGGGATGCTAATTCACAAAAATGACAGAAGAGTCTAATTACTAAAGCACGGAAACAATACCTGAACAAGATTATCAATCTTCGTGTCATCTCCAATCATTGTGTCTCTCCAACTGCCCTTCATAAATATTGAAGTTTTCAGAAAGAAGGCCAAAAGTAGAATCGCATACAAGGAGCTGATATTTCAAAATGCTAAGTATACGAGATCAATTATGCACCAGCCAGCAGAGGATCTGCCATAAACAAGCTACACATTCTTGTCATTAGCTCCCTTGACTCTCAGAGGTTACAGGTTACAACTATCCTATATTCATAGAGTAAATAATTTAGACAGGATAAGAAAGGTGACACGTTACCTGCCTCTCTCAATGCATGTATTTGCACCTATCTCCACATTGTCACTGATTCTTGCGTAAAGCACCTGCCAAATACAGAACTTTTTTATGCGGGTCTACATTTTTATTTCATAACCCGATAGCATACACGCAAAAAAACTCCAATTTCGTCGCTACGTGCTACTTTGTAAACATCTGTTTGGACAAAAAAAATCATTTCACACATTATGTCAGGGCTTCTTCTTTTTCTTTAGATGTCAGCAAGTATACTGAGTAAGTACGAAAAATTTCAGTTTCAGCTTTTCCTTAACTATATAAGATGAAGTGCCTCTGATATCGTAGTTCGGCATTTCAGATTTTCTCTAACATAAGTAAGAACATGATTCACTCACCTGTGAACCCAATAATTATTTCACTACCCCAAATCTGGAAACTACAGATCATGATTCATTATCATAACAAACAGATAGCCCCGGAATTTAATCTCTACCGAGTGATAGTTTTAGTGATGACTGGGAGCACTAACCTGTGGCTTTTTCTTGATCTTCCCATCCTCGTCCACAAAGAAACCAAAACCTGTAAGACATACATCAGCAATCGACACCTACATAGCGTCAGATACCATGTCATGTCATTTGTATTAGTTTATAAACCCATATTTACCATCCACCAAGTGACAAAGGAAACTCAAAAGTTGACAATAACCAGTCCAAATAAGGTTTTGTACAATAATTGACTGAGGTGTGTTTGACTAGCCAAAAGGAGCAATAGAACTGGAACAATGCATTAAGTTCACAAGCAACAAATATCATTTTTCGTGACAATGTGGAGATGTTATTTGCAGGGTTGTAGTCTACACGGCACCGATACGGATACAAGGTGCGTAAATTTTCAACATTAGGTGCGTAAATTTGCTCACCATCTTGACCAATGCAAGCAAATGAGGTGTGTGAGTAGCCAAAAGGCGTAATTGAACTGAAATGTTGTGATCAGCTCGTAAGCTGCCATTCTGTTTTCCTAACATAACATGTGCAAATAACTGGATAATGCGAGCAGTGTCCTAGAACCTTGGAACATATCATGTCAGCCACATGAGATATTTGTTAAAATGTGTGACCAAATAACTCACCATCTTGACCAACGCAAGCACCATTGTGGATAATGCAAGACTCGCCCACGGAGCAATTGCTCAAGACAACATTGTACCTGAACATATCAACAAAGGACTTATGTGCAGAGTCAAACAGAGCTTGCCAATCAGGATGTAGATCAAATCCTAAGTATTAACACCATACCCGATCCTGGTGGACTGTCCGACGGACACCGACGGCCCGACCACTGTCCCGGACCCGACGACGACCTCACTGCCAATCACGGCGCCAGAATGCACTACAGCGCCGGACTCCACCACAGCGGTGGGGTCGACGGTCGCCGCCCGGTGCAGAACGCCGCCACCGTTGCGCCATGGCACAAACTCTGCCGCTGCACAAGCCGCATCTGGTTCAGGTCATTCAGGAAGCAAATAAGTTGACACTGCACATCTCACAAGTACAGTAGAAATGATTTCCACCAGTGGTTCAGTACCGTGAGAGGCAGCGGACGCGCCAGACACCAGGAACCGCGCGAGCCGGCCGGCGGCTCCGCGCGGCGCTCGCTGGAGCAGTGCCGCCGCCGACGAAGCCGCCGCTGCAGGGGTTGTTCGTCGGAGGATGGCTGCCATCAGTAATCCCCTTGCTGTTGTACCCTAAAGAGACAGCGCGCGAAGCCGAGCTTCTTTGGGCGAGATGCTTCGACTTCGGAGGCAAGGGAACGACGGCGGCGTGGAAGAAAGGTGGCGGCGGCGACCGGAGACGGAGGCGGCGGCGGCTACTGGGCCCGGTGGTTTTCCTTCCCGGCGCCAACCGTAGGGTACTTGAAGCGGTGTGGGCTAGAGCCCATGAGCACTAACCCACACCGCTTCCGGCCCAACCCAATCTGAAGGATTCACGTGCTTTTATGGCAGATTCGCAGGAGATTTTTTCATGAGAATTGAGATTAATCCTTGAAGAGATAATGGAGGTAAATAATCACATGGTTAGATACATGCCTCTTTGATTTGGGTAACTATATCATCATCACCATCTCCAAAATGCATTTCCCAAACACCTCATGTACCTTTTCCATTATTCTTTTCACAGCCGTTTCGGATTTGGCTTAGGGAGACATTGCTATAGAATCGTCTTCATAAAGGATGATCACGTGAATATAAGAAAAGGCTCCTCACACTTTCAAGTTGAATACGACATCGGAGTGTCTCACTTGAATTCATGCTCCCAATGCATCCCAATTCTAGTATAACAGCGGGCCGCATGAGATATTTGTTAAAATGTGTGATCAGCTCGTAAGCTGCCATTCTGTTTTCCTAACATAACATGTGCAAATAACTGGATAATGCGAGCAGTGTCCTAGAACCTTGGAACATATCATGTCAGCCGCATGAGATATTTGTTAAAATGTGTGACCAAATAACTCACCATCTTGACCAACGCAAGCACCATTGTGGATAATGCAAGACTCGCCCACGGAGCAATTGCTCAAGACAACATTGTACCTGAACATATCAACAAAGGACTTATGTGCAGAGTCAAACAGAGCTTGCCAATCAGGATGTAGATCAAATCCTAAGTATTCGTTAGAGCCGCCTCCGGGTCGCTCCCAGGCGACCCCGGGGCGCCCGCGCCGCCGCCGCCAGCCACCTCCACACCTCGTCCTCTCCCCCCCGCTGCCGCCGGAGGAGGCCGTCCCACGGCGGACGGCGGCGGCGGGAGGTCTGTCTCCTCCCGAAAATCCAAATCCCACCACAAATCCCCCCAAATCGACCCGAGAAGCTCCGGGCGCGTCGCCTGCTCGCCATGGCATCCGCGCCGGCGGTGCTCCGCCTCGTCTCCCCCTCTGGCGATCTGGCGTCCGTGCTGCCGCTGCTCCGCCACCTCTGCCTCCGCGCTTCCGGCGCTCCGCCTCGTCTCCGGGTCTCGCAGGCCGGCCCCCATGGCCTCTGCGCCGGCCGGCAGCGCTCTGCCGGGCATCGCCATGGACAAGCTGCTCCATCCCGGCGACGGCCGCTCTCCCGCCACTCCGACGCGGCTTCGACGACGAGCTGCCGTGGCCGGGCCCGATCTAGGCCTACGTCTGGAGGCGGCCCCTGAGGCCCATCTGGGCTCGTCTGGGTTTTGCGGGCCGTGCCAGTTGCGCACGGCTGCAACCCAGAAGGTGTGGCGCTGGTTCCCCGGGGGTGTGGAGGCCGCCGAGACCTGCTCGTCGCTTGGCTGCCTTCTGTGCTCTCCATCCCGACGGAGTCCTTCGCCGACAAGCACCTGCCATGGTTGACATGCGGCTCGTCCGCCTCGGTCCTGTGGGCTCGCGTCCCGGGCCTCCACGCCATCGACGGCCGCAGTTCTCCGGCCGCCGGCTGCCCACTGCTGCTCCACTCCTGCCTAGGGTCCGGCGACTTCGGTGGTTCCGGGCAAATGCTCAGCGACAATGGCGCCGGAGGCGTCGTTTCTTCCTTCTTGAAGGAGTCGCGTTGGAACCCCAAGCTGCTCTTCATCTCCTGCTCTGGCAATAGAGGCTGCTGGTCTATATCCGGCGGTGAGGCGCTTCGTCTCGCAGTGCTGCCATGCACTCAGTCCCGTTCTTGTTCAGCTGTGAAAGCTCCCGCGCCATCTTCTCATCAGTCCTTCGTCTGGTGCCTCTGAAGTCTTCATTGTGTTTCTGTGCAAGCTCAAGTCCTTCCATGTGGTGGTCGCTGTGTTGCTGTGAGCATGTGTCAAAGGAGCGGTCTCGGTTGATCTTTGCTCTTTGATGGAGCAGCATGCCCACCTCACCTTGCAGGTTGCTCGGTTGTCTCTATGGCGGAGTTGAAGTCAAGGTTCGTGTTTGTCGGTTGTCTCATGACTTGCATATGCTCCAGTATCATGCCCCTTGTGGCGGAGTTCGCGGTTTGCCGGCGACACTCGTTGACTTCCCTGCTCCAGTATCACGCCGTGAAGACAGCCTCGAGTGTGCGGGTGTTGTTGTGGCAAATTGCAAAATCTCGGTATTGTGATACCCTTCGATGGTGCCATTGACACTCCTCTATGTCACGCTGGTGATTGTTCTTATGGTAATGGTCGTTGTGTGGCTACTTCCCCCTTTCATGTGTTGTGTTTGTGCGTGTGTGTTTTTTTTCGTTTATCTCTCCCCCTTTGTAATCCCCGTACTCTCTGGTTCACTTGAACCCATCTTGTAGAGACTGCAAAGTCTCAAGGCAACTTTGAAATATATTCAGTTGGGGAGCCTTCCCCCCCCCCCCCCCCCGTTGACCTTTCAAAAAATCCTAAGTATTAACACCGTACCCGATCCTGGTGGACTGTCTGACGGACACCGACGGCCCGACCACTGTCCCGGACCCGACGACGACCTCACTGCCAATCACGGCGCCGGAATGCACTACAGCGCCGGCCTCCACCACCGCGGTAGGGTCGACGGTCGCCGCCCGGTGCAGCACGCCGCCGCCGTTGCGCCACGGCAGGAACTCCGCCGCCGCACAAGCCGCATCTGGTTCAGGTCATTCAGGAAGCAAATAAGTTGGGCACTACATCATCTCACAAGTAGAGTAGAAATGGTTTCCACCGGTGGTTCAGTACCGTGAGATGTAGCGGACGCGCCGGCGCCCAGGAACCACGCGAGAAGTGCGGCGCCGTGCGGCGGTCGCTGGAGCAGTGCCGCCGCCGACGAAGCCGCGGATGCAGGGGTTGCTCGTCGGAGGATGGCTGCCATCAGCAATCCCCTAAAGAGACAGCGCGCGAAGCCGAGCTTATCTGGGCGAGATGCTTCGACTTCGGAGGCAAGGGAACGAAGGCGGCGTGGGAGAATGGTGGCGGCGGCGACCGGAGACGGAGGCGGCGGCTGAACCGCTAGAGGCTAGAGCCCATGCGCAGTAGCTCACACCGCTTCGGCCGGCCCGACCCAATCTGAAGGATTCACGTTCTTTGTCTCAAAATGTGTCGAGAGTCCTACGTGAAAATTGTACTGTAAAGTTCTTTCATGGAAGGAGATTTTTTTCAATGAGAATTGATATTAATCCTTTGAAGAGATAATGGAGGTAAATAATCACATGGTTAGATACATGCCTCATTGATTTCCAAATGCATTTCCCAAACACCTCAAGTACCTTTTCCATTATTCTTTTCACAGCGGTTTCAGATTTGGCTTTGGGGGACGTTGCTATAAAATCGTATTCACAAAGGATGATCACGTGAATATTAGAAAAGGCTCATCACACTTTCAAGTTGAATACAAAATCGGAGTGTCTCACTTGAATTCATGGTCCCAATGCATCCCAATTCTACTATAACAGCGGGCCGCGGCTGTATAATCGTACTACACAAGGTAGCTAAAAATCTGAAACCTCATTTTTGCATCCAACACCACATTTATGAAGACTATGCTAAAGATGGCTAGGATTGATTTTTGTAGGCTATGAGTTTTTTCAGAGTTGATCTGCTTTGTAATTAAGCTATGAGTTTTGAGTTGTTGTAAATAGGGGTCTGTATTTCAGCCAACAGCTCTCGACTGCCCTACCTCGATTTTTCACAAAAAACTACATATATATAGTCTTTTTCATGTGTATGTATGATTTTCCTTCGTTTTTTCTCGTTCTGGAAAAAGATAAAAGGAAAAAAGGCTAACTGGACCAGTTGAAAGCTGCCTCAGCCGAGCTGGGCTTCGTGGACCGCCCGCTGATCAGTTGGAGGCCTCTGCGTGGCTGGACCTGATCCGTGCTACCCTCAACTCTTCGTGTCTGGACATAGACGCCCGGACAGCAAGCAAGGGCAGCTGGGCAGGGTAGCCTCATTTTGATTTTTTGGCTAGTTATTGCCTGCTTAGTTACGGTGTGCTACATGGAGCAAGGTACGTATATTCAAAAGTCTTGATTTTTTTTTGACAGGCAAAAGACTTGATCTTGGCGACAGTAAAAAAAATCAAAAAGAATGTAGAGTTTTGCCAATGTGGACTTCTAGACAGCATTAAAACTTCATTACCTGTACGATTGTATGTTGTACTACTTTTGATAAAATACTAGTGGTATTTGGCGCGGCGTGTCGCCGCGCCCTTTATGTTGTATTTCATGTAGGATTTGTGTTGCTGTCGCGATGCCATTTATATGTACAGCAGGTATATCTGTAATAGCGTGAGAAGAGATTTTCAATCTGTCCATCCTTCTCGTAGAGGAGGGCCGCTTTAACTGACGCCGGCGCGGTCGGCAAGTTCGGAGAAGCGTCTGCATTCTCAACTGCATGTAAGTAGTAGTTAACGCTGGACGAATATATTAGCAAGAAAAACAGAAAGCCATGAGAGCGCGATGCGGCCAGAAAAATGGATGGGCAAGAGCAGAGGCACACAAATGATTACCACGTTCTTAAAGTTCAAACATCCAACAAAGGACTTTGCGACCCTCACTTGAAATCAAATGCATAAAGTTTGAAACTTTCTAGATTGATAGAAAAGGCAAGCAAAAAAGCAAATATTAGTACTATTTCGACTGTTGCTATCATATTGATACGAATGTTCAGCCTCGGCAGCATATATGAGGAATCAGATGCAAAACGTAGGAAGCACAGCACCGGCAGAGATCATTTTTACTAAGAGCTATGTATAAAGCATTCCTAGCTTACACATAGATGGCCTGATAAATTTACAGACAGCTAACTTAGGTAGCCACATAACATAAACGACTACTGACTTTTAAATGTGCACAGAAGGCTTTGTCTGTAAACTAAACTGGTACATCGTGATGATCCTGTCCTGCAAGCATAAGCGAATGCTTTATTAGTAAGACAGATAGTACTGTTTTCTTTTTAAAAGGGTACTGTTTTCTTTTTAAAAGGTGAAAACAATTTGTATGCACATTTAGTTGTCTAGGCAATGGTACTCACTTTTTTATCTAATGACAGATTGTTGGTGCTGCACTACTTTCAGTAGATGTTGTGAACAACATGATGCATAACTCCCAGTAAATATTGTAGACAACATGAAAGCAGTATGCAATATTGGAGCAAATTAAGAAGGCAGTGGCATGTTCCATGGTCAATGCTAGAAAGTTAACAAAAATTTCTTCAACTGAAAGGAGTGTGACAGAAGAAAGTGTACCAACATTCTTGCTGTATTCTAGCATGCAGAGGTGAGTCGCCTGACTGTATGATTCCGACCTTCCAATTCACCACTGGCCTGAATCCGCTTCCTGTAGGACATAATCAGGTCAAAATCAGTGCATATGTAGCAAAGGGCCAACAACAATTTTGAAGCAACTTTCTGGTTCCTTTCTGTACATGCATGATTTCTCTAAATGAACAAAAAAAAAGTAATACTGTTCACAGCTTTTCTCGCTGTACTCACCGTAGTAAACATGGTCTACAAATTAGCAAACACTTCACGGTAGACAATATTCTTGGTTTGTAAAGTAGGCTCTCCATCCTCGTCAAAGGCAAGAATTTTAAGCCCTTCTCTAGATGTCACCCGTGACACAGCTACATAAAGTTGGCCGTGAGAAAACACCGGTTTTGGCAAATACACGCCAACCCTATGAAGTGTCTGACCCTGACTCTTATTAATTGTCATCGCATAACAAACACGAATAGGATATTGACGTCGTTGAAGAGTAAAAGGCCACCTTTTCGAAGGCGCATATAAAACAATTCTTGGTATACACACATGTTCTCCAACATTAGCTCCAGTCATGATTTTAGCCTCAAGAACCCACTGTCCTAATCTTGTGACCAGCAAACGGGTGCCATTGCAAAGACCAATAGACTGGTTAATATTTCGAAGCAACATAATTGGAACACCCACCTTCAAAGTAATCCTGTGCTGCGGAAAATTAGGAGGTTCAACTTTGTGTAAAAATTCAGGAGGATATAGCAAATCTGCGTCTGCCACATGATCCAACGTCTTGCAAATGGCATCACAGCTTTCAAATGTGACCTCTTCTCCTGGAACGGTATCAAAAATTATATCATTTATTGAGTTAGCTACCTTATTAGTTGGACATATTATAGCTCGCTGGGCTAAGTAAGACACATCATCAAAGTTAGCTTCAAATGAATTGTATGTTGCATCGATAAGCGCCGAGACATAGTTAGATGACGGCAATAGTGCAATATCAGGCGGCAATGTAAGCCACGATGGACTGGCCTCTCCTTCTCGAGTATCCATCGGTACCGATCCATCTCCCAGTGACAAAACCCAGCGCGCAAACAAATCCAGCTGAACCTTTTCATTATCAGACAAACCAGGATTAGACAGCCTCATATTTCTTTCAAGTTTCAGAACGGTGACATGCTGCCAAAGAGGAGACATAATAAGAGACGAATTAATAATCTCATGCCTTGTCGCACCCTCCACAACAGGAAGCACTTGACGGAAATCTCCACCCAGAACCACTGTTTTCCCCCCAAACGGAAGATTTCTTTTAGAACTGTCGTCCATAGAAAGAACGTCTCTCATACTTCTGTCAACAGCTTCAAAACATCGCCTATGTGTCATCGGTGCTTCATCCCATAGGATCAGTGCTGCCTTTTGGACTAACCCTGCTAGATTGCTTCCTCTTGACATGTTGCACATGGTTTGGTCGCTAGCATCAAGCGGAATTCTGAACCGAGAATGAGCAGTTCGCCCCCTGGAAGCAACAAAGAAGCTACACCGGAAGAAGCAACAGCTAAAACAATATAGTCATCTGCTCGCAATGCAGTAATGATAGCATTCCAAAGAAAAGTTTTTCCGGTGCCTCCATGACCAGAGATGAAAAACAACTTTCCAACTGAACCGGTCGCAGCAGCAACAACTTGATCATAGATGTCTGACTGTTCAAGGTTCAGTTTTTCATGAAGAGAAGAAGCTATACGCTGAAGATCTTCTTTGTCATATTGCATCTCTTCAATAACCAATCTATTTCCAAGCATTCTTGCACCATGCAGAGCCGCAGTAGATATATTAAAACTTTCCAAAGAATAACCATTTCTGCTAAACATGATAGAAAGTTCTTGCAAAAGCTCAGCTTGTAGGTATTGTGGAGGGATAGATAAACTGTCATCATCAAGAGAGCGACGAATTCGAATTACTAAGTCATCTGACATATATTTGGAATATTTATCAAGGAGCCTCTGTGCACTGATGACACCGCAGAAAAGTACAACAGTCATGAACAAATGCCTTAACTGAAAAGAAGAGGCCCATATAATAGCTTCATCAAAAAGAAGAAACCACTCGTTGTCGTCACCAACTAACCCA
The DNA here is from genome assembly GCA_947311845.1 of Poa pratensis. Classification (NCBI taxonomy): domain Eukaryota; kingdom Viridiplantae; phylum Streptophyta; class Magnoliopsida; order Poales; family Poaceae; genus Poa; species Poa pratensis. The sequence continues at coordinate 2,368,627 of CAMZMU010000096.1, forward strand.
CGAGCTAAGCAAGCTTCTCTGAAAGAACCGTATAAAGTGTCGTTATAACTTTTAAGATCATCAAAACTTGTAGCACTGGGCACTTTAGTTAGCAGCAGACGCAAGAAAAAAAGCTGATTCGTTGTAGGATGGCAGTTATAGATCCTTCCAATTGGCGTACCAAACCGTCTTTCTTCTTCGGCCCTTCTTTTCCATTTTTTGGAGGTAGCATCCCACCTCCACTTGGTTGGAAAGTCAAGGTATTTTAAAGATCGAGCGTCAGGATAACGTTGATTAGCAACAAACCATTCCGTCAGCATTGTCTTATACTTGTTTGGATTGTTCACAATGTCACCAAGACTGTCATCTTCAGCGTAGATAACTCTGTTCATATTGGGAAGATGTACAGTTAATCTTTCGACAGAGGGCTCACGAACATGGATGTCGAATGCAAATGTTCGCCAACACGACTCACATGTTGACAGGTACCTACAAAGTGGCAAAGCATGTACATAAATAACCCAACAAAAACGATGGTGTTGCAAAAATAAAAGAACGCAGAAACTGGCAAAACATGGACTGGAAACTCCCAACTTCCCACGTCGATGCTCCTCTGTTGTTTACTTTCTTTTGTTTGCAAAAATGGTTGCTATCGAAAGTCAGCTCAAAATGTAGAAATATCTAAATTTAAATCCATATGATATGCCGGTGAGTTTACTTTCCTAAAAAAATAAGCAGCAACCAGGCAAGCACTAAACTCACTAACCTGAAGATAGAGGCAGATAAACTGCCTGTCCAGCTAAATGACACCGAGCATAGCAAAGCAGGACAAAGACATAGCAGTAATCAAGAATATAACTCTTATTTGAATGTGAATATTGTCTGACAGAACTGAACAACCGCCTTAACCAAGACAGCAAGTGCGGTACTACTTTTGGTGATGCCCTGAACCACATCAGCTTTATCTTAAAATTTGTAAAGCGAGATGTTGAACAGAAAACGTCAACAAAGGTCAATTTAAGGTTTCAATTGATAGTGATATACAGCAAAAAAGCTGAGCGTCAGCATAGGTGATGTGAATTGTACACACAGCTTAGAAGTAAACAGTGGAAGGTGCATGATAAGACCGACTGTAATGCGGATGAAATGTCACTTCTACCGTAGACCTAATCCTCATCAACCAACTGTCACAATTCATGAGAAATTACCAAGCCTATGAAATGTCACTTCTAACATAGACCATCGGGCAATAACCGGCAAATTTCCTATGGTTTCCACTGCCATCTTCAGCAATGGCAAACTATAGAACAGAGTGTTTCCACTGCCATCTTCAGCAATGGCAAACTATAGAACAGAGTGTTTCCACTGCCATCTTCAGCAATGGCAAACTATAGAACAGAGTTAACCAGAGGAACGCGAGAAAATTCCAGCCCAAAGCATTGCCATCTCTCCGGTATAACTCAAGTTAATTCATTTTCCAAAAGATTAACAGTCGAAGGCAAAATTGAAAACCTAAGAACACAACATTGCATTTAGCAAGCATAAGTATGACCACATGTACAGTTAACCGGATAATTATGGTTGACCAAAAGCACAACCACGTGATTAATCGAACAGCTGATATGAAGAACATGAATGGCCCAAAAGAAATGATAGCATTGAAAAAATATCAACAGCTGGAAAATCATACGAATCAACAGCTACGAAACTATACCGGCATTTAGCATAGTCATTTATTTCGTTCCTGCCTCCAGCTTCACTAGTTGTAGTTTCATACATGGACTGTAGACGCGCATGAGCCATGTCAGGACCTTTAGCAAGATATTTAAATAAATACTTAAGGAGGTTTGTCTTGTTGCACCATTCAACATTGATGTGAGCTTGAAACTTTTTGAGCAAAGCCATATTGTACGGAACAATCCACCTACTGTCTAACTGATGTCCATTTTTTGTGACAAAACGTCCATTGTTGGGATGACGATAAACAGGAAAACCCAATGCATCAATAGTAGTTTTGTCATTAAATTCTTTAGGATAATGCTTTGAGCACACACCATCTTTCATACATGGGGAGTGTGGATTGTATACACCACACGGACCATGCACCATGAATTCCTCTACCAATGCATACCCAAGAGTATCGTCATGGTAGTCAGGTATTTCAGCTGAAATATAAGAGTCTATAGTCGCCGGAGTAGGATCATCCGTATCAACTTTTAGCCACACAAGTGAATGTATATGAGGCAAGCCTCTTTTCTGAAACTCAACTACGTACAAATCTGAAAAGAAAAGCAAGGCAAGGTGAACATGGGCAGAACAGCCTCAATAAACAGCAATTGATAAGGTTTAACAATATAATGTTTAAGTAATATCTAATGAGCTAGCACAATCAGGAAGCACACATATCTCATACGGCATGAAACTTAAGAGGGAAAGCACATTGCGAATGGCAGGAAGAATAGACAAATTAATTAATAATGAATGAACAAAATTAAGCCACAGCAACACATAATTAGTGTATGCACCAATCTACATGGATACATACATATATAAACAGAAGACGGTAGCACTATTTACAAAAAGGAAAACACGGAAAAGAATGAAGCATAAGTACAAAAAGATTGTATCATTACATTGCAAATAGTGGACAGAATGGACAATTAAAAAATAGAGAATGAAGAAAACTAAAGCACATTAACATATAAATGAATCTATGTACTAATCTGTGCTGGAGCATACATGCATTCACAGGACCAAAAAATTCACCCTCTCTAACTCCTTGCCTAAACTCATCGATCTTCATCTTGAAACACGGTTTCCATATCCGGCCTATCCGAATGAATCTGTCCAGGTTCAAGAAGGACTGCTTCAGATATTTCATCCCACTTCGGATTGCATGTAAACGTCACAAAAAGGTCAGGAGGCCCGTAAACACGACAAATAGCCATTCCATCTTGGTAATTCTGAATCATATATCGAGGACCTCCTGTGTAGCTGGAATGCAGTATGTACTCAACACCAACATTTTTCCAGTTGGAGTACCTTCTCCAAGAGCATCGGACAAACCTTGGTAAGTTTCAGAGCGTAGAGTGTCTTGATTCCAGAAATGATAACTAAGTCTAGATGACTCTACACATGAGAAAGAATCAACCATTATCTGATTCGATAACCTGCCACAGCAAGTGAAAGGATTGGGTTCACCTTTTCGGTAATGAAATCTATAACAATAATATTCAAGCATCGATACATCTTGTCTTCCAGCAGGAACAGCACCATCAACAGGCTGATACTTAATTCCAAGATGGAAACCCATGGAACCATGAGGAAATAAAAGTGGGTATTGCAAAGCCATAAGCGAGGGATTAAGAGGCGAAACCCGCTGAAATAAACCAGCATCTTTCTGAACAATTAAGTCAAACCTGTTGGTTTCCGTAGAGAAATCATTAACTATCAGAGCAGCCAATTCAGGAGCCGCAGGCAGAGAATAACGATTCCCATGTTCCGTCCCTTCATGACCATACAACTGAATAGCAACATCCGGAGATTCAGGCGAGAACAGTCTTCTCTCCGCCATGCGAAATGTCCGCACAAGCGGATTATGTTCATCAAGCATACTCCGTAGCGAATCAACTACATCACGGTCAGGCTCTTCCCTACGGGAGCGCACACGACGACCAGACGACCAGATTCTTCCTCATTAGCATCATCATTGCCTGAATGTCTCCTTCGGCGACGGCAGGAGGCACGGAAGAGAAACGATCATCCGAAAGACTTGAATCAGGTGCATCGACATCAGCAGAGGAAAATATGCAAGCCTATGATCCAATTCATGTAGTGTGTCAAAATATATAACTGGGCAAACCTAGGAACTGGATCATGAGAAGGCGGTAGAAGAGACCCAATCTGATGGCAAACCACTCCGCAAATCTTGAAGACATAAGGACCACCACCAATGTTGATACTGTCATCTATATGAACACCAAGCGATGTGAAGGCAAACATAGAATTGTACTCTCGAATTAAACGCAAGAAACGTTTGCATTCAGGACCACCATCAAATCTTAGCAATTCTGACAGGGGAGATGGCCAAGCAGGAAATATAGGAAGGGACACCTTGCCACAACGACAGCATCTAGTGTACACGGGCCGCCTCTTCTCATGGCTAGCTTTCTTCTGCCGCTCCTGAAACCAAAATGACGCGGAACATCGCCTGCAGAGATGATGAGGACCCCCATAGTAGGAACGACCAGGCCAAGCACCTAAAAACATAAGAAAACAATTTATTACTGGTGCAATAAAAAGCAATGTAGACAACAAAGAAAACTGCAGGAAGAAAACAAAAGAGTTACGTTTTAGTAGAGCAAAAAATCTTTGGACAACGGCAAGTCAACACGGCCAGGAGTGTAACCCGCTCGAAGCAATGCTCGATGACAACGGAGAGCCCTGCGCATCCGACGATTGTAGGAAGCTCGGCAAGCAGACACGCGAGGTGTCGCAGGAACTATAGAGGGCAACAATAAAAAAATTAATAGCAGCTACAAAAACAGTGAACAAATAAAGTAAGTCTGGGAAAAGAGTAAAAAGGATAGTGGCAATACCTCGCGACAGATAATCTAGGGGATTAGCACCAGGGGGCAACGGTGGCGAAGAATGAACATGACTACCAACATCAGAATCATTGTCCTCCGAAGAATCAGAGTCAGAACCATTATCGTCCGAAGAATCAGAGTCCATAGCACGCTGCGCCTCAAAATCACAAGAAGCAGATGGTAACTCAGAGGACTGACGAACATAGCGGACATGACCCCTAGAAGCATAAAGCTCTTCAGCTGACATAGGAGCCCAGGCTGACGATCCAACATCAGGCAAGACAGTAGAAACACCAGGCTGGCCCATCTCAGCACTAAAACCATCCGCAGCAGGAGAAGCAGAAATACCAAACAAACCAGACCAACTGGGCAGTACATCATCATCAGAGGAATCGATCTCCTCAGGCAAACGACGGAACACAGGCTCTGTGAACGAAGGCACCGCACGAGAAGACGGTGGAAACGTGCCTGCGAATAAACATCATTTAAAAACCATCGAAATGAAACAAATAAAATTACTGACCACAAATAGAGGACAACACACTACTAAATCACCTTTGCAGCAAAATTAGCATACAGAAAGTAATTACCCTCATTCATGATTGGCAGACATTCGTAGTAACCATAAATAGGAAACAATGCAGAAGCAAATCAACATGGCAGCACAATCAGACGCAAAAAAGGTAGTCACAGTAAAAGTGAAAAGCAATGTTAATTAAGGTATGCATTTTTAAGCCTCCTAGAACTAAAACAGGCCACCACATATGCATAGAGCAAGTACTCAAGTCCTTCGTTCAGAAGAGGGACGCTTCCTATGAAAAGTTGCTGCCATAAAAGAGGTACACTGCTCACTATGTGAGCAAGCATCCTGTGCTCCAGCCTGGTACACCAGCATGGAACTTTATTGCGCCTGACTACAAATAGCACTTTGCGCTTAACATCGAACAGGCACCTCTTAAGGCACACCTCAACATACTTGATGCCTTTCGGTTGGAATATGAGGATAAAATCTCTCGGATACTTTCCATTACAGAAGTAAAGCTTGAAGGTGAAAAAACAAAGAAGCACATGGTAAGTGTCAGAAGCAACGGTCGATACTAAAACCGAAGCGGTCTTCTATTGCACGGTAAGTTTGAAAAAAGAAAAAGTTAAAACAGGGAGAAGCACCTATCTTGATTTATAAATTGCACATGAAGTTAATATATAAGAGACTGGCGTTCAAGCAATATTTTCTGCAATAGCATGATATAGTGACCATAAGAATTATATCTAGTGCACCAAATCTAAAATTTTAATACGCACAATCTAATAAGAGGCAGCGCAACTAAACCTGGAAGAAAAACAGCTAACTTTGGACTAAGAACTGCAAATTGCATTTACAGACTAACAGAAATCGACGTAAGTAAGCACGCACACCCATGGCGAATGTAAGTAAGCACGCACATATCATACGACCTGCCAACTAACATAGCAATGAGAATTCCGAGAACTAAAAGAAATAAACGAACAACGAAAGAGAAAAATAAGAAAGCAACAAAAAGTAGAACAAACCAGCAGGGACAGTGTCAGCGAGAGGGGCATGATCAGAATGAACACCACAAACCGGACGCTTGCCCAGCCGAATTTCCCTCCTGTGCGCGTCGGTCCTCAACCGGTGACGCAACATCAACAGAATAAGCAGACAGACCCAAGTCCGCAGCTGATAAATCCACAGGCGGCGACGGGGCCGCGACAAAAGAATCTCCAGACGGCGCAGCAACAGGAGCACCACCAAACTGAACACCACTAGAAGCACGCTCAGCCGCAAACGAAACCGGGCGATCAACAGAAGCCGGCGCCGAAGTAGGAAGGTTAGCAAGGCCAGCAATAGATAACCTGAAAGCCACATCAAGCGGCAGCAATCGACGGCGCGCCGTATTTCCACGCGCAGCAGAAGACACCCGTGTAGAACACATAGGCCGTGGCCGGGCAGAGAAAGAACCAGCAGGGCCTTGACGACGAACAGCAGGCGCGCGAGAAGACCTTTCCTCTGCAGAGCGATGACGCTACACCCGGCGAGGCATCTCATCCGAGCAGAGCTGATGGACAGCAGGCCGAGACGGAGCAGGAGCTGCAGCAGACCCAGAAGCAAACACCTGCGATGCACCGTCCAAGGCATGACGACGGCGCAGCGTCGGACGTTCAGGCAGATCCGGCGAGCAGCGCTCCGGAGGACGGCGGCGCCGCCGGCCAACAACCTCGGGCTGAGCAGCAGCACTGAGAGGGTCAATAGAATCATTGCAAGCTGGAACCGAAACCCCCAATTCGGTGACATCGCGCCGAGGCCGATGACGCCGAGACCGCGGCGGAACCGAGGACGTCGCGGCAGCAACATCGGTCGCCGATAAGGGCAAAGCCCGAGGCCGACAACCCGCACGCCGCGGCAGAACCGAAGACACCCTGGCAGCAACATCGGACGGACCAGCCGAAGGCGTATGGATGGAATCAAGCGGAGAACAATCGGCTGCCGCATCGGGGAAAAAACTAACACCGGATTGCAGCGGAGGGGAAGAAGGCCGAACAGGGCCCCGACGACGACGGCGCATGGAGGGGAAAGCACCAATTTCCAACGGAAGGGAAGAGTTCGAAACGGTGGAAAGAGAGGCAGAAGGTAAGATTGCCGCCAACGGAGCTGATGCGCGACCAACCCGGCCGTGCCGGCACAGGCGATGGCTGGTACAGCTACCCCTCGTAGACGGTGTCGTGGGCCCTCCTACCGTATCGGCAGCGCCTCCTCCCCCGTCGCCCCCCTCGGATGGCCGCGCGGCAGTTGGCGGAGTTGACACCGCGGCGCACGCAGCGGCGGCGGCTAGAGCAATAGGCCACCATCGCTGGACTCGCGGAGCCGCATGTGGAGCACGCCGCGAGGAAGCCAGGCGATCTGCAGTCGAGAAGCTAGAGGCGAAGGGAAGGAATCAGCACCCACGATTTGGAAACAGAACGTAGCCGGGGAAGAAAGGAAACGAAAGTCAAAAGCAAACCACGGTCGATCCGGTCGAGGAAAGGAAAGCGGTGGGCACCTCGGAAGCAAGCACGTGTACGTGGACAGCCCAGAACAGTTCGACGAACCAAACGCAACAATTACTGCTGAACACTGTAGATTTGAACAGTAATCTACAGTTCGATGATGCCCTCACAGGCCGTCGATATGCCCAAGTTTTATATAGTTAGTAATGTTGGTATTATTATGGTACTAAATGATTATGCTTAAAATCATCTAAAGTATTAATGTACCGACACAATTTTGATTTTTTGCATCAATTTTTTGTTGCTTTAGAATTCGTCCGACCTCAATTTTTTTCCGTCCTCCGCCACTGCCCGTATGGCCGTAAGTGTAGCACCCCACGTCGATTCGTGGGCCAACACGTGCATGCATGCATACATATGGTAATGATATGATGATGCAGGCTCAGTTTGATTTAGGAGTAATTGATGGAATTTAACATAATCATGATGCTAATCATTCGTTGGTAATTTTACTCGTGCAAATACATGTCAACATGATTGATTCACTAGGAGCACTTTTCTATCGGTGGCCGTTGGCCCATGGATGACGTGCTCGATCCACGTGTCGATTGATAACGACCACACGTGGCGGCTAGCACTGAAGACCTTTTCTCGCACGTGTCGGCCTACCTCTCCCGACCAAACCTAACCCCACGTATTAGTAGTTGTACGCTGAGCCACTGAACACGTGGGACCCACGTGCAAAACACTCCTAGTACGTAGCGGGTGCACGGTGCCTTTAAGACTACTCATGGTGGAGAGTATCATACACTACACTAGTATCATGCATATGATACTAGTCTATGTTACTGCATCTATAGTGGGTAGTAACATATGTGTGGTATCATATAATCACGCATTTATTAGCCTATAGACTCATCTTGTCTCGAAATTCGTTATGTTACGATATCTACCTATGATACCATCACCATCTCTCTCTTCTTTAATTGCATGCCACATCATCATTTGTGCTTACGTGGCACTTATGTTACTACCTATGTTACTCCCACTATGAGTAGTCTAAGTAACTTTGTGTGTCATTGACAGAGATTGGCCAATATAATGCGTGATGAGATTAATCATTGAAACGATTTGGTTCCATCCATGGACAAAAAAAGGTTACAAAAATGTGAAGCGAATTTTGATAGTTCACCGACCGCCAGGCGAAATTCCGGACACAGACGAATAAAGGATCAGGTATTTCTTATCCGTAAGTGCTACCGTGTTAGGATAAATTTTAAAATGGTTGATTAATTGTTATGCTCGCATTGGTACATGTTTATGATGGATATGATTAATAATGATCAAGATACTTCAGATCATGAGATTGCTGCTTCAAAGTGACTCGCATTAGCAAATGGACGGCCGAAAATATACGTTTATATATGTTCCCATGTCTACCTAAGATGTTAGCTCTCACACAAACCTATGTAGGATAGGAGATTAAATTAATGTAAGAATGTATGCTTGTGCTTACGAAAAAAGATGCTCATGGCTAAGTTACTTTTATACTCTTTCTTCTCGTAGAACTTGATTATCTAGTGCGGTGACATGGCGAGAGGAGATTACGTGCCAGCAAGCTCCAGCGATCTTGGTAGTTAAAAAAAATGTATTTATGAGTTTAAAAAGTCTGTAAAAAAATGTTTACGATGATGCCGATGACATCACATCAATTATTATTTTTTACTTATGGGTGTCTACCAATGTATTACATCATGAATGTCAATCTTTTATTAGAGTACCAATGCATTGCATCATCATTGTCCATATATTCCGAGCAATTTAAAAAGTGCTACGTTTAGTGCATAATCTTGTTAATTAAGTTTAGGGTAATTTTTCTTTGCACGTAATTGCCTACCTAAGTGCCTTGCGTTGTACATATGCCTTTAATTATGATCAGGTCTACTACTGGTAAATCTTTTCATACTTAGAAGTCGAAAAAACTTGGATTAATTACGAGCTGTGACATTTCTACTCCTCCATTTTTAAATAGAGGTATATACACTATTAGTACCACAACTTGTCCGATATGTACAAATTAGTCACATAAATTGTGAAATGGGAAACTGACACCTCACAACTCGTATTGGACGAACAAACAGGTCCCAAATCGTTCTAAAGTTGACACGTGGCGTTTTCAGTTTTGCGGAGAGACCCCCTATATATTTTTTCGCTGGCATATGTAGACTGAGACATGTCTTACACGTGGATCCCACATGTCAGTACATGAAGAAATAATTAAAACTTAAAAGTGCACAGAATGGGAACCACGTGTCAACTTTAGAACTATTCGGGGCCTTTTTGTTCGCTCAATACAAGTTGTGGTGTGTCAGTTCCCCTTTTCACAAGTTGTGGGACTAATTTGTACATCTCGAACAAGTTGTAGGACTAATAGTGTATATACCTCTTTTAAATACAACATGTTGTAGCCATTTTCACACTCATATGTGACTTAATCGTTATGTAGATAACATGTACAATAACTTAAACCTGTTATTATATTAAAAAACAGAGAGTAGTTAATTTTGTCTGCCTCACGAACGAATGGTCCACGAGACCCTACGACGACACCGACATGCTGAGGCAAGGTACACGTGGCAATTTGTTGGCCTCCAAATGAGCCTTTTCAGTACGTGGCGCCCGTTCGTGCCTACTCCCTCCGTTCCAAATTAAATGACTTCACTTTGTCAAAATGTGGATGTATCTATATTTGTAACATGTCTAGGTACATCCACATGTTGACAAATATAAGTCATTTAAATTGGAACGGAGAGAGTAGAAGCTAGGAGCATCCCAACGTGGGACCGTGCCTAGAGCTGGTCGTTGGGGCAAGCTCAAGCGAGGCAATTTTGTTTGTTATGTTAACAATAGTCATTGGTTCCATAGACAGAGACACGTTAATACTAGTCGCACCAAGTACCGTTGAATTAATCATTTACTACAAATGTTGTTTAAGGGTAGCTAGCTGAGCACGTTCCTCAACCGAATCCGACCGAATGCCATAAATTGATGGGTCTCAGTTGGTTTTTCTTCGTTCAACTTTTGTCATACAAAGTGTGTTTTCATTTGGGGAATAACTGATCTAATTAAGTCGGTGCAGAAGATTGTTTAGCCACCTATTAGGACTATCGAGGCACAACCTGAGTCTGCATTTTAAGTTTTTAAACTTTATCAAATAGGCACTCCTCCATGGTATGTGATTGTTGGAAGGCACCCGAGGATTCGGTTAGCCATGGCTTGTGTAGGCAAAGGTTGGGAGGAATGTCATACCAATGTATAAATATGCATGTGTAAACAAAAGAGAAGAGGGATGATCTACCCTTGGGTAGAAATAACGTCCTTCATGGGAGCCGCTCTTGAAAGTTTGGGTGACAAGGGGGATAGAGTGTCCACTGCCATTCGTTGACAACAACAAACACCTCTCAAACACTTACTTTATACTCTTTATATGTTTTCAAAAGTTAAAAAGCTCTATCACATGATTTAATCTCTGCTTCCCTCTGCGAAGGGCCTATCTTTTACTTTATTGTTGAGTCAGTTTACCTACTCCTTTCTATCCCTGAAGCAAACACTTGTGTCAACTTTGTGTGCAACAATTCTTATATGTTTACTTATTGCACTTATTATATTGCTTTGTGTTGACAATTATCCATGAGATATACAAGTTATAAGTTGAAAGCAATTGCTGAAACTTAATCTTCCTTTGTGTTGTTTCAATGCTTTTTACTTAGAATTTATTGCTTTATGAGTTAACTCTTATGCAAAACTTTTTGATGCTTGTCTTGAAAGTACTATTTATGAAAAGCTTTTGATTATATGATTCAGTGTTTACTCATTATCTATTTGTTAGCAAACTATAGACCATTGCCTTGAGTCACTTCATTCATGACATATGCTTTACAATATTATTTGATCAAGATTATGTTGCTAGCATGTCACTTCAGAAATTATTGTTGTTATCGTTTACCTACTCGAGAACGAGTAGAACTAAGTTTGGGATGCTTGATACGTCTCCAACGTATTTATAATTTCTTATGTTCCATGCTAGTTTTATACAAATAGCTACATGTTTTATTCACACTTCATAGCATTTTTATGCATTTTCTGGAACTAACCTATTAACAAGATGCCACAGTGACAGTTCATGTTTTCTGCTGTTTTTGGTTTCAGAAAAGCTGTTCTGTAAATATTCACGGAATTGGACGAAACAAAAAGCCACCCTCCTATTTTCCCGTGACGTACACGGAGCCAGAAGGGCAAGCCCGGGGGAGGCCCACGGCCTCCTCCCCATAGGGTCGCGCGGGATGAACAGTAGCCGCGCCACCATATGGGGAGGGAGCCCAGGACCTCCACCGACGTTGCCCCTTCGCCTATTTATTCCCCCCGACGCGAAAACCCTAAAAGAAGAAGTCATATTCCAGAAAGGGTTCCGCAGCGCCGCCGCCATCGACGACAAGTTCCGGGGGACAGAAGTCTCTGTTCCGGTACCCTGCCGGGACGGGGAATTGCCCCCGGAGCCATCTCCATCGACCACCGCCATCTTCATCGCCGTTGCTGTCTCCCATAATGAGGAGGGAGTAGTTCTTCCCCGAGGCTGAGGGCTCTACCGGTAGCTATGTGGTTCATCTCTCTCTCATGGTGTGATCTTTATGTGATCATTAGCTTTGTAATCTAGTTGAATAAGTAGATGTTACTCTTTATCTATTATGCCACTCTAGAGATTACTTTAATACGAACTCCGTATTTACTTTCCACGGTGTGAAGGTGACAGTGTGTACACCGTGTGTGACTCCTTTATGACATTGTATTGACGCGGCCGCCGTGGGCTGGCTAACATAATCATGATGCTGATCATTCGTTGGTTAATTTCTATGGACAGGAAAGTTTAATTGGCAAACTCCACGCCAAACCTAACGCCACGTACTAGTAGTAGATGTACGCTGAGCCAGTGACCACGTAGGCCCCACGTGCAAAACGCTCCCAGTAGCAGGTATAATCGTATACTAAACTAGCTAGCTACGTCGAGATGCTCGTGCTCAAGCATATATATAGACATGAGGCTAAACGAACATATGCTTATGCTTACGGTCGATAAGATGCTCACAGAGGTTAAGTTACTTTAACACGCTCTTATCGTGGCAGTTTATTATCTCGTGCATGTCATATGGCTCCTTTTTTTTGATTCGATCCTATAGTTTTGTCTCTAAAAGAGCATAAGCAGGACGAATTCTAAAGCAACAAAAAATTGATGCAAAAAATCAAAATTGTGTCGGTACATTAATACTTTAGATGATTTTAAGCATAATCATTTAGTACCATAATAATAACAACATTACTAACTATAGAAAACTTGGGCATATCGGCGGCCTGTGAGGGCATCATCGGACTGTAGATTACTGTTCAAATCTACAGTGTTCAGCAGTGATTGTTGCGTTTGGTTCGTCGAACTGTTCTGGGCTGTCCACGTACACGTGCTTGCTTCCGAGGTGCCCACCGCTTTCCTTTCCTCGACCGGATCGACCGTGGTTTGCTTTTGACTTTCGTTTCCTTTCTTCCCCGGCTACGTTCTGTTTCCAAATCGTGGGTGCTGATTCCTTCCCTTCGCCTCTAGCTTCTCGACTGCAGATCGCCTGGCTTCCTCGCGGCGTGCTCCACATGCGGCTCCGCGAGTCCAGCGATGGTGGCCTATTGCTCTAGCCGCCGCCGCTGCGTGCGCCGCGGTGTCAACTCCGCCAACTGCCGCGCGGCCATCCGAGGGGGGCGACGGGGGAGGAGGCGCTGCCGATACGGTAGGAGGGCCCACGACACCGTCTACGAGGGGTAGCTGTACCAGCCATCGCCTGTGCCGGCACGGCCGGGTTGGTCGCGCATCAGCTCCGTTGGCGGCAATCTTACCTTCTGCCTCTCTTTCCACCGTTTCGAACTCTTCCCTTCCGTTGGAAATTGGTGCTTTCCGCTCCATGCGCCGTCGTCGTCGTCGGGGCCCTATTCGGCCTTCTTCCCCTCCGCTGCAATCCGGTGTTAGTTTTTTCCCCGATGCGGCAGCCGATTGTTCTCCGCTTGATTCCATCCATACGCCTTCGGCTGGTCCGTCCGATGTTGCTGCCAGGGTGTCTTCGGTTCTGCCGCGGCGTGCGGGTTGTCGGCCTCGGGCTTTGCCCTTATCGGGGACCGATGTTGCTGCCGCGACGTCCTCGGTTCCGCCGCGGTCTCGGCGTCATCGGCCTCGGCGCGATGTCACCGAATTGGGGGTTTCGGTTCCAGCTTGCAATGATTCTATTGACCCTCTCAGTGCTGCTGCTCAGCCCGAGGTTGTTGGCCGGCAGCGCCGCCGTCCTCCGGAGCGCTGCTCGCCGGATCTGCCTGAACGTCCGACGCGGCGCCGTCGTCATGCCTTGGACGGTGCATCGCAGGTGTTTCCTTCTGGGTCTGCTGCAGCTCCTGCTCCGTCTCGGCCTGCTGTCCATCAGCTCTGCTCGGATGAGATGCCTCGCCGGGTGTAGCGTCATCGCTCTGCAGAGGAAAGGTCTTCTCGCGCGCCTGCTGTTCGTCGTCAAGGCCCTGCTGGTTCTTTCTCTGCCCGGCCACGGCCTATGTGTTCTACACGGGTGTCTTCTGCTGCGCGTGGAAATACGGCGCGCCGTCGATTGCTGCCGCTTGATGTGGCTTTCAGGTTATCTATTGCTGGCCTTGCTAACCTTCCTACTTCGGCGCCGGCTTCTGTTGATCGCCCGGTTTCGTTTGCGGCTGAGCGTGCTTCTACTGGTGTTCAGTTTGGTGGTGCTCCTGTTGCTGCGCCGTCTGGAGATTCTTTTGTCGCGGCCCCGTCGCCGCCTGTGGATTTATCAGCTGCGGACTTGGGTCTGTCTGCTTATTCTGTTGATGCTGCGTCACCGGTTGAGGACGACGCGCACAGGAGGGAAATTCGGCTGGGCAAGCGTCCGGTTTGTGGTGTTCATTCTGATCATGCCCCTCTCGCTGACACTGTCCCTGCTGGTTTGTTCTACTTTTTGTTGCTTTCTTATTTTTCTCTTTCGTTGTTCGTTTATTTCTTTTAGTTCTCGGAATTCTCATTGCTATGTTAGTTGGCAGGTCGTATGATATGTGCGTGCTTACTTACATTCGCCATGGGTGTGTGTGCTTACTTACGTCGATTTCTGTTAGTCTGTAAATGCAATTTGCAGTTCTTAGTCCAAAGTTAGCTGTTTTTCTTCCAGGTTTAGTTGCGCTGCCTCTTATTAGATTGTGCGTATTAAAATTTTAGATTTGGTGCACTAGATATAATTCTTATGGTCACTATATCATGCTATTGCAGAAAATATTGCTTGAACGCCAATCTCATATATATTAACTTCATGTGCAATTTATAAATCAAGATAGGTGCTTCTCCCTGTTTTAACTTTTTTTTTTTCAAACTTACCGTGCAATAGAAGACCGCTTCGGTTTTAGTATCGACCGTTGCTTCTGACACTTACCATGTGCTTCTTTGTTTTTTCACCTTCAAGCTTTACTTCTGTAATGGAAAGTATCCGAGAGATTTTATCCTCATATTCCAACCGAAAGGCATCAAGTATGTTGAGGTGTGCCTTAAGAGGTGCCTGTTCGATGTTAAGCGCAAAGTGCTATTTGTAGTCAGGCGCAATAAAGTTCCATGCTGGTGTACCAGGCTGGAGCACAGGATGCTTGCTCACATAGTGAGCAGTGTACCTCTTTTATGGCAGCAACTTTCCATAGGAAGCGTCCCTCTTCTGAACGAAGGACTTGAGTACTTGCTCTATGCATATGTGGTGGCCTGTTTTAGTTCTAGGAGGCTTAAAAATGCATACCTTAATTAACATTGCTTTTCACTTTTACTGTGACTACCTTTTTTGCGTCTGATTGTGCTGCCATGTTGATTTGCTTCTGCATTGTTTCCTATTTATGGTTACTACGAATGTCTGCCAATCATGAATGAGGGTAATTACTTTCTGTATGCTAATTTTGCTGCAAAGGTGATTTAGTAATGTGTTGTCCTCTATTTGTGGTCAGTAATTTTATTTGTTTCATTTCGATGGTTTTTAAATGATGTTTATTCGCAGGCACGTTTCCACCGTCTTCTCGTGCGGTGCCTTCGTTCACAGAGCCTGTGTTCCGTCGTTTGCCTGAGGAGATCGATTCCTCTGATGATGATGTACTGCCCAGTTGGTCTGGTTTGTTTGGTATTTCTGCTTCTCCTGCTGCGGATGGTTTTAGTGCTGAGATGGGCCAGCCTAGTGTTTCTACTGTCTTGCCTGATGTTGGATCGTCAGCCTGGGCTCCTATGTCAGCTGAAGAGCTTTATGCTTCTAGGGGTCATGTCCGCTATGTTCGTCAGTCCTCTGAGTTACCATCTGCTTCTTGTGATTTTGAGGCGCAGCGTGCTATGGACTCTGATTCTTCGGACGATAATGGTTCTGACTCTGATTCTTCGGAGGACAATGATTCTGATGTTGGTAGTCATGTTCATTCTTCGCCACCGTTGCCCCCTGGTGCTAATCCCCTAGATTATCTGTCACGAGGTATTGCCACTATCCTTTTTACTCTTTTCCCAGACTTACTTTATTTGTTCACTGTTTTTGTAGCTGCTATTAATTTTTTTATTGTTGCCCTCTATAGTTCCTGCGACACCTCGCGTGTCTGCTTGCCGAGCTTCCTACAATCGTCGGATGCGCAGGGCTCTCCGTTGTCATCGAGCATTGCTTCGAGCGGGTTACACTCCTGGCCGTGTTGACTTGCCGTTGTCCAAAGATTTTGTTGCTCTACTAAAACGTAACTCTTTTGTTTTCTTCCTGCAGTTTTCTTTGTTGTCTACATTGCTTTTTATTGCACCAGTAATAAATTGTTTTCTTATGTTTTTAGGTGCTTGGCCTGGTCGTTCCTACTATGGGGGTCCTCATCATCTCTGCAGGCGATGTTCCGCGTCATTTTGGTTTCAGGAGCGGCAGAAGAAAGCTAGCCATGAGAAGAGGCGGCCCGTGTACACTAGATGCTGTCGTTGTGGCAAGGTGTCCCTTCCTATATTTCCTGCTTGGCCATCTCCCCTGTCAGAATTGCTAAGATTTGATGGTGGTCCTGAATGCAAACGTTTCTTGCGTTTAATTCGAGAGTACAATTCTATGTTTGCCTTCACATCGCTTGGTGTTCATATAGATGACAGTATCAACATTGGTGGTGGTCCTTATGTCTTCAAGATTTGCGGAGTGGTTTGCCATCAGATTGGGTCTCTTCTACCGCCTTCTCATGATCCAGTTCCTAGGTTTGCCCAGTTATATATATTTGACACACTACATGAATTGGATCATAGGCTTGCCATATTTTCCTCTGCTGATGTCGATGCACCTGATTCAAGTCTTTCGGATGATCGTTTCTCTTCCGTGCCTCCTGCCCGTCGCCGAAGGAGACATTCAGGCAATGATGATGCTAATGAGGAAGAATCTGGTCGTCCTGGTCGTCGTGTGCGCTCCCGTAGGGAAGAGCCTGACCGTGATGTAGTTGATTCGCTACGGAGTATGCTTGATGAACATAATCCGCTTGTGCGGACATTTCGCATGGCGGAGAGAAGACTGTTCTCGCCTGAATCTCCGGATGTTGCTATTCAGTTGTATGGTCATGAAGGGACGGAACATGGGAATCGTTATTCTCTGCCTGCGGCTCCTGAATTGGCTGCTCTGATAGTTAATGATTTCTCTACGGAAACCAACAGGTTTGACTTAATTGTTCAGAAAGATGCTGGTTTATTTCAGCGGGTTTCGCCTCTTAATCCCTCGCTTATGGCTTTGCAATACCCACTTTTATTTCCTCATGGCTCCATGGGTTTCCATCTTGGAATTAAGTATCAGCCTGTTGATGGTGCTGTTCCTGCTGGAAGACAAGATGTATCGATGCTTGAATATTATTGTTATAGATTTCATTACCGAAAAGGTGAACCCAATCCTTTCACTTGCTGTGGCAGGTTATCGAATCAGATAATGGTTGATTCTTTCTCATGTGTAGAGTCATCTAGACTTAGTTATCATTTCTGGAATCAAGACACTCTACGCTCTGAAACTTACCAAGGTTTGTCCGATGCTCTTGGAGAAGGTACTCCAACTGGAAAGAATGTTGGTGTTGAGTACATACTGCATTCCAGCTACACAGGAGGTCCTCGATATATGATTCAGAATTACCAAGATGGAATGGCTATTTGTCGTGTTTACGGGCCTCCTGACCTTTTTGTGACGTTTACATGCAATCCGAAGTGGGATGAAATATCTGAAGCAGTCCTTCTTGAACCTGGACAGATTCATTCGGATAGGCCGGATATGGAAACCCGTGTTTTCAAGATGAAGATCGATGAGTTCAGGCAAGGAGTTAGAGAGGGTGAATTTTTTGGTCCTGTGAATGCATGTATGCTCCAGCACAGATTAGTACATAGATTCATTTATATGTTAATGTGCTTTAGTTTTCTTCATTCTCTATTTTTTAATTGTCCATTCTGTCCACTATTTGCAATGTAATGATACAATCTTTTTGTACTTATGCTTCATTCTTTTCCGTGTTTTCCTTTTTGTAAATAGTGCTACCGTCTTCTGTTTATATATGTATGTATCCATGTAGATTGGTGCATACACTAATTATGTGTTGCTGTGGCTTAATTTTGTTCATTCATTATTAATTAATTTGTCTATTCTTCCTGCCATTCGCAATGTGCTTTCCCTCTTAAGTTTCATGCCGTATGAGATATGTGTGCTTCCTGATTGTGCTAGCTCATTAGATATTACTTAAACATTATATTGTTAAACCTTATCAATTGCTGTTTATTGAGGCTGTTCTGCCCATGTTCACCTTGCCTTGCTTTTCTTTTCCAGATTTGTACGTAGTTGAGTTTCAGAAAAGAGGCTTGCCTCATATACATTCACTTGTGTGGCTAAAAGTTGATACGGATGATCCTACTCCGGCGACTATAGACTCTTATATTTCAGCTGAAATACCTGACTACCATGACGATACTCTTGGGTATGCATTGGTAGAGGAATTCATGGTGCATGGTCCGTGTGGTGTATACAATCCACACTCCCCATGTATGAAAGATGGTGTGTGCTCAAAGCATTATCCTAAAGAATTTAATGACGAAACTACTATTGATGCATTGGGTTTTCCTGTTTATCGTCGTCCCAACAATGGAAGTTTTGTCACAAAAAATGGACATCAGTTAGACAGTAGGTGGATTGTTCCGTACAATATGGCTTTGCTCAAAAAGTTTCAAGCTCACATCAATGTTGAATGGTGCAACAAGACAAACCTCCTTAAGTATTTATTTAAATATCTTGCTAAAGGTCCTGACATGGCTCATGCGCGTCTACAGTCCATGTATGAAACTACAACTACTGAAGCTGGAGGCAGGAACGAAATAAATGACTATGCTAAATGCCGGTATAGTTTCGTAGCTGTTGATTTGTATGATTTTCCAGCCGTTGATATTTTTTCAATGCTATCATTTCTTTTGGGCCATTCATGTTCTTCATATCAGCTGTTCGATTAATCACGTGGTTGTGCTTTTGGTCAACCATAATTATCCGGTTAACTGTACATGTGGTCATACTTATGCTTGCTAAATGCAATGTTGTGTTCTTAGGTTTTCAATTTTGCCTTCGACTGTTAATCTTTTGGAAAATGAATTAACTTGAGTTATACCGGAGAGATGGCAATGCTTTGGGCTGGAATTTTCTCGCGTTCCTCTGGTTAACTCTGTTCTATAGTTTGCCATTGCTGAAGATGGCAGTGGAAACCATAGGAAATTTGCCGGTTATTGCCCGATGGTCTATGTTAGAAGTGACATTTCATAGGCTTGGTAATTTCTCATGAATTGTGACAGTTGGTTGATGAGGATTAGGTCTACGGTAGAAGTGACATTTCATCCGCATTACAGTCGGTCTTATCATGCACCTTCCACTGTTTACTTCTAAGCTGTGTGTACAATTCACATCACCTATGCTGACGCTCAGCTTTTTTGCTGTATATCACTATCAATTGAAACCTTAAATTGACCTTTGTTGACGTTTTCTGTTCAACATCTCGCTTTACAAATTTTAAGATAAAGCTGATGTGGTTCAGGGCATCACCAAAAGTAGTACCGCACTTGCTGTCTTGGTTAAGGCGGTTGTTCAGTTCTGTCAGACAATATTCACATTCAAATAAGAGTTATATTCTTGATTACTGCTATGTCTTTGTCCTGCTTTGCTATGCTCGGTGTCATTTAGCTGGACAGGCAGTTTATCTGCCTCTATCTTCAGGTTAGTGAGTTTAGTGCTTGCCTGGTTGCTGCTTATTTTTTTAGGAAAGTAAACTCACCGGCATATCATATGGATTTAAATTTAGATATTTCTACATTTTGAGCTGACTTTCGATAGCAACCATTTTTGCAAACAAAAGAAAGTAAACAACAGAGGAGCATCGACGTGGGAAGTTGGGAGTTTCCAGTCCATGTTTTGCCAGTTTCTGCGTTCTTTTATTTTTGCAACACCATCGTTTTTGTTGGGTTATTTATGTACATGCTTTGCCACTTTGTAGGTACCTGTCAACATGTGAGTCGTGTTGGCGAACATTTGCATTCGACATCCATGTTCGTGAGCCCTCTGTCGAAAGATTAACTGTACATCTTCCCAATATGAACAGAGTTATCTACGCTGAAGATGACAGTCTTGGTGACATTGTGAACAATCCAAACAAGTATAAGACAATGCTGACGGAATGGTTTGTTGCTAATCAACGTTATCCTGACGCTCGATCTTTAAAATACCTTGACTTTCCAACCAAGTGGAGGTGGGATGCTACCTCCAAAAAATGGAAAAGAAGGGCCGAAGAAGAAAGACGGTTTGGTACGCCAATTGGAAGGATCTATAACTGCCATCCTACAACGAATCAGCTTTTTTTCTTGCGTCTGCTGCTAACTAAAGTGCCCAGTGCTACAAGTTTTGATGATCTTAAAAGTTATAACGACACTTTATACGGTTCTTTCAGAGAAGCTTGCTTAGCTCGTGGGTTAGTTGGTGACGACAACGAGTGGTTTCTTCTTTTTGATGAAGCTATTATATGGGCCTCTTCTTTTCAGTTAAGGCATTTGTTCATGACTGTTGTACTTTTCTGCGGTGTCATCAGTGCACAGAGGCTCCTTGATAAATATTCCAAATATATGTCAGATGACTTAGTAATTCGAATTCGTCGCTCTCTTGATGATGACAGTTTATCTATCCCTCCACAATACCTACAAGCTGAGCTTTTGCAAGAACTTTCTATCATGTTTAGCAGAAATGGTTATTCTTTGGAAAGTTTTAATATATCTACTGCGGCTCTGCATGGTGCAAGAATGCTTGGAAATAGATTGGTTATTGAAGAGATGCAATATGACAAAGAAGATCTTCAGCGTATAGCTTCTTCTCTTCATGAAAAACTGAACCTTGAACAGTCAGACATCTATGATCAAGTTGTTGCTGCTGCGACCGGTTCAGTTGGAAAGTTGTTTTTCATCTCTGGTCATGGAGGCACCGGAAAAACTTTTCTTTGGAATGCTATCATTACTGCATTGCGAGCAGATGACTATATTGTTTTAGCTGTTGCTTCTTCCGGTGTAGCTTCTTTGTTGCTTCCAGGGGGCGAACTGCTCATTCTCGGTTCAGAATTCCGCTTGATGCTAGCGACCAAACCATGTGCAACATGTCAAGAGGAAGCAATCTAGCAGGGTTAGTCCAAAAGGCAGCACTGATCCTATGGGATGAAGCACCGATGACACATAGGCGATGTTTTGAAGCTGTTGACAGAAGTATGAGAGACGTTCTTTCTATGGACGACAGTTCTAAAAGAAATCTTCCGTTTGGGGGGAAAACAGTGGTTCTGGGTGGAGATTTCCGTCAAGTGCTTCCTGTTGTGGAGGGTGCGACAAGGCATGAGATTATTAATTCGTCTCTTATTATGTCTCCTCTTTGGCAGCATGTCACCGTTCTGAAACTTGAAAGAAATATGAGGCTGTCTAATCCTGGTTTGTCTGATAATGAAAAGGTTCAGCTGGATTTGTTTGCGCGCTGGGTTTTGTCACTGGGAGATGGATCGGTACCGATGGATACTCGAGAAGGAGAGGCCAGTCCATCGTGGCTTACATTGCCGCCTGATATTGCACTATTGCCGTCATCTAACTATGTCTCGGCGCTTATCGATGCAACATACAATTCATTTGAAGCTAACTTTGATGATGTGTCTTACTTAGCCCAGCGAGCTATAATATGTCCAACTAATAAGGTAGCTAACTCAATAAATGATATAATTTTTGATACCGTTCCAGGAGAAGAGGTCACATTTGAAAGCTGTGATGCCATTTGCAAGACGTTGGATCATGTGGCAGACGCAGATTTGCTATATCCTCCTGAATTTTTACACAAAGTTGAACCTCCTAATTTTCCGCAGCACAGGATTACTTTGAAGGTGGGTGTTCCAATTATGTTGCTTCGAAATATTAACCAGTCTATTGGTCTTTGCAATGGCACCCGTTTGCTGGTCACAAGATTAGGACAGTGGGTTCTTGAGGCTAAAATCATGACTGGAGCTAATGTTGGAGAACATGTGTGTATACCAAGAATTGTTTTATATGCGCCTTCGAAAAGGTGGCCTTTTACTCTTCAACGACGTCAATATCCTATTCGTGTTTGTTATGCGATGACAATTAATAAGAGTCAGGGTCAGACACTTCATAGGGTTGGCGTGTATTTGCCAAAACCGGTGTTTTCTCACGGCCAACTTTATGTAGCTGTGTCACGGGTGACATCTAGAGAAGGGCTTAAAATTCTTGCCTTTGACGAGGATGGAGAGCCTACTTTACAAACCAAGAATATTGTCTACCGTGAAGTGTTTGCTAATTTGTAGACCATGTTTACTACGGTGAGTACAGCGAGAAAAGCTGTGAACAGTATTACTTTTTTTTTGTTCATTTAGAGAAATCATGCATGTACAGAAAGGAACCAGAAAGTTGCTTCAAAATTGTTGTTGGCCCTTTGCTACATATGCACTGATTTTGACCTGATTATGTCCTACAGGAAGCGGATGCAGGCCAGTGGTGAATTGGAAGGTCGGAATCATACAGTCAGGCGACTCACCTCTGCATGCTAGAATACAGCAAGAATGTTGGTACACTTTCTTCTGTCACACTCCTTTCAGTTGAAGAAATTTTTGTTAACTTTCTAGCATTGACCATGGAACATGCCACTGCCTTCTTAATTTGCTCCAATATTGCATACTGCTTTCATGTTGTCTACAATATTTACTGGGAGTTATGCATCATGTTGTTCACAACATCTACTGAAAGTAGTGCAGCACCAACAATCTGTCATTAGATAAAAAAGTGAGTACCATTGCCTAGACAACTAAATGTGCATACAAATTGTTTTCACCTTTTAAAAAGAAAACAGTACCCTTTTAAAAAGAAAACAGTACTATCTGTCTTACTAATAAAGCATTCGCTTATGCTTGCAGGACAGGATCATCACGATGTACCAGTTTAGTTTACAGACAAAGCCTTCTGTGCACATTTAAAAGTCAGTAGTCGTTTATGTTATGTGGCTACCTAAGTTAGCTGTCTGTAAATTTATCAGGCCATCTATGTGTAAGCTAGGAATGCTTTATACATAGCTCTTAGTAAAAATGATCTCTGCCGGTGCTGTGCTTCCTACGTTTTGCATCTGATTCCTCATATATGCTGCCGAGGCTGAACATTCGTATCAATATGATAGCAACAGTCGAAATAGTACTAATATTTGCTTTTTTGCTTGCCTTTTCTATCAATCTAGAAAGTTTCAAACTTTATGCATTTGATTTCAAGTGAGGGTCGCAAAGTCCTTTGTTGGATGTTTGAACTTTAAGAACGTGGTAATCATTTGTGTGCCTCTGCTCTTGCCCATCCATTTTTCTGGCCGCATCGCGCTCTCATGGCTTTCTGTTTTTCTTGCTAATATATTCGTCCAGCGTTAACTACTACTTACATGCAGTTGAGAATGCAGACGCTTCTCCGAACTTGCCGACCGCGCCGGCGTCAGTTAAAGCGGCCCTCCTCTACGAGAAGGATGGACAGATTGAAAATCTCTTCTCACGCTATTACAGATATACCTGCTGTACATATAAATGGCATCGCGACAGCAACACAAATCCTACATGAAATACAACATAAAGGGCGCGGCGACACGCCGCGCCAAATACCACTAGTATTTTATCAAAAGTAGTACAACATACAATCGTACAGGTAATGAAGTTTTAATGCTGTCTAGAAGTCCACATTGGCAAAACTCTACATTCTTTTTGATTTTTTTTACTGTCGCCAAGATCAAGTCTTTTGCCTGTCAAAAAAAAATCAAGACTTTTGAATATACGTACCTTGCTCCATGTAGCACACCGTAACTAAGCAGGCAATAACTAGCCAAAAAATCAAAATGAGGCTACCCTGCCCAGCTGCCCTTGCTTGCTGTCCGGGCGTCTATGTCCAGACACGAAGAGTTGAGGGTAGCACGGATCAGGTCCAGCCACGCAGAGGCCTCCAACTGATCAGCGGGCGGTCCACGAAGCCCAGCTCGGCTGAGGCAGCTTTCAACTGGTCCAGTTAGCCTTTTTTCCTTTTATCTTTTTCCAGAACGAGAAAAAACGAAGGAAAATCATACATACACATGAAAAAGACTATATATATGTAGTTTTTTGTGAAAAATCAAGGTGGGGCGGCTGCCCTACCTTGCCCTAAGGGGAGCTCCGCCCCTGCATACGGGTACCACGTACGTACAAGAATATATGCTCACTTGGAGGTCAACAAACAGCCACGTGGATCGATCGTTGGAGGACCGTTCACGAGGTAGAGTAAAACACAAGTTAAATGGAAAATGTCAGAGCCCGTAATCCAAGGTTCCAAGCAATGCAAACAAGTAAGCAAGCAGCGTGAGGTAAGCGAACACGTCTTTCTCTACAAGTATTTGCCTCGCATCATTGACCAAAAATCAGACCACACGTGTTTCTTATTATTATGGGGGGGTGTATTAGTTTTCTCAAAATTCCAAATTTGTTTACTCCTCAGTTTTATTATTATTTTGTCGTGGTTTTATTGCAATCCATGAAAAGAATCATGAAATTGAGTTAATATCTTTGACCAAGTTTCTACAAAATAATAATATTAAGATACACACAGCAGATCTCAAGTATTATATTCATCATGAAATATGTGTTTTTCTTAGTATGGTAGACGCTGATAATTTTTCTTTATGAACCTTATCAGAGATAGAAGAGTTTAACTTAAAATGAAATATAACGGAGTATCATATTTCATCGCACTAAAAATATACTCCCTCCATTTTAAAATATGATCGAGAGATCTTTACGATTTGTCCATACACACATGTATATAAATGTATCTAGAGACTTTTAGTGTGTATGTTCACTCGTTTTAGTCCGCATCTAGACATCATAAATATCTAAAACATCTTATATTTAAAAAAGCGGATAGAACAAGAGCATAAGGAGCACATGCTTTATCAAGGTCGTGTAATTTCACCAATGTTGTTTCTATACAGACCAATATATATTGACTCATTCCATTATCTAACCATAGATATCTGTTGAAAAGTAGAAAAACGAATACCTGCGCACAAATCCGTTCATTTCTTGCTCGAGCGCGCTTTTATTTTCGAATCGTATAGCAGTTACTACATGAAACCTCTAGTGCATTCACAATTTATTATTTGATTTTACGATCTACAAGTACCTAAGCTTACACTGTTTTTGCATGAAAAGTCTCACACAAAAAACAATGTTTGCATGAGCTGAACTAAAAACATAATCCATTTTAAATTGTTACATTTAACTACTAATCCGATTATTATATAAGCACTTGCATGCATCGGGAACACTAGTCTGTATGTACTGTTGCGAACAAATTTTTGCCCATACATGGATCTATCCTCAGAAAAAGAAAAAGAAGCACCGACCATGATTCGAATCCGGCAAAAAAAAAAAGCCCGGAAAGAGGCATCGACCAGTTCCACGACGCAATCGGCACCAATTCGGCATCCACTACGCCATGGAAGGCGAATATGCGTCCCAGCACTTGCATCCAACTCGCAACAAGACTGCGAAATCTTCTTCCACCTGCACCGCAGCAGTTCGTAGACAGACCACCGCCACGACCGTCTTCTGGTTCCTTCCTTTTTCTTCCGCCACCACCAGAGAGAACCGCAAGCATTTCCTTTCTCGTCTCCCTCCCTCTAATTCTTTCTTTAATCCTGCTCCGTGTCCTACTCTGCCCGCTCCTCCCTCCCCACGAGGCCACGACAGCTATCGAGAGCGAGCGGAGCAGCATCAGGGAGGATTCCGCCGGCGGCGGCAGCTAGGAGAGGCGGCGGCGGCGGCGAGGAGGGATTCCGCCCCAAAAAATCTCGCCTTTCACAATCCAGAGGCGGCGCGGCACAGACGGTCGTCCCTCCCCGGAGTTGGTAGGTAAGCCGCCACCCTCGATTTCTCCCTTCCGAGGTGTTCGCTTGCCCGGCCCACGGGATTTGGGGATCTTGGGAGGCCCGGAGCTTGTGTGCGCGCGCAATTCAGCTACTACTAATATTTTCGGACAGGACTAGGCGACCCCCGGGGGATCTTTCCGTCCGATCCCCCGGGTCGCCAGCCCGACACGTGTCCTCTAAAAATAGGCTAATCCCGCTTTTGCTACAAAACTCCCGTTTTTGCTACAAATCGTCCCGCTTTTGCTGCATTGTAGCAAAAAACGGTTCGTGCACAGAACATGAAAGGAAAATTCTGGCATCGCCGGAGACCTCACCGGATACCTCGCCGGAAACGTGGTAACAAAAAGTTTATGCTATTGTAGCAACAAAAAAGTTCGATTGTAGCAAAATCAACTTCGCCGGAGACATCGCCGGAGACTCTCGCCGGAAACATCGCCGGAGACCTCGCCGGAGATATAGTAGCAAATTTTTTGATCTATTGTAGCAAAACCAGATAACAATAATAGCAAAAATAAAGTTATATTGCAGCAACATCGTAAAAATTCTTGCGGCAAGGTTCTCCGATTAGACTCCGCCGGTAGCATCAGTGCATGCCGATTGTAGCACCTATAGCATAGGTCGGTAGCATCAAAAAAGAAAAAATTGCTACAAATGCACCTCGTGAAGAAAAGATTGCAGCATTTGAAGAAGGAAATTTGCTACAGAAATATAAGAGGATTTGCATAAAGAGAGAATTTTTTTGCTACAACTGTTTCCAAAATTTGCACCACACCGAAAATTTGCATCACCCCGTGAAAAAAAATTGCAGGATGTGAGAAAAGAAATTTGCTACAATACTTATGTGCATTTGCATTCTGAGAGGATAATTGCTACAAACGCTAGAAGGATTTGTATCAAAAGTAAAAAAAAAATTGCTACAAAACTTGCAAACATTTGCACAAAAAATCAAGAAAAAAATGTATGAACAAAAGATAATTGCCAAATGATATGTGCATTTGCATCAAAAGAGAAACAATTGTGCTACAAACCTTCGTAAAATTTGCTCCAAAACAAGAAAAAAAGACGCAAAGACATCAAACAAAATTTGCTCTACAGGAGCACCACGGCCCGTCATGGCAGCACCGCCGCTAACGCCAACGGGCGGTAGCACCGACATCCCCATGGCAGCACCGCCCCTGAGGTCTACCAGCAAGGCGGCGCGCCGCCAGTAGCATCTCCGTCCTCCGCACGGAGCTCCTCCCCGCACCAGCCCTTGGCGAGGGGAAGGACGAGATGGCGCTGGAGGCAGCGAGGTCGTGGGCGGCGACCGTGCTCCCGCCAGACCTGGCCGCGCTTGCCTCCACCGCCGCCGCGCTCGTGGCGGGGCTGGTCATCCCCGTCGTCGGGTTCCGATCCAGCGGGGCAGGCAGGCCAAGCCGCCCGCGGCCCCGCTCCGCCCGCCGCCCGTTAAGGTCCGTGAGGACGCGGACGTCGACAACGGCCGCAAGTGCGTCGCCTCCACGCGCGATTCTATTGGGTCGAGCTCTCATGGTGTTGGGGCGGCACTCCTGCGTGCGTTGACTGGGGAAGTATGGAGTAGGGGAGACGAATGTGAATGGATAAGAAATAAAAGGAGGAGAACGCTCCACGCAAGGGACGCGTGGCGTCACCAGGAGGCGGAGGATCGCGAGACACCGATCCCCCGGATGATTACTATACTTTTCCTATTGTTTATCAGTCGCATTGCTTCTATACAAATTCCGAGGGCTGGGCGAGAAACCGGCAGCATCTTTGTTCTTGTGCGCCAGCATACATCCATCATGTGCGTAGTATTTGATTTAGAAAAGCTCGCCTTTTTATTTGTCTGAATCCTCCCTCTCCTTTGGCCAGCCAGTCAGGTTTGTCATTTGTTACTTGCCTCTCGATTCGTCGGCCATGCACTGCACGCGCACACATTTTACCGGAGCAAGCACCGGACAGTTGATGGTTCTGGACTCCTGGTAGAGCTAGCTTTGATTCGCAGTGGTTTAAGGGCGGCTAGATGTTTGTCTCTGTCAACGATTGCCATCCAGTCCCTTTCCCATGGAATCTGTTGATGCCGTGTGCTTAATGTGCTCATGCAGTTCATCCACTTGGAAATACCCTTCTGCTTTCTGTTCTTTTGTCTCTCTTATCCAATTTACCCTCCTATCTGGGATGCATTTACACAGCATGGTGTTGATGGTTGTTAGATTAGTACCATTGCGGTATCTCTGAAATTATTGTATAGCGATTCACCTTTGAGGATGTCGAAATCTGCATTTTGCAAATGTAAACTACATGTCACTGCCATATTTCTGAACAATTTCTGAAATGATATGCTGATTCACCCCATTGGATGTCATCAGCTGCATTTTGCGAGTGTACAGTACATCCTTCTTTGCGCTACTCTACTTGTGGCAAAAGCCATCTATACAGATTGGCAACCTTATGCTGAGCGGGTCTAGGTTCCCTGCTGAGATAATTTATAGGATACCATGCCAACATGTTCAGGGTACAATGCGATACCGTGTGGCTTCACTTCTAAGATTCATTCAAGCACTTGAATGCAATAAATTTAGCTTGATATTGGTGGCAAGGACCAAAAGATTTAATTTCTTTACCAGTTGGTTTCTCCCCTTTATGCCCACTTTGCAGTTTTGTCAGTTCTTGCATGTCTATCACCATGTTGTCGGATTGTCACAGTCGTTTCTTTATGCAGATCTGGACGCGGTTCTGAAACTTTCGCAGGTGGCAGATTGCCCTCTGTGGCTGCGTTGAATAGGATTATGAGATATCACTGGCTTGACTAACAATATTTTTATGGGAAGAGGAAAAGAAAAGCTCCATAAGCATCCCTCTGGTCGTCTGATTGAGTCCCTTAAAATGGAGAGGGTTAGGACTATTCTGACTCATAGATACCCGTACCCACATGAGCACTCAGGACATTTCATGATTGCCGTGATCGTTGGCTGGCTTTTCCTCATTTCATCAGATAACCTGCAAACCCTTATAATGAAGTTGGACAAGAATTTCAAATGGTGGTCCATGTATGCCTGCTTGATTGGTTTCTTCTATTTCTTCTCATCGCCGTTTATTAGGAAGACTATCAAGCCAAGCTACTCAAACTTTAGTCGTTGGTAAGCACTATACATGGAGCCTGTGAAAAGATAATTTTTAGTTAAGTAAGATGTACTGGTTTCCTGAGGCTCTTTCTGAATGCAGGTATATTGCCTGGATATTCTTGGCAGCACTGTACCATCTCCCTAGTTTTCAGTCAATGGGGTTGGATATGAGGATGAATCTTTCTCTCTTCCTCAGCATTTATATTTCCTCTCTAATTTTCTTGATTGTCTTTCACGTCATTTTTCTCGGACTCTGGTATTTGGGTCTTGTTTCTCGCATGGCAGTTCGATTCATTCCCTCTTTCTCTCGTTTGCTCTCGATCAATTCCAACAGCCACTATATAATTACAGGCAACGTGTGTTTATTAACACATTGTCACTATGAAACTATAACAACGTGTAGTTGGCTGGCACGTTAACACGAAATAGATGGCAGCGTACACTCCACCACACGACATGTCGGAGACAGCCGTGAGATGTCGCAGTTGGCTACTAAGACTGACATTTCATAATGCCACATGACCAGGTTTTAGTATCCAAGGGCGCAGATGGTTTAGTCTAGTATCCCATGTATGCTGCTGAAGTCTGTCTAACGTATAATCTTTAATTTCTTTTCTCCAAAATTGTATTTGTTGGTAATAGGAAGATTACCAAATTAATAGTTCTATAATGACACTGTATTAACTTTAACTTGTTGCAGTATATGCACTGAGTAATGAGTGTTCATACAAGCTCGGTTTCTGGTCATCTATCTGCATTGTAATTAGAAAGGTATAACTCATATATAAGGTATAGTCTTAAAGTTTATTTTTCTGTTGTGTGCTAAATACGTCCAGCAGTGTGCTTGATCTATCTGCTTACTTCCTCTTTATATGGTCGCATCTAAAACTGACTGATTGTTGGGCTTTTAGTTTATTTCTTCTTATCCTCACATCTGTAACTTTTTTTATGTTTCCATTGACATGCGTCCCTGGACCCTGCACTCCTCCGTAATATACAGGCATAACGACAACTTAATTCCACTGACCCTTTACAAAGACAATGACCCACCATTGTCATGGTCCTCATACAGGTAAATGCTGCAATACTCCAAGTCAAACGAATATTCTTTGTTAAACATCACATTCTGTATGTACTATTATTTTCTGAAAAGTGGACGAATAGACCAGCTACCAACTTGAAGGTGTGTACATTCAGTGCAACTGCCAGTTAGGATATATGTTTGGACTTTCTGTGTTTACAAAACTCATTTCAGATCACTGGTACCAAGTTTGCTCCTGTAGAATGAATGAATGATATTAACCTGATACATGATATGTCGTCACTTTCTACTGCTAGGGAGAGCTAGAGTCTTACAACATGTTGAAAACAAAATGTAGTTCTGAAACCAGCAAGTGGGATAAGTGATCTCCTGCAACTATAATGGAAATGTGATATAGCCCCTGAATTCTCGTTCTATCATTTCACTCATGTTGCACTCAATGTTACACTGCTTTTACAACTGTAATATTGTCAAGAAAGTGACGAGGACATGGTTCTGCCTTTTGTGTTTCATGTATCTATTGTCATACATTTTTTAAATGTACCGCTCTTATGCATCTTCTGAAGGAAAATTTGGATCTGGGGTATAGTAGAATTCATTTTGTTGCCCATGTTATTTTTATTTTTTTCTCAATTTCTCCTTGCTAGGAATTTTAATCAAGTTAGTAAGCACGAAAAGTACAATAATGTGATCTCCATGGTCATATTTGTGTGGCACAAAATCAGTTCAAATGACCAAAATCATCTAATGGAATGACTGAACCTAAGACAAGGTCCACCTAGTTTTTATTATATGAAACTCTTGACTGCACCTCTCTCGCTAAGGTTAACTCTATGCTGATGATGATTGCGTTGAACGATTGGCCTCATAATTAGGAAATTAATATACTGGTGTTTAGTATTCAAGCATGCTAGTTTGGTTTCTGAGTTAATATGCATTATTTGGATTCGTATAAGTGTTGCGCATCAGTTTTATGTGAGTTGTTATCTCTGGTCATATTTAGTTGTTGTCCCTGCAGCGACAAGACACGGGCCTGCACTGCGACGACATGGACAACGGGCTGCCGCGGCGACGACGTCGACACGGGATGCTGTGGCGACATAGAACAGCGGCGACATCGACATGATCTGTTGTAGCACTTGACATCATATATATACTAGATGGATGAAATGTATGTATATTGGACGTATGGATTAAACTTGTATGAGTTTTGGATGTATACTATTGAGGAAAGTCAAATATACGGATGTTTATTCTACTTTATTTAGTTGCTAAATATTTAATAGCAGCGTGCGAAGTAGGAACACGTTGCTAGTATAATCGGTATTAGCAACGTGTGAGAGGAACAACACATTGCTAGTAACTTTTTTACTGGCAACGCTTGCTAAAACGTTGCAGCTACAAATAGCACCAGCGTGACTATAGCAACGTGTGCCCACACGTTGCCAATGGGCTAAAGTAGCACGTTGCCAAATTAAAAAAAAAAGTAGCACGTTGCCAATTAGCTATTTCCTACCAATGGAACAACCTCCACAGCCAAGTACCGTAGTGGATCGGACGCAGCAGCAGAGCAAACTAGTCCCCGTCCTAATAGGGTCCGTTCTGGACCATGAAGCTCGCCGCCACGCTGCAACAGGAGTCGCCGTCACCGCTGCCCCTACAACCTCTACCTCACCGTCAAACTGCAGAACACATCTCGGAGCAGGGTGGGCCGCCCGGTCCTAGATGGGGACCGTCGGGCTCAGTCTAGGCCGCAGAGCCCAGCCGCCACTGCCCCGTGTGCATCGCACTTCTGGACTGTGCCGCCCCGCTGCAGTCGAGCTCCGCCGCCGAAACGCCACGGTCGCGGGAGGGGAGGAGAGAGGTCACGGGAGGGGAGCACCGTGGTCGTGCAACGGTGTGTGCCTCACTCCTAACAAATCTGCCAAGCCTATCTGCTAGTATTATTACAGCAACTAACACATGGATGCTGCTCCAGTCAGACCGCACATATCACCAATATATTAGTTTTTTTACCCGCAATGGGTGCCTGGTAATCTACGAATTGGTCCTCCTCCATTGCATTGGGCGATTTATAGTTTACTAGTGACTGTTGTTTTCGCCTTATATGATTGTGCTATTTTGGACTTTTTCTTGTTGTGTTCATCTTTGTTATGCAAAGGCCATGTGTAATTCTCGAATCTCTTGAGCAATAAACGGCTCTCTACCGGAAAAATAATATGTGTAGCTTCTTGCCAACCAGGTCTCATAATTAAAGTACACATAATTCCACAAAACAGAAAAAACTACTGCATAGGTACATGTGCAGGAGCATCAAACACCTAGTACAGTGTATATATGCTTCATAAAGGCAGGTACAGACTCCGTACAAACAAATATAGGGCTTTGTGTCGTAGAAGAAGAGACGTGAATCGACTCTGAATAGATTGGAGCGCCAGATCGATACTGTTCCGGATGCTCTGCCCGCCTAGACGGACAGTCTGGCTGTTCCTCGTACACATGTTTCGATCCTAGACGAAAAAGGAACACCACACTTGGAGCCAAGATTGAGAGCCATGGCATCAAGTTGCATCAAAAAGAAGCCTCAATCAGGATTCAACAGAGGCATGGGCAGCGTCAATTCCTGTGCAACAAGTATAAGGAGATCAACCAAGAGGCGTGCTGAGTTAATGTATATTTTCATAATTATTTAGTTCAGAATAAACTTAGAATTCATGTAGAATAGGCAAACATAATAGAGCTCATTGATTCGTGAAGAAACACGGGCAAAATGCTATAGGCCATATGCTTAAGTATCAGGTTCGGATTTGTGGAGATAACTAACGATGTATACTCAACTGGCTAAGACGCTCAAAAGGTTATGAGCTACATGCATGGTAATCTCTCGGATCAAGAATTTAATTCTTTTACATTTAAAAAGTTACAGCATTTGGAACCAAGATCACATCGAAAAGAAAGAGTCTATATTAACCGTACAAGCTCAAGTGGGTATTTTCTAGGCATGTACAAGCTCAAGTGGTTAGAGATCTTACAATGGGTTTGAATATTTCGTTAGCTCACTCAACTCAGAACGCGTCAGTCCGTTCTTTACCAAGGGCTGCTCCTGTTAAGCTTAGGGCAGCCAAATATGTACACATGTTGCATGGATGAGAGAGCATGGAAGTCTCCAATGGACGATAATTTAGGGCAGTACCAGAGAACCACATTCTTGAGATTGTTTGTGCTGATCGAGTTCAATAGAATGGACTCCAAGTTGACACATCTTTCCAAATGCAAAACGGTGAGAGAGGTGAGATTCTCCAAGCAGCCCGCCTTTATTGACTTGTCAAACTCATTGTTGTGGATAATATAGAGTTGTTGAAGTGAATGGGGCAAAATCATTTCTGTTGGACATACCAAACCCCAGCAGTTCTTGATCTTCAAATATGTGAGACAATCAAACCCTCCAAATTTGTGAACAGGTAGTGATTCTATATCTACACATTGTTCAAGCTGAATCGACTGGATGCATGGCAAATATTCTGGGGACAAGCACTGGTCAAGATTTTTCAGCTTGTCGCACTTGGAAAAACAAAGACTGGTGAGGCTTCTAAAGGGAAGACGTGCATTGTAATTAATGCTGTTGATGCTAGCTTGATGTGTACTATCAGCTGAAGTTCCAGGCGCTTCAGTATCCAGCGTCCTCTGTAGATCAAACCTGTTAAATTCAGAACTCCTGCTAATATGCAGAGTTCTTAAAGCAGGTAGGTCTCCTTGCTTGAACCAAGTTGGAGGAAAGCTATCACCCTTAAATTGATCAATTCTAAGACTTTCAATGCTGGAAGGAGGACGCAAGCCTTCTAGAACTTCGGTTTCAGTACGGCTTCTCAAGGTGCCGAAGCCAAACCCCAGGTATAATTCCTTGAGTTATTGTTTGTCAATAAGCCTTGCCCCAGCAGCTTCTTCTGTACTTTGTACATTAATCAAAGAATGGATACATAGATTACCAGTAAGATGATGCATGCCCTTCAACTCACCAATCCTGCGCCCATCCCTTCTTGCAACTGTAAATTTCTTCAAGTTCTGTAGACATGACATATTTCACAGTGCCACCCAAAATGCAATTATCTCAGCTCTTTCAAAGCTGTAATCTTTCGGAAACATAGAGCAAACTGCAAAACATCTCTTGAGTTCACATGGGAGATACAGGTAGCTCAGCTGAAGCGCTGGTAATATCTCATTCTCTTCATGTGCTAGCTGCCATAATTCGCTGCTCTGTATGTTTCTCCAATTTTGCTGAGTGAGCTCCATATTCAGTAAACGTTCAAGAGTTTTGGCAGCTAAAGGAGACCCACACAATCTACAAGCAATGCTACGACCAATGTCTTGCAGCTGAGGATATGACTCTGGGTTATGTCCACTGAATGCACATTCCTTGAAAAACTTCCAAAATATATCAGTCGGTAGGCCTTCAAGTTTGATGGGATTAACGGTGCTGACAAGCTTCGCAACCTTCGGAAATCTTGTAGTCAACAAGATCATGCTGCCATTAAGTCCATACCTGAGTGGTGCAAAGAATGCCTCCCATTCGGTCTTAGCAATCGGCCACACATCATCCAAAACCAAAATAAACTTTTGTTCTGCGAGCTGCTCCTTCAGTTCCACTTGAAGAGCATCTAAACTGCTCGAAGAATCAACTTTGCCCCCAGAAATGGATTCGATGATCTCTCTTGTTATCCTTCCCTTGTCAAAGATATCAGAAACACATACCCACAGCCGCACATCAAAGTAGGTTTTCACCCTTGTATCACTGTAGATGTATTGAGCCAAGGTAGTCTTCCCCACCCCGCCAATGCCAACTATCGGCAAGATGGGGACATGGCCAGTACAGCCCTTAATGTTGGTGGAAACACCCCTGCTAGTCTCTCCTTTTAGGCGCTTAGCACCTCTGGATGTAGATGCAATTGCGCCCATGTCTATTTCTGCTGTTTTCTTTCCAGCGACCTTCGCAGATCTGGTGAGTGGCACACCCAATAGCTTGATGGCACGGTGATCAATGCAATATAGAGGGGTTTGTCGTTCTTTCCACAGGGACTAGGCGACAAGTATCGAGGTTCGGCTAAAGCTAGATCACAATATATGGGTGGAATTACAGGAATTTAAATGCTGTCTTTTTGTATTTTTCGATTTAGGAATTAACACTAAACATAGCGACGAATTATTAAAAGGCACACAAGTACTAGCTGACAACTAAGACAGGGAAGAAGCAAAACGTGCACATATATAGCTGACAAAAACAATTACAAACTCGCACACAACTAACAGGAACGGACAATCACAACACAAGCTGAGAGCACAATGATTATGAACTAGTACGTACAGCAAAATAAATGACCAATTTTAGCAAGCACAACAAATAAGAACAAGGGCACTGATCACAAATAGTACTACTAGTCTACAGGAACAATCTAAATGGACTGAACAAATCACGTTACAGCACAGAACCGTATTAACAAGTAGATTAACTAGTACACATGCAAGCACAAATATTTATTCAGAACTCACTACAGCTCACGTACAGATCCAACACGTACAAATCACTAGTTCGCAAGGAAATTTGCAGAAATTAAAGAGAGAGAGAGAATCGAATGGGATCACAATCCCCAGGGAATCTTCCGGTCGTTGAGGAGCAGCAGGAGGGCGTTGGTGTTGAAGAGCAGCAGCACTTGGAGATGGGGAAGAAGGTGCAGCAGACTTCGGAGCAGGTCGTCGTCGTCGTCTTCGCTGGTTCAAGTCGTTGAGGACTTGGAGACGTCCGGCCGGCAAGGGTTGAGGAAGAGCAGCAAGTTGGGAGGCTAGGGAAGAGCAGCAATTGGGGGCTAGGGAAGAACAGAAGGTCGTCGGCGTCCCTGGCGTCCTGGAGGCGGTGCAAATCAGAGCTTGTGGAGCGGCGGAGCGATGGTGGCGCGGAGGTGCAACAGCTGGTGGCTTGGTGGCGCAGAGGCGCGCCGCCACGCCTGGCCTGGCCGCGGCGGCGGCCGGTGGTGGAGAAGATGGGGATTAGGATAGAACGCCAGGCCTGCCTTCGATTGGAGCTGCTGGCCTCTTTTTCTCCTCGATCTGATCCGGTTCTTTTGCATCTTGGTCCCTCCTCTTCTATTCTTTCTCCACAAGAAGGTCCTTGCTATTTTGTTCAGGCCCTTTCCTCACTAAGCACAAGTTTCCAGCAGATCCTTGCTCAGCTTTTGTGTAGATTTTTGGTGCCTTTGCGCACCAATCCTGTAATTATGAAAGCAAGGCTATAAAATATCTCATGTAATGAATATAGCATCTTAATTATATTTTCAGTGGCATAATTAATCAAGAAAGATTCAAATGTGAGTGAATTATGCTAGTAATCATGCTTGCAATTTAGATACAAATGCCACTGATCACACGGTCCCGTTCATTGTCACGTCCAATGGTCACACCCAGTCTTTCAATCACTAGATCCCGCTCTTCATCACGACCGTGTACTATCGGCACGACTATCACTGAACTTGTCTCTGGCATAAATGGCTTGCCTAGCTGTGTAGGCTCGACATCTAATCCCATGAGCTTGAGTGCTGCCTCGGTGCGAGACACAACCATGTCAAGCTCACTCTGGGCCTCCTTCAATCTTGTTTTGCTACTAGTAAGAAAACTCTTTGCAAGATTATAGGAGGAATCGACAAGTTGACCTGCTCTGTTTCGCTCGATGGCCTCCAACTTCTGTCGGAGCTCCTGATCATCAAACTCGCGCAGAAGGTCCTCCGCATCACAGGTGGTATCCTTGAGCCGTGAGAGCAAGAGAGCCAGGTTCTTGTCCTTGAATCTTCCCCACTCGCCCCGATTGATGAGGATGTGAGCTTTGGGCAAGCTGCTCCGGAGACGGGACAAGTCATTACTCAGCTGGATCGCTTCGAAGAAGCTGGTCCCGGCCGAGATGATCCATTGCAAGGCCTCCATGATCGCCCTCTTCCTTGGCTACTACAGATTTTGCTGTGATGATCGAGTGCGAGGATGGGGTATGGAAGGAGATTGATTCTATGGCATTAGGCGTACAACTGAGGGGCAAGAGGTGAGTAAACAATACTACAAGGACTCTGTAGTGCTGCACCAGTTAGACTATTTATTACCATGGGAAATTTCGTGCTCATTTCATGTACAGCACGTTAGAATATTTTTTTTGTTCCAAAACCCAAAAAAATGTTATAAACATACAAGTTTAGGTCAATGGATGCAAAAGATGCTGAGGCACGGATAGCACCTCGCTGTCAGCAGACTTATTGTCTAATGTTAAAATAAGATGCTACGGTTGCTACCCATGTTCATGTGTTTGTATTATTCATTTGCCAACTATAGCGATGCATGAACTTATAGAAGAGAGGAAAAAACATTAAGGAACTCACCTCTTGATCGCTTCAAAATCGACTTCTTGGTTGTTTGAAAAAGCTGGTCCACATGGATATGATCCATGCCCGGTATACGAGTGACCGATCATGAAGGAGATTCACTAGTGAGAAGTGTAGAATAATATAGCAGCAATAACTGAAGTAAACTATCCTCTAGGGACGCTGTCTTCCTATGCCTAATATAAGCCAATTGGAGCACCAGCTCATGTGTGTCGTCCTGTTGTCAACCAAGTCAGAGTATTCTTTTATTCCGAGCATTGAGAAATTTCACACAAGTGTCCTGTTGAGTACAAGGTTAGGTGAAAGATGTAGACAGGGAGTAAGTTTGCATATAATCTCGCGATCTGCAAAGACGCAGAAACAACCGGAAGAATTTATAGCTTAAAAGCACACAGTCGCGAACCTTCTGGCGTCAGGACCAACTTGCCTTCTCAATTTTCAACTTGTGCAAAATAAACGGCCATCCAGGCAGTCCACTGTGCTGCCCGTTCCTCGATTGACAGTAACTAAAAGGGCTAGTAATTATCAATCACTTACTTAACTCACAACTTCGCAGCTGGTCTAATCTCTTTGGATTCTGGGCGGCCTTCATACTCACCAGACCTAGAAAATGCGTGGTCCTAGCAA
This sequence comes from Poa pratensis, assembly GCA_947311845.1. Taxonomy (NCBI): domain Eukaryota; kingdom Viridiplantae; phylum Streptophyta; class Magnoliopsida; order Poales; family Poaceae; genus Poa; species Poa pratensis. The sequence continues at coordinate 2,406,970 of CAMZMU010000096.1, forward strand.
TAACAAGTATTTACGGAACCCAGTTTATTTATCTATCTTTGTATCTATTTATAATTATTACAAAGCAAAACCACACTAACATACATTAGTTATTTTCTACATCAACATGCAAGCTCTCCACATCGTCCATTCTTTTATCCAGTCGATTGTCCATGTCATTACCCATTACCCACTAATATTAATTAATTAATTAATTATAGTATATTATACATGCAATTTATCCGTGTAATCTTTTTTAGCCATACGTTCATATCACCATTATTTGTAGTCAAATACAAAACAATTTTACGCCAATTAAATAAAACAATTGTGGGAGTTTTGCAATTTTTGGAAACAATTTTATTTACACAAAGTTCTTAATAAAAAATTCCGCTGCAACGTGCGGGATATTTTTATAGTAGTTCATATAGTTAATACCCGTTGGAGGGGCCAACAGAAATGAGCAACTATATTCTCAGGCGGTCGCAACTCAATACATGTATATGTGTGTTAAAGTGCAAGAAACCCAGTATATAATGGGGATATATAAAAAAGTGCAATAAATCTTTGATATGTTTATGTTGATCAATTTCAGTAGAATTTACTCCACGTCGGTACATCATTTCAAACAAAAATAGGTGGGATAAGTGAGGTTGAGATTAAGCGCGTGCATCCGGATTGTGTTCTTTATATTAGTATTTTTACAGTTCCATATTTTTCTTTATTTTAATATTTTCTACGTAATAGGGATATGTTGGGCATCCGCTAATATGATAGGTTCCACATTAGTTTTGATTTGTTTTCTGGGGCTATTTTTTCTTTCACTTAGGCTAAACATGTGTTCGACTAGTAGTCATCATTTTTTTCAATGTGTACTATTTTTTCTCTTAGTCTTAAATTCTTGTTCCATCGGTATTGTCACTTAATTCCACCATCACTTAATTGTGTGCCGTTGTTCCAAATTTGTGTCCTAAATGTAGTCATGATTCATTTCATGGTGCTTAGTTTATAGTTCCATATGTGCTAAGCTTTTAATTCATATGGTCTAAACTTTTGTTCCATTTGAAATGTGATTTCGTTCTCCTAAACTATTTATGCAAGTTCTATTTGTCAGGATCGGATAAGAAAAAGAGTTTTAGTTTGCTAGCTATGTGAAGACTTGTTCTCATATATGTGTTGAGTTAATATATTCAATGTTTCATAGCACCTTGATATTAATATATTCATTTTTTCATAAAATGATAACCACTGGCTTTTAACTTGTTCACCTTATGTGAGGAGTTAGAAAAATCAATGCAAAATATAATGTTGTGATTCCATCACTTGTTTTTGTGCGCACAATCAATCATCAAATATATGGTGCTAGCTCCTTCCAATGGCATATAGAGGCTTTCTCTTCTTGTGAGTGATTGTTTGAAACCTAAAAACATAAGGAAAGTAGCTCAAATTCATTATGTGGATCTCTTTGCAGCAACGTAGGACATGCATTCACATGATAAATACACTATAACATGTGGTTGCTCAACTCTCAAGTTCGAGACGATCCTTTCACACTTACACTTAGCTGCTACGACCAAGGTCATGACTAGTTTGGCATGCATTTCTGTGTAGGTTGTAATAGAACTGGGATGCACCAGGAATACTGGTTGAACCATAGAAATTTGTGTAAGAGAGAGCTCCCACACCCATCTCACGCCGTGACCCAATGGCGCTGCCACAAACAACGGTGTTGCTCTATCAGCAGAGAGCCTTGACGCCATGCATTCTTTTTCTGCCATCACCAACGCCGGCACCGGGACGCCATACCACCTCTTCCCAATTCTGAAGAGGTCGTCTCTCCTGTCTCCAGAGCAGGCCAGCACCAGCAGTGCCAGACCAGACTACTTGTGCCAGAGCCAAGTGAGACACTGCGCTGGACAGGAGGAGCACGTGCGACGATTTCATGGGTAGTGTGTATACTCTTAAGTAATAAAATCCCTTTATCGAAAAAATGGGTAGTGTGTAGACGTGATTTCGTTCCAGGAATTAAACTTCTTAGACTTAATTTGTGTTTCTTGGTGCTAAAATTTGGTTCCAAGTATACTACTCCCTCCGTCCCAAAATAAGTGTCTCAAGTTTGTCCAAAAATGGATGTATCTAGACACGTTTCATGTATAGATACATCCACTTTTTTGCAAATTTGAGACACTTATTTGTGGACGGAGGGAGTATTTACTATTGGGTTGGAAGTTTTCAGTAAAATAACAACTATATATAGTCATGCTTTTATTCATGTCAATCTAAATTGCCATTCCTCGTGTTGGGGTGATTTGTGCCTCACCGATTTTTTTTTGTTACAGCTGCTATCATTGCTTACTGTTTCGAATCTTATACTAAAATTTTAGCCCATATTATTGGTCGAAGAAGATTTAGGCAGCTTATATTCTCTTGTGGCATGCTGCCATGAGGTACAAGCGAAGTGATGCATCACTTTTACGTCGGTACATAAGACACAATGAGCGTCAAAACTGAAGTACCGCAATTACCAAAGTTCTGAGGGAGGCGGGAAATTGCAAGGGTTTTGTTCGACCATAGTTCTGAGGGACATATAGCACAGATGACAGCTCAACTTTTCTCTTTTATGGGACTACATTTTCAGCGGCGTTGTGATGTCCATGTTATTATGGGGGAACACAATGCTTCACTACTTGAATGCCATTCTTTTTTTGATGGTATCCACGACATAAATTGTATGACGGTTGTGATCCTTTCATTTAGTTTACTGAGAAGTGCTCTCGACATGTGAGTGAGGTAAAGCATGTCAAACTTGTATTTTTGGATCTTCTCTTAGAACACTCATCAATTTGTATGAATAAAACCTGACCTTCATTGGTTGTACATGGCAATGATAGAACTCTATATATTTCTTTTTGAAGGCCTTGTCCGGATATTTTTGTACTTTCAGCAAACGAAAACCTATGATCTAATTACTTTGGTTGTTATATCGAGCGACGATAGTGCATTTCACTGTATCTTTTCAACAGGGGTAGCTCAAGCAAAAAAAAAAAAACCACAACCGGAGTTTTTCCAAAGGAGATGATTGTTTCCTATTGTTGCGAGTCTCCGCCGCTTGCCTTGGTGGCCATGCATTTTTTAATTTCATTTTCATTTCTCCATGTGCATCATTTATTATATAGTGGCAAGCTTGCTATTAAAATATTTCATGTTTCATAAAAACGATAACCATTGGCTAATAACTCGTTCTCGCATATGTGGTGAGTTAGAAAAATCAATGTAAAATATAATTTTCAGATAACCATCTCTTGGTTTTTTGTGCGCACAATAGCTATCAGTGGATATGGTGCTAGCTATTTTCCTTGATATATGGAGGTTTCTGTTCTTGTGAGGGCATGTTTGAAACTTAAGAGACATAAAAGAATAGCTCAAAAATTCATTGTGCGTATCTCTATGCAGTATGCTTTTTTTGGGATGAAGAGTATACATTAATATCGTGCAGATACCAATTAATATCACAATGCAGTATGTACGTAGCCCATGCATTCCCATGTTAAATATACTACAGTACAACATGTAGTTGCCGAACACCTAAGTTCGAGACGATCGTTTACCCTCACGACTCAGGCCACGACTAGTTTGGCATGTGTTTCTGCTCAAATTGTAAGAGAAAACTAGGAGTGTGCGCGCTTGTGGTATAGGAATAGGATGCACCAGGAATGCAGGTTGACCTGTATAGATTTGTGTAAGAGAGCGCTCCCACACCCCCGCTCACGATGCGTTCCATTCGTGCTGACTTACCCGCTGCCGCCGCTCCATCGCCGCAGCTGACCGTAGAGCGTCGTCGCCAACGCCGGCCGGGGTACGCTGGACCTCCTCGTCCCGTGCACGACGTGTGACGAACGTGCTACGCCGGGGGCACGGCTGGTACTCCAGGTGACCAGGTTATCCGGTGGACAGAACAGCTGTGCGTGTGACGCGCTGAGTGATGCACTGCGAGATTTGAAGCAGCATCCAACACGACTACTACATGCCCAAGAATATGCCAATATCACGAGATGGCAAAAAAAACGATGAACGGCCTCTGATCTGCATCTAGTCTAGAGAATAAAACGTGTTTTGTGCTATTCATTGCATGCATACTTGGCAATTTAAAACTGTAAATACAGCAGAAAATAATCCGTAATTAACCACCTTACCAGCTGGAAACCCTTGTGCCGCATTTCGACCAGAACGTGGCCTCAAAATTCGGCGACGAATGGAAAGGAGTAGGTATGGGCTGCAGCCATGGCCGCCGGCCGCGCCAAGCGAGACCAGCATGACTGCATGAGGGCAATCCAATTCCTGCACCTGACAGAGGGTCCCAGTGCACCGTACACACGCAGGCCACAGGTGGAAAGAGAAGACAGACTTTATTTTGATTTGAAAAAATGATTTCCTACCGGGAGGAGGTCGGCGGCGTTTTTGAAAGAAGAAGAGTGCAAGAGAGCACTGATAACTACACGCTGGTGTTGCGAGCACGGGGGCTCGAACCCAGGTGGGCAGTCATGCATCAACCCATGCCTACCATCCCGGCTATGCCGTGGTTCTCACTTTATTTTGATTTCAACAGTACAAGTTTCAGACGTATTTTCAACAGTACAAGTTTCAGACGTATTTAGCTCTTAATAACCGAGCATTGGTTACATATTATCTTTTTACAATAGGGTAGCCACAACTGGAACCGCAAGGTAGCTGATTTCCGTAAGGCTCCGATTTATTTTGGCACCTACGTATGTCCCACAACGTACATGGAAGACCGATGCAAAAACTTACATATATGCAGAAATCATGTTTGCACATCTCAATCTTTTGTGGTTGTTATGTTTGATGCACAAGTGGAATTTTATCTTGCTAGGCGTAGAAGGCGAATTCTTGGAAGCGGGAGACATTGGTAACATATAGATTTCAGATCATTTCAAAAATCATGTATGCAAGGGGAGTTAAGTTTCGGTTTGTCCATGGGCGATTTGTGCTTCTTGACTAACGTCTTGTTGATTACATCCGCTAAGTATAAGATGCAGTATTGTTCCCTGAAGACCTGCACATAGGTCAATCTTGATGGTCCTTTAGCAACGTAAATAGCTTAGGTGACGTCAGCTTGGATGCCACGAGATTGGATCGGTTTGTTCATCTCTCTGGCGTAGGTGGTTCAGTATTAAGCATTAACAGACCTTTGTCCATAATAGGTTTTTACGGGAAACTTTTTATTTATTTTTTATCAAATCATGGGCTCAACCCCACCCCTGGGTGGTATAAATGTGGTGCTCTTGTCCTGCTCATGCAGTGTCCAGTGATTTACTCGTCTCAAAATTTATATTTGAATCACTTAGTGCATATTTGGCGATCACAACAACACGATTTTCATAATATTATAATCATCTTAATCACTAAAGCATGAAATCGTGGTGTTGCCATTTCGTCGAATCTCTACAAGTGTCTGATGCTAGTACCATTTGCTGGTATATAGTGCATTGAAACTATCATGGTCTCATGTTTTCTTTAAAATATGTGCAAGTCCCATAGCAAGCAATCCTATAAGGAAAATATTGTTGTTCAACTCACACCCTGCTCATTATTATTCTAAATTGCAACACACATATCTTAAGATCATGGCTAATGGTATAGCTAATCTATGGACATATAGGGCTATCATGTCATCTATAGCCATAATTTATAGTCACTCATATAGTAAGGTAGCCTAGGTTGTAAAGTTGGCTTTTAGATTTTTACGTGTACAACCTTCTCTCCATCTATTTCTCCATATCTATTTGCCTAGAAGCACGTGTAAAGACACTAGTGGAAACAGGGCCTTTGGTGGAGAGGGGTGTTGGGCTCTAGTCCCGGGCGTGGTTCGAACCCGGACTAGAGGAGGGAACTAGTACTGCTCTGACGCTGCGCAGGTCGGGTCCCGGGTCATAGGGCACCTCTAGTTCCGGGCCGTGATACAGCCCGGGACTGAGGCAGTCAGCGGCAAGGTGGAGACAGGAGGGTGGACCTTTCGTCCCGGGTCGTGGTACAGCCCGGGACTAGAGGTCCCGCTATATCATCTCCCACCCCGGGCCAGCCACCATTTTTGAACTCTCAAGCTCATCTTCATTGTTTCCTCTCTCAAGCTCAAGTGTAGCCCCATTTTTTTCCAAGATTTGTTAAGATAGACGGCACCCATCTCTCCAAGGGTTAGCAACACTTGATCCTTTCACCCGGCGGCCGAATTTTAGCCATTTCCATACAAGTTTAGCTCATTTCATTTTTGTAGTGCTACCTAGGTGTTTGATGAAATGTCTAAGCTAGGTAGTTCATTTTTTTTATGTATTTTGAACTCAAATTAATTTATGATTTGTGGATTTTAGTGTCGTCTCAGTCCTCACCGCCGTCGATAGCCCCCGCCGTCCCGTGAGCGGCACCACCTCGGTGAGCCTCTTTTTTTATCTTTTATTTTACAAAATTACTTGTATGATTTGAATGCATAATTATTTTTCTTAGATAATTTTCTTATATTTTTTTATATGTATAGTGTCATGGTTTTGATATCCGTCCCCGTCAGCCCTCGTCCGGTCTATGATTCGGATGTGGTATATTTTTATCACTATTTATTTTGTTTCGTGTTTATAACAATCACGCCGACCAACTTGACGTAGATATATTTTTATTTAGGAGGTAGTTGAACCGGAAATTCCAGCCGATCCTATTGTCAAGTATTTTAAAAAAGAAAACGACGATTTGAAAGCAAAATTGAAGATAAGTGAAGATCTTCGTCTCCAATGCCTAGAAGAGAAGATGGTATTGGACTTGAAGATTTCCAACATCGATGATGCTCACGGGGTCGTCGTCGCAGTTCACGAGATGAAGATGGAGGCAATGCGCTTGAAGCTTAAAAAGATTAGAAAATATGTCATTAGTCAAGAGGCTTGGTATCATTATGCTGTTGGTTCAATAATTATCTTAGTTGCGATTCTGATCGCATTTGTTGTTGTATTTAAATTCTTTAGATAGTTGTATTCTAGTTTCAATTAATTTATGTTTTATGGGAACTATGTACTACATTTGGTCACTACTCTAATTTGGTTTTAATGTGATGAACTTGTATTAATGAATATGGTATGTTTCCTATTATGTTGGTTTATCGTAATGGGTTTTAGCGGTGATTTGCAGATGAGTCATCCATGGATGTACGTTGACCGACGCTCTAAAGAGTACATGGATTGCGTGCAATCTTTTCTCAATGTGGCTAAGGATAACAAGGGGCCGAATGGTTTTATGTGTTGTCCATGCAGTAAATGTCGGAATGAGAAGGATTACTCTAACACAGACAAAATTCACCTCCACCTGATAACTTCTGGTTTCATGCCCGGCTATAATTGTTGGACCAAGCACGGAGAAAAAATGGTTATGATGGAAGACAACGAAAAAGAAGAGAACGATGACAACTACATGTACCCTGAATACGATGGTAACCCAACAGGGGAAGCTGATGATGAAGAGGTACCAGATGATCCCATCATACATGATGATTTACGTGGGGTCATCGTTGATGCACATACCCTGGCAGAAACTACACTTGAGAAGTTGAAGTTGGAGCGCATGTTAGAGGATCACAAAACAAAGTTGTACCCAACTTGCGAAGATGGCAACACAAAGCTCGGTCCCACACTGGAATTATTGCAATGGAAGGCAGCAAATGGTTTATCTGACAAGGGATTTGGGAGTTTACTGAAAATAGTGAAGGACAAGCTGCCGGCTGGTAACGAATTGCCTGAGAGTGCCTATGAAGCAAAGAAGATTATCTGCCCTCTAGTATTAGATGTGCAAAAGATACATGCATGCATTAATGACTGCATCCTCTACCGCGGTGAGAAGTACGAGAATTTGAATGAATGCCCGGTATGCGGTGCATTGCGGTATAAGATCAGAGCAGATGACCCTGGTGATGTTGAGGGACAACTTATCAAAGTACATAACAGATTCATTGAAAACAACACTCCTGCTCATGAATGCCTTGTTAGTTTCGGGATTCCACAACTTATATCCTTTTACACCCAAACCATAACCAATGAAAACAGACTTAACAGCTCTCGGATCTAATTTCCCATTATCAACATGAGCATAAGCAGTGCAACCGAAAACTTTAAGCTGTGAATAATCAGCAGGAGTACCTGACCATACCTCCATAGGTGTTTTGTTGTCGAGCGGAATAGATGGTGACCTGTTTAACAAGTAACAGGCGGTGGCAGCCGCCTCAGCCCAGAAACGCTTACTCATGCGAGCGTTGGAGATCATGCAGCGAGCCTTGGACATGACTGTCCTGTTCATCCGCTCCGCTACACCATTCTGCTGAGGCGTGTATGTGATGGTGAGGTGCCTGACAATTCCTTCTGTTCTGCAAAAATCATTAAAAGCATTCGAACAAAATTCACATTGTCAGTACGAAGTATTTTCACCTTCCTCTCTGTTTGCCTTTCTATCATAGCTTTCCACTCCTTAAAAGCAGCAAACGAATCATCCTTATTTTTCATGAAATAAGGCCAGACTCTTTTAGAGTAATCATCAATAATAGTAAGCATATAATGAGCACCACCATAAGAGGGCTTACGTGACGGCCCCCAAACATCAGCATGTACATAATCAAGTGTACCTTTGGTGGTATGAACGGAAGCATTGAACTTAACTCTCGTGTGCTTACCGAATATGCAATGTTCACAGAATTGCACCTTTCCCAAACTGCAGTCTTGCAGCAACTCTCTCTTGATCAATTCTGCCATACCAAGTTCACTCATGTGTCCAAGACGCTTATGCCAGAGGTTAGTTTACTTGAATCATCATGAGAAATAGCAGCAACAGTACCAGATAAAGTGCTACCTCTAAGAACATATAACTTAGCAGAATTTATATCACCAACCATAACAATGAGAGAACCTTTTGATACCTTCAGAAGTCTGTTTCCGCCGGTATACTTGTACCCGTCACAATCAAGGGTACTGAGTGAGATCAAATTTCTCGCCATGGTTGGTATGTGTTTCACGCCCGTCAACGTGCGTGTCATGCCATCATGTGTCTTGATCTGAACAGATCCAACGCCAGCAATGGTGCATTGCTAGTCGTTCCCCACACGCACGAAGTCTCCAGTCTGCACTAACTCATAAGAACTGAACCAATCTTTGTTACAGCAAATATGAAAAGAACATGCAGTATCTAGAATCCACTCATCCTGGCAAGAAACACATGCAGCTAAAACAGCTAGGCATTCGCCATCAGAACTACCATCAACAACAGCAGCCTCACCGGTATCATTACCTTCATAATTATTTTTCGGTTGGTAAGTACATTTTCTTTTCTCCTTGTTCTACAGCTTCCAGCAATCATCGATGTTGTGATTACTCTTCTTACAATACTTGCAGAACTTGTCACGACCTTTAGACTTTGAGCGACCTCTGTCGCCCTTGCTCTTGTCTCTGTTGTTGTAGTTGTAGTTGTTGTCTCGCTGCTGAGGCATGCCTCGGACCTCCAAAGCATCACCCTTGGAAGATGACGACTCCTCCTTCTGTACCATACCCTTCATCTTTTCCCTCGTCATGAGGGTCTCATAAACCTCAGCAGTGGTTAGTTCATCACGGCTAAGCAGTATGGTATCACGGAAATTTGCATAGGAATATGGCAGCGAAACTAGAAGTAAAAGTGCAAGATCTTCATCCTCATATTTTACCTCCATCAACACTAGGTCAGAAACGATCTCCTTAAAGATCGATATGTGATTCATTACCGAACCACCTTCTTGCAGCTTGTGCGAGAACAACTTCATCTTCACATGCATCTTGCTGGTGAGATCCTTGGACATGCAGATCGACTCCAGCTTAGCCCACAGCTTGGCTGCGGTTTTCTCCTGTAGTACTTCTTGCAGGATATCATTAGATAGATGAAGTTGAATAAGAGATATAACCTTACGGTCTTTTCTCTTCTCATTGGCGGTCTAGTCGGCCGCCGCCTTGTCGCCGAATTTCTCCAGCGCTTCGTCAAGATCATTGGACTGTGCGAGGATCGCACGCATCTTGACTTGCCATAACGAAAATCTCGTCTTGTAGTCCAGCAACGGTAGATTGAACTTCATCGATGCCATATCTGAAAACAGATCTGAAACACGGGCTCTGATACCACTTGTTACAAAAGATAGCACGGAAACGATGAAGAGCGGAAAGATCAAACCAACGGGGACACGCGATTTAACGTGGAAAAACCTCTCCAAACAAAGGAGAGAAAAAAACCACGGCCCCAGCCAGCAATACTTCACTATATCGGGGTTAGGTTACAAACGTCGTGGGTTTACAATGTGTGGCTTACCCCAACCGGCGGCTTACAAGATGTATTTATAGTGGGCAAATCCTAAGTCGGCTGCAGTTCGACCCGGAAACGATCCGTACGGCCCAAGCCTCCCGGCGACGGGCCTCCACTTCGCTCCGAAATTAGCCGCTCACTTCATATCGTCATATGAATTTGGATCACCATAAAACAACAGAATTAACTCAACAAGGTACTCCGGCGTACCCTGAAGCGCCTGAAGTATCAGCAATCAGTCAACAGAAAGAAAACTTTACTGGCTACATGCCAATCCATGTTTGCGCTGATTACTTTGAAAAGGAGCAACCAAGACGTGATTTTAGTCGTGATGTTTCAGGCTCATCAGGATCTGGAAATGATACTGGAGGCTACATGTCAGACCGACCATATACTAATGATGATGCAGGGGCTGAAAGCAACATGACAGTACCCAGTCAGCGTCCACGTAGGACGGTGTTCTCTCGCATGTCAGTGAAGCCACAACCACATACCCAAGAAACTCCAGGACCTTCACTCAACCAACTGCTCTATTCACTCTCCAAAAGAACTGAACAGTGGAGTAGCAACACTATAAATCCTACAGGAAATGTTTGCAACCAGCTCGTCAGTGAACAGGACATTGACAGACCTTATTCAAGTTATCCTCCTGCTGAACTAGACCTGCCAACTGGAGTAAAAGGAGTAGAAGAAAGTGCAGATCCTCCCTTCCTGAACTTCAAGAGGCGCAGCAAAGCGGCAAGCCTGGATACAGATGTTGGAAACCAAGGTAGTTTTTTTGAAGCGGTCACCGGGGGGGGAGAGAGTCCCCACCTGAATTTTATTGCGTCAAAACAAGTCTTTTAGGTTACAACTGAAAAAGAAGAGATTACAGACGAGAGGTGGTCTCTCCAACTCTGAATGGAGGCTAGCATTAGAGGGTCTTTTATGCGATGAGCCCAGAGAGTAACATCCTCTCTAATGTTCCGAATAATGATCTCGGTTTGACAGGTTTAGCTGTCTGAAAACTAGAGCGTTTCTTGAGTCCCAAATCTTCCACAGCACGGAGGTGAGCGCGAAGGGCCAGCTGTTGGTGGAGAGGCAGTGGTGCTTGTTGTTCTTCCAAAGGTCGATTAAGGCGAAGGAGAGAGGCGGAATCCCTAGCGTTGTCCAGACCTGCGCTGCTGCCGGGCATGTGAAGAACAGGTGCTCTCTGTCCTCGATGACGGTCGGGCATCGGGGGCACTTGTCGGAGTCGATGATGTGGTTGTGGAAGAGGTTCTTTCTCGTGTGCAGCCTGTCGAGGTGGAGGAGCCAGGCGAAGACGCGGATCCGCTGCGGGGCGCCAGACCGCCAGATTGGCGTAGTGGCGTCTGAACGGAGGCTGCTGTGCATCTGCCTGTATGCAGCCCGAGTGGAGAATTTTTCTCCAGTGAGCATCGATCTCTGGTCCGGCATTGCTGTCAAGTGGAAGTCCTGCAAAAGATCAGAAAGCGAGGCGAGTTCTAGCTCGGCTGCACGGGTTAGCCTATTACGCAGGTTGCTTTCGATCCCATCATTCAACACTTCGGAGACAAGGGCTTTTTGTTTGGTGTGGTGGGAGTAGAGGGCTGGGTAAGTAGCTGAAAGTGGTTGGGAGGTGATCCACGTATCATCCCAGAAGAAGGTGGATTGTCCATTGTGGACTTGGCATTGAGTGAGCTGTGAGAGCATAGGTAAATATTTGGTGAGCAGGTTTGTGAGGTAGGATTGGTTTTGGTATGGTGTATGGTGGCATGGGGAGTGTTGCAGGAGCCATGTTTTCCATGGAAGGTCTTCAGCATGCAAGAATTTAAAGCAAAATTTCAACATAAGGCAAATGTTTTGTAAGTGCAGGTTTTTAATTCCTAGGCCTCCACAGTTTTTTGGGGTACAAGCGTTATCCCACGCAACAAGACACTTAGCACCCGAGCAAGAATCATCGTATGACCAGAAGAAGGTCCTACGTCGCTTATCAATTTTCTGGAGGATCATGATGGGGATGATGAGGGAGGACATGTAGTAAGTGGGGAGGCTGTCTAGGACGGCGGCAAGTAGGACAAGCTTGCCTCCTTTGGAGAGCAGGCATGCTTTCCATCCTGCGAGGTACCTGTCGATGCGATCTAGCAGAGGTTGAAAAGCGGAAGGGGGTAGTTTGATGGGCGAAAGTGGGAGTCCAAGATAGGTTTGGGGGAAGGCGGAAATTGGTGTGCCTAGAATGTTAGCAATTTCTTGGGTTAGGGCTTGGGAGGTGTGGATGGGTACGAAGGTCGTTTTGTGGTAGTTAATAGTGAGACCAGTGGCAGCGGCGAAATCATCTAGGATGTTCCTAAGGATGGTGGCGGCGGCAGGGGAGGCTTTGGCGATGATGAGAGTGTCGTCAGCGTATTGGAGGACGGCGGCTGGAAGTGAGGGGTCGATGGGGTGCATGAGGTCCGAGTCGGCGAGAGCCGTGATGATTTGGCGCTGCAGGAGATCAGCCATGGCGATGAAGAGGTAGGGGAGAGGGGGTCCCCTTGTCGGAGACCGTTTCTGCATTGAATCCAGGGTCCAGGTACCCCGTTAAGCAAGATAGCAGTTCTACCCGTGGTGAGGATGTCGCGGATCCAGGTGCAGAAACGGGGTGGGAAGCCGCGGTGTTCGAGAAGGGTGAGTAGCGATTCCCAGGAAACGGAGTCGAACGCTTTCCTAAAATCAAGCTTAATGACCATAGTGGGTGTTTTCCGTTTGTGGCAGCATTTTATGAGGTCGGCGGCGTAGGCAAAATTCTCGGAGATACACCGCCCAGAGATGAAGCCGGATTGGTCGCCACTGACAAGCATCGGAATGTATTTTTTGAGGCGGTTAGTTAGAACTTTGGCCACAGCTTTTATAGGGCAGTTTTGAAGCGAGATTGGTCGGAAAGCGTCCGGAGTTCTAGCGGTGTCAGTTTTAGGCAGGAGGATGATATGGGATCGGTTGATACAGGAGGTGTCCGCGTAGTGGTGGTAAAAATCGTCGAAAAGAGCGCGTACTTTATTTTTTGTGATGTTCCAGAAGTGTTTATAGAAACCAGGTCCGAAACCATCTGGGCATGGGCTTGCATTGTAATTCATTTGGTGGAAGGCGTCAAAAATTTCCTGGTCCGAGAAAGGTTCGTCCAAGTGTCTAAGTTGAGGCAGCGGTGACGGGTAGAGTTGTTGTAACGATATGTTCCAGATAGGGGTATTGGAAGTACCAATTAGGTTTTTGAAGAAAGAGGTTAGAATTTCCATTTTTTGCTGGGGAGCTGTGAATTCTAGCCCATTGTGTTCGATGAGTGCAATTTTATTTTTTCGGAAGCGGCTGGTGGCACAGGCGTGGAAGTACTTGGTGTTTTGGGCAATCTAACAATGAAACCAAGGTAGTGATAACAAAGCAAAGAGAAGAAAGCTCGTGCGCCCTTCTTTTGGGCAATCTAACAATGATGCGAGTTCTGGAAAGAAGCTCCAAGAGAATGTCGTACTGGAAGGGAACCATAGCCCTGGCGAAACTGCTGGAAAGAAGCTCCAAGAGAATGTCATAATGGAAATGACTCACAGCCCTTGTGAAACTGCTGGAAAGAAGCTCCAAGAGAATGTCATAATGGAAATGACTCATAGCCCTGTCGAAATTGGCGGAAACAAGTTCTTCATTGACCTGAATGAACCCGCGGCTGTAGAAGAAAATGGCGCCGCACGGTGTTACGCCCCTTCTCTATGGACAGAAGCAGAAATGCCCTCTGAAGTAAACGCTAACAAACCAAGCTGCTCAAATCCGAAAGAGGCAGTCAGCAAGCAAGATCTACCGGCAATCCGCAAACAAGATCTTCCATCATCTGGCAGCGGCGCAGCTACAGAGAAGGTCACGCTCGACCTGAACATAATAGACCTGAACACGATGGACGAGGCGAAGCTGCAAGCGATCCTCGGTTCGTCGCTGCTGCAAGCGCTCGACAAGCTCAGGAAGGGCAAGTCCGACGACTTCTGCGCCAAAAAATTAAACGTGAAGATTGAAATGAAGCCTGATGCGAGCACCAATCACAGGTGCAACTGATCATGTTAGCAGAAGACCATCGCGCGCCAGACCGAACTTGTATCTGCGTCTGAGATTTTTGTACCAGCTTGAGCTGTTACAGTAGTAGCAGCAGCAAGTAGTGTCTGGCATCATAGATACGTAGGGGAAGATGCATTTTGATGATATTTTGTGTTTGGAGGAAAAAGTAAAGGGAATCAGTTCCATCCATCATAGGTTCATAGGTTCCTTAATGCTACATTGTAGATGACTGGCTTTATGAGGCACAACAACTTGTTACTTCGTCTTATCAATGAAATATCGTATCTGTTACGGAAATCATCAATACTCTTGTGTTGGTCTGCAGCTGCTTTGTGGCCAAGATAGGGTGACTTTCTTTTGGGCTTACGATTATGCATAAGCCTGCTTATAGAGAAACTGCGGTGGACAGAAACTCCCGAAACTTCTCGGGGGACTTCTTTTGGGCTTGTACTATTTTGGCTTATTTCCTATGATGAGTTGTGAGATGTCTGTTTTACCCCTAAATTTGATATGTATACTAAATTGACCGTTCTAAGTGATACATTTGCTAGTTTTTAGTTAAAAAAAAGCTAGCAAGAAAATAAAAATAATATGAACTACTCCTCACATGTTAATAACAAGCATTGTGTAATAAGTATAATTCATTACATTCCAAAATAAAAGAAATGTCATAATGATTCTGAAATTACAGTAACAAGAACTACTCAAGCTACTATGGATTCAACGATGCTCTGTCGTAGTGCTGCCATGAAGCTAGTCTTGTTCATGCCGTATGTGTGTTCTTGCTGCTACTACTCTGTTTTCATGCAGGTGAATGCAGAGAGGCCAGGGCACTGCTCCCTTTTCCGAAAAAATGTGATATTAAAATTGACGGTCACAAGATAAATATTCTATTGGTAGGTGCCTGATACATTAATGATTATGCCGATATAGTCCAGCTTGATTCTCTTCGAACTTTGTTACATAATTTCTCTGAATCAACTGGCCTCAACGTCAATTTTAGTAAATCAACTATGATCCCTATAAATATATCCTCTGATAGATGCCATGAACTAGCTAATGGACTTGGGTGTAAAGCTGAGTCATTGCCTTTCCCTTATCTGGGTCTTCCAATAGAGACTACTAAGCAAAGAATGGAACATTTAATTGGTATCCTTGAAGGAATTCATAGAAGGCTCTCTGGTGTGGCCACTACACTATCTTATGATGGACGGCTCGTTTTTGTTCAATCCGTTCTGTCAGCGATGTCCAATTTTGCTATGTGCTCAATTAAGTTGCCTCTTGAATTCATGGATCATGCTGAAAACTCATTCAGAAATTTCTTATCGAAAGGCAAAGAGATTGACAAAAAAGGAAAATGCCTGGTTAAATGGGAGACAGTATGTAAGCCAAAAACTGCAGGGGGACTTGGCATAAAAAACTGAGAATTCAAAACAACGCTGTCATAATGAAAAAACTTTACAAATTCATGAATCAAGAGGATATACCCTGGGTTAGGCTCATATGGCATGCACATTATCAGGGAGATAAGCTTCCTCAGGCTAGAAACCCATGTGGTTCATTTTGGTGGAAGGACTGTCTTTCACTCTCGGACAAGTTCGAAGAATTAACTTCTGCAAAGGCCTTTTCTGGGAGAACAATGAGAGTTTGGAAAGACAAATGGTGGATCCGAAGGCTATGGAAGAGTACCCCCATTTGTTCTCTTTTGCGAAGGACCAGGATGCCAGCCTAGAGAAATACTATTTTCAATCTCAACAAGATATCTATGAACTCTTCCACTGTCCTATTTCGTTAATTGCAGCAGAGGAATGCAATTTGCTGGTCCAGAGTCTGCAGAACTGGTCTGAAAATAGAAGTGAAGAAGATCAACCTGACCAGTGGTCATTTTAATGGGCTGGCAAATACTCATGTAAAAAGGTTTATGAGAGTTTGGATGATACATAATTGGCTCCACCGCCCTTTGAATGGATCTGGAAATCCAGAGCTCTGCCAAAACAGAGATTTTTCTTCTGGCTGCTGCTACTGGACAGGTTGAATACTCGGGATTTTCTCACAAGGAAAAACTTTTATATTGAATAAAAGGCATGTGTGCTATGTCAAGATTGCTCAAATAAAATGCTGCATCATCTATTCTTCTCATGTGACTTCAGTCCAAACTTTTGTGGAAGCTAAACCTTGAATGGGATAATGATATGCAGGTGATTGACCTCCTTGTTGATGGAAAACAAAGAAACAACTTCAGTTGCTTCAAGGAGTCGATCATTGCAGGATGCTGGAGTATTTGGAATCATAGAACTAGAATTATTTTCGATAATCAGAACCTTGACATTTTAGAATGCTTTAGATTTTTCAAGGATAGCTTTGCACTTGTTATGCATAGAGCTAAACCTAGCCTTAAGGAAGGCATGCAGCAGTGGTTAGATACTTTTTAACCAGTTTTTTGACACTTGTCATTTCAACGCATTGTAAATATCCATTTATATAAATGAAAATGACACAATAGGGGCCTTCCCTACCGTTTTAGTGTAAAAAATAGCATACAAATAGTAGATCAATACTTCAAACTCCTATTGGAAGATCCATCTCTTCTATATTTATTGTGGTAGGGACAGATGCAAAAAAGGAGGTTTTACCTAGCTATCTGGACATGAGAAAGCTGAGAGACACTGATGTCCTATTGGGAGTGCGATTGGGAAGCATCAGGAACACAATTACAAGTGCAACTGGACATATCTATGTTCAAGTTAAAACGTGATGAGATTTTCCATACGAATGTGCTAGGAACAAAAAGGTGGATAAGCTTATGAGAAGCAAGGTCTTGGTTACCGGTTGGTAAATCCGATTTTTTTCTGTTTTCTTGGTTTTCATTCATTTATTATTTATTTATGAAATTTTTCATATTTCGAAAAATTGAATATTGTTTGGTTTTGAAATTTACTTTTTAGATTTTTTTGTTCGGATTTGAATTTCTGTTTAGATTTTGAAATTTGCTCGGATTAGATTTTTGTTTGAATTTCTAATTTTGTTTTATTTTGAAATATGTTTTTTTTAATCTGTTCGGATTTGATTTTGTTTTAATTTTTTTATCGGATTTGATTTTTATTCGATTTTGGATTTTTGTTCATTTTATAATTTTATTCGGTTTTGAAATGTGTTCGAATTTGATATTTTTGGATTTAAATTCTTATTAAAATTTGAACTTTTAAAAAAGATATAAAAGAAAATCGACTTGAATCTGTTCAAATTCATAATTATTCAGATTTGAAAATAGAAGAAAAGGAATAAAAACAAAAACAAAAAAAGTACATTTTTGTCTACCCGTGAAGCAGCTTCCATCAGGCGACTACAGGAGCGCCCAAGCAATTCCGATTCAGTAAACTTAGCTTCAAACGTGGAAGCAATTCCGATTCAGTAAACTTAGCTTCGAACGTGGAAGCAATTCCGATTCAGTAAACTTAGCTCCAGATGGACCATCACTCGGATAATGTTGAAAAAACATGCAGCCTGGTCAACTGCAAATAGGGCGTTCAAAAAGTACAGTGGCGCCAAATTCATGTTCAGCTACTTTTTATTAGGACAAGGCATTCGTTTGCCATTCTATTAGGTAGAGTAAAAGAGTTTAATTACAGCACGGCCCGGCCAAAAAACTAAGGACAGAGAAAGCAAAAAAACATGTCATGTGTGTGCGCGTACGCCCTCTAGTCAATCTTCTCCTTCACAAGTTCAGCTACTGACCATGTAGAAAAGAAATAGAGTATCTACTCGGGTACAGATTGATGACCAGAAAAACTGCAGTGTTCATGTTCGAGCATTATTACAAACCAAAACGTAAGCACATACATTGTTCATCACTCCACAATTAACATTAAAATATGCAAGAAATCATGATCGATCTTAGAAAATTGGAAACACTCACGTGCCACGCCAAAGTAACGTGGGCAAATGGGGACTATGCTTGAGAGAAATGGTTGGAGCGGGGAACAATGAAGGAAGAAATCATAGTTGTGTCGATCTGCTACATACGTGTTGATCAGGGAACTGATTGATGTACTGGTCTGGTGTCGCCTCAATGGATTGATGAGAGATCACATCTTAGTCCTGTGAAGGGAGACCCAACATCTTGGCCGTTTCTGCAAGGAGACCAAACATCGTCTTCCTTTCCCCAGCGAGCATCTTGTCCTCAAGTTCTCTTTGGAGTTCTATCGTGGTGACGCCGACCTGAAGTGCTTGTTCTCTGATGGCAGCCTCCGCTTTTTCCACCTCTGAAACTGTAGCACCTTCGCAACTGATGGTGGCATGGACTCGCGTGAGGCCTTTGAGATGCTGAATACCAAACTCAAAATCCCCATACTGAGACAACGCCTCCCATGGGCTAAAGCAGAGCCCGAGCCGTCGGAGCTGCGGCATAGCTCCTGACCCGAACTGCAGCTCCACCCCACCGGCTTTGCATGTGAAGCACAATACCTCAAGACACATGAAGTCACCCTTATTGATGATGCACCTACTTGGTCTTATTATATGTCTGAAAATTGGGCGCACTTCCTTTCCTGCAGATACAAACTTGAGAAGCACTAGATGGGGCAACTTCCTGAGGGTATAGATAGATCTCTCTTGCAGTTGAGTAACTTCCATATGCAAGTGGGTGACACTGGAGATAATAGATATATCTTCACTACTCGATATTGGACCATTGATTGTCAACTCTAATTTTCTACCAGGAACTGAATGTTTTTTAAAGCCCGGCAGATAAGGAAGATAGGTAGGATCAAGATTAAAAAGGGAGATAGACAAAAGGGAATCACATCGTATAGCATCGTAGAGTAAAGGGAAGACGTCAGAACCTCCACCGGAAGAATGATGGAAGCGAAGCCCTGCCAAGCTTAGGCCAAGGACCTTCAGCCGTTGCGGCATATGACCTGCAAAGGACAAAAATGATCCGACGCTGTCTGCCCCAACTGTTGATACTTCTTCCAACCCTTCCATTTTTAAGATACTGCACTGCACCTTCACTACGTCATCAAGCAGTAGACGCTTCAACCTTTTCAATTCACCAATAGATGCGGGCAGAGCACTCATTTTGGTCTGCCTCACATCTAGCACCTCCAAATATTTCAGTTTTCCGATATCTCGAGGTAATTCATAGACATCAGTCCCTTTGAGCCCAAGGTATTTAAGCAGAATTAACCATTCAATACCAATCAGATGGTGGCTCCTCAAATTATCAGCATCTTCTAGATCCAGTACTCGCAGAAGTTTGAAGTACGGAAGAACAGGACTACCTTCAGAAACTGCGAGGGCCGAGCGACCGTTCCTCTCTTCCCTATCACCAAAAACAGTGAGGGATCGCAACTTTAATAGGTGCATGGTGCTTGAGGCAAAGATGTGTGTGTCTTGGTCTCTGTCATTGCAGCAGTCTAGTGAGAAACGCCGAACTGTATCACTGCTACATGGAAATATACCTGAACCCAGATCTGCACCCACTGTAACAAAATTATCTTCCCTTGACAAAGATCCGATAAAATCATGGATCACACCATGAACGGTGCAACCCACTGGTTTATTATCATCATAGTTGAACACTGGTTGAATCAGCCCCCTGATAATAAGCTCCTTGAAGTACCTCTCCCCAGTTACCCAGGAAAAATTATGGATAAAGCCTTCGGCTATCCATAGCCATATCAAACGATCTTTAATGATTGTATACTCTTCAGGAAAAACACTCAGGTACAGAAAGCAATACTTCAGAGGCAGACATAGATCAGCATAACTCATGTCTAAAATCTTGGTCATCCCTTTTGAAGTGGAACTTTGATCCAGTGTTCCAAGAATATATCCTCGATCCATCTTCTCATTCACCAGTCCTTCGGGTATTTCTCTTCTATAATATAAGCCAGCTGCAACTATTATGGCCAATGGCATACCACCACAAATTTCTAGGAGTTTGCCAACAAGTACGGAAATGCCAATCCGTACCTGATTGTTTTCCACCCGAAATGCTTGATAAAGTAAGGTTTTGGAATTATCATGGCTAAGCGGCTTCATCACATGCAAGTCTTCAATGCATTGCATAGAACAATATTTGGCAACATCAATGATGCAAGTTGTAGTCAATACCCTACTTCCACATTTTTTGTCGGGTAAAGCACAATTGATATCTTCCCAAGCCTGCTTACTCCATAGGCCATCCAATACGATGAAATACCTGAAATATTAAGATATGTGAAATATGAGTTGTACTATTTAATACATATTGTGTGCGTTTGACGATGACATGTTTATGTTGCCAACAATGTAACTTCTAGACACGAGGCAAACAGGCCACCACGTTCTTCCACCTGGCGCGTGTGTGCGCTTGCGCCTGATCTGATACTTCGAAACCAGAGCATAAGTAATAGACGCGTCTCGAATTTGTCAAAAAAATATACGTATGCTTGATAATTGGATCATCGTACGTAAAAAGACAGACATCTAGTACCTACAAAAAACAGTTAATCGAGTTTTTGTGTAATATGAACAGTTTGCAGCTTCACGGACTAAAGTTACATGGGTGTTGACCAAGTTAATGTACAGCAGATGTATTTAACTCCTTTTTTTGGCTTTTTTTTTGCAATTTACTCTAATTGAACTATGCAGAATTTAAAAGCCCTAATGTGCAGTAGCGAGAACAAAGTAAACTGCAATACCTTTTGTTGCTGAGGTACCCCCAAAGTTCAGTGCGAAGTTTGTGCAGATCTTGAGATGTGTTCCTATCCCTAGGATCAATCCCAGCCTTTACTTGTCGAAGTAAATTCAGTAGAGTGGTCCTCACGGATGCTCTCCGGCCAACAGAGACGAAAGCGCGGCATTCGAACTGCCAATGAAGCTTAGCGTATATCTCTTTGGCAAGACTAGTCTTACCAGAGCCTTCCTTGCCAAAGATGGAGACCACCTTCAGCATCATCTCCCCTCTTTTCAGAAGATGTTCTTCAAGACAACTTTTAGAATATTCGAGACCTATAAGGCCACATCTCTCCTCACAAGATAGAAAGCCACTTCTGTCAAGGGGAATCGCTGGAATCGAACATCTGGTGTTAGGTAGTTGATTATACCTTTCATAGAGCTGAAGTATTTGCTTGATCTGGGCCTTGAATTTTTTGACTTGCTCTGTTATCTCCAGCTGATCCATCATAGCCGGCTTCTGATCGACCCAGTCCTCAATGTCGAAGACCAGCTCCCTCACATGATTCTTCTTCCGTCTTCTAGCAGAGCTGTGGAAATTCTCAAGTTGCTTCAGATCTTCAACTAAACCTCCAAATATCTGATGATACCCCAGTTTAGTGTAGAGGGAGTTCATCCAATAGGGTACTCTGGGATCCATATCTTGAACTAAACCTTCATCTATAGGATGATTTCCCAGTTCAGTTGAGCGGGATTTCATCAAATCGGGTACTGCGAGGTCCAGATACTTAGGGGAATCTTCACCCATCGGCTGCACCAGAACACTGGAGCGGGAGTTCATCCAATCGAGTGCTACCCTTTCATCCCTCCCATCTTCGAGGGAGTTCATCCAATCGAGTAACCTTTTACCCCTCCTATCTTCGACTAAACCTTCATCTATCGGACGATTGCCCAATTTACTGAACTGGGATTTGATCCAACTGGCCATGATCTATGCGCGGGGGGGGGGGGGATGCGTCTTGCTTTGAGAGAGAAGGCTGTAATGGACTAATGGTCGACCAGCCTACAGCTTGCTCGACTGGATCAGCGTATTTTAACGAAAACCTCCGGCTGAAATTACGGAGCTGTCCACGTCCGTCAGAAATTACGGAGCCACAACGAATGAACTCCGGAAATATTTCGGTCCCGATATCTGTACCGGTTAACCAAGCGGGCCCTGGCGTCCTTTGGATAGTAGTTTTTTTAGGCCAAAACGGTCCATGGCTAATTCCGACGTAGGCCAGTAAAACTGCTTGGTTTGCTGTTTTAGAATCCGAGCTGACCCGTTTTCTAGCCCATTTCTCCGGCAAACGCAACGCACCACCACAGGTCCGTATAAAATACGTCTGTTTTCAAAAAAGACAACTTTATTGCCCTGCTTTATAGAGAAAACAGTTAAATGCTTTATAAAATACGTCTGTTTTCCTTGTGCACGGTCACAGAGGCGCGTATACTCCCACGATCCGGAATTTTAACCAAGCTCCCAAGCGGGGCCTTAAGGGAGAGCCACCTCAGTAAAATTACCGATGAGGCTAGCCATGTGGTTGAGAAGTCTTTCTCGGTCGATCACCATGTGGTTGTTAAATAGGGGAGTTGGTTTAGAGCATCTCTAGCCTACCAGCCAAATTCGTGTTCAGCACTCCCAGTTGTGGTCTCTCTTTATGGTGTGCCTGACATGTGTCCGTCACATTGGAGGGTGCTCCCCCGGTACCTCCAAACACCCGCCCCGATCATCTTTTGATCATTTTGCAACAAAATAGTCTATGTCGAATACAACCCGGCGACCGAACCGAAGGGGTCTCGCCCAACTCAAGTCCGACCATACATCAAATAGAAGTCGCGGTAAACACAATTCTGGCCATCAAAAGGGCACCACCGTCGCTACGATGCATGCAAATTATTCGTCAGCCTCTTCCTCGGCATCATCGGCGTACTCCTCCTCTTCCTCCTCCTTCCTCCGCATCATCGGCGTCTTCCTCCTCTTGAACCCGATCTCTAGTTGATATCACCGGTCTCAACATCATGCACGTCCAGTCTTCATCGCCATGGCGTGCCTCTCCATCTCCATCAGGGGCCTGGCCGAAATAATCGTGGCCCAGGGCGCCGGCGTCTCTGTAGACTCACGCCTGCCCGCTATGTGTGTATGACGAGTGGGATCTGCCTAGCGAAAGGCATGTCCGGGCAATGTCCGGCACCCGCAACAAGCCCTCAAGTTTGGAGGGCCTCTCATAAGTGTAAATCTGCTCGGCTCAGACATTTAGGGGTGCTGTTGTGGGAAAATTTTGCGTCTAGGGGGGTCATTTGGGGGTGCCACTGGAGATGCTCTTTGACAACATTAAATTATATGGCCTTTTTCTTGAAATAAATGGAACCATGTATGCACACAACTATATGTTGGTATCATCTCGATCCGAAAAATGCACACAACTTTATATATCAGAATATGTAGGAAAAAAACGGAACCATGTATGCACACAACTATATATTGGTATCGTCTCGATCAGAAAAATGCACATAACATTATATATCAGATTACATATGTTTTGCAAGTACGAAAAAACTACCACACTATCCTCCCTCTGATGTTGCATCTGAGAGGAGACACATTCATATGAGAGACCCTCCAAATAATATGAGGCTACCCATAGAAGTAGTAAATAGGTAGAAAAATATATCCTATGTAGGCAAAAAAAACATTATGTGGCAACCATTTAGGAGAGATACAATTACAATAACACAATAGGTTACCAACATAAAGCTTTTCAATTAAGTAAGAGTCTATAAAGTAATAGATGTAGCTCTCTATATTAGCACATCTATGACACTACCCACTATGAAGTTAGTAAAATATAACATAAGTGAAAGTTACTTTCCACTACGATGTAGATTAGCAACCTTCAACAATCCTCAATAAATGTGTATGTTTCTCTCGGACCCTGCGCCAATTAGATACGCTCCTCTTCCACTCATGGATTGCACTCTCCCCCATACCCCTCCCCCCCCCCCCCCCCCCCCCCCCCCCAACACACACACACACAAACACACTCTCCGCCATCTCTGCCACTACGGGAGCGTGAAGGATCCGTCTTGGTGGCAGTGCCGCCGAAACGTCAATTCATGGGGAGAGCAGAGCCTCGCCACCGCTTTCCACAACGCGGACTTTCTCGGCCGTATCTATCGACGGTGGCGGCAAGAGAGAAGGCGAGTAGTGGAGAGTCACCAGATCGTCGTGCCCGTCGCAGCTAAACACTAACTCCTCCGCCACGCTCGATGACCAACGGTCCTCGTGCTAGCGAGGATGCGCGACATCGTCAAGAGGAGGGTGGGTCAGCGACACCGCCTAATCCACGACAATGTTGTCGGTCAGGATCACGACCGAATCCGCCTCCATGGGCTGTGCCGCTGAAACAAAAGTTCATGAGGAGAGCAGGGCCTCGCCACCTCCATCAACAACGTGGGCTTTTCTCGGCCATATCTGCCGGCAAGGGCGAGAGAGAAGGCGAGAAAGATTAGGGCCGGGGTAGATGGGGTCCCCGTATTTCTCGTCTATGCTGATGTTTTATAATTGATCCGAGATCTTGTTTGGAAAAGGAAGGACCTAGCCCAGCCACGACCAACAGAGTCCGGCCACCGGCATCCTCTCCCTTGCTGCCCGTCCGCTCCCCCACCCCTCCACTCCGGTCCCATGTCGTCCCCCGAGGCAGGACCGGGGCGAAAACTTAGCTGCCCAAGAACTTCGGTCGGCGACCTCCCTTGCCGCCGCCGTCGCGGGGGAGACCGGGGTGCCGGTGGGCCAAGCGTCTATGGTGCTGGGGGCCATCGCCAAGGCGGAGCTCCGGCGGTATTCGGGGACGTCACCGGTATTCTTCTGCCTGCTGGAGCGGGGTTGGTGACCCACGTCTATGGCAACGGCGGCTTTCCCTTCGGCGCGGCATTTTTATGGACCTCTCATGGGCGTCTGCGCGTGAGGTGTGGCGGCCGTTGTAGGTCCTAGGCTCCCACCTAGAGCTGTCATCGTAGTGGCTGTCGGTCGCCCGAAGGTGCTTGTGGAGGTGGCGCGGTGCTCACTTTCAGCCTAGCTGCAGCGTAGTAGGACGGCTGCCAGCGGGATGGTGCATGCGCGTGGTTCTTCGTTATCGTGCCTCCTCTTCCGCCGGAGGGGGTCGGCCGGCGGGCTGCGGCGTGGGGGCCTGATACGTCTCAAACTTATCTATATGTTTTGATGTTCCATGCTCGTTTTACATCAGTGCTACATGTTTTATTTACATTTATGTATCATTTTTATGCAATTTCTGGGACTCACCTATTAACAAGGCGTCAGGTGCCAGTTTCTGTTTTCAGCCGTCTTTTTGTTCCAGAAAAACTCTTCGGGAAATATTCTCGGAATTGGACGCAAATTTACGGGGATTTATTTTATGAAGGAACGAAGACAGAGTCGAGAGGGCACCTGCAGGAGGCACCTAAGGGTCACAAAAACCACCTAGGCGTGGCCCATATTCTCCTGAATATCTAAATGAACTACCCACACGATACCATATGGATCATGATGATCGGTGGGGATGAATATATGATATACAATCTGAACATAACAATTTTTACTGGTAAAATTTCTCAGGATCAACTATAAGAGGTGATCAATACAGAAAAGTACTCTCAATAATAGATTCGAGGTTACAGCTCATAGATCGAATAAGTGACGAAGTATGGGCGGCGATGGAGATGGTGCTGGCACAGATGATTATGGAGATGATGATCCGGTGATGTAAAGAATGTTGGTGATGATGATGGGCTCGATTTCCCCCTCCCGGAGGGAAGAATTCCCGAAGGATTAGCTTGCAACACTTAAAAACTTCTTTGCTTTGTTTCACCTCTAAGATGGCAGCGGAATAAATCCCCATAATTTACCAAAGCGTTCTTGGTCAAGAAAATATGTAATTAGAAGGGCATCGGTAGGTGAACTCTGGGAAAGACCCGCGATTCTGCAAGTGGGTAGGTGGCCGCGAGGCCCACCCGCCTGTGAGCCTGGTGGCTATGCTCTGGTTCCGGGCTTATTTTTCTCCAAAATAATTTTGGGATATCATGATATGTTTTGAAATAAGGAAAATTTCTGTCTCGTCAGGATATTTTTGCTCAAGTTTTGCAGCTGTGCGGTAATTTCCTACTGCGTGCAGATCAGGCAAATTAGAGGGAAAGGGTATTAGAAATGATTTATAATGTGAAATATATCATTAGTAAAGAGTTAATTATGATAAGAGATAGTGAACCAAATGTAGCATTGGTAAGCTTGCTGAGATACTGCCGTGAGGACAATCCTTTCTAAATAACCTCCGTTTTCCTTCATTGTTTTATCATGTTTCTCGAGATACATGGATGTGTGTATCAATCAACCGATGTAGAGTGTATGGTTATCCTCTTTTTCGGAGAAAATAGAACGTGGTTTCAAATTTGTGTAACAAGTGAGTGAAAAGAACAAGTCCGTATCCGTAAACTCCGAGTTCAAAAGTCGTACCACTCAAATGAAATGTCAAGTCAGCATCTCCATGATCATGTAAGGCATGGTGACATGAGGCTAGAATACTATGGATTAAAACTAAATGAGAGTCTCTGCAAGACTTGGTATATATCCAGCCAAGTCTTCGCATCTTACGCAACTAACATTAACAACTGATCTATATATATTTGATGCAGAATAAAACCCAAACAAGTGGTGCATACAAATAAGAGCAACTTGCTTTTCCAACTTGCCTTGTTGTTGGCCGCAGTGACATTTTCTTCTGGTTAGCTGAGCTGATGCTGTCTGTACTGAACTATATACAAATGTTTTGAATATAATGACAACGAACTAGTGGTTTAAACAGCCTAGCATCGGTATCTCTATCCAATTTGCAAGCTGGCTAGCACTAACTAATCGTCCACTGGATGCACTTATGTAAACTGGTGCAAATATTCAATTCGTGAGATGGCACGTCACGGCACAATGCACGTTATTTATGACAGTCAACTAAATGTCACAGTATTTATTTCCGCCAAAAAAATGTCACAGTATTTATATTAAGTGAACATGGAAGGCAGGTTATCAGCTCCTGACAGGTTATAGGACGGTCACGATTTCGAGTGCAGTGGTGCTCGGGAGCCAAACGTCCGCTTCCAGTACTATTCGAAAATGTGTTTTGGCTCTCGGTCGCCACTGCACCCTTTATCACATCCGTCCACTTCTCCCCGATAGCCATCCTAGAGCACGAGCTTGTCCGTATTTCTCTTGTATTATTTATGGTATATGTGCAGCATTTTGTGTCAGTGCCATCAACTGCTGTGCCAGCACGTTACGTCTGCATAACTCAGCACTAGTTTACCGTTGCATGCACCGCACCTCTACAGTTCTATCTAACAATGAACCCACAAGCTAATGCATGGACTAACACCGTCGATTGCAATTATACCAGACAATTAAGCAACACCAGAAATTAACACTCAATGGTCAGGATTTGTAATTATGGTATGAGAAAATTTCAAGATCCACCGAAAACTTCAAAATTCTAGGGTTTTTTTATAGAAAAATGGAATAATTCCGTATAAACTATGTTATTTAAATACAATTTGATAACAATCGTGCAGAAAATAGTCTGAATTTTGCGAGATAAATATATTTTACCATGGAACCATATTTTCCTTTTTTAAATTTTGTCGAATTTCATTGAATTTTAACCATATTGGTTCCTATTATTTTTTTTGGAATTTAATAGCCCTTTACCTACAACATCATCAGAAGTGCTAATACAATATTAATACACTGCATGGTTGGTCATATTTTGATCAACTCAACCATTTTTTGTGATTGTTTGACAAAATTCTGGAAATATCTTTTTGTAAAAAAAGTATAGAAATTTATTGGTTTGGAATTCGTCAGAAAATATTATGAATCATCCAAATGTTAAGAAAAAAAATTTAACTACAAAGAATTCCGATTTTCATAGAAACAAAAATTGAATTGGGAATTTTTTTATACATTTTTTTCGAAGTCCCAATGTACACCTTTTCGAATAGTG
This sequence comes from Poa pratensis, assembly GCA_947311845.1. Taxonomy (NCBI): domain Eukaryota; kingdom Viridiplantae; phylum Streptophyta; class Magnoliopsida; order Poales; family Poaceae; genus Poa; species Poa pratensis. The sequence continues at coordinate 2,435,103 of CAMZMU010000096.1, forward strand.
AACACTTTTTACTCTCTCGTGTACACTTTTTTGATTCCATCAATGTATACTTAAAAAAATCCGCTAAACTTTTTTAAAATCTGTAAATATGTTATTTTTCTAAATACGTGATCATTTTTTGATCCCATGAAATTTCTTTTAAACCTTCACATGTACTTCTTTTTCAAACCTTGAACATTTTGTTTGTAAATCATAAATAACTTTTACGATATTTTCACAGCAACGTACCCAATATAATACTCCCTCCGATCCACAAAAAAGTGTCAGTGGTTGTAATATGGACTTGTGCTTGATCAGTTGATTTGTTACGACATTTTTTGTGGATCGGAGATGGTACTTTTTTTATTAGTCGTAATATGGTTGGGACAGAATTATAGATGTTCGGCGACTACGTAAATTCATACCGCCGTTTCCTAAAAAAAATCGATCAAATTTCTTTGTTTTGGTCCTTGACGAAAATTAAGCACTTATTAAGCCTAGCTTGGACTAAAAACTGTCAAAAGATTTGGTAGTTTCGAAGGAGGGAGCAGACCAGTGCACATGGTACCCTGCAAAGCACAGTGCACAACTGCTGACAACTTCCTATTTTCTTTTCACAGCAAGCGTCTCCGGTCCAGCGCGCGGAGGTCAAAGCCAAAGCAGCATGTCCGTTGGCAGGCGTCGTGGGCCGTGGCTGCCTTGCCGGTGCAGGCGCGCGGGCGCGGAGGCGTAGGAGGTGCGCGCGGCTGCGGCTTTGGGAGCCGAGGAGGATGGCGCGAGCGCCCTCGTGAGGCGACTGCGAGCACGCGGCCGGCCGCGTCGTGCACGTCGCGCGCCTGCAACGGGAGCCGGGAGGACGCCCCCGGCGCTAGGAAGCGCGGATACGGCAGAAAAGTCACGTATCCGGGTTGGATACGTATCGGATACGGGATACATATCGGATACATAACGCCTCCATGTAACTTGATGCACTGCTATCCACTTCGATTAAATGCAGTCCAGATGTTGAATATTGCTCATGTATTCCTCCAAATGATGGTCGGAAGTAGCGGACATGTACAGAAAGTCACGAAGATTCCTATATACTACTAGTAATTCTCATTCTCGTATAAAAAAATCACTAATTTATATATATTTTTAATTTTATTATATATATATATATATACAAACGTATCCCCGTATCCTTGTTTTTGAAAAATTGGCGTATCGGCGTATCGCGGTATCTGTATCCGTATCCGTATCGCCGTATCCGGGCATCCTAGCCCCGGCGTGGACAAGGACTCAAGGATGAAGAGGAATTAGGCGGAGCCAGTCCCAGTGGTTCACGAGGTGCCGGTCCCAGTATTATCCGATTCAAACCCCATTGCCGTTTCGGATGCCTTTTGAAGACTGAAGATTGCACCGCGCACAAGAGATCCTCCCCCAGCCTGAACCTTCTCAGCTCCTCGTCAACGCCAGCATCGCGGCTGCGCGAAGATTTTGAGCGCCGTCGTCACCAGCACCTTGGCTGCGCGTCGAAGTTGGTTTAATTTGTCAGCAGCAGGTTGAAGATTTGACTAGAACGATGTGGGATAGCAGAGGAGACAGTAATCGAGATAACTTACCACCCTATCAGAGCTTGCTCCAAAAACTCCATGCCGGGGAGAAGCACAGCATCCATGGCGCCGCCGCTTGGTGATTTCAGATTGAGACGGAGGGGAGAAGAATAGAGATCCTGAGTTCGAGGGCTCGACTAGTACGGATTGTTTTTGGCTCTGATCGTGCGTGCCTAGGAAGGATGCAGCCACTGACGACGCTGGCATGACATGACCCTAGCGTCAAAGACAGTGGCACACCAACCAACCATATTACGTAAATGGCCCTGCTACCTGCCCCGTATTCGCATACAGTGCTCGCTCGTATTGCCCGTTTAACTGATTTCTCGCACGTGAACAGTGTTTTGGCACATATCTAAACGCCTTATAGGACGGTCACGATTTCGAGTGCAGTGGTGCTCGGGAGCCAAACCTCTGCTTCCAGTACTATTTTACTACTACGCAACGGACAGAATCTTGTAAAGGGTTATCTGCTCCTGACAGGTTAAGAGTTAATTAAAGCTGTGATCCGGCTCGGCCAATTAAGGGATAGAAGGACAGAGACTTCACAACAACCAAATAATAGACATATATGGTACATTTACTAAGAGTAGGCTTGAACATTCTTCAAATTGCATTGTTCGGTTACATAACCATACCCGAACTTTGCGGAATTATAATTTTCTTAGAGCAACATGTTTGTTTTTCGGCAGATATATAAATATATAGTACACTAATATTAATTTCAGATTTTTTGGAGGTTTTCTTCCTAAGCTATTTCGAGTTTTGGGCTCTGACTAGGCCTATAATTTATTTCGCTGGTATACGTTGCTGGTCATTTGCAAGTTCCAAACCAAGAAAGAGAGAGGGAGAGAAGGAGAAGGGGAGGGAGAAACAGAGGGAGAGAGAAGAGAGCGAGTACGATGGTTTCTCCCATCCCAGTCGTCAACACAATACTGAAAGGTATCCAGTTCGTGCGTACTGTAGGAAATGAAAATAAGAAGCTCGAAGGCGAGATCAATGCTCGCCTTCAGTTACTGGAGTTGGAGGTCGATCTGGCTGAATGGGAAATAACCAAGGAGGAGGGCGTTGATCAGAAGTTGGAAGTGGATATGCAGGAGTTGCTTTTCCATATTGAAGACTTCATACATGATCTGTCTATCCCCAAGGGAAAGACCGCTCTATGGGCCTCTGCCCGAGGAAGTGATTCCCGTCTTAAGTATATCCCCATCATCGATTCTTTCATCACGAGCATCAAGAGCATACAAGAGCGGCGGCAAGCGGCAACACCCTCATCACCAGCTGCATCTGATCTTCCTTATTATGCTCCAGAGGTCGATCTTGTGGGCTTCCCCAAGACCAGAGTTGACTTCCAGGAGCTGCTCTCTAAAGAGGTTGAGGAGTTGAGGGTGGTGTCCATCGTCGGATGCAACGGCGTGGGGAAGACTGCCCTCGCAAGGACAGTCTTTGAAGCCAGTACTGTTGTCGACCAGTCTACATCCGCAACCCAAGTCCGCGAACCCAATGCTGATCCATTAGATGTCACCAGTCCCATGGCATTTGATTGCAAAGCTTGGGTTGTGGCGTCCAAGTGCACATCTGCTGGAGACCTTCTAAAGAAGGTTATGGAAGAGTTTGATTCGGAAACAACATGCCTGCGCATCCACCATTATGATGTACGCAAGTTTCTGCACTACAAAAGGTCACACTATCTATACTCTTTCTCACTTCATGTAGCCTATGTTAACATTAATTGCCAAATATTAACTTTCGATGTCACATATTATTTTGTTTGTTGGTTGTTGCATGTTCCTGAATCAATCTCGTTTTTCATAACCTTTTGTTATCTACGCCCTCCATTCACTATTATAAAATCTTTTAGATATGGTGTGTAAGAGACTTTTGTGCATCCAAATTGTTGGAGAAAATACTTCTCCGGATAGGTTGCATTGGGGTTGAAGTAATCTCTCATAAGTTTGGCATGGCCCTCCGCTCTATCTCGATTGATGTACGAACGGCCAAATTGTGGTCATATTATCGGCCGCCAAAAATCGTTGTTGAAGATCACGCCAAGGGCCATTTTGAAGTCATCATCATCTTCTTCCTACTCGAATGACAAAGTGTCATCGAAGATCATCTCTATCATCTCTTCATCTACACTACAAAAAAGACTAGATTGAAGTCGATTGCCCAAACTAAAACGAAAGTAACACAGGAGGTGTCAAGGTCGGTCAGTGGCGTTGAGCTTATACCGAAGCTGCGAAAGGTCGGCGGCGCTACGAGATAGCCGATTGTCGACAAAAGGACTGGAAGAAATCGAACCTTGGTCGTCGGAAGCACACCAAGCTCACCGAGACCGAAGAGATGTGGACGAAAGTTCGCTGACATGCCACCGATTCCAGCACTACCAGCTCTGCGGACTTTTGGCGCCTCCGTTTTGTAACACGACGATCTCAGAATCGACACAAGGGGGTTGGAAGTTTCAGAGACGGAATGGACGCGGCGACAACGACAGCAACCAGCAGGCGAGACGGAGTGGAGTAGGTGCGCACAGAGGTTTTGGGGGTGTCTGTAGAGGCTAAGGGTGGTCGCCGGATGATACGCCAGCGACGATGTGGTGCGTGGGGGGGGGGGGGGGGATTAGGAGCGTGGCTGGAGAGCCGTTTTTTCCTTCGAAATGTCACGACCGAGTATATTTGAGAGTTGGCTGACGTGAGGTGTACAAATTTTACTTCTCTAAAGCTAATAATTGTTCGGCTAGCTGCGGTTTAGCTACTTAAAACGAAAATTTTACTCCTCTAACCGGTTTTGAGAGATCGGCTAGAGATGCCCTTAGAAGAGACATTTATTGAGATAAACTTAGAAGATAGAAAATGAATAAAGGAGCTTTCTTTTGTTAATTAAGACTGTTTTCAATACGTTTCAGGTACTTGGTCATCATTGATGATTTGCAACCAGTCGGCGTAGAATGGGAGCATATAAAATATGCTTTCCCTCAAAATGTCAGGGGTAGCAAAATTATTGTCACCACAAGTGCTCATTCCATCGCCAGGACTTGCAGCTCTGGCAGCTATTATGTGTACCCGATGAAATGCCTTAGCCCAGATCATTCAAATGAACTATTTTGGAATAAAGTTGATGGTCCTCGAGGCTGTGGTTGGGATATTTCTGCTACTGATAGACCTCGTTCCGATAGGATCTGTGAAAAATGTGGTTATTTACCACTTGCTCTGAGCAGCGCGGCTAATTATATGGGTGAGAATGTTGGCAACGATCTGTCTGAAGATCGCTGCGAAGATGTGTGTGAGACACTTGGTAAGTACCTGGAAAGTAAGAATAGGCACTTTGATGAACTGAAAATAGCACTTGCCCAACGGTATGGCCAACTATCAAACATTGATCGCAAGAACTGCTTGCTTTATGTAAGCACATTTCCCCGGGGTCATCAGGTTAGCAGCAAGAGTCTTGCAAGAAAATTAGTAGCTGAAGAATTGATTGCGGGATCTGAGAAAACAGAAAAAAAAGTAGTTTCCGTCTGTCGATCGTTGGAAGAGTTGATTGACCGTAATATGACAGAGCCAGCTATTTTCCGTAACAACTTTGAGGTTGCTAAGAGGTGTAAGGTTCACGGCGCAATGCTTGATTTCATCATCCAAAAGTCCTTATCTAAGAACTTGGTTACATTGTTTGGTGAAGACAACGAACGGCATGGAAACCATGGTGGCCGTGTTCGCCGACTAACAATTCAGTCCAGAAAACAATTGCAATACAATGATTTCCTAAAAGGAAATGAAGAATTGATTTTTCATCGAAAGAAAAGTAAACTGTCCTATGTCAGATCATTAGCCATGTTCAACAGTGAAATTCTGGATTTCAGGAGCTGCAATATGATGCGGGTTTTGGATCTGGATGGTTGCGACTGGCTTGATGAGACAGGCCTTCGCGCCATATGTGACTTGGTATTGCTCAGGTACCTCAAGCTCAGGCAGCCAAGCGTGAAGGAGCTGCCCAAAGAAATGAAGAACCTGAAGCATCTACAGACGCTAGACACTGGAGACACGGCAATCTTGCTGCTGCCGGTGGTAGTCATCATGCTACCAGAGCTAGTTTACCTGTTTGGTAGGTTTGAGCTACCACCGTCATCTCCTGCAGAAACAAGCAAGCTGATGGAGTTCTTGAAGGATGAAAGTCAACTACACACCCTTGCGGGAATTGCTAAGGACGAGGCTCAAGTTGTTGAAACTATTATACAGAGCGCGAGAAACCTGAAGAAGGTGAAATTATGGTTCAAGGATAGTTCCCCAAGCTGCACCCTGGCCCCTTCGTCCATCAATGCCGCTACTGCTGTAACTGCCATCATTCCTTCTCCCGCTACTGCTACTGTTCCTGGCACTTGTGGAAAGAGCACTCTATCCGGATCCAGAAAGGTAAAGTCTGAGGTGGCTATCCCTAAGCATGCCGCTTCCAATGGGAAGGCACCTTCTACTGAGATCTTGAGAAAACCATTAGTGCCACCACACCCACAACCCACATCTGTTCCGCTTTCACCAAGTGACAACTCGGTTGCAACGACCGGACTGCCTGTTGTTTTGGTCTCCTCTCAACTCAAATCTCTGTACATTGAATCCAGCGGTTTCTGCGAAGCCTTTCTAGCTTCTTTAAAGGCTCCTTGCGTTATTAGATCTATCAAACTTCGGGGCAAATTGTCAAGTCTACCTGGCACTAATATACTGAAGGACCTACGCAATCTCAACAAGCTGCACCTCTCCTTAACTGGTCTCACCTGCCAAGCTTTATCTGCCCTGCAAACCTTACCTCTATTGGAATATCTTACGATTGTAGAGGGTGCTCATGGGTCATGGACTGACAGCTTCATAGTGGAAACAGATGGATTCCCTTGCCTTAAGGTGTTATGCTTTGATGGCCGAGAGTATCCACAAGTGCAGATCAAACAAGGAGCAATGAAACAACTCACCTCTCTCAAGCTGCTTTGCAAGGAATCTCCTAAACAGAATAGGAATACTGGATGCCCCTCTGGAGTCAATGGGTTATCATATGTTGAAAAACTCAAGGAGGTGATACTCCATCATCAAGCTGAAAATGAAAATATGGAATCATGGAAAAAAGTAACAAGGTGCCACGCCAACATGCCTCGTGTGGTGAAGCAACCAGCACCTTAATCAATCAGCAATGCAGCACAATTTATGAACTTGGCGACTTCCCGGTAAATTTACTTAACTTCTTCACTGTGTACTTGTGTGCTATGTGAGCTGTGTGACTCCAGTATGTTCCTCTCTCTTCTGTTTTTACTTGTTTAATCCTTTCTGCCGAAACTACATAGAAATGAATAAATTGTATGGCGGCATAGCATTGGCTCCTCGAGCTCATTAAGCAGGACATTGTATCATATACTCCCGGTCGAGCACTGTTATTTTACATGTAATGTCATGTTGTTTTACTATATTTATATGTCAACTTACTCTCCAATTTTCCGGTGAAATAGAGTACCTTTTTGGAGAAAGAAATCTCGCCGGGTTGCGACCTCGTCGTATTCGTATAGCCGCATCCGGTCGGCTCCTTTTGCAACTCATGAAGTCCTCGTGGCTAGGTTCCTTGTGCAAGGACCTGCAATCCATAGTCGTATAGTTTGCCTTGGGTCCGTACGTGCCAGTAGCACGGTTCATCCTGTCAGGAATGAACAACTATATTTCCAGGGGGCCAGAGGCCAGTACTTATACAAGTGTGATGAACAGTAAACATGAACAGTAACTATACACATCTAACACCCCCCCTCAAACTCATGGTGGGTCAACAACACTGAGTTTGGAGAGAAAGAACCCATGCTGCGCTCGAGTCTGTGCCTTCGTGAAGAAATCCGCCAGCTGTAACTCAGAGGGCACATAGTGAAGAGCAAGAAGCTGGTCCTGCACAGCAGCACGCACAAAGGAGGCATCACACCGATGTGCTTGGTGAGCTCATGCTTCACCGGGTCACGCGCAATGCTGATAGCACCTGTACTGTCTGACAATAGAGGAGTCGGTGCAGCAGCAGAAACACCAAAATCCTCCAGTAACCATCGCAACCAAGTCACCTCAGCCGTCAACATAGCCATCGCTCTCAACTCAGCCTCTGCACTGGAGCGGGAGACGGCAGTCTGCTTCTTCGTCTTCCAGGCAATGAGAGATCCTCCAAGAAAAACACAATAGGCAGACAGCGAGCGGCGATCAGAAGGATCACTAGCCCAAGTAGCATCAGAGTAGGCCTGGAGCTGGAGAGAGCTGGAGCGAGGAAAGAAAAGTCGGCGAGAGATCGTGCCACGAAGTATCGTAGAACACGGAGAAGGTGACTATAGTGGACAGAGCTGGGAGCTGAGACGAACTGACTCAGATGTGGACAGGATATGAAATATCTGGACGAGTGACAGCTAGATAGACAAGACTCCCAACAAGATGGCGATAGCGTGTGGGGTCTGTGAGGGATCACCATCAGTAGCACGAAGCTGAACATTGAGCTCCATAGGAGTCTCAGCAGTGCAGTCATCACCAAGAGCGGCGCGAGCAAGAAGATCCTGAATATATTTTCTTGGGAGATGAAGAAGCCATCAGAAGTCGAAGAAACCTCAATCCCAAGAAAATAGCGAAGTGGACCAAGATCAGACATCAGGAACTGCTCACGGAGGCGGGCCTTAACAAAGGCAATATACTCAGAGTCATCCAGTAATGATCATGTCATCAACATAAGGAGGAGAGTGTCCGACCACGAGGTGAGGTGTGGACAAACAACGCGGGGTCATGGTCGCTAGGCGAAGCCAGCGGCAGTCACCACAGAGGCGAAACGCTCAAACCAGGCGCGAGGGGCTTGTTTAAGGCCATAGAGAGAGCGCCGAAGACGGCAGACCATACCATCAGGAACAGAGTACCCCGGTGGTGGCTGCATATAACCTCCTCACGCAACTCCCATTGAGAAAGGCGTTCTGGAATCAAGCTGAGACACAGACCAATTACGAACAGAAGCCACAGCGAGAAGAGTGCGGACAGTGGTCATGTGGGCAACGGGAGCGAACGTCTCATCATAATCGCGTCCCTGCTCCTGCTGAAAGCCACGAGCCACAAGACGAGCTTTGTAACGCTCAAGAGAACCATCGGAGCGAGTCTTGATCTTATAGACCCACTTGCATGTGATGGGACGAACACCGGGAGGAGGGGAAACAAGATCCCACGTGCCAGTGCGCTCAAGGGCAGCAATCTCCTCAGCCATCGCAAGCTGCCATTCAGACTGAGCCATGGCATCACGGTAGGAAGTGGGCTCAGCAACAGCAGAAAGACCGTACTGGGAATCAGAATAGCGATCAGGAGACCGTAATGAGGTCCGAGAACGAAGGTTATGAACCGGTGTACACGGGGAAGGTGGCGCTCCGGAAGTAGAGGGCATGCCAGAGGGATCATCCTCAACACGAGGCGACGAGTGTAGTGGAGAGGAAGGGAGAAAGGGGGGCACACTGGAGGAGTAGGTGGAGAGGGAGGAGAAGAGGATGGTGTCGGCGGTGTATCGGGAACAGTGGGACTCGCGGAGGTGGAGGTGGAGGAGGAACATGAGGCACGGAGGGAGATATGTCGGGAAGTATAAGGAAGGAGATATCCTCAACCGAAAAGGTCGAGGCAGTAGGACGCGGATAGTACGAACGAGACTCATCAAAAGTCACATCACGGGAAATACGTAGCCGACGACTAACAGGATCCCAACATCGATAGCCCTTGTGCTCATCACTGTAGCCAAGAAAAACACACTCCACCGACTGAGCGGTCAATTTGGTGCGTTCGCGGGGAGCAAGGAGAACATAGCACACGCACCCAAACATGCGAAGAGCGGAGTAGTCAGGAGAACGACCAGAGAGACGCTCCATAGGAATACCACCCTGCAAAGCAGCCGAAGGCTGGATATTGATGAGATAGGTGGATGCGGAGACAGCCTCAGCCCAAAAGTGGGGTGGAAGAGAGGCGGCGATCATCATCGCACGAGCCGTCTCAAGAAGGTGGCGATGCTTGCGCTCAGCAACGCCATTCTGAGCGTGAGCACCAGGCAAGAGAACTGGGCAAGAGTACCCTGTTCGGCAAGAAAACCACGCAACATCTGGGAGATATACTCACCAGCCGAGTCAGCACGAAAGACACGAATGGGCGTGGAAAACTGGGTGTGTACCATGGCAGCAAATCGCTTGTATATAGGGAGAACCTCGCTGCGAGATTTCATAAAATAGAGCCAAGTGTAGCGAGAGAAGTCATCAATAAATAGAACATAGTAGCGATGACCACCTTTCGAATCGAAGGGAGCAGGACCCCATACATCAGAATGAACTAAGTCGAAAGGACGCTGAGAGACTGACTCACTCGTAGGATAAGGTAATTGAGTCTGTTTGCCAAGTCTACAACCATTACAATGTAAAGATACATCGCCAGAGACAGACCCTAAGACACCTTGATGCACTAGCGAGGACAAGCGAGAGCCACATATATGACCAAGTCGATGATGCCACTGTTGGAAGGACGCAGAGGAGGGGCAGCAAGAGCATGCGAGCTGGCGGGTGTGGTGGCAGCGGAAGGAACACAAAGCCAGTCAACCTCCCAAAGGCCCTGAGCCTCACGGCGCCGAGGGCCAGCTCCAACTAGAACCTGGGTGCGACGATCCTGAACAGAGCAAGAGTCGGTATCAAGAATAACACGACAGCCAGAATCAGTAAGTTGAGCAGCGGAAAAGAGATTCATGGTAAGACGGGGAACATGAGAAACACTAGGAACAGAGAAAGACGGAGTAGAGAGAGTGCCACGACTAGCAACAGGAAGAGGTGTGCCATCGGCAGTGAGAACATTGAGAGGAGAATCAAGAGGTCGAAGAGAAGACAGAGCAGAAGAATCAGAAGACATGTGAAAGGAAGCTCCAGAATCCAGAACCCACGGAGATGTACCTGACTGTGTAGGCGGTGGTGGCGAAGCAGTCAGCGAGGCAGCGGTGCCAGTCGAGGAAGAGCCAGAGGAAGCCAGCATACGCTTGAGCTGGGCAATGTCCTGGGCAGTGAGGACTGTGCAGACGAAGGCGCTGGAGCCGTAGTAGAGGAGCGACCCATGTCGCGCTGCTTCTTGAAACAATTGACTCTGGGTGACCCGGCTTCTTGCAATAATCACAGAACGGGCGAGACCTGCCCCCCCTGCAGAGGGCCGCCCACCACCCCCCGTGGTGGAGTGAGTAGCAGCGGTGGAGCAGACGACATCGGAGCACGGGCAGCAAGCACAGTGGGAACCACAAGCAGACCAGCAGACCGGAGGCGAGTCTCCTCAGCACGAAGCTCTGCAAGTACCTCTGAGATGGGAACACGTCGACCACGGGCAAGCAAGTGAGCACGCCGAGCCTCAAACTCAGGACGGAGGCGAGACAGGAACTCATGGACACGCTGAAACTCCAAATCTGACCTGACTGTCTGACAGCAGCGACAAGTACCACAAACAACGGTCCTCAGAGAGTCAAGCTGACGCCAGATGGCAGAGCACTGTGAGTAGAACTCATCAACAGTAGAGTCTCCTTGCTGAAGATCATGCTCCTGACGGACCACAGATAGGTACAGAGGGCTGATAGTGCTGACAAAGATAAGTCCACATAGCAGGAGCAGTGCCTAATCCCATGAACTCAGAAGCAAACTGAGGCAGAACACTAGCAGTGAGAACAGCAGCAGCACGGGCATCATCATTGCACCACTGAGTGTAAACAGACAGATCATCCCGGTAAATAGAAAGGGACTCAGAATAATCCGATACCTGCTGGTCGTAGGCTTCAACAGCATGATCATCAGCATCCTTGGCAGCATCCCGATCAGCCTGAGAAGCATCAGCAGCAAGAACGGTGGCACCGGTGGAGTAGGAGCCACAGGAGCAACGGGGCATGGCGGACAAGAGACCTCGCCAGAGAGAACGCCCCACAACAGGAGGCCGCGCATGTGGATACGCATAAAGCCCACAAACTCGGCGTAGTTGGTGCCATCAAAAATCACAGAGCACCGAGGTACAGCAACATAGCCCGACGGAGACATCGCAGGCTCTCTAAATTTTTTTTTTTTTTTGAAGTCAACGAGGAGAGAGAATGTGGATCTCACAGGCTGTGCTCACCAGCCCGACGAATCGCGAGCGCGCGATGCAGCAAGCCACGGGAGGGGCCGGGGCGTCGGAGGGAGACCGGCGGATGCCGGGGCGAGGCCGGCGATCGGCGCCGGCCGGCGACCGGCGACGGGCCGGCGGGCCGCGACGAGCGGCGACCGGCGACGGGCCGGCGGGACGCGACGAGGTCGGCGACTGGCGACGGGCCGGCGGCAAGGGCCGGGGCGAGGCCGGCGAAGGCCGGGGCGGGGCCGGCGAGCCGCGACGACAGCGGCGCACAGGGGCGGCGGCCCTGCAGCGGCGGCGGCCCTTCGGCGGCGGCAGCAACCACGGGCGGTGGGAGGCCGGAAAAATGGCCGGATTTTGGCCGAATTTGAGCCGAATTTTGGGGAAGAACTCACGGGAAGAACACCAACCGGAGACTCACGGGAAGAACACCAACCGGAGTGGAGCACGCACGACGGCAACGGTGGTGGAGCACGGAGTTGCTACGTGCAGGGAGGAGGAGAGCAAACCTTGTGCTCTGATACCATGTCAGGAATGAACAACTATATTTCCAGGGGGCCAGAGGCCAGTACTTATACAAGTGTGATGAACAGTAAACATGAACAGTAACTATACACATCTAACACATCCCACCGCGTGCGGCAGATCTTAGTCAGGTGCTGGCACTTTGGGTTGCGCCAAGTGCATGACCATTCTTGAAGTCGTTTTAGACGTACAATGCTCTATTAATGAGGACGGTGCAGATGATCTCCGGCGGTGTTGGAGTTGTAGGAGATTTTTTGCTAGGTCGCCCTAACTTTGGGTGATGAAGATGAAAAGTCGAGGGTACCAAGGCGAACGATCTGAGTGGGTTGAAGATGCACATGCACATGATGTCATCGTCGTCATTGGAGTTGACATGGACGCAGTGGCGAGGACAAAGTGGACGCTGCTGACCGGAACTGGCCCCGCCAGAATCGGAGTTCCGCCAGCCACTTACCCACGGCGGACGCTAAATGTCGATGTGTGTTACCGTGGTAGCTCTACAGCTCGTGGTCGACATCGTTGGGGGAAAGAAAGTTGGGAAGCAAACGCGACCTTTAAATTGTTCTAGTACGTGATTGCCACGAGGAGTTTACACAGTTTCGACCCCTCTATGTTGTGGTGAAGACCTACTCAACTTATGATTGATTATGTGTCGAAAGCTTGACAATTGTTACACCTCCTTTGTCATATGTTAAATCCCGGGCCATGTTTTATATTGTAACACGACGAGATTACAATGATAATTAGCAGTAAATAGCCACTATCATCTATGATGGTAGTCAATCCCTAGGGGCACATGCTAGTAACGCTACGCTTGAATGAGTTGTAAGTTGTAACACCAATATTCATTGCTTTGTGGGGAAAGCTTGGCCTTCTGTATTCTCAAAAGTCACCCCAGCAACCGACTATGAATAAACCAAAATACAATGCCATTCCCTATGCCCACAAAAGTGAGTTGTCATATAGTCCACGTTCACACAACACCAATAGAGAAACTGAGAAAGAACACCACAACATAATACTCCCACCATACCGGTTTATGATGCATTTGACAAATCGCTAGGACCAAGGTGAATGAGGGTTGGTCATGCAAAATCTATCTTCTCAATATTTCACCCAATTAGCACTCTCATATTTAATGCCAACATTAACTAGAGAAAGGCCATAGCCAATCGTTTTTTGTGTTGCTCTTGGGAAAGGCTAAAACCCAACATTAACTACACTTAATTAAAGCTAATTGTTGCTTATTCTTGGAAACCTGATTTTGGTATTGCATCTTATAAACCGGGATGGAGGGAGTATCAAAATGTTGAACTTTACTCAAATTCACATGATTAATAATAACAAGGATGTTCCCATATTCTCCTGAATAACTAAATGAACTACCCACAAGACACCATATGGATCATGATGATCAGTGGGGACGAATATATGATATACAATCTGAACATAACAATTTCTTACCGGTAAAATTTCTCAGGATCAACTATAAGAGGTGATCAATACAGAAAAGTACTCTCAATATAGATTTAAGGTTACAGCTCATAGATCGAATAAGTGGCGAAATATGAGCGGCGATGGAGATGGTGCTGGCACGGATGATTATGGAGATGATGATCCGGTGATGTAAAGAATGTTGGTGATGACGATGGGCTCGATTTCCCCCTCCCGGAGTGAAGAATCCCCGAAGGATTAGCTTGCAAAACTTAAAAACTTCTCTGCTTTGTTTCGCCTCCAAGATGGCAGCGGAATAAATCCCCGTAATTTACCAAAGCGTTATTGGTCGAGAAAATATGTAATAAGAAAGGCGTCGGGAGGTGAACTCTGGGAAAGACCCGCGATTCTGCAAGTGGGTAGGTGGCCGCGAGGCCCACCCGCCTGCTCTGGCTCCGGGCTTATTTTTCTCCAAAATAATTTTGGGATATCATGATATTTTTTGAAATAAGGAAAATTTCCATCTCTTCAGGATATTTTTGCTCAAGTTTCGCAGTTGTGTGGTAATTTCCTACTGCGTGCAGATCAGGCAAATTAGAGGGAAAAGGTATTAGAATTGATTTATAATGTGAAATATATCATTAGTAAAGAGTTAATTATGATAAGAGATAGTGAACCAAAATGTAGCATTGGTAAGCTTGCTGAGATACTGCCGTGAGGATAATCCTTTCTAAATAACCTCCGTTTTCCTTTACTGTTTTATCATGTTTCTCGAGATACATGGATGTGTGTATCAATCAACTGATGTAGAGTGTATGGTTATCCTCCTTTTCGGAGAAAATAGAACGTGCTTTCAAATTTGTGTAACAAGTGAGTGAAAAGAACAAGTCCGTATCCGTAAACTCTGAGTTCAAAAGTCGTACCACTCAAATAAAATGTCAAGTCGGCATCTGCATGATCATGTAAGGCATGGTGACATGAGGCTAGAATACTATGGATTAAAACTAAATGAGAGTCTCTTCAAGACTTGGAATATATCCAGTCAAGTATTCGCATCTTACGCAACTAACATTAACAACTGATCTATATATATTTGATGCAGAATAAAACCCAAACAAGTGGTGCATACAAATAAGAGCAACTTGCTTTTCCAACTTGCCTTGTTGTTGGCCGCAGTGACATTTTCTTCTGGTTAGCTGAGCTGATGCTGTCTGTACTGAACTATATACAAATGTTTTGAATATAATGACAACGAACTAGTGCTTTAAACAGCCTAGCATCGGTATCTCTATCCAATTTTGCAAGCTGGCAAGCACTAACTAATCGTCCACTGGATGCACTTATGTAAACTGGTGCAAATATTCAATTCGTGAGATGGCACGGCACGGCACAATGCACGTTACAGTATTTATTTCCGCAAAAAAAATGTCACAGTATTTATATTAAGTGAACATGGAAGGCAGCAGGTTATCAGCTCCTGACAGGTCAAGAGTAGTGGAGTACTATTTTACTACTACTCAACTGACAGAATCTTGTAAAGGGTTATCTGCTCCTGACAGGTTAAGAGTTAATTAAGGCTGTGATCCGGCTCGGCCAATTAAGGGATAGAAGGACAGAGACTTCACAACAACCAAATAATAGACATATATATGGTACATTTACTAAGAGTAGGCTTGAACATTCTTCAAATTGCATTGTTCGGTTAGTCAGTTACATAACCATACCCAAACTTTGCAGAATTATAATTTTCTTAGAGCAACATGTTTGTTTTTCCGCTGCATGGAGTGAGTGACCGTGGAAGTTTTTATAAAGTTATGGAAGATATTTTGCTACGGCCTGATTTAAACAATGGTTTTTAAATCATCTCGTCCGCTACCATCAAGACGGATGGTCCGGCTTTGCGTGGATGGTCTCGATAATTCAGAGCGGTTTGAAAAACAAACAAGCTCCGCTAACAACATCGGTCATATGTAGAAGCATGCCCTAAATAATCCAGAGAGTCCGAAACGCGCTGAATGTGGAAGCCTTTGTAACTTTCTCTTATGTGTCTTGGTTAACCCCACAGGGTACCACCTTGGCTGAGTATACTTCGGGTCACACGGTTTAGCCTGACAAGAAATGGCTGCATGATCATTCGCCATAACTTTGGGCGCGACAGTAAGTAGTGGCCTCCTTGAGCTTCAGCATCTACTATTCTACACCCTCCGTTCCAATTTAATTGACTTACTATGCACCACATGTGTATGTATCTAGTCATGCATGACTAGATACATACACATGTGGTGCATAGTAAGTCAATTAAATTGGAACATAGGGAGTAGGTGCCAAGGCACCAAGCATTTATCTCTTATCATAGTCACCCACACACACCATAAATACTCCAGGAATAGGTGGACATGCCAAACCACTGAAGTTCAGCGGACTCTTTGCTACTCCCTCCGTTCACAAAAGGATGTCTCAACCTATTTTAAATTACATGTATCTAAACTTCTAGATACATGCAAATTTGAGCTAGGTTGAGACATTATTCTGTGAACGGAGGGAGTATTACACAAAACCACATATCCTCCACGGCTCCACATTACAACACTTAAAATTGTAGTACGAGCATCCATCTCTCGTATAGCTGCTACAGTTCATTGGATGCAGAATCTTGATTTTAGCTAGCCACTTGTGGATTAGCTAGCTACTGTCTGATCTACAAGAGTATTGGAGACTCTCTGGCGGAACATCCATTTGAGTTCAATATCAAGAAGGTTCCCATGCACAAATAAATTCTAGTTTGCAAGAGAACTACATTGTCATGTTTATTAATTTACGTCTTCTTGGAGAAATGTGTGTCAAAACTGTCATGCCAATGCCCTTACAGTATAGACTATTTCTTCACGTTTTCTGCATATAAATTACATGAAACAATAATCTTGTGCAATTAATAAAGTTCTCTAAAATTATACTTCTCTAGACTAAACAATTAACTAGGTATTGTAATATCAAATATATAATTGGCTCAGAATTCCTTGCCAAATATGTGTACACATGAAAACAGCCTCACAACTTCAAAAATCATCCTTTAATCTGTTCAACAGCGATGCATGTGTAAATTCATATGTCAGACTTAATGGTTCAGTACATACATGTTCAAAAATGACAAATGCAACTTTAAGGTGGAGATCATTTCCGATGCCGACTTCAATGCTAGTTTTTTTAGTCAGATAATACAACTTCCCTTCTAGAGAATTGAGTTACAAGATATCTGGATCACAGGATCATGGAGATACTATCTTTTGTCGCCATGTTTCTTCGAAAATAAGCGCACGTTCACAGTTTGTCGGCGCCATTCATTTATTGGGACCTAATTTAACAAGAATATTGAACATTTAGAAGCTAGAGGGGTAAAAAACGAGGAGCACGAGCTTATTTATACGATAAAATTCTTACAGCTGGAAATCCACCATAATCACCAGGATTTTGAATGTCCTTTGTCACTAAACTATTTGCAGCTAGTCGAACCTGAAATGTGCCCGAGGAAATAAATTTGTGGGGGAAGTGGAAAAATAGGGGACATGCAAAATATAATGTTATATGCTAAGTCTTGGTCAGATGTCCGGGTCCTATCTAGATGCTCACAACGACTATTAACTATCCTATATTGATAGAGTACAAAATTTAGACAGGATAATAAAGGTGCCAAGTTACCTGCCTCTGTCAATACATGTATTTGCACCTATCTCCACATTGTTACCAATTGTTGCGTGAAGCATCTGCCAAATACAGAACTTTTTTATGCGGGCCTACATTTTGATTTTATAACCCAATAGCATGTGCGAAAGAATTCTCAAATTACACATACAGAGTTCATGAGTAGGTGCTACTTTGTAAACATCAGTTTGAAAAATATTTTTCCATGTCCCAGCATTATGTCAGAACTTTATTTTCCTTTAGATGTCAGGCAAGTATACTGAGTAAGTGTGGAAAAAATCAGACTCAGCTTTTCCTTAAGTATACAAGATGAAGTGCCTCTGATACCATAGGTTGGATTGCAGATTTTCTCTAACATAAGTTAAAACAGAATTCATTCACCTCTGAACCGAATAATTATTTCATTACCCCAATATCTGGACACTACGGAGTAGTGATTCATTATCTTAACAAACAGTTAGCCCAGGAAGTTAATCTCTACCGAGTGATAGTGGTGAGCACTAACCTGTGGCTTTTTCTTGACCTGCCCATCCTCGTCCACAAAGAAACCAAAGCCTGTAAGTGATACATCAGCGATCGATACATAGACAGCGTCAGTTACCATGCCCTATCGTTTGACAGCAGAAGTTTATAAACCCATATTTACCACTACCGAGTGATAGTGGTGAGCACTAACCTGTGGCTTTTTCTTGACCTGCCCATCCTCGTCCACAAAGAAACTAAAGCCTGTAAGTGATACATCAGCGATCGATACATAGACAGCGTCAGTTACCATGCCCTATCGTTTGAGAGCAGAAGTTTATAAACCCATATTTACCATTCACCAAGTATAACCGGAAAATAAAGGGATTTTAAAAGTTAACAATATCCAGATAAAATAAGCTTTGATGCACAAAATAAGCTTTCGATGAGCTCACAAGCTGCCACTCTCTGCTCCTAACATAACATCCATAAGGATGCAAAAAGGGGACCCGTTTGTCCCACTTTTTCTCCATTTTGTGCATAGCTAGTACAAAATTTTGGAGAAAAAGTGGGACAAATGGGTCCGTTTTCGCATCCCTACGCAAGTATCTGAAACATTGTGACATGTTCTTCACAGCGTCCTAGAACCTTGGAACATATCATGCCAGCCGCATGACATATT
The DNA here is from genome assembly GCA_947311845.1 of Poa pratensis. Classification (NCBI taxonomy): domain Eukaryota; kingdom Viridiplantae; phylum Streptophyta; class Magnoliopsida; order Poales; family Poaceae; genus Poa; species Poa pratensis. The sequence continues at coordinate 2,453,606 of CAMZMU010000096.1, forward strand.
TGTGACACTAGGTGAACAAATAACTCACCATCTTGACCAATGCAAGCGCCATTGTGGATACTGCAAGACTTGCCCACGGAGCAATTGCTCAAGACAACATTGTACCTGCACATATCAACAAAGGACTTATATTCAGAATCAAACAGAGCTTGCCAATCAGGATGTAAATCAAATCTGAAGTACTAATACCGTACCCGATCCTAGTGGACTGTCCGACGGACACCGACGGCCCGACCACGGTCCCGGACCCGATGACAACCTCCTTGCCAATCACGGCGCCGGAACGCACTACAGCGCCGGCCTCCACCACAGCGGTGGGGTCGACGGTCGCCGCACGGTGCAGCACGCCGCCACCGTTGCGCCATGGCACGAAATCCGCCGCTGCACAAGGCGTGGCCCCAGCATCTGGGTCAGGTCATTCAGGAAACAATCGAGCAAATAAGTTGACACTACATCATCTCAGATGTACAGTAGAAATGGTTTCCACCAGGCACCAGTGGTCCAGTACCGTGAGAAGCAGCGGATGCGCCGGCACCCAGGAACCGCGCGAGACGTCCGGCTCCGCACGGTGGTCGCTGGAGCAGCGCCGCTGCGGAGATGGTTTGTCGGAGGATGGCTGCCATCAATAATCCCCTTGCTCTTGAACCTTACAGAGACAGCTCGCTCGAAGCAGATCTTTTCTGGGTTAAGATGCTTCAACTTCGGAGAAAATGGACCTAAGGCGACGTCGGAGAAAGGTGGCGGCGGCTACCGGAGACGGAGGCGGAGGCGGCGACTGAGCCCCGGGTTTCCCCCTTCCCGGCGTAACCGTACGGTACATGGACAAGACCAGGCCCCTAGAGCCCATGAGCTGAATTGAGACCAACCCAGAGTTTACGTTAGATGTAAACTAAGTAGCCCACACTGCTACTGGCCCAACCCAATCTGAAGGACTCACTTGCTTTTTATCTAAAAAAACTAGTTTTTTGCTAGATTTTTTCTTGACAATTGATTTTATCTCTTGAAGTCACAGTGGAGGTAATTAATCAGATGATTATATAAAGGCTTCGAGTTGATTTGGGTACTATCTCATCATCAACATCTCCAAATTATATCAACTTAATTTTTTTGAACAAGAATCCATTTTTGAAATTTCTATGCATGGCATAAATTGCTTACCGGAGCTTTTTTATTTCTCGTCTGTTTTATTCTTATTAATTAGTTGTTGCCTCGCGAGCTCGAGAGAGTCGATCGAAATTTTGACATAACAGACCACATCGAGAAACGAAATGGCAAAAAAGACCACCTGCGAAAAAGATTGTCAAAAAGGACCACATTGGTCGTGGCGGCAGGCTCGCCAGCCGACACGTGTCTCCTGCCGCCACGGGCGGAGACGACAGGGCTGGCCGCCATGGGCCCTGGCGGCACGTTGCGTCGAATCGAAATCGCGATGAGCTGAAACGGAATATCTGACAGGCGGGTCCCAGCCGCCTGGGCCGCTGGCGGCAGGATGACGTGGCGACGTGGCCGCCTGGGCCGCTGGCGGCCTCTGGTGAGCGTGCCGACATGCGCAGCTGAGCATGCAGCTGTGGTGCGTACATGAGAGCTCTGACAACTGTCCGTGTCCTCTCCTGCATGCAGCTGAGCATCCCATGTTGTCATCCAATATTAAATACCGCATGCATGCAGAGCTAATCGATGGAGTGATTTAACTTGCTAGCTAGCTTAATTATTTGCGTGTTTCAAATCGCCAGAGGCCGCCAGCGGCCCAGGCGGCCACGTCGCCACGTCATCCTGCCGCCAGCGGCCCAGGCGGCTGGGACCCGCCTGTCAGATATTCCGTTTCAGCTAATCGTGATTCTGTTTCGACGCAACGTGCCGCCAGGGCCCATGGCGGCCAGCCCTGTCGCCTCCGCCCGTGGCGGCAGGAGACACGTGTTGGCTGGCGAGCCTGCCGCCACGACCAATGTGGTCCTTTTTGACAATCTTTTTCGCAGGTGGTCTTTTTTGCCATTTCGTTTCTCGATGTGGTCTGTTATGTCAAAATTTTGGAGTCGATCGTGTAGACTGAATTATTTTTACTTGAACGGTTAGTACTCCAATGAACCTTTCTCTGCAAGTGGAAACAAATAATTATTACTCTGCCTAGCGTACATGTGGATTATGTTTTTCTTGAGGCACATGTATACTATGTGGGTTAGGTTTGGTTGGGCGCATACTATTGGTTTAACTAGAATGTCACCCCGCGCGTTGCAGCGGGTATCTCTTAAAAAACCTAATAAACGCATAAACTTTGAAGCAGACTATAAAAATATGCAAACAAAAAAAAGTTCATTTGATTGGCAAACTAATTCCGGTGTTTGCCTAACAGATGATTTAATTTTGTAATTACAGTGCGGGATTGTGTGATCTTATAATTTGAACGGCAAAAGAAAAAAGATGACGTGGACAATTTAATGACTAAAAACTAAGATGATGTGGATACTTTCATGTAGAGATGGGCAATAAGTAATGAATATTAGCGGGATGATGTGGACAATTGGTTGGTTAAAAGAGTAAGTGATGTGGATAACTTGCATGTTGAGATAGAATCATTAATTGTAAGTTAGTGATGTTTTGCTTTATAAGAAGTAAAGATTACACTACCCACCAAAACACTACTGGAGAAAGGCTTATAGCCGCCAAGTGGTTAGTGACGGACAAAATTGTGCCTGTCACTAGTAAGTATGACCAGTGACGGGTAAGAAGAAGCCTGTCACTGGTACAAAATACTAATGACGGGCTCATAAAAGTGGCTGTCACTAGTATTTTTGTTAAGGCCGGCAGAAAGGAAAAAAATAGTTAGTGACGGGAATTTATAATGCCTGTCACTGGTAACCATATGATAGACAAAATTACTCCAGCCAATCAGAGCGCCCCAAACAGCTACGCACGGATCACACATCTGAACCGTCCAGGAACCACACATCCGACGACCAGAACACAAGCAAACACACTCAGCCTCTAATAGGTCGAGATGCATCTCTTCTCGATCCATCCAACGCAATCGCCGCCACCACTCCTCCACTTCCCTCGATCCCCTTTCTTCCAGCCCAACCGCATCTGCGTCCTGCGAGCGCCGCCACCCCTCCTGATGACCGGATGTATCAGCGCCGGTCGGCCTCGTGCTCGTCGAGACCAAGGTCAGTTGAGGCGCCGGAGCTCTACGCGCCGACCTGGTGCCCGGCATGGACGAGCAAGGCGCCTAGACAATCACGATCGGCGACAACGGGAACGGCGCGGGCGTGGGAAGCTCGCCGCGGCGCAGGATTGGCGGCGGGGAGGCACGGAGGAGGTGGATCTGCTCGTGACCTGATCGGCGAACATGTCGGAGTGGAGCCACGCGGGGTGGCCTCCTCCCGTCCCCTCCATCCTGCAGACCGCCAAACTCGTCGTCCCCGACCACGAGCACGGCGGTTTCCTCTGCTCTGACCAACGTCGACCTGGTACGTGCTTTCTCCCTGCTCAACCTCTGTTTTTCAGGTCCTCGGGTCGTCGACAAGCGTGTCTGGGTAGTTAAGTCATCTGCTGGTTAGCGAAGATTGCAAAATTTATATACTACTAGCTGTTACCCTTAATCATATCTTTTTGTTATGACTCAGTTGATCCAGACATGCTGAAATTTAGTAGCACGTACATATTTGTGCAACTCTTGTTGCATGAGGTACAGTTTTAAGATTAGATATATATGAAACTCATTTAGTTGACTTAATTAATGTCAGCCCAACCTTGTCGATCTAACGTGGGCTTAACCTGGAGCTTGATTTTTTAAGCGAGTTTTTGTATTATATTGTGGCTGATTGCACTTCTTGCATAGATCTGATTATTCCTTTGTGTTTCTTAAAAAACAACAAGACCGGAGGGGGGACTCCACCCCGGTTTTGTCATTAAGGTAGAAGTGAGGACTCGAACCAGGGACCTGGCCCTTATGCGCACATGCACGGCTACCACTAGTCCACGGAAGAGTTCTCATTCCTTTGTGTTTCTTGTATTTCAGGCAAAAAGAAGAAGATATAAACTAAGGATTAGTAAGATTCTTTTCCTTTTACCTTAGCATCCGCCCTCACTGCCGCAACCCAATTGATCAAGAGCAGGATCACCGAATGAGGTATGGGGCATTACTATTTGTCATGACTATGGTGCGTCGGCCTCATGGTGCCATAGGGCTATTTAGGTTCAGAGCCAAGTAGTTATAATAAGTGATATCTGCACTTCAACCAAATTGTGAAGACTGAAGGAACAAATTGAACAAATATTGCATTGCATGTTACTTTTTCTCAAGATTGAAGTGTGCTGCTCAGTTAGTAATCAGAAGAGTTCTTACTTTAAAAAATATGTTATTTCCCAGTGTTTCTTCACTAGCTACTTATATTCTGTGAAGTACCCTGTGATAAATTTATATATTTAAATGATGTATTTAACCAAAGGATAAACTATTGGTCTCCTTTCCAGGTGTGTCATTGCTAAACATTGTTGAACTTTTCCTGAAGGGCCAGCCGCTCTTTGAGTTCTCAGGTGCTAATTGCTTAAAATCTTGGCTTGCGTACAATCAGCATATGAGCTCTTTGCCAACTGATGACTTTCCAAACTTAATACTGCTGTTGTACAAAGTTCAGAAATTTAGTTCCACTTGCACAATTAATGCCATTGTATTACAATGTACGCTGCAACTTCTTTTGTGCATTTGATTCTACTGTTAGATGTATGTTTGCATGCGAAAGGACAACAAATGTTCTATCATCCACTATCGGCTAGCTAAATGTATCATAGTGCTAAATGTATGATAATGAATGTTATAGCTAAATGTATGATAATGTTTTTGGTTTTGATTTCCTATCTAGGCTTATCTTTTACTTTTAATGATCTGGTATGTAGGTCTATTACCCTTGATACTTTGAAATCAGAGAATATGTTTAGGACAACTAATTGTGAAGAAACTTGTAGCTAAATGGATTTTAATGTGTCATGTACACTGACGAGCATATATAGTCATATACTTCATACTTGTACCATTTTCATATTTTAGGTGATCGGACTGAAGTCTAGCAGCAAGCTGGTAATATTCTGCTGTTGGCTTCTCCAACGCTAGAGAACTTACACCTACTAACCATTCGGACGTGCTCGCGCTACTGCAACTGAAGATTTTTTTGGAATGCCTGTAACATAGTGGTTATTATAAACTATTGTGCATTTGACTTTTCTTTTGTCAATTCTTTCAACTCACGATTTAGGAATCAATTAGTATGTCTTTTGGATTGCCCAAATATTGTGTAGTGTTGTGCCAACTGCTATGTTAAGTTGACATTTTGTGAGCAAATTCGAGATCTAGTACATGTATTTAAATTTTTTTATTACCGAAATTCAAACCAGTGACAGGCGGAATAATTGACCTGTCACTACAAAACCCGTAGGGCTGTGGCTTCGATTGCAACTAGTGACATGCATTTCCTTTTGCTTGTCACTAGTTTACACATACTAGTGACAAGCACACGCAAATGCCTGTCCCCGGTGCACATACTAGTGACAGGCACTTGCCCGTCACTAGTAGCCTCATACCAGTGACTAGTCATCAGTGACAGGCGCTTTGCCAGTCACTAATGGGCCTTTTTAGCCTGTCACTGATAGCCTATTCTGCAGTAGTGAAATTACGTGCTCCTATTCCGACTCCTACTCATGTTTTCTCCCGGTGTACTCTGTCCGTTTTTATTTACTTCGAGTTATGTGGTTTTTTTCAAAATCAAACTTTAAACCTTTGGCCAAGTATATATATAATAAATAAGCGACAGTTTTTTGTATATATTGACATCATACATCAATTAGGACACATTTGAACCTTAGGGACATTACAAAATTTACACAACAAAACATGGAAAATAAGCATGAAATCCATCAGCTCAAAAGAATATGAAGAAGCGAACTGAGCCTAGCTCAGCTGGTTTGGTTCCTTGTGGTGGAACCGGCCCACCCAGGTTCAACTCCCAGACTTGGCATGGGTGTTCGCATTTTCCTGGATTTTCCAGGATTTAACCGGCGCTATGCTTTCAGTGGTAGGTGACGTGCCCGTCAACAGCGAGGCGTCCGTGGTGACTTCGTCAATCTCAAGATCTGCCGGACCAGTCTCTCGGAGGTGCTCATAGGGGTAGGGTTTGCTCTCGGAGGTGCTCATAGGGGTAGGGTTTGCGTGCGTGCGTTCATAGGGGTGTCTGTACGTGCGTGTTTGTGAGCGTCTGCGTCTGTACTGTGTTTCTCAAAAAAAAAGAATATGAAGAACAGTGTTTGAGAGATTTGTTAGATGTAGCAAACGTTTTGTCAAAGGAATCAGATTTGGCTAACAAATTACCCAACTCACTCTAAGGTTTGCTGGGTTGGTAGTACTCGAAGTGAACCTTCGACTTTTGCTTTTGTATATAAAGAGTATATATTAATATTGTGAAGATATCAATTACACTCAGGCTCTACAAACAGATCAATATCCTAACGATATTACGGATCCACATAGCCAAAAAAGAGAGAAGAAGGAACTAAAAAAGAAAAATCCCGCTACAGAGTACGCAACATCACAAACCACAACCAAGACAACACCTGATATCCAAACCCTTCAAAAACAACGCCTTCAAAAAGAAAACAGTGCACAAGCGCCGTTGTGCCCAATTGAATTTTGATTTCCATAGAAATTAAGGTTGATCATGGTGGGAGTGACTTATCTTTAACATCACACATCTCACGACAAATTTATTTATGTGTTACTCCCTCCATTCCACAATATAAGATGTTTTAGATGGTTACTCTCTCCATTCCACAATATAAGATGTTTTAGGTGGTACACATATTGTCTTCATTCGGACTAAAAAGAGTGTATGTGTATCCAAAAATGTGTCTAGATACATATGTATGCATGTGCATGTGAAAAATGACTAAATCATCTTATATTCTGGAGCAGAGAGTATATAGTTAACGATGAGATACATGTTTATTGTAACTTAGTTAGTTACTGTAACATCACACTTATCAATATAAAATAAGTATATAGCCTAATAAATAAATTCTTATATATGACACCATATTTTACTCTCTCCACTGTGTAGATAATAACATATGGCTGATAAACTAACCAACGATCATTAGCTATAAGCCCGTGGGCCGTGGCTGCCAGTCTCCGTCTATCACACGTTGTTACTTGTACTATTATTGAGAGCCTGCGGTTAGCAGCATCGATCTGCATGAACCTGTGGGCCCACGTGTCGACGTGGAGGCTCCTAGCTTCTAGGCAGGATCACGTGGGTCGTTGGCTCCCGTGGACCGTTCGTTCGTGAGGCAGAGCTACAGACAAAGTTAACTAGAAATTTCAGAGCCCCTAATCCAAGCTTCTTCGTTACGAAGCAAACAATAATACAGGAGAGTTTGCCCGTGGTAAGATGGTGGTTGTATCCCTGCGCACCGAAGTTTAAACTCTAAGTTTGACACTGGTGTTTCTCATTTAGACGGTAAGATGGTGTTCGAGCCAACAAGGAATTTTTTTTGCATGTATTTCTTTTTTGAATTAGGTGACATCATTGTTGCTACAAGCCAAAATAAAAGTCACGAGATCTTCATGAAACAATTATTATTATTTGTTTGAATTGAAACAGACGTGTGTTTCTTTTTTATAGAAAGTCAATACTCTTTTTGTGGAATTAAATGTTAAAGGGCATAACTCAGTGTTCATTACATGGCATGGCATTTGCAATATACAACTGGCCACCCTATAAATACATAGCTGGCTGCACACAACTGAATTCCAAATCACCCGGTACACCTACACTCCCACGAATAAATATAATTCTACGGATTCGCGTAGCATATATACACGAATACTCACATGTTGTAGCTTGCCCATCTCTTGTGTAGGTTCTATGCTCTGGTCAATTTTGGTTAGGTGTGTGTACATGTATATATGATTGTGCGTTGTAGACTTCTTCTGAATGAGATGTTGTTGAAAATATAAGCAATTTAGTAATTGATTTAATTCGTAAAAACAGTAAACAGATTATGACTAGAATAACCGGAATTAAACTAATCATGCGATCTACTAAAACAGTAGATAAACAGATCGAATCTAGAGCAACTAATAAAAGCAGAAATTCTAGCAGTACATGAAACAGAAGGATCAAGAAGTCATACAGTGCGGCAGCAGCGCCGTTGGTGTTCCCGTTGTCGCCCATGTCGTCGATGAAGAGGTTGGCGATGTCAGGGAAGAAGTCGTCGTTGGGGAAGAACTCGGTGCCAGTAGTCGCGCCAGTGCGCTCCCCAAAAACCTGACGAGACGGACGGCGGCAGAGGAGGAGGAGTGCGCACGAGAGAGCCTTGTGTTCTCACAAGCTTACCAAGTAGCACAACACTCCACTATATAAAGTGGGGCAGCTCTCTCCCAACTAGCGGTATGGGACTAAACGTTAGTCCTCAAACGAGCCACACAAATGGGACATGATATTTTCAGAATTAATTGGGCCATGGGCAAAACGCTGGGCAAACGCCTATAAATTCCAACAGATGCATCAGTAATACGAGTTCAGGTTGAACATTCGAGCCTCGTACAACATAAGTGAGCAGTGAAGGCAACCTCTCTTTGTCCCCGCTCCGTTGGCAAGTACAAATCAAGGGATAAGCATGAACGTTTACGTACCCCATGTTGTTTGTTTCGAAAGGTGTGCACACTTCGCACAGATGACACTGCCGATTCATGCGACAATCTATGGATTAGAATTCTTTTGGCTGCTGTTCCTGTGCGCCACTAGATATAGCGGTGGCGCCTTATATATTAAGTGCATTAGTGTAACTAATGTCCCTAGTGTGCCCTAAAATTAGTTAACATAGATCAAATAATTCTAATAAAATGTCAAGAAATTTGGAATTGTTTGGAAACCAAATAGTACGACTAAGTAATTTTAAAAAAAGATCCCAAGATTCCGATTTTTTCCCTAAAAGCAAATATAATCAAGTAATTTGGAAAAAGATGAGATCAAATCATCCTTTTTATTCTGAGCGAAAACTTATGAAATTCGGAATCTTTTTTGGAACCATATATGCCATTCTCTCACCAGAATATTTTTCACCATGCTACCATGCATTTTGTTAACCTCCTACATTAGTACAACTAATGAACCTAGTGTGCTCTGAGATTAGCTACACATCAATCTTCTTACTCCGCGAAGTCATCGACTCAATCAATGCTTATAACCAAAGTCATCAACCCAGTAAATGCTTAATGTCTAAAGTCACCGACCCAATAAATGCAATGATGTATCATCCTATTTTGGTGATGCATTAACGCTGTAACATACTTATACATATCATCTTTTTTGGACCAACTAGCACTACTTTGTTTAGTAATCACACATGCTGTAACATACTTATACAGATCATCCACGCAGTGAGACAAAAGTCTATGCCATACTCTAAACCCTCTATAAAACCCCCTTTGCTCAGCAGCAGCAGCAGCAGCAGGGACAGTTTAGCTTGGACACCCCGGCTGCATAGCCATGGAAATAGCTCACAAAGAGCACCTCCTTGCGGCCTTCCTCGGCTTACTCCGCGCCTTAGCACTCCTACTCTGCGTACAAACCGAGTTGCTAGTCTTCGTGCTGGGGCGTAGAGGTGCGCTCTACCTGTTTCCAGTCTGTTCTATGCTGCTCTTTTGCTGTTACCACTGGTGTGGTAACGCCGGCGACAACATCGGGCTCCTTGACTACTCCTGCCTCAAGCCTGGCCGCCGGCTTCGGCTTCCGGTGGCGAAGATCCGGGAACACTTCGAACTCATTGGCTGTTTCGACGATGGCACCATCGAGTTCATGGCAAATGCCATTCAGTCTAGCGGCACGGGAAACGAGACATATTTTCCACCCGCACTGCACTACCTCCCGCCGGCGTCCAGCCACGCCCATGCCATTGAGGAGGCGCATATGCTCTTCTTTCCCGCCATCGACGACCTCTTCACCAAGACGGGAGTGTCCCCGTCCGCCATTGGCGCGCTTGTCGTCAACTGCAGCGGATTCTGCCCTGTGCCGTCGCTGTCCTCCATCATCGTCAACCGCTACAGCATGCGCACCGACGTGATGAGCTTCAACCTCTCTGGCATGGGCTGCAGCCCCGGCTGCGTCGGCGTCGACATTGCGGCCGGCATCCTGCGAGCCCACGCCATGTCCTACGCCCTCGTGGTCAGCGCCGAGATCCTCACGGTGGGGTGGTACCGCGGCAAGGACCACGCCAAGCTCCTCCTCAACTGCCACTTCCGCACAGGCTGCTCCGCCGCGCTCGTGACCAACAACATGGCGGCGGCGCCGGTGAGATACCGGCTGGCCAACAAGACGCGCACGAACACGACGGCCGACAACCGGAGCTACCGCACGGGGTACCGGGAGGAGGACGACGAAGGCATCACCGGCTTCACAATCAGTCAGGGCGCCGGCCGCATGTTCAGTGAGCTGCTCCGCGCGCACCTCGTCACGCTTACTCTCTCCATCCTGCCGTGGCGCCAGAAGGCCGCGCTGCTCGTGTCGATGTGGCAGCGAGGGGCGGCACCGATACCCGATTTCCACGCGGCGGCAGACCACTTCTGCCTGCCGTCGTCGGGGAAGCCGGTGATACAGAGGCTGGGCAGGGGACTAGGGCTTGGCGAGAGGGAGATGGAGGCGGCGCTCATGACGTTCCACCGGCTCGGGAACCAGTCGGCGGCGTCCTTCTGGTACCAGCTCGCGTACCTCGAGGCCAAGGGCCAGGTCCGGAAGGGCGACACGGTGTGGCAGCTCGGCATCAGGAGCGGGCTGAAGGCTACCAGCCTGGAGTGGGAGCGCGTCGTCAACCCTAACTCGGGTGGTTCAGAAGTTCTCCTCCGGCACCGCCGTCAACCATAACTCGGGTGGTTCAGAAGTTCTCCTCCGGCACCCTGCCGGAGAGGGGAATCATCACCGGAGGGCTCTACATCGCCATGCCTGCCTCCGGAGTGATGCGTGAGTAGTTCATTCTTGGACTACGGGTCTATAGCAGTAGCTAGATGGTTGTCTTCTCCTTTTGTGCCATCATGTTTAGATCTTGTGAGCTGCCTATCATGATCAAGATCATCTTATTGTAATGCTACATGTTGTGTTTGTTGGGATCCGATGGATATTGAATACTATGTCAAGTTGATTATAGATCTATTATATATGTGTTGTTTATGATCTTGCATGCTCTCCGTTATTAGTGTAGGCTTTGGCCATGTTTATGCTTGTAACTCCAAGAGGGAGTATTTATGCTAGATAGTGGGTTCATGCCTCCATTTAATTTGGGACAGTGACAGAAAGTTCTAAGGTTGTGGATGTGCTGTTGCTACTAGGGGTAAAACAGCAATGCTTTGTCTAAGAATATTAGTGTTGTTTACATTATGCACCATACTTAATGCAATTGTCTGTTGCTTGCAACTTAATACTGGAAGGGGTGCGGATGCTAACCTGAAGGTAGACTATTTAGACACAGATGCATGCTGGATGGCGGTCTGTGTACTTTGTCGTAATGCCCAAATAAATCTCATAGTGGTCATCATGATATGTATGTGCATTGTTATGCCCTCTCTATTTGTCAATTGCCCAACTGTAATTTGTTCAACCAACATGTTTAGTATTTTATTATGGAGAGACACCACTAGTGAACTGTGGACCCCGGTCCATTCTTTTACATCTGAAATACAACCTACTGCAATCATTGTTCTTTTACATTCTCTGCAAACAAACATCCTTTTCCACACTATACGCTTAATCATTTGTTTTCTGCAAGCCTGGTGAGATTGACAACCTCATTGTTTCGATGGGGCAAAATAGTTTGATTGTGTTGTGCAGGTTTCACGTTGGCACCGGATCTCTGGTGTTGCGCCGCACTACATTCCTCCACCAACACCTTCGGAGCAACGTTGACTTCCTACTGGATTGATAACCTCGGTTTCATACTGAGGGAAAACTTGCTGCTGCACTCATCATACCTTCCTCTTGGGGTTTTCAACGGACGTGTGACTTTACACGCATCAGCGGGTTCACCGTCCGTCCCGCGAAGGCCAAGCAAGGCCTACGTCGACAAAGGGCTCCGGTCCTGGGGGCCTGCCGGGTCCCCGAACCAAGCAAGAAGGCAAGTAAGGACCCGAGAGCCTGAGTTCCCGGCAGGAGGCCAGGCTCCCTCTCTGGTACTTCCCCACGTCACTGTGGATAAGCTCTCCACCTCACGCTAGAAGACCTCAGAAGACTTGGGAAGCAAGGCGAAGATAGCGCGGGCAGGAAGCACAGCCCGTGGTTGTGTCAGCCCCTGTCCACCCCAAGGCGGACGCTCCCACCTAACCCAAAGGAGACGCTAGGCTGAGAAGAGGCCACGTCTCCCCCTAAACTAGATAAGGAGGGTCCTTCACGCCGAAGGTCACTCGTGCCCCTCACGTGACCCTGTGTCAACCCCTTAGCCTATAAAAGGAGGACCAAGGCACGGAGGAAGAAGAAAGGTTGGACAGAGGAACAAGTCGAACCAGAGCAAGACTAGACTAGGTCTGCGAAGGTAAAGGGGAAGGTGATCTCCTCCGGGTCAGGATCTGTCCTTCTTCTACCTCCAGGCAAAACCCTTCCGGGTACCCCATCCGGGAGGCTCCATTGTAAGCCACACTATGAAGAACCCATCAATCCAGACAAGCAGGAGTAGGGCTTTTAGCCTCCGGGCGGCCTGAACCTGGGTAGCTCCTTGTGTCCCTTTGGTTGCATGCTTTGATCGTGGAGATGAGAGCTTGATCTAGACTCCGCCCGAGAAGACGATTCTCAGCCTCCTTCGCGCCCCGTGCCGAACCTAAAAGGGGTATCCTCTACTCCCGGTGTCCGTGCATCGAGACACGACAATGTCTTTCTTTGATGATTGATACATGTCACAAACTTAAGTGGTGATCCATGAGTTGTAAACCTGGTACTTTATAAACTTTTCCATAGAAAGTTCTGTGAATTCATTGACGCAGAGATGGAGCTTATTCCCAGTTTTGAAGAAAAAAAATATAGGTCTAAAACTGTCGCAACCCTGTATCGTCTAAGACAGTGAGACGCATGTAAGATGGACCTCTGTGTATATTCAATAGAAACGCATGTAAGAGTCTAACAAATATAACTTTGATAGATATAATTTGTGTTCATGTCAATATAGACACATCTAATTAATTAGCTTCGTGAGTGAAAATACACCAAGTACTATTCATACACCTGATACAACGTGCGGAGTTTCATATTGGCCCTTCATGTACATAGGCATTTTTACGAGCTCTATTTTATTCTTGTACATCATATTTTGTTCTTTTTGGTTTTGTTAATTTTTTTGGCTGTGTGTATCCTAACTATGCATAGTTTCGGGGGTAAGATACTTTGTATCCTTTTGATAATATGAGTAATACAATGCCCTTTATCAAAAGAAAAATAGAATTGTAAGTGACACTGGGATTGTAATATAACACGAACCAACGAGGAGAAATGGAAAATATAGTACGTACGCTAAGTTTCTCCTTAAGAAAAAGTAGTTTCAGTTTAGTCTTTGTATTTGACTCAATCTTGTTAAAACTAATCTTCGCAACACATGTGTGTATTTTCTTGTTAAATATGAAATACACACAACGAAAGTAGATTATAAAACTATTAGTATATGTCACAAAAACACATGATCGATGTTTAATTTTAATTAGTGATGCCAATTAATCTATACATGCATCCCTAGTCAGGATATAAGTTGTATTATTCACACGATGACACCAACCTTAGCGGTGATTGTCTTCAATCTTAGTAACTATGTATGTACTCCCTCCACATAAAAAAGAGAAAGTATAAGACAATTTAACTCGGCAGATCCAATGGGACGATGAAATAAAAGAGAAAGTACAAGAAAATTGCACGTCCGCACTGTCCTCAGCCATGAGATATGGATTCTCATACCAGCGTTCCTTGCCTTCTCATCTTCTGTATGGAAGAAGCTGCTGGGCATATTAATTTTCTATAACCCCCAGACCAAAATGTAGTTGAGATTTTATAGCTTTGGCCTACACGTACGGAGAGGATTGAAAGGATACTTAACAGACCACGATACCTAAATTAAGGCGTACTCTACAATGTGCTCATTATCTACACGGCACTATGGAGTACCTGAAGATCTAGCAACCAAGTCTTTCAAGTGATTAAGCGGGCGACAGGATTAATGTCGTTGGTGAACTCAAACTGTGAGTACTCGGATTAATTATTGCGTTCTCGTGTAACCTATGAAGCTAGCTACAGCTGGATTGAGGATGGAGCTCGTACTATTCCAACTAATTGGTGGACTAAAACTGATCGAGTTTGTAATTTTCCATGCACACCGATTAATTGGGCGGAAGCCATCCGAGTGGATTTGGTGGATTATATGGGAGGATTGAAAGGAAAAGAACCAGATGCGACTCAGCTTTTGTAAAATTACATGAAGCTTGTGTCGATAGGGTTTCACTACCGGAAACGAGATCTTTGCCGTGTGGCCAAATCACACGGCAAACGTCTTGCGGAACACGGCAAAGACTTTGCCGTGCCTAACGGCACGGCAAGTCCACACGGCATAATACGTGTCGGCAAAGGCTCTTTGCCGTGAGCTTTCCGAAAACAGCACGGCAAAGGGCTTTGCCGTGCGCCCTCCGTGCTCACACGGCAAATTTCTGTCAGAATGTGGTCAACCCTCTTGTCAGTTGTTTGCCGTGGTGTCTATCTCTGCCGTGTGCTCTGCGAGAAGCATGACGGCACAGATTCTAGGTTTGCCGTGTGCTCACCGTCGCACCTCACGGCACAGAGTGGACCTTTGCCGTGCGCTCGCCTCCCCACCGCACGGCACAGATACCAGCTTTGCCGTGTGCTCACCGGCGCAACTCACGGCACAGAGACCAGCTTTGCCGTGCGCTTGATGCGAGACCGCACGGCACAGCACCTCTGCACATATCCCAGCACGCACCCTTTGTCGTGAGGAATACTGACCACCACACGGCAAAGAGACCATATGGTCATCTGGCAAGTTGCCAGGCGCACAGGTGCGCGACGCGTGGCAGGTTTGCCGTGTGGCTTGGCACGGCAAAGATCTTTGCCGTGTGGCTGAACACGGCAAATTGACCATATGGCACAGATTTGTGCAGTTTTTTTGGAAAATCCCTGCATTTTACAGAAATTTCAAACAAATATGATAATTCTCACACAAATATGACTAAATAGAGCTCCAACATAGTTCTAACTCCACATAGCATAGACATAGTTCAACAAATAAGATCAACATAGTTCTAACTCCAACAAAATAAGATCAAACTCCTACACAACATAGTTCAAGCATGCTACATAGCATAGACATAATCTCAAACACCACATAGGCATAATATGAACATAGCATCCACATGAACTCCACGACGATGGACGGATGGCGAAGATGGACGTCATGGTTGATCCTCCTACAAGTTCATACAAAAATCATGAGTTTTACAACTAAAGTACCTAAGTGTTAATGGCATAAGCATAGTTCAACTAACTAAGTGGAAATGGCAAATTTGACAACTAAAATATCTAAGTGTCAATGTCATGGGCATAGTTAAACTAAGTGGAAATGATAAGTTTGACAACTAAAATAGCTAAGTGTCAATGTCATGTGCATCATTAAACTAACAAAGTGGAAATGGCAAGTTTGACAACTAAAATACCTAAGTGTCAATGGCATAAGCATAGTTCAACTAACTAAGTGGAAATGGCAAATTCAAGAATATGCACAAGTTTAGATGTAGTAAACCAAAAGACATGATCTAAGTTAGATGTAGTAAACAATAAGGCACAAGTTGATCTATGTGGTAAACCAAAAGACACAAGTGACCATTGGAGATTCATTGATTGGCTATGTCGATCTAAGTGAGACATGAAGTAAGTTTTCGACATGGTAACTAACCTCTACTGGCCTTCCGGCGGCGGAGTAGGTCCTCAACATCATTGAGGAGGATCGTCCTACACGTTTGCAAAAAAATGATGAGTTCGACAACTAGGTGGAGATGGCATAGTCATGGCATTAAAAGAAAGCTAACTAAAATTTGATGAGTTGAACTAACAAAAATTTGACAAGTTCAACTAATGGGTAAAATTTGACAAGTTCAACTAACGAAATTTTGACAAGTTCGATCAAAATGGCAATGGCATGGCAATCTAAATTATGAGTCATGCGAGCATACCCACGGGAGCCTCCGGACAACGTTAGGGTTGGAGATATGGGGCTGCCCCTCCGGATCATCCTGGCCACCAAGCGGCGACGCTATCGAGTGAGATCCACCCGCCGATCCTGGATTGATCTACAACATGAAAAAAGGCTCACATTACACAAATAATTTAGTTACAACAATAAGATGGATAGAATGACAAGTTTGACAACATACCTATGGGAACACCGGTGGAGGGAACAGTCCCATGGCAACAGCCCCGTCCGCAGGAGCAATGCGCTGCATCGTGCTCGTCATCCACTCCATCATCTGCCTGGAATGCTCCTGCTGCTGCCGGATCTGCTCCTGCTGCTGCTCCAGCTGCTGCTCATAGAGCGCCTGCTTCTCACGCATCTCCTCCCGGAGCTGGTCGACAGCTAGACCCGAAACTCGTGGGCGGGTCTCCACAGCAGGCGCACCAGGCGCCCTCCCACGGCGGACCTGGCGTAGAGACGGGACGGTGAGAGGGTCGACGAAGCCGTCACCTATCCACAAGCGGCTATTCGCCGTGCCTTGCCCCGCAAGCACGATAGCCTCGACGTCAAGTGGACTGGTGAGAGGGTCAGCTTCCTCACCGTTGCGCTCCTTGAACTTCGTCGTGTACCCCTTGCTCCGGAGCTCGGCGCCGCTTTTGATCCACATCGACCCTGTCTCTGGATCCGGCTCATTCCTGGTACGCATCTTTGCCCAAACAGCGAAGGGCGAGGGGTCTACGCCGGTCTTCAATTTCTGCAAAGAGAGCACGAACATAGGTGAAAAGGAGACGATATTGCAAAAGAGAGCACGAACATAGGTGGATTAAAGAATGCATTTGCTCACCTCCTTTTGTATGCATTGGAAGAGGCTGAGGTTGCCTTGGCGGTGTGTTCCACCCTTGTTGTGCGCCCGCTTTGCCTTTCCCTCCGCGTGTATCTTGAGGTACTCCTGGCTAGTCCATCACGCTACCATCGCGAGGTGGCACGCTTCGTTGTTACCGACGTACGGAGGAGGCACCTACGTACACAGAACACACATATTAATGATATTACACGGCGGTCAACAAAATCGATAATATAGAAATGAAGCTACCTGCAGGTACTACCATGCCTGCAGCAAGATGTCCCGGGCACGCTTCTTGTCCAGCACAATCATCTTATCGGCGTACCAATGGCGGACAGAGTTCACGCGAGCCTCGTAGTGCATGTCCGTCACTATCTTAGAGGCCATCTCCAAAAGGACGTTCATGCACTCGTCCTCGTCCTCCTTCCGATGGGAGAAGACGTTCTGCAAGCATGCACATAGGTAATATAGGGTCAAAGCCATTAGTGCAATCTCGGATTTATAGAATGATGAGAAGTCAAACAAACTTACCCAGAAATAGCTGAGTGTCTTATGCGCCATGTTGCGGTACTTTCCCTCGGGATCCGCCTCGTAGCTGTAATGCCTGAAAGTCCAAGCTACACTCTTGCCACCCTTTGGGAGGGTGGCAATCCCTGGGAAGAACTTCCTGACACAACATCCAAGGATGCTTGCGTAGGTACGCTACCCCTTCACTTTAGGAGGCACATACTCAAACGACCTACACAATGAAAAAACCAATATTAGTATGGTTAGCGGGTCAAAACACAATGAAGAGCTAAAATTGAACATAAACTATAATAAGTACCTTTTCCCGGTGGGCACGAGAAGAGTGTGCTTGTAGGTGTAAGGAAGATCGAGGAGTTTCGCCGCCCCCCGCTGATACCACTTTAGGAGAAACTGACCCTCTAAAAACCATCCTCTATGTAGGATTATGCAGTATAAAACATAGCAT
Source organism: Poa pratensis (assembly GCA_947311845.1). Lineage (NCBI taxonomy): Eukaryota > Viridiplantae > Streptophyta > Magnoliopsida > Poales > Poaceae > Poa > Poa pratensis. The sequence continues at coordinate 2,471,668 of CAMZMU010000096.1, forward strand.
CCACAATGGATTCATGTTTCATAGTTCTGTTAGCTAATGGTTTACTATTCAATCAGATGTGTCCACAAAATTATTGTTCACTATCAAATCAATACTTCTGTAGATGAGCTAGCAGGCGTAGGCAATGAAGAGGCAATGTAGACGAGCCAGCAGGCGTAGGCAATGAGTCGCCGGCCGAACCTTGGTCGAAGGAGGAGCCGCCGGCCGTCGTCGTTGTCACCGCGGCTCAGGGTTTGCAGCAGCGCGGCGCCCCCAAGCTCCTCACCGGCGCGGCGCCCCCAAGCTCCTCACCGGCGCGTTCTTCGTCAACAGCTCCTCACCGGAGTGAGTTCGGGTGGAGACGGCGGGTTTCGGAGCGTCGGTGGTGGGGCCAAGGGCTGGTGGCGGCGCTGGTGACGGCGGCGAGGGTGGGTGGAGGCGCTGGGGATGGCGGCGTGGATGGGTGGCGGCGCTAACACGGCGATGCAGGGAGAGGTCGATTTGTGGAAAGTGAGGACCGGTCGATTTGGGGAAAGTTTGGACCGTGTCCTAACCTCCCGTCTTTGCCGTGATCCACTCTTTGCCGTGTACAAAAAGCATCTCCACACGGCAAAGAATTGACATATTTTTCCCGCGCTCTGAAATTCAGTCTTTGCCGTGTGCCCTGAGTGGCAGCACACGTCACAGAACATGTTTGCCGTGTGCCTTTCTGTCAGGTGCACGGCAAAGCATGTATCACCTTTTTTTTTTTTGATATGCTTTCCTTATTTATTTTCTTTGTTAAGGCTTCTAACATATTAATTCACTTAATTATATTTATTTATACTATATATATAAACCCTCCGGTGCGGGCCACATGCGTCGACACCCAGAAAAAGTGTACCGAACGTGCAGGGCGTCGTCTACCAAAACTTGCATGGGTCCCTAATATATGTATAAGAATGTGTTGGTAGGTTGTGGGAACCAAGATACAGCTCCGAGGTGCGACCCGCTTCACCGACCCCGGTTACTCCGCAGTAAGTTCCGACAATTAGAGGTGAAAACTCCCGTGTCGGGTGCCGGGGATGGAATCACGCGACGGACCACATGAAATGTTGGTTTCCCATGGTCCCATGTACCAACCTAACACAACCGAGCAAAACATTTCATGCGTCTACCCCCTCTCGACGCCGGTCAAAGAGGTAGTTCGACAGGTTTGACTTTTTTTCCTGCGGGTGTAGGGTTTCGCCGTAGCGGGGTCCGGAGTGTCGGAATCCCACCAAAACTTGCATGGATCCCCAATATATGTATAAGAATGTGTTGGTAGGTTGTGGGAACCAAGATACAGCTCCGAGGTGCGACCCGCTTCACCGACCCCGCTTACTCCGTAGTAAGTTCCGACACTTTGAGGTGAAAACTCCCGTGTCGGGTGCCGGGGATGGAATCACGCGACGGACCACATGAAATGTTGGTTCCCCATGGTCCCATGTACCAACCTAACACAACCGAGCAAAAAAATTCATGCGTCTACCCCCTCTCGGCGCCGGTCAAAGGGGTAGATCGACAGGTTTGACTTTTTTTCCAACGGGTGTAGGGTTTCGCCGTAGCGGGGTCCGGATCGTCGGAATCTCACCAAAACTTGCATGGGTCCCCAATATATGTATAAGAATGTGTTGGTAGGTTGTGGGAACCAAGATACAGCTCCGAGGTGCGACCCGCTTCACCGACCGCGCTTACTCCGTAGTAAGTTCCGACACTTAGAGGTGAAAACTCCTGTGTCGGGTGCCGAGGATGGAATCATGTGTTAACATTTGCCCAAAGTTGGGTTGAGATGTTTATACGATGTAACCTAACATAATCAGGGAGGAAATCCTAAACCTCTCTTCGATGTTTATATGATGTAACCCCTTTTGGAAGACACATGCTTTGCCGTGTGGCTGACACAGAGGCACACGGCAAACACTATCTTTGCCGTGTGGCTGACACAGAGGCGCACGGCAAATAGAAACTTTGCCGTGCGGCTGTAGCGAGGCGCACGGCAAAGGCTTAATTTAGAGCGCGGGAAATTGGCCGCCACGACAAACATGTTACCCGCGTGTTTATTTGAAGCGCGGGAAAGTTGCCGATTCTGGCTGTCGCTGGTCCTACCAATTTGCCGTGTGCTCGAGGCAAAACGCACTGCAAAGATTTCTTTGCCGAGCAAGTGTTGTTTGCCGTGTGTTATTGGTGCAGTTTGCCGTGCCGATTTCTTTGCCGTGTGCTTTTTCTGTACTCTGCCGTGGTGGCTTTCTTTGCCGTGATCTTCGTTTGTCCAGCACGGCACAGTTCTCTTTGTCGTGTTCCAGAAGCGGGGGCACACGGCAAAGAACTGTCCTCACGGGAAACGCAGATTCTCCGGTAGTGTTTTCTGGCTATCTTTAAAACAGAAGTTGTTTGGATTTATTTAGTGATCTAACATACATACCAGGAGAAGTCATGGAACTTCAATATATATTAGGGAAGCTCCACACATTTTCATTTGGATTTTGTTTTGTAGTTTTTCGAACCACCTTTAAGGCTTTAAAAATATAGCATGTCATTTTAATGATTCCTTCTTTATATTTGAATGCAAATTTTCTTCAAGACATAAAAGAAGTAGCTCAAAAATTCAATGTGCGTATCTTCTATGCAGTACGTAGCTCGTAGCACATGCATTTGCATGATACATATACTACTACATGTGGTTGCTGAAAACTCAATTTCGAGTCGCTCCTTTTACGCTTACACTCAGCTCATACTACTCAGGCCATGATTAGTTCGGCATGCATTTTTTGCGCCAGTTGTAACATGCAAGAGATGCGACTCAGATTTTGTAAAATTACATGAAGAGCACGCTTATGGTATAGAAATGGGATACACCAGGAATATAGGATGAATCGTGTAGATATGTGTCAGAGGGCGCTCCCTCGCCCGCGCTCATGAAGCGTCCCATTGGCGCTGTCCCACGGGAGATTGTTGCTGCATCGCCGCAGTCAGTGGCAGAGCGTCGTCGCCATGTGTTCTTCGTCCGTCGTCATCAACGCCGGCCGGGGGGCGCTGGACCTCCTCTTCCCAAGTCCGTTGGTATGCTCGCCCACAACGCTGAGCAACTCCTAACCATCTCCCGAGCAGGCTGCCTGTGCCAGCCCTGAGGACGACGTCTGAGGAACGTGCTCCGCCGGGGGCACGACTGGTACACACGCCGGACAGGTCAGCGAAGCGGTATGATGCAGTGGGCGATGCGCTGGAGCATGACGAGATTTGAAGCAGCATCCAACACGACTATATGCCAAATAATGCAGAGATCACCAATGTGCATCTAGAGAATAAAACATGTTTTGGCAAGCTGAAATTGTGAATACACCATTAGTGTCGTAGCATAAGAGCATCTCCACCATAACACACCAAATAAGTGTGCGGCACCCTTAAATTTTCTTTGGAGGGTGCCGGATACATGACTGGACGGAGCAAAAATAATTTCTTCAGCGGCACACTCCAAACATCACCCCCCATCTTTTCACTTGTTAAGACAAACACCTTGTATGCGTGAGACAATCAGAAGAGACTCTACCGTGCGTGAGGCTCCCTTTCGTGCCGCCCAACTCGAGAAGCCGTAGAAGGTGCCGACGAGGTGGTCTGCTCGTTGCCGTATCCTTCCTCGTCACGGCGACCTCGCCAGTAGGCTCCCGCCACCGCAGCACACCTGAAGTCGCCCGAGCCAAGGCCGGCAGCCACGGAGTTCGCCGCGCCGAGGCTACCGTCGAGCTCGAGGCCACGCGTCGCAGTGCTGCTGCTGCGCGAAGACGGTTCTCGGCTGCCCTGGACAGGCTGGCCGTCGTGATCGCTGTTTTAGCACCTGAGCTGGCATATCGTGCTCGCTGTTTGGCAATCGATAGCCTGAAGTTTTGTGTGCCGGAAAAGAGTTCTAAAGAAGTGACGACTACCAAGTGGAATCCACCTGAAGATGGGCAACTCAAAATTAACGTGGATGGTGCTTTCAAGGAAGGAAAAAATCATGGAGGATTGGGAGTCGTTGTGAGAGATGACAAAGGCCTTGTGGTCAGCTCAGGTGCTAAAGAATCGGATTTTGAATCCTTGTGGCCATCCTTGGTGAATTTGAGTCTGAAGAACCGGATGGCGAACCCAAGAAAGGATTTTGTATGACGGATCCATCCATATGTCTTCTCCAACCGGACACGAGACAGGGGAAACAGAGCAAAAAACAGAGCACACGGTTTAGTAGTGCAGTAGCGGGGGTCCTGTGATTTAACAAGTGCATCAAACCCCGGTCAGTTTCGTGCACACGAAAAAAACTCCGGTCAATTAAATTCAGATACAAACATAAAATTCTAGGAGGAAGCTGTACAAACTTTAAAAAAATGTCTGTCGCACAATCTTATTAGCTTCTTATTTATTTTTAACTGGGCAAAAAAATTATTATTTATATTCATATAGCAGAAGCCGAACCCGAGCGAGCCGAAAAAATAAAAAGGCTAGGGTCCTGAAATTTCAACAAACATCTCAGCACTAGCTAGGCTCATGTTTTTCCCTCGTCATTGATTGTTGTTGAAAAGCCGAGCATTCCGCTCCTTTCATATTTCAAGTGACGATTTTGATGGCCGTTTTTAAATCCTTGGGGGAGTTGCTAGAGGATTGAGCGAGAGCCTATCAACAATGCAGAACCACGGGACGGCCGGAACCCATGTGCTAGACAAAATTTGGGCAATACAACCAGGAGGCCGCCGTAGTCCATATGCGCTTGGAGTATCGACACTCGAAGAGAATGTGCGTTGCAGTTTCAGAATGGTTGTTGCAAAGATGGCAAGACGGATGGTGTGGCTAACCGTGAATCACGAGGCTGTCAGAGGTCCATAGCCCGGTTTTAAGAAGCAAGCCTTCCAAATAATATTCTTGAAGGAGCATGCCGTGTAGACCAAACGAACTGAGTGCGATAAGCAAGCCATGCCGAGTAGGCTCCGCTGTCAGAAAGAGTCCAAAATATGTCACGGTGTCGAGGGGAAGTGTAACGGGTTCCAGCTTCCATAGCTTGACGGACTACGAGATGTGATCCACAGTAAAGGCTTTCAAGATCAGCGATCCACTTCTGATATGTCCAACATTCATATTGATCTCTACTGATGTGTCCGTTAGAGCTTGTGGCACAACATTCAAGATCACCACCGTCTATGGTCCTGCCCTTAATGCTCGCAAGAAAGCTTTCCTTAACGAGCTGATCCACTCCAAAATGGAGACTACTGTTTGGGAACTCTTTTATGTTGTGTGGGGATATTTGAGATCCGTGTTTCTCTTCCGGATTAATTTTTACAGTGCCCTAAAAGAAAGGAGCAATTCCAATAGAAAAATTGGTGTGTGTGTTTCTTGTTAGAAAGAGGAATTTATAGAAGGTCTTTTTTTTTCATAATTGTTCAGACAAGTAAATCTAAACATTCACTACACTTTATTCTCATATATTATCACATTAAAAGAGAAAGTGTCCTACAAATGGTACTAGAACATCTGATTGACTTCATATATAGTGGAACATTTCCTGGATTTGTACAAGCAAGAAGACGCAAGCTGCAACAAGTCAGGGTATGCCTATGTGCGTTAGCTAGCTATGGGTAGCTAGACATGCGATCGAGGATCATGTATTCATGTAAAACGTATATACACATTATTCATTGTTATAACAAGTTGATGAGAATGAGATCCGCTACAAACAAACAAGGAGTCTGGGGATGGGAGGCATTAGGGACACGAGTTCTAACTAGGGGTGCATAGGGAAATGGAGGAGTGTCATCGGCGGTACGAAAAAACCATATCCAGTGGTTCTTGGATTCGCCAGTCGTCCATGGTGTTCGTAATCATAAGAATAGCTGGGGGCTATATGTACTTGTCCTCGTACGTTGTTGGCCAATAAACCGCGACAGGTAGATGTCCGGCGCGTGTGCGCCGGTGGTGCGTGAGTATGTGCTCGCGTTCGTATCCATCGTGTAAGTCTAGGTCAGGTCGTGGCTTCGCACTGGTGTATGCGCACTCGTGTTCAAGTATCCTACGAATTTTAATACTCCCTCTGATCCACAAAAAGAGTCGTGACTAGTGCTATTGGGTTGAACGTAACTAGTTCATTTCCAGCGACGGTCAAACCGGATCGGAGGGAGTAATATAGGACTATGCATCAATCGATTCAAAGGTTGGGTCTTATCCTTTAAAAAAAATATCTCCAAGGAACACAAAGTCTTGTCCGCACAATATATTCAGGAGGCACGCAGCATGATTATCGCAAAGAATCAAACATAAAGAAAAACACTAATGTTGGACGAGTAAACCGTTCCACGGGCACGTTTTGTCCGCGTCGAAATAGCCGAGATATGTCGCAGACTGACGCTGAAGATCTCTGTCCAGTTCCTGCTGAAAAGTATCGAGTAGAAAGATTCAGCACACATGGATTCGAGGCTTGGCATGCCACAACGAGCTTCTCCAACTGAGACAGCTACGGCAGCCGGTGGGTAGCGACTAGCGAGAGAAAAACTGGAGCGGTCAAGCTGAAAAGCTGAAGATGAGGCGTGTGAGGTTCAGACAAGATGCAAGTGTGTGGATGCCACCACGTTGTAGAAGTGCTTTTAAACCACTGGGACGTCAGGCAGAGCTGAGCATCCAACATTCCAACGCACACAACACAGCACCCGGCCGCCAAACCATGCGACAAAGGCTGCCGTTTTGTGAGATCCGGCCGAGCAAAGGTGTCCTCCTGATTAGTAGTATACTGCTTAACATCCATCTTGGCTTTTTATTTCTTGCCCTCCGTTTTGTCCTTGTTGTGTTGATTCGCTACCAAACATTTCACCTCTATGCTCTAATTACTTGAGTGGCTATCAGCAAACTTATCTATATGAGTCCTGGATTTTTTTTGCAATGAATTCTTCTTCAGATCTCATCTTCATAAGGTAAACATAGTGCCCACAATGTTTGTTCTTCGTACTTTGCAGGTACCGGGGGCCTTATGTCTGCAGATCAATCGGCCAGACACACCGTGCTCCTGCTATTGGCATCGTTGGTCATTTCTTATGGTGTTGGCGGTGCCCATTGCTCGACAGTCACCGAGAAGAGCACGGACATGCTCTCGTTGCTAGATTTCAAGCGGGCCATCACCAACGATTCAATGCAAACCTTGAGATCTCGGAACAGCAGCATCCCCCATTGCCAGTGGGAGGGCGTCGACTGCAGCCTGAGGCACCCGGAGCGAGTCACGGCGCTGAATCTCGGGAGCCTAGGGCTGTTTGGCCCGATTTCCCCGTCTATCGGGAACCTAACGTTCCTTAGGTTACTGAACCTCTCCGTAAATGGCTTCACAGGCGAGATACCTCCTCTCAACCGTCTAAGTAGACTGCAAGAGCTCCTGCTCTGGGATAACTCCTTGCACGGCCGGGATCATTCCAGATTCCATTGTGAACTGTTCCGGATTACAGTTTCTGTTCCTAGATAAAAACTTCCTTATAGGTCAAATTCCCCCAAATATAGGCCTCCTATCCAATCTATTGGCCTTGCTGCTTTCCGCAAATCATCTCACCGGTGTCATCCCACCAAGCCTAAACAATGTCAGTCAGCTTGAATACATCGTTCTTGCTGATAATAAGCTCACGGGAACCATTCCCGACGAGATGTGGCAATTGACCAATCTTGTTCGTTTAATCCTTGCTGGAAACAGGCTATCTGGTGGAATACCCGAAACTATTGGAAAGCTGGAAAATCTATATGTTTTATATCTCTATGGAAATAGTTTCAGCGGACCAATACCATCCTGTATTGGCAATCTAACTGAACTGGGATATGTCGACCTATCAATAAACGAGTTTGAGGGTAAGATACCACCTAGTATTGGTAACCTTACAATGCTCGCAAAGCTTGACCTTAGTGATAACAATCTATATGGCAACATTCCTTAAGAGATCTTCCACTGCCTCTGCAATTTCCATATGTGCATTATCCTAGCTACAATAAATTAGAAGGTCCAACACTACCCAAGTACCCAACATGAGTAATGTCATACAGCTAAATGAACCATATCTTTCGTCCAATCTGCTGGCCGGGGAAGTTCCTGGTGCGTTTGGGTTAATATCAGCAAGTGCAGAACGTCCAAATGGACCAGAATAATCTCACAGGGCTTATTCCACCGTCTTTGAGCAATCTGAAGAGCTTTGTGGTGCTTGAAATTTCACATAACAATGTATGCCAGGATAGCTTTGTGGTGATTAATATTTTACATAACAGTATATGCCAAGATATATAGCTTTGTGGTGCTTAATACATCAGATAGCAATATACGTCAGGATAGCTTTGTGGTGCTTAATACTTCACATAACAATATATGCCCGGATCCAATCTTACATCATTAGCTGATATGTAATTTCTGGAATTTTGCTTATAGAAGAAATAGAAAATACAGGTTTTCTATTTCCTATGGCTCAGTCATACCGGTGTGGCCAACCTCAAGATTTTCTAGCTTAAGACCCCGGCTCACAATGTTTAAATTTGCTTCAGGTCGACCATAGAGGCTTATGACCCCTCCTTATTTTCACATTGGAGACGCCCTTAGAGACTGACGACCACACGCATTGCCTCTCTTCCTCTCCCATGCGTGATTGCTTCTCCCTGCACTGAAACCGAAACAAATTCCTATCACGGAAATGGTTGACATCATCCTCTCCCCAATCTCCATGAAATCAGCCGCATCGTCGCTTCCACTTCTCCTAGAAGAACGGCGCCGCCACCAACGAATGACTAGTGGATGTGGACAAGCAGACGCCACAGCGCCGCCACCAACGAGGGACAGAATTACTGGCCACCAACTTCCACGGTGCCACCAAACTATCTAGCACCCTATGTTACTTCAACCTTGCCATGGATTGATGTTCCACATGCCTCAGCATGCCAAAGTTTTGTTCACTTCCCTTCATCATTCATGGATTGACGTACGGAAGTCGAGACATGTACTCTACCAGTCAACTCAGTTGAAGCTCTAGTACTGTTTGATTCTGGTTCTAGTTTCTCACTCGTATCGCTAGACCTCGCGAATTGGGCAAACATGTCTGGGAAAGAAATCTCTCAACGAACGGAAGTTAGTTCTCTGCCTGGACTCCTTTCTTGTTGCATTGTCTGTCCTGGCTGGATATTTTTATCAAGTATGAAGACTTCACTGCAAATCTTTTCAACCTTCAGTTTCAGCCTTTTGATGTCATTCTTGGCATGGAATGGCTACAAACTTACAGAGCGCTAATCTCTTGCTTTTGGAGAATTCTCACCCTTTATTCCCCTTCAGGAAAAGAGTGTGTCTACCAAGCTAGTGCACCTCCTCGGTCCTTGTCAGTGTTGGCCAGTCTCTTTCCAGGTCAGCCCTACAAAGAGTGGGATATTATGGACTCTTCTAGGGAAGCCAAGTACCCCACTGTGCCTCCATAAGATACCAGTAGTTGGTTACTATCCCGATGTCTTCCCAAATGAGCTTCCGGGCATGCCTCCGGAGCGGGACATCGAGTTCTGCATTGATCTGATTCCTGGAGCTCAGCTTATCTCAATAGCACCATATCGCTTAGCTCGACCCTTCCAGGAAGAGCTTAAGAAGCAATTAGCTGACCTTCTCCCCAAAGGACTAATTCAAAGGAGTGTGTCCGAATGGGGCGCACCCGTGCTCTTCACTATTAAGAAAAATCTCACTTGGCGCATGTGTATTGATTACCGCGGCCTCAACCGACTGACTATCAAGAACAATTATCCACTTCCTCACATCGAGGACTTGTTTGATCAATTGAAGGGAGCTAAAGTTTTCTCCAAGATTGACTTGCAATCTGGGTATAATCAAATTCGTGTACGAGAGCAGGATATCAAGAAGACTGCTTTCTCCACAAGGTATGGGCATTATGAGTTCAAGGTCATGTCTTTTGGTCTGACGAATGCCCCCGCCTGTTTCATGGAGACAATGAACAGCATGTTTCACTCTTATCTCGACAATTTTGTTGTCGTTTTCATTGATGATATTCTTATCTACTCCAAGACGGAGGAAGAGCATGCTCGACATCTTAGAATAGTGCTTGAAACCTTGAGGCACTTTCAGAAGTTGGCTTTTTAGGCCACGTGATCAACCAACATGGCATATCTGTTGACCCAAGCAAAATCTCCACTGTCGTTAATTGGGTGAGGCCAACTAATGTCAAGGAAGTAAGAAGGTTTCTAGGCTTTGCCCGTTATTACCGTCGATTTGCGAAGAACTTCTCCTCTATTGCCAAGCCAATGACCAAGCTAATGCAGGTCAACTCTAAATTCCACTGGGATGATGCTTGTGAGAAGAGTTTTTGCTATCTCAAGGAGCAATTGGTGACTGCTCCAATCTTGTCGCTACCTGAACCAGGTAAGCGTTTTGCAGTATATTCCGATGCTTCCCAACTTGGACTTGGTTGTGTGCTGATGCAGGATGACAAGGTCATTGCCTATGCATCTCGACAACTGAAGCCTCATGAGCAGAATTATCCAACCCACGATCTGGAATTGGCTGCAATCGTTCATGCTCTCAAAATCTGGAGACATCATCTCTATGACGAGGCGTGTGATATGTATACTGATCACAAAAGTCTCAAGTACATCTTTACTCAGGAAGAGTTAAACATGAGACAAAGAAGGTGGTTGGAGTTGATCAAGGATTATGATCTCACCATCCACTCCAAACCCGACTGAGCCAATGTGGTGGCCGATGCTTTGAGCCGCAAGGTAGTTGTTCCTACTGCGGCGACCCTTCCGTCTGAATTGGAGAGGATGATATTTCCTTCTGTTGCGCGGGCACTGCTCAAGCAGGAATCCAAATGATCCTTGAGTCTGATATTGTGGAGCGCATTAGGCAAGCACATGAACAAAATCGTTTACTGATGCAAGCAGATAGGCGTGTCCGTGAAGGAAGGGTAGGTCCATTCACCATAGATGCTACCGGAGTTGTGCGATTTCAAGGTCGTTTTTGCATTCCGCAAAAGGCTCAAGTGAAAGATGATATCCTCAAACAAGCCCATCGTACTTTACACGTTCATCCTGGTGAGACCAAGATGTATCATGATTGAAAGCAAAACTTCTAGTGGAAACGGATGAAATTCGATGTTGCTAAGTATGTGGCTTCATGTGGTGTTTGTCAATGAGTCAAAGTTGAACACAAAAGCCCTGCTGGAAAGCTGAATCTCTTGAGGTCCCCAAATGGCCATGGGAAGATATCACCATGGACTTTGTCATTGGCTTACCTCGCACCCCACGAGGAAAGGATGCCATTTGGGTTGTTGTGCCGTCTTAATAGTCGTCACACTTCATTCCAATTCGTACCACCAATTCAGCTAGTGATTTAGCTCCAATCTACACCTGTGAGATTATTCGTCTCCATGGTGTGCCAAAAAACAATCAACTCTAATCGTGATGCAAAGTTCACCTCCAAATTCTGGGAGAGTTTGCAGAATGCTTTGGGTACAGAGTTTCGGTTCAGCATAGCTTTTCATCCTCAGACTGATGCGTACCATTCAAACCCTCAAGATTTGCTTCGCACTTGTGCTCTATCATGGTAGGGTAACTAGGAAGATCACCTGCCTCTTGTGGAATTTGGCTACAACAACAGTTATCAGGCAAGTATCAATGCTGCACCCTTTGAGGTTCTTTATGGCTGAAGGTGCATGTCACCTCTTTGTTGGGATTCAGTAGGTGAGCGGGCAGTTCTTGGACCGGATTGGGTTCAACAAACCGTTGACCGTGTTGCAGAGATCCGTCAGAACATGTTTACAACACAAAGTAGGCAGAAGAGTTGTGCTGATGTCAGACGGCGAGCTCTGGAATTTCAAGTGGGTGACCAAGTGCTTCTTAAAGTGTCTCCTACTAAAGGAGTTTTGAGATTTGGCACCAAGGAAGGCTTAGCCCTCGGTATGTTGGGCCATTTCCTGTGGTTGCTCGAGTTGGGAAGCTCTCCTACCGCCTAGAATTGCTACAATCGATGCGGGGAGTACACAATGTTTTCCACGTTTCCATGCTTCGGAAATATCTTGAAGACTCCGAACATCTCATTCTTTCCGACCTGTCACAATTGAGCAAGATCTTACACTTCAGTCATGTTTTCTGAAGACTCTTCATGATTTTGAGCATGCCTTGAGGCACCAAAAACTCAAGTATGGGAAAATTATTTTGACAAATCAAACTTTGCGAGAAGCGACTTGGGAACTTGAGTTCCAAATGCGCGAAAAGTACCGAGAATTGTTCACTTATGGTACATTTTAAACCCTTAAAATTCTTTTCCAATGTGTTCTATGAGTTCCTTTGAGAGTCTAATAATACAAGGAGAGAAGAACTCGGGCTCGAGTTCCAGTTAAGGTGGTGAGACTGTAACACCCCGTTTTCCGATGTTATATTTTCAGTAAATGATTTCCTTGAATAAAATATCCGACCTTGTGGATGTGTGGGCTTGTCGAGATGTTCGAAATGGACCACTCTTTTGCCAAATCGCACTCCGGATACAACTCCCATGAAATTATCAATTCAAGGGTTACGGTTTAAGGGGTATTTCGAAAATGTGTTTAATTTTAAAAAAAAAGGTATAGCTGACCCTTATCCCTTTCCTGCAAACGTGAGGAGCTCATCCTCATCTCAAACCAAGCGGTGGCCATGTCCAAGACAGCCGCTCCAACACTTCCTCCCCAAACGCAGGAGCTCTCCCTCTCCATGGCGCCACCTCTCCCCTTGTTCCACATCCTTCTTCTCTTCTGAGCCCTCCCATCTGCACCACGTCCCATCTCTTCCCCAAGTACAGCCCTTGTTCTAGTGCTTGAAGAAGAAGAAGAAGAGGCAAGGAGAAGATCAAGAGGAGGAGAAGGAAGAAGAAGAGAAGTCTTCGTCACTCCCTGTCCGAATTTCCCCTTGTTCAAGCATCAAGGGTGAGTACCCCTACCCTCCCTGGTCCTCCCAGGTGCTTTACATGGTTATTCCCTGGTCAATAGGTAGGAGATTAGCAAGATCTATTGAGAATTAGAGAGAACGTGTTCTCTGCCCCTGTTTCTAGACGTACAGGTTCAGAAATCACCAGTTTCGAGTACCTATATGGCAAAATCAGAGGAGCTGTCTATGGAATGTTTTGTAGACATTTTCTCACGATCGTTTTGAGCCGTAAAACGCATCAATCGGAGTTGTAAAGCTCCTGCTATGCCTATTTCTTTGCAGCTGTACCAGATTTCAGAAACAGCGCAGAATAGGTTTTCTCCATGGGTTTTAGGAGCATTTATAATTCATCTAAACTCATGTTTTGTTCTTTCCTAGATGGTGTGTGATGCCTAGGTTCTAATACAAAATGTTTTACTCAATTTCGTCGAGTATTCTTAACGCTATGAATTTCCAAAGGTGGCTACTTGTTATTTCAGAATTCTGGAAACAGTAAGTATTTGCTGGTTATGACCAAGTTAAAGTCATATTCTGAGTTTGAATAGTAGGAGTTCTTTGTAGCCAAGTTCCATTTGAATCCATAGCCATCTTGTTTGCTTGTTTTCGAGCTTCCTACTTCGAGATATGAATTCTTTCATGGAGGGACAACAAAGGGGTTGCTCCCTCGGGAATACGATTAGGCGCGTTTTTGTGTACGCTTTCCATATCATGTTTTGGTGCAATTCTTGAAACTTGTGTATGTGTTCCTACATCAGGTTGCAGCACCAATCCATCAGAGGTAGCCTCGCATTGGTTGAGGCGAGTACACCGAGCAACAATGGCTAGATTGCTCCCTTCAAATTATGTTTATGTTCACATTATTCATTTACATTCATGAAATGGTGAACATGCATTCCCTTGTGTACATTTCAATACACCATACTACTAGTAGGTCAGGGATCATCATGGTTTTCTGAAAAATTCCATCATGAGTGAACCTCCCTGTTTCAAGGAATGTTCCTCGCTTGCGAGTGTATGGGCCTTCGGGTCTGTCCTCATATGGTCCTCTCACGGAGTGAGGGATGGAAAGGAGTTGAGGTGAGACGTCACCCCTCCTCAGCTTGCCGGCAGAAGCTCAGAGCCTAGTCCTCGATCTTATTCGGTTGCATTATTCCTTCATGCATTCCATGCCATTTCAAGCATGGTTCATGTTCATGATACTAATTTCCAATGCTTTTGTTGTGTACTTGCTGATCTTTGGACTCACCCCTCGTGGGCTTTGTTTAGGTATTTCACCGTGAAGCTTTGCAAGTAGTTGGAAAGGCGTAGCTCCCGTGGGTGTTCACTCACAAATTTCACATCCCTTTCATACATCTAGCTGATCATGTTAGTTCACACTTCAGTTCATGAGTTCATATTCTTGGTAGCTAGAGTCTACTTGATGTGTATAAACATGCTATGTTTGTTTTCATGACCACCAGGTGTGCTTCCTAAGGAGGTTGGAGTTTGTTAGTTCCCAACTTATGGGTGTGTGCTTGGAACTTATGGTTTCCATGTCGGTCTGGTGTTTTGGTACTGTGACTTCACCGTATAGCTCTTTGTGTTAAGTATGAGCTGTGGTATATGTTTCCGCTGATGTTTCATTCATTTCATACTCTGATATCTGTTGCCTGTCGTGGATGTCCGTTAGTACAAAGGAGGTGCTGTCGGAATTTCACACTAGCATGTTAAGTATGGGTTGTTTTGTGGTAACGTTCCTCTTTACAAGGAGGGGTGTTATAATATTTTCTACGTGGTTCTGTTGGAGATGGTGCTCGAGATGAGCTTTGGCTTTGTGCAGGTGGTGTTGGAGATGACCTCACTGATAAGGGTAAGTAGTCAACAACTGACGGCACATGCACAATGGAATGAGACCTCACTGTGGGCCCTTTTCTAACAGGCAACTTCTTCTTCTTAGATATTTTCAGAAAATCCCCAATTTCAGTGAACCCTAACCCTAAATCCCAAATTAGCTACAGCACTGTAAAGAACTCGGAGACAGAGCGAGGAACAGATGAACTTACTCCACCCCGCCGAGCCCGTACGTCCACTGGTGGCTCGTCGCCGGATTGGCGACCCAGATCTCCGCTAGCCTTGCCGCCGCCGCCGACGGACGCCGCTCCGGCCATAGATCATCCAGGCCGTCCACCACGCTCTCAGCTCCAGTGTTTGCGCCTCCTCCGACGGCACCACTCCCGCCACCAGTACCGCCGCCGCCTGTACCGCCGCCGCCGCCCGGATTCGCCGAGTCGTCCATCGCGCGCGAGAGAGGAGAGGAGAGTGGAGCTGCTCGAGTGAGTGTGGTTGGTCAAAGGTTCCGACCGTGCTGGTCAAGACCACGCACGGGCGCGGTCTGCGCGCGCTAACGGCCGTGTTCGCCACGTCAGCGCCACGTCGGCTCTGACAGTGGCCCCGACTCATCAGACCCTCTAACACGAGCTCTCAGCGCCGGCTGTTATGATTACCTCAGTGTTGGTATGATTCTGAAAAAATTAGTACAACCGGTACTGACCTGTTACTGCTGCCCTAATTGTGGTAGTTTTTTGTAATTCCCTCCTGTTCTCCCGGCTAAATACAAGTATTTTCCTTTTTTCCCCGGGGAATAAAGGGATTTAGGGCGGAGAGAGCAGGGCCTGGTGGGTATGAAGGCCGCCCAGAATCCAAAGAGATTAGACCAGTTGCGAAGTTTTTTTTAGAACCATGCAGAAGGACTGCATGTATTTATATAGAAGAAAGAGAAGGCTTGACGAGCCGAAGTCTTACAGAACAACTGTGTACAGCAAGAGGGGGGGGGGGGGGGGGGGGGGGGGGGGGGCAATACAGAAAAATAATCCTATACACGTTAATGTGCAGAGAGACACCAGCTGCGAAGTTGTGAGTAAAGTAACTGAATTATAATTACTAGACCTCTTAATTTCTGTCAATCGAACGGGCAGCACAGTGGACTGCCTGGATGGCCGTTTATTTTGCACAAGTTGAAAAGTGAGAAGGTTCGTTACTGTCTGCTTTTAAGCCATGAATTCTTCCGGTTGTTTCTGCGTCTTTGCATATCGCAAGATTATATGCGAACTTACCCCATGTCTACATCTTTCAGCTAACCTTGTACTAGTTCATTGAGGGAATATTTTGGGGTTACGAATAAAAAGAATACTCTGACTTGGCTCACATGAGCACGAAATTTCACACATGAGCTGGTACTCCAATTGGCTTATACTCCCTCCGTTCGGTATTACTCGTCGCCTTTTGTACTACGCCTTTGTACTTGATCAGCTCAATCTCCACGACAAGTAAAACGAACAGAGGGAGTATTAGGCATAGGAAGACAGCATCCCTATAGGATAGTTTACTTCAGTTATTGCTGCTGTATTATTGTACACTTGTCACTAGGGAATCTCCTTTCATGATCGGTCACTCGTATACCGTGCCTGGATCATGTCCATGAGGACCAGCTTGTTCAAACAATCGAGAACTCGATTTTGAAGCGATCAAGAGGTGAGTTCCTTAATGCTTTTTCCTCTCTCTCTCTCCTATAAGTTCATGCATCACTGTAGTTGGCAAATGAATAATATACAGACACATGAACATGGGTAGCAACCGTAGCATCTTATTTAAGGATTAGACAACCAGTCTGCTGGCAGCGAGGTGCCATCCGTGCCTCTGCATCTTCAGCATCCATATTGACCTAAACTTGTATGTTTATAACAATTGCTTGGGTCTAGGAACAATAAATATTCTAACTTGGTGTACAACATGACTCGAGCACGAAATTTCCCATGGTAATAAATAATCTAACTGGTGCAGCACTACGGAATCCTTGTAGTATTGTTTACTCACCTCTTGCCCCTCAGTTGTACGCCTAATGCCGTAGAATCAATCTCCTTCCATACCCCATCCTCTCACTCATCACAACAATATCTGCAGGAACCAAGGAAGACGGTGATCATCGAGGCCTTGCAATGGATCATGGAGGCCTTGCAAGAGATTTAGGGCCCGCTTGGAATAGGGGTTTTTTTACCGGAAATGGCCGGAATCATTCCACGGACCTGGAATGCTCCGTAATTTTCTGAATGAACCTGTCGTTTTCCACCGGGGGGAAGAAAATAAGGTGAACCAAGCGGGGCCTTAGGGCGGAGAGAGCAGGGTCTGGTGGGTACGAAGGCCGCCCAGAATCCAAAGAGATTAGACCAGCTGCGAAGTTGTGAGTAAAGTGACCCTTGGTCTAAAGCATCATAGTCCAGGGTAGCCCGAGCGCTCTCGCGACTCCCCGAGCGACTCCCGAACCCTAGCCGCGCCGCTCCACCCTCCCCCCCTCCGCCTCCCCCCCCCCTTCTTCTTCCCGCGTCCTCGTTCCCCTTGTCCGAGCGGAACCTCCGGCGGCTCCTCTCCCGCCGCCGTCGGCGTGAGCCCCCGAGCGTGGCTCGGGTGGTGCCGGCGGCGGCGGTGCTCGTCTACCGCGCACGAGGGAGGCCGCGTGGGGCGGCACCTCTCCTGGCGGCGGTGCAGCTTAGGGCGACGGCGGCCCGGCGACCCGGGTGGTGCTCTCGGCGACGACTCCGGCGCGGCGGCGAGCTCTTCCTGGTGCAGCGCGGGTGGCCAAGGTGGTGGGGTGCTACCGTTGGTGGTTGGGGCAGTGGTGGTGAATCCGACCCTGCAGGCCCAGATCTGGGCCCTTTGGGCCCGATCTGGGTTAGGGCGGGTTTGCCTCGTTGCCCCCGGTTTGACCTGAGGCGCGGCTCGCGACGGAGATGACAGCGGTGACGCCACCCTTGCTCCAGCGTGGCGGTGGGAGCTTCACGGGCCTAGCTGGGTCCGGCTGAGACTAGGAACCGAGTGGGTAGCGGCGGTGGCGGCCTACGTGCAGCAGCATGGCGGCGGGGACTTTACGAGCCCCCGGGCTCGGCGGGCCTGCTTGGCCTAGTGTGTCCCTGCTGCCGTGTCCGGTCAGCACCCGCCGAGGGCGGTGGGGACGCCCTCCAGGGGCTGCGCTGCCGCCCTCTAGTTCCAATGTGGCTCGGTGTGCTCTTGTCGTAGCGTCCGGTCGGCTATCGTCTTTGACGGTGGAGGTTGTTCCCTCCCGCGTGGTTGTGACTCTGTCGGACCTTGTCTACGGCTGCTTCGTCTCGGGCTGACCGGCCCTGCTATGTTTGCCATGGTGAGACGACGTTGGTGACTTCAAGACGTGGTGGCGTTTGTTGGTTGGCGGCAAGATGGGTGGAGCGCTACAGATTGTCCGAGACGTGGTTTTTTTGGGGGTTGGGAGAAATCCCTGCCGTTGGCACCGACGTGGTGACGCTTGCGAGTGTCACCCCTCCCTCTTGAGGGGCGTCGGGTGTACCTCTTCCCCATTCTCGGAGCGTACGGGGGAAACCCTAGGTCTGTCGGGCAGCAGCGTCGTCGTCGTCGCTTTCTTCTTGGAGGTGCTGTTTGGTACGCGGTGATTTTGAGTGCTAGGTTTGTGGTGGGACTTCGCTGGAGAGGGCGCAGCGGTTGCGGGTTACTTTCGTTTTCGTTGATCCACCGGTGTCGACTTTGTTTTCTTTTCTGTTTCTCTCCCTTTTCTTTTGGGCATGATTGTGCTGTTTGCCCAGCGGTGGTCTCAATGCTGCATCGGGTGGTTGCTATATTAATATAGCGGGGCGAAAGCCTATTTCTTCAAGTTGTGAGTAAAGTAACTGAATTTTAATTACTAGACCTCTTAATTTCTGTCAATCGAACGGGCAGCACAGTGGACTGCCTGGATGGCCGTTTATTTTGCACAAGTTGAAAAGTGAGAAGGTTACTGTCTGCTTTTAAGCCATGAATTCTTCCGGTTGTTTCTGCGTCTTTGCATATCGCAAGATTATATGCGAACTTACCCATGTCTACATCTTTCAGCTAACCTTGTACTAGTTCATTGAGGGAATATTTTGGGGTTACGAATAAAAAGAATACTCTGACTTGGCTCACATGAGCACGAAATTTCACACATGAGCTGGTACTCCAATTGGCTTATACTCCCTCCGTTCGGTATTACTCGTCGCCTTTTGTACTACGCCTTTGTACTTGATCAGCTCAATCTCCACGACAAGTAAAACCGAACAGAGGGAGTATTAGGCATAGGAAGACAGCATCCCTATAGGATAGTTTACTTCAGTTATTGCTGCTGTATTATTGTACACTTGTCACTAGGGAATCTCCTTTCATGATCGGTCACTCGTATACCGTGCCTGGATCATGTCCATGAGGACCAGCTTGTTCAAACAATCGAGAACTCGATTTTGAAGCGATCAAGAGGTGAGTTCCTTAATGCTTTTTCCTCTCTCTCTCTCCTATAAGTTCATGCATCACTGTAGTTGGCAAATGAATAATATACAGACACATGAACATGGGTAGCAACCGTAGCATCTTATTTAAGGATTAGACAACCAGTCTGCTGGCAGCGAGGTGCCATCCGTGCCTCTGCATCTTCAGCATCCATATTGACCTAAACTTGTATGTTTATAACAATTGCTTGGGTCTAGGAACAATAAATATTCTAACTTGGTGTACAACATGACTCGAGCACGAAATTTCCCATGGTAATAAATAATCTAACTGGTGCAGCACTACGGAATCCTTGTAGTATTGTTTACTCACCTCTTGCCCCTCAGTTGTACGCCTAATGCCGTAGAATCAATCTCCTTCCATACCCATCCTCTCACTCATCACAACAATATCTGCAGGAACCAAGGAAGACGGTGATCATCGAGGCCTTGCAATGGATCATGGAGGCCTTGCAAGAGATTTAGGGCCCGCTTGGATTAGGGGTTTTTTTGACCGGAAATGGCCGGAATCATTCCACGGACCTGGAATGCTCCGTAATTTTCTGAATGAACCTGTCGTTTTCCACGGGGGGAAGAAAATAAGGTGAACCAAGCGGGGCCTTAGGGCGGAGAGAGCAGGGTCTGGTGGGTACGAAGGCCGCCCAGAATCCAAAGAGATTAGACCAGCTGCGAAGTTGTGAGTAAAGTGACCCTTGGTCTAAAGCATCATAGTCCAGGGTAGCCCGAGCGCTCTCGCGACTCCCCGAGCGACTCCCGAACCCTAGCCGCGCCGCTCCACCCTCCCCCTCCCCTCCGCCTCCCCCCCCCCCCTTCTTCTTCCCGCGTCCTCGTTCCCCTTGTCCGAGCGGAACCTCCGGCGGCTCCTCTCCCGCCGCCGTCGGCGTGAGCCCCCGAGCGTGGCTCGGGTGGTGCCGGCGGCGGCGGTGCTCCTCTACCCGCGCACGAGGGAGGCCGCGTGGGGCGGCACCTCTCCTGGTGGCGGTGCAGCTTAGGGCGACAGCGGCCCGGCGACCCGGGTGGTGCTCCTCGGCGACGACTCCGGCGCGGCGGCGAGCTCTTCCTGGTGCAGCGCGGGTGGCCAAGGTGGTGGGGTGCTGCCGTTGGTGGTTGGGGCAGTGGTGGTGAATCCGACCCTGCAGGCCCAGATCTGGGCCCTTTGGGCCCGATCTGGGTTAGGGCGGGTTTGCCTCGTTGCCCCGGTTTGGCCTGAGGCGCGGCTCGCGACGGAGATGACAGCGGTGACGCCACCCTTGCTGCAGCGTGGCGGTGGGAGCTTCACGGGCCTAGCTGGGTCCGGCTGAGACTAGGAACCGAGTGGGTAGCGGCGGTGGCGGCCTACGTGCAGCAGCATGGCGGCGGGGACTTTACGAGCCCCCGGGCTCGGCCGGGCCTGCTTGGCCTGGTGTGTCCCTGCTGCCGTGTCCGGTCAGCACCCGCCGAGGGCGGTGGAGGACGCCCTCCAGGTGGCTGCGCTGCTGCCGCCCTCTAGTTCCAATGTGGCTCGGTGTGCTCTGGTCGTAGCGTCCGGTCGGCTATCGTCTTTGACGGTGGAGGTTGTTCCCTCCCTCGTGGTTGTGACTCTGTCGGACCTTGTCTACGGCTGCTTCGTCTCGGGCTGACCGGCCCTGCTATGTTTGCCATGGTGAGACGACGTTGGTGACTTCAAGACCGTGGTGGCGTTTGTTGGTTGGCGGCAAGATGGGTGGAGCGCTACAGATTGTCCGAGACGTGGTTTTTTTGGGGGTTGGGAGAAATCCCTGCCGTTGGCACCGACGTGGTGACGCTTGCGAGTGTCACCCCTCCCTCTTGAGGGGCGTCGGGTGTACCTCTTCCCCATTCCTCGGAGCGTACCGGGGGAAACCCTAGGTCTGTCCGGGCAGCAGCGTCATCGTCGTCGCTTTCCTTCTTGGAGGTGCTGTTTGGTACGCGGTGATTTTGAGTGCTAGGTTTGTGGTGGGACTTCGCTGGAGAGGGCGCAGCGGTTGCGGGTTACTTTCGTTTTCGTTGATCCACCGGTGTCGACTTTGTTTTCTTTTCTGTTTCTCTCCCTTTTCTTTTGGGCATGATTGTACTGTTTGCCCCAGCGGTGGTCTCAATGCTGCATCGGGTGGTTGCTATATTAATATAGCGGGGCGAAAGCCTATTTCTTCAAGTTGTGAGTAAAGTAACTGAATTATAATTACTAGACCTCTTAATTTCTGTCAATCGAACGGGCAGCACAGTGGACTGCCTGGATGGCCGTTTATTTTGCACAAGTTGAAAAGTGAGAAGGTTACTGTCTGCTTTTAAGCCATGAATTCTTCCGGTTGTTTCTGCGTCTTTGCATATCGCAAGATTATATGCGAACTTACCCCATGTCTACATCTTTCAGCTAACCTTGTACTACCTCATTGAGGGAATATTTTGGGGTTACGAATAAAAAGAATACTCTGACTTGGCTCACATGAGCACGAAATTTCACACATGAGCTGGTACTCCAATTGGCATATATTAGGCATAGGAAGACAGCATCCCTATAGGATAGTTTACTTCAGTTATTGCTGCTGTATTATTATGTACACTTGTCACTAAGGAATCTCTTTCCATGATCGGTCACTCGTATACCGTGCATGGATCATGTCCATGAGGACCAGCTTGTTCAAACAATCAAGAACTCGATTTTGAAGCGATCAAGGGTGAGTTCCTTAATGCTTTTTTCCTCTCTATCTCTCCTATAAGTTCATGCATCACTATAGTTGGCAAATAAATAATATACAGACACATGAACATGGGTAGCAACCGTAGCATCTTATTTCAAGATTAGACAATTGTTCCATCCGTGCTTCTGCATCTTTTGCATCCATTGACCTAAACTTGTATGTTTATAACAATTGTTTGGGTTTAGGAACAATAAATATTCTAACTTGGTGTACATGAAACGAGCACGAAATTTCCCATGGTAATAAATAATCTAACTGGTGCACCACTACAGAATCCTTGTAGTATTGTTTACTCACGTCTTGCCCCTCAGTTGTACGCCTAATGCCATAGAATCAATCTCCTTCCATACCCCATCCTCGCACTCATCACAACAATATCTGTACTAGCCAAGGAAGACGGCGATCATGGAGGCCTTGCAATGGATCATCTCGGCCGGGACCAGCTTCTTCGAAGCGATCCAGCTGAGTAATGACTTGTCCCGTCTCCGGAGCAGCTTGCCCAAAGCTCACATCCTCATCAATCGGGGCGAGTGGGGTAGATTCAAGGACAAGAACCTGGCTCTCTTGCTCTCACGGCTCAAGGATACCACCTGTGATGCGGAGGACCTTCTGCGCGAGTTTGATGATCAGGAGCTCCGACAGAAGTTGGAGGACATCGACCGAAACAGAGCAGGTCAACTTGTCTCTTCCTCCTATAATCTTGCCAAGAATTTTCTTACTGGTAGCAAAACAAGATTGAAGGAGGCCCAGAGTGAGCTTGACATGGTTGTGTCTCGCACCGAGGCAGCACTCAAGCTCATGGGATTAGATGTCGAGCCTACACAGCTAGGCAAGCCATTTATGCCAGAGACAAGTTCAGTGATAGTCGTGCCGATAGTACACGGTCGTGATGAAGAGCGGGATCTGGTGATTGAGAGACTGGGTGTGACCATTGGACGTGACAATGAACGGGACCGTGCCATCAAGCTATTGGGTGTGCCACTCAACAGATCTGCGAAGGTCGCTGGAAAGAAAACAACAGAAATAGACATGGGCGCAGTTGCATCTACATCCAGAGGTGCTAAGCGACTAAAAGGAGAGACTAGCAGGGGTGTTTCCACCAACATTAAGGGCTGTACTGGCCATGTCCCCATCTTGCCGATAGTTGGCATTGGCGGGGTGGGGAAGACTACCTTGGCTCAATACATCTACAGTGATACAAGGGTGAAAACCTACTTTGATGTGCGGCTGTGGGTATGTGTTTCTGATATCTTTGACAAGAGAAGGATAACAAGAGAGATCATCAAATCCATTTCTGGGGGAAAAGTTGATTCTTCGAGCAGTTTAGATGCTCTTCAAGTGGAACTGAAGGAGCAGCTCGCAGGACAAAAGTTTATTTTGGTTTTGGATGATGTGTGGCCGATTGCTAAGAACGAATGGGAGGCATTCTTTGCACCACTCAGGTCTGGACTTAATGGAAGCATGATCTTGTTGACTACAAGATTTCCGAAGGTTGCAAAGCTTGTCAGCACCGTTAATCCCATTGAACTTGAAGGCCTACCGACTGATATATTTTGGAAGTTTTTCAAGGAATGTGCATTCAGTGGACATAACCCAGAATCATATCCTCAGCTGCAAGACATTGGTCGGAGCATTGCTTGTAGATTGTGTGGGTCGCCTTTAGCTGCCAAAACTCTTGGACGTTTGCTGAATATGGAGCTCACTCAGCAAAATTGGAGAAACATACAGAGCAGCGAATTATGGCAGCTAGCACATGAAGAGAATGAGATATTACCAGCGCTTCAGCTGAGCTACCTGTATCTCCCATGGGAACTCAAGAGATGTTTTGCAGTTTGCTCTATGTTTCCGAAAGATTACAGCTTTAAAAGAGCTGAGATAATTGCATTTTGGGTGGCACTGTGCCTTGTTGAATCAGAGGGGAGCATGCGTCTTGAAGATATGGGATGTCGATATCTTGATGACTTAAGAAGCAGGTTCCTTTTTCAGACAGATCCCAAGTACCCTAAACAAAGTAGATATGTGATGCATGATTTGATTCATGACATGGCGCAGTCTGTTTCAGTGGGTGAATGCTTCCAAATGCAAGATCTGAGCTACAAGAACCTTCAGGGACCGCCACACACAGTTCGCCATATGTCAATCGAGGTGGATAATAAAGCTCTTAGCAGAATGGGAGGCATTAAACATTTGAATAAATTGCATTCGCTAAGGTTGGGAGCGATATTTGACGTTGAGGTTACTTGGTTGAAGCATCTCTCAACCATTCTTTTTTTGAGTCTGAAGGGTTGCAAGCTGCTAGAGCTACCAGAAAGCATATGTGAGTTGAAAAGTCTTCGTTATCTTGACATATCTGAGAGTAGCATACAAGAGTTACCTGAGAAGTTTTGGTGTCTTTATAGCCTACAATATTTTTATGCCAAACATCTCAAAGCAATTCATCGGGATGTAATAAAGCTAGTTAACTTGCGTCATTTAGAATTGCCAGCGGTAACCACTTTGAAGTTATCTAAAATAAGTGGACTTGGAAATATGTCATGTCTACAGAACTTGAAGAAATTTACAGTTGCAAAAAAGAATGGGCGCAGGATTGGTGAGTTGAAGGGCATGCATCAGCTTACTGGTAATCTATGTATCCATTCTTTGATTAATGTACAAACTACAGAAGAAGCTGCTGGGGCAAGGCTTATTGACAAACAATACCTCAAGGAATTACACCTGGGGTTTGGCTTCGGCACCCCTCCTTCCAGCATTGAAACCGAAGTTCTAGAAGGCTTGCGTCCTCCTTCCAGCATTGAAAGTCTTAGAATTGATCAATTTAAGGGTGATAGCTTTCCTCCAACTTGGTTCAAGCAAGGAAACCTACCTGCTTTAAGAACTCTGCATATTAGCTACAGTTATGAATTTAACAGGTTTGATCTACAGAGGACGCTGGATACTGAAGCGCCTGGAACTTCAGCTGATAGTACACATCAAGCTAGCATCAACAGCATTAATTACAATGCACGTCTTCCCTTTACAAGCCTCACCAGTCTTTGTTTTTCCAAGTGCTACAAGCTGAAAAATCTTGACCAGTGCTTGTCCCCAGAATATTTACCATTCATCCAGTCGATTCAGCTTGAACAATGTCTAGATATAGAATCACTACCTGTTCACAAATTTGGAGGGTTTGATTGTCTCACAGATTTGAAGATCAAGAACTGCTGGGGTTTGGTATGTCCAACAGAAATGATTTTGCCCCATTCACTTCAAGAACTCCATATTTCCCACAACAATGAGTTTGACAAGTCATTAAAGGCGGGCTGCTTGGAGAATCTCACCTCTCTCACCCTTTTGCATTTGGAAAGCTGTCACAACTTGGAGTCCATTCTATTGAACTCGATCAACAAAAACAATCTCAAGACTGTGGTTCTCAGGGACTGCCCTAAATTATCGTCCATTGGAGAATCCCATGCTCTCTCATCCATACAACATGTGTGCATATCTGGCTGCCCTAAGCTTAACTAAGTGCAGGAGCAGCCGTTGCTAAAGAACGGACTGACGCGTTCTGAGCTGAGTGAGCTAACGAAATTTACAAACCCAATGTAAGATCTCTAACCACTTGAGCTTGTGCATGCCTAGCTAGAAAATACCCACTTGAGCTTGTACGGTTAATATAGACTCTTTCTTTTCGATGTGATCTTGGTTCCAAATGCTGTAACTTTTTAAATGTAAAAAAAATTAGATTCTTGATCCGAGAGATTACCATGCATGTAGCTCATAACCTTTTGAGCGTCTTAGCCAGTTGGCATACATCGTTAGTTATCTCCACAAATCAGAACCTGATACTTAAACATATGGCCTATAGCATTTTGCCCGTGTTTATTCACGAATCAATGAGCTCTATTATGTTTGCCTATTCTACATGAATTCTAAGTTTATTCTGAACTAAATAATTATGAAAATATACATTAACTCAGCACGCCTCTTGGTTGATCTCCTTATACTTGTTGCACAGGAATTGACGCTGCCCATGCCTCTGTTGAATCCTGATTGAGGCTTTTTGATGCAACTTGATGCCATGGCTGTCAATCTTGGCTCCAAGTGTGGTGTTCCTTTTTCGTCTAGGATCGAAACATGTGTACGAGGAACAGCCAGACTGTCCGTCTATGCGGGGTTGTTACCCTGGGATTCGTATGCAATCTTCATAGACTGAAATTAGCAGAACAGAGCACCCGGAACAGTATCTGGCGCTCCAATCTATTCAGAGTCGATTCACGTCTCTTCTTCTACGACACAAAGCCCTATATTTATTTGTACGGAGTCTGTACCTTCCTTTGCGAAGCATATATACATTGTACTAGGTGTTTGATGCTCCTGTACATGTACCTATGCAGTAGTTTTTTCTGTTTTGTGGAATTATGTGTACTTTAATTATGAGACTGGTTGGCAAGAAGCTACACATATTATTTTTTCCGTTAGAGAGCCCTTTATTACTCAAGAGATTCGAGAATTACACATGGCCTCTGCATAACAAAGATGAACACAACCAGAAAAAGTCCAAAATAGCACAATCATATAGAAAAGGGGAAAACAAACGGTCACTAGTAAACTATAAATCGCCCAATGCAATGGAGTTGGACCAATCCGTAGATCACCAGGCACCCATTGCGGGTAAAAAAACTAATATATTGGTGATATGCGCGGTCTGACTGGAGCAGCATCCATGTGTTAGTTGCTATAGTAATAGCAGATACGCTCGCTCAAGATGTATGGCAAGCTTTTTATAATATAAGAGCGATAAATTTGTCGTTAGGAATTTGATTTGTTCATTTCTCTAAACAACTCCGTATTACAGTACTGCAAATGGATGATGACCACCTGAGCGTGTACAGTTCATATAACTTTTTTGTTGTTGTTGGTTTGATCTTGTTTGCGAATACCTTAGCATTCCAAAGTGTTGTTCTACCTAACCCAGTTTCTTGGATAACCTGCTTATTTCCCATTTAATTTAGTGGGCTAATTTAAGTTCTTAAACCAGGAAAAAGAAGACTATTGATCCAAAGTTTAGCATGTAGCTGATGGATGTTTCGGCTCAATTCGCCTTCTGAGCATACATCGTCAATTATTTCAACAAATCAGATACTCACAGTATTAAACCTCGAGTTGCTCTCTGATTTTTATTCACGAACCAATTTGCTGTATTAGGTCTGCCTACTTATTGTAAAATATAAATATTACTACAAGCTGTAAGCTTGTTCGCATGAAGCTCCGCTGAGTGCATTAAACACACCGACGTGATGAGCTTCAACCTGGCATTGGCTGCAGCGCCGGCTGCGTCGGCGTCAGACATTGCGGCCGGCATCCTGCGAGCCCACGCCATGTCCTACGCCCTCGTGGTCAGTGCCGAGATCCTCACGGTGGGGTGGTACCGCGGCAAGGACCACGCCAAGCTCCTCCTCAACTGCCACTTCCGCACAGGCTGCTCCGCCGCGCTCGTGACCAACAACATGGCGGCGGCGCCGGTGAGATACCGGCTGGCCAACAAGACGCGCACGAACACGACGGCCGACAACCGGAGCTACCGCACGGGGTACCGGGAGGAGGACGACGAAGGCATCACCGGCTTCACAATCAGTCAGGGCGCCGGCCGCATGTTCAGTGAGCTGCTCCGCGCGCACCTCGTCACGCTTACTCTCTCCATCCTGCCGTGGCGCCAGAAGGTGCGGTACACGGCCGCGCTGCTCGTGTCGATGTGGCAGCGAGGGGCGGCGCCGATACCCGATTTCCGCGCGGCGGCAGACCACTTCTGCCTGCCGTCGTCGGGGAAGCCCGTGATACTGCGGCTGGGCAGGGGACTGGGGCTTGGCGAGAGGGAGATGGAGGCGGCGCTCATGACGTTCCACCGGTTCGGGAACCAGTCGGCGGCGTCCTTCTGGTACCAGCTCGCGTACCTCGAGGCCAAGGGCCGGGTCCGGAAGGGCGACACGGTGTGGCAGCTCGGCATCGGGAGCGGGCTCAAGGCTACCAGTCTGGTGTGGGAGCGCGTCGCCAGCGACCGGAGAAACGAGCTGGGGCCGTGGATGGAGTGCATCCACCAGTACCCCGTCTGGGAAACGTAGGAGAAGCACCCTTCTCTCATAGCTAGCGCCAACGTACTTGTACGTATGCATGCGTTAGCCGCTGCCATCGTGTGCCAATATTACTCCCATAAATAAATTGAAGAAAGCGAAGATCGAGCATGCTTCGATCAGTGAGTTCATCGACCACTATATTACTCCAAGAAGTGTCTATATGTTGTTCCATTTTTCTTCGAGTCATACTCGTTGAGTGCCAAATGCTGCATGCATGTAGCAATGCTAGCCCTTGAGAAAGTTAGTTGTTTTCATCGAAGTCGTCCTATGAAGTCCTTGTTCAAGATTTTTAAATGGTTAAACTGAGAATTATGCCACCTAACGATTAATTAGATGCCTGAATTAAGCTACTCAAGTTACTATTGATAACACTCATAGGTTTTACGGCTATGTTAAAAGATAGGTGGGTTAAATAAGATTAAAAAAAGGTAAATTTATGATACTCGTGAAAATGCTATATACTAACTCCATTCCTTAAAATAAGGCATATATTTTTAGTCAAAAGTCAGCATAGTCTAACTTTGACCAATCTTTATATAAAAATATGAATATTTATAAAATTTGATTAACATTTAGCGAATTTTGAATGGACATACATCGTGCCTACACTCATACTAACATTTATGGAGTCTAGATCAAAAAATGTAGACATAGCTCCTTCGTTCTGGCGCGGCCTAAATAGGATGAGCCCCTACTTGCAGCGTTTCGTGTCGTAGAGGCAAGGAAGCCGGACATCCTCCTTCCTGAGGTTTGTGTCGCACTGGCCAAAGGGGATGAGCCCCTACTTGCGGAGCTTCGTGTGGTGGAGAAGCTCCGGCTGGGTGGGACAGGGCAAAAGGGTTTCGTTCATCGTCTCCTTCGGGCACCGCGGTTTGCGGATGTGAGATGCGCGATACGAAACGTCAGATCTGAAAGAAGAACAACGACTGTCATGGTCGGTTGTTTGCAGACAGTGTTGGACAAGCAACAGCTTGAGTTCGTAAGTCCGCCGACGCGACGTATGCTCATGGTAATCTGTGCAATTCTGGGCGCATGGGCGTGACATGCCCATTTCC
Source organism: Poa pratensis (assembly GCA_947311845.1). NCBI lineage: Eukaryota > Viridiplantae > Streptophyta > Magnoliopsida > Poales > Poaceae > Poa > Poa pratensis. Next base: position 2,500,773 of record CAMZMU010000096.1, read on the forward strand.
AAACGTGCCTGCTGTGGAATGCAGACCTCCAGAGTGTCTGTCAGTCACCCGTATCTTCTAAAGAGATACCACGACGACAAGACTTTGGTGAGGAATTGTTGGCCATGCGATACCTAAAGGCGTACTCTACGTACAATGTGCTCATTGTCTACACGGCACAATGGAGTACCTGAAGATCTAGCAACCAAGTCTTTCAAGTGATTAAGCGGGCGACAGGATTAATGTCGTTGGTGAACTCAAACTGTGAGTACTCGGATTAATTATTGCCGTTGGCAGAGCTTCGGTGCAATGCGTTCTCCGTCCGTCGAGGACGACCTCCTCTTTCCATGTCTGTTGGTGTGCTTGCCCACAACGCTGAGCAACTCCTTACCATCTCCCGAGCAGGCTGCCTGTGCCAGCCCCGAGGACGACGTCTGAGGAACGTGCTCCGCCGGGGGCACGACTGGTACACACGCCGGACAGGTTAGCGAAGCGGTGTGATGCAGTGGGCGATGCGCTGGAGCATGACGAGATTTGAAGCAGCATCCAACACGACTATATGCCAAATAATGCAGAGATCACCTCTGTGCATCTAGAGAATAAAACGTGTTTTGTCTAGCTGAAATTGTGAATACACCATTAGTGTCGTAGCATAAGAGCATCTCCACCATAACACACCAAATAAGTGTGCGGCACCCTTCAATTTTCTTTGGAGGGTGCCGGATACACGACCGGACGGAGCAAAAAGAATTTCCTCAGCGGCACACTCCAAACATCACCCCCCATCTTTTCACTTGTTAAAACAAACACCTTATATGCGTGAGACAATCAGAAGAGACTCTACCGTGCGCGAGGCTCCCTTTCGTGCCGCCCAACTCGAGAAGCCATAGAAGGTGCCGACGAGGTGGTCTGCACGTTGCCGTATCCTTCCTCGTCACGGTGACCTCGCCAGTAGGCTCCCGCCACCGCAGCACACCTGAAGTCGCCCGAGCCAAGGCTGGCAGCCACGGAGTTCGCCGCGCCGAGGCTACCGTCGAGCTCGAGGCCACGCGTCGCAGTGCTGCTGCTGCGCGAAGACGGTTCTCGGCTGCCCTGGACAGGCTGGCCGTCGTGGTCGCTGTTTTAGCACCTGAGCTGGCCTACCGTGCTCGCTGTTTGGCAATCGATAGCCTGAAGTTTTGTGTGCCGGAAAAGAGTTCTAAAGAAGTGACGACTACCAAGTGGAATCCACCTGAAGATGGGCTACTCAAAATTAACGTGGATGGTGCTTTCAAGGAAGGACAAAATCATGGAGGATGGAGAGTCGTTGTGAGAGATGACAAAGGCCTTGTGGTCAGCTCAGGTGCTAAAGAATCGGATTTTGAATCCTTGTGGCCATCCTTGGTGAATTTGAGTCTGAAGAACCGGATGGCCAACCCATGAAAGGATTTTGTATGACGGATCCATCCATATGTCTTCTCCAACCGGACACGAGACAGGGGAAACAGAGCAAAAAACAGAGCACACGGTTTAGCAGTGCAGTAGCGGGGGTCCTGTGATTTAACAAGTGCATCAAACCCCGGTCAGTTTCGTGCACACGAAAAAAACTCCGGTCAATTAAATTCAGATACAAACATAAAATTCTAGGAGGAAGCTGTACAAACTTTAAAAAAATGTCTGTCGCACAATCTTATTAGCTTCTTATTGTTTTTTTAACTAGGCAAAAAAATTATTATTTATATTGATATAGCATAAGCCGAACCCGAGCGAGCCGAAAAAATAAAAAGGCTAGGGTCCTGAAATTTCAACAAACATCTCAGCACTAGCTAGGCTCATGTTTTTCCCTCGTCATTGATTGTTGTTGAAAAGCCGAGCATTCCGCTCCTTTCATGTTTCAAGTGACGAGTTTGATGGCCGTTTTTAAATCCTTGGGGGAGTTGCTAGAGGATTGAGCGAGAGCCTATCAACAATGCAGAACCGTGGGACGGCCGGAACCCATGTGCTAGACAAAATTTCGGCAATACAACCAGGAGGCCGCCGTAGTCCATATGCGCTTGGAGTATCGACACTCGAAGAGAATGTGCGTTGCAGTTTCAGAATGGTTGTTGCAAAGATGGGAAGACCGAAGATGGATGGTGTGGCTAACCGTGAATCACGAGGCTGTCAGAGGTCCATAGCCCGGTTTTAAGAAGCAAGCCTTCCAAATAATATTCTTGAAGGAGCATGCCGTAGAGCAAAAGAACTGAGTGCGATAAGCAAGCCATGCCGAGTAGGCTCCGCTGTCAGAAAGAGTCCAAAACATGTCACGGTGTCGAGGGGAAGTGTAACGGGTTCCAGCTTCCATAGCTTGACGAACTGCGAGATGTGATCCACAGTAAAGGCTTTCAAGATCAGCGATCCACTTCTGATATGTCCAACATTCATATTGATCTCTACTGATGTGTCCGTTAGAGCTTGTGGCACAACATTCAAGATCACCACCGTCTATGGTCCTGCCCTTAATGCTCGCAAGAAAGCTTTCCTTAACGAGCTGATCCACTCCAAAATGGAGGCTACTGTTTGGGAACTCTTTTATGTTGTGTGGGGATATTTGAGATCCGTGTTTCTCTTCCGGATTAATTTTTACAGCGCCCTAAAAGAAAGGAGCAATTACAATAGAAAAATTGGTGTGTGCGTTTCTTGATAGAAAGAGGAATTTATAGAAGGTCTTTTTTTTCTCCATGATTGTTCAGACAAGTAAATCTAAACATTCACTACACTTTATTCTAATATATTATCACATTAAAAGAGAAAGTGTCCTACAAATGGTACTAGAACATCTGATTGACTTCATATATAGTGGAACTGTTGGAGTAAAAGTTAGTGTAGTACTACTACTCTGATAGAGTCTAGAGTATTCTAGGGAAGTGTTAGAGTCTGTGCTAGTATAGTAGTGTCCTACTATAGTCTAGATTGTTCTAAGTTAAGCTATATATAGGGGAGTGGTGGAGGTCCAAGGACACAACCTATCCAGAAATTTCTCCCCAAGGAACAACATGGTATCAGAGCTATGGCGGTGACCACCAGGCCTAGCTCCGGCGGACGGTGACTCGCTGCGGACGGCGACGAGTAGAGGAGGAAGAGTGAGCACGTGGTGAAGCAAGGTCGTGGACAGCTGCAGGAAGCCCTGGAAGTGGAGCTGACGGCCGGAGGTGCAGAAGGCATCCGTGCTGAGGTGCTGTGAGCAGGGGTGAGAGCCGGCGGCCGGACGAGCTGAGGTTGTGCGGGCAGGCGGAATCGTAAGCGGCCGGCCAGAGCTGGTGGTGTTCTGCAGCGGAGAAAAGAGCAGAGGAGAGAGGCTGCTGCTGATATTGTTGTGCTCGCCTGGAGAGTACGAGTGCAGGCGGAGAGCAAGCTCCAACAGGGTAGGTCCAGGCGGAGGAGTACTGCCAAGGAAGAGGTACTTGGGATTCGGGGAGGCGGCGGCCGGCTGCGCGCGTATACGACCTGCAGGTCAGGTGCAGCTGTTATCACTTGAAGTGGAGGTACCGGTGCTGGTGCACTCGGTGGAATTGCTGCAAGAATTAGAGAAGAGGAAGACAGCTTGTGCTGCAGTCTGCAGACTTGGATTTGCTGTTCGTTTGGTTGCTGCCAGAACAGAGAAGTGGGGATCCATTGCTGGCTGGCCTGGAGTAGAGAGAGAAGGGAGTGTGGCTTCTGCTGGTAGCTTGCTGTTGAGTTTTGAGTAGGTAAAATAGGTGCTTGCTGTGCAGAGGGTTGGTGTATAACCTAAACAATGGAGGAGAATCAAGGTATTGAGCAATTGCTAGACAAATTGGCTGAATTGTTCAAGGCGAAAAACAAGGACAAACTGATATTGACGGCAAAGGGATCAAGTGAGGTGCTTGAAATCTCAACCAAAGATTTGGAGAAAATAAGACAATCAAAGAGGAGTGCAGAAAGGGTCGTACAAAGTGGGAAAACGAAAATTCTTGGCAATTCTGTCAATCTAGCTCAAATTGAACGAGGTACCACATATCATACTTCTAGTTTAAATAAAACTTCTCGCTCAAATTGGATACTAGATTCGGGAGCATCGGCACATGTCACGGGTAGGTGGAGTGAGTTTGCATCATATGCTCCACATCCACCGATGCATAAAGAGACTATCCAAACCGCGGATGGAACTTATCAGTCAGTCAAAGGGGTTGGCACGGTGAAATGCACTCGTCGATTACATTGTCTTCAGTATTATATGCTCCATCATTTCCGGTTAGCTTGGTGTCTATGAGCTCCTTGGTTGATGATATTGATTGCCGAATCATTGCTGACCGATATAATTGTATAATCGAGGAGAGGACAACCGGAAGGAGACTTGGAGCCGGTGTCAGGCATAAGGGACTATGGTACTTGGATAGACAGGAAACAGATGATGCACTATGCACTGCACTGACAGTTGTTGCTAGTGATGACGAAGCAAAGGTGATGCTCAAACATTGTCGACTGGGCCATATGTCCTTTGATACTATGAGTAAGATATTTCCCGAAGAAATGAAGAACGTGGATAAAGCAAAACTTGTTTGTGATGCTTGTGAGTATGGAAAGCACACACGAACATCATACGTGAGTCGTGGACTTCAGAGCACATCGCCATTTGTGTTGATTCACTCTGATGTCTAGACGTCTCCTGTGGTCTCTATTAGTGGAATGAAGTATTTTGTCACCTTCATTGATTGTTACTCCCGGATGACTTGGATATATCTCATGAAACAAAAAAGTGAGGTTCTTACATGTTTCAGGGACTTCTATGCATATATCCAAAATCATTTCAAAATTAGTATTCAAAGTATCAGGACTGATAATGGGACAGAGTATGTGAACCATGAATTTGACAATTTTCTTTCAAAAAAAGGAATACTTCATCAAACTTCGTGCCCTGATACTTCTCCACAAAATGGAGTAGCTGAGAGAAAGAATCGGCATCTACTGGAGGTAGCTCGATCACTTATGTTTACTATGAATGTGCCTAAATTCTTATGGAGTGAAGCGGTTATGACTGCTACTTATCTCATCAATCGGATGCCATCAAGGATACTTGGGATGAAGACTCCATATGAATTGATCTATGGCAAAAATGAGTTCATTGTTCCACCAAAGGTGTTTGGATGTATGTGTTTTGTTAGAGACCACAGACCTTCAGTGGGAAAATTAGATCCACGTGCTGTGAAGTGCATCTTCATTGGATACCCATCCGGACAAAAGGGCTACAAGTGTTGGAGTCCTAGTGAGCGGAGAACATTTGTGAGTATGGATATGACATTTAGAGAGTCTGAGCCGTTCTATGGAGAGAAGACGGATCTCAGCTCATTGTTTGACTTTGACTCTCCTAGCACAAGTGATGCTAGTCGAGAGGGGGAGAGTGAACCGTTGAGGACAAAGGAAGGCGAACCACAAAGAGTTGTTGCTTCAATTCCATGTCCTGTGAGTGAAGAGAGATGGAGAAAGCCAAATGAGGAACAAAATTTAAGGGTATATACGAGGAGACAACCAACAAGTGGAGACAGTTGGAGAAAGCCAAATGAGGAACAAAATTTGAGGGTGTATACAAGGAGGCAATTGCAGCATGCACAACAAGGTCGAACAACTAATGAGGTCCAACTTCAGGGGGAGCAGCAGATTCCAGTGGTTGATGAAGTTAACTCATCTGAGACTGAGCCATTTGTCACCATTGATTCGCTGAATTTGCCTATTGCCCTGAGGAAAGAACCACGAGCCAAGGCGGGAAAGCCTCCTGAATGGTATGGTTTTGAGCATGATATTGCAAACTATGTGTCATATGACTCATTGTCACCCGAGTATAGAAGCTTCATTGCTTCATTACAATCAGTGGTAATCCCAACTGATTGGAGAGCAGCAAAGCAAGACCATAAGTGGCATGCAGCGATGTTGGAGGAGATGGCAGCCCTTCAGAAGAATAAGACATGGGAGCTTGTATCACTTCCAAAAGGGAAGAAGCCAGTTAAGTGTAAATGGGTCTACACTGTGAAACAAGACCCAAATGGTAAGATCGAGAGGTACAAGGCCAGACTTGTTGCAAAGGGTTATAGCCAAACCTATGGAATTGATTATGATGAGACTTTTGCACCTGTAGCAAAGATGAGTACCGTGAGAACGTTGATATCATGTGCAGCAAATTTTGATTGGCCATTATATCAGCTAGATGTGAAAAATGCATTCTTGCATGGTGATCTTCAGGAGGAAGTGTACATGGAAATTCCACCCGGCTTTGATACATCTCAAACTCATGGGAAGGTCCTTAGGTTGAGAAAGTCTTTATATGGGCTTAAACAATCTCCACGAGCATGGTTTGATCGATTTCGCCGTGCTATGTGTGGTATGGGATACACACAGTGCAATGGGGACCACACTGTGTTCTACCGCCATTCTGAGCGGCACATCACGATTCTTGCAGTCTATGTGGATGACATCATTATTACTGGTGATGATACCGTTGAGATGGCACATTTAAAGCAAAAGTTGGGCAAAGAGTTCGAGGTTAAGGACCTTGGCCAACTAAGGTATTTTCTAGGCATCGAGATTGCAAGGTCCCCTAAAGGGATAGTTCTCTCGCAACGGAAGTATGTCTTGGACCTTCTTAGTGATACAGGAATGCTTGGTTGTCGAGCTGCTTCTACCCCTATTGATCAAAATCATCAATTATGTGCGCAATCTGGAGATCCAGTTGATACGGAGAGCTACCAAAGGCTTGTAGGTCGACTCATCTATTTATGCCACACGAGACCTGATATATCCTTTGCAGTGAGTGTGGTCAGTCGCTACATGCATGACCCAAGAAGTGGGCATTTAGAGGCAGCACACAAAATTTTACGATATCTAAAAGGGAGTCCTGGCAGAGGTCTATGGTTCAAGGCCAATGGGCACTTGAATGTAGAAGGGTATTGTGATGCTGATTGGGCTAGTTGCATTGATGACAGAAGGTCAACATCAGGATTTTGTGTCTTTGTTGGAGGAAACTTGGTATCTTGGAGGAGCAAGAAGCAACCAGTGGTCTCCCGATCAACCGCAGAAGCAGAATATAGAGCAATGTCTGTTTGTTTGAGTGAGATGTTATGGATGAAAGGACTCCTATCGGAATTAAAGCTACTACGGAAAGGGCCATTGAACCTTTGGTGTGACAACAAGTCGGCAATCAACATAGCTAACAATCCAGTTCAACATGACCGAACAAAGCATGTGGAAATAGATCGATTCTTCATCAAAGAGCGGCTTGACGAAGGCACCTTGAAGTTAAGCCATGTAACCTCTAGAGAACAAATAGCAGATTGCTTGACAAAGGGATTAGATAGTAAGGAATGTTTATTGGCATGTAACAAGATGGGAATGATAGATATCTATCACCCATCTTGAGGGGGAGTGTTGGAGTAAAAGTTAGTGTAGTACTACTACTCTGATAGAGTCTAGAGTATTCTAGGGAAGTGTTAGAGTCTGTGCTAGTATAGTAGTGTCCTACTATAGTCTAGATTGTTCTAAGTTAAGCTATATATAGGGGAGTGGTGGAGGTCCAAGGACACAACCTATCCAGAAATTTCTCCCCAAGGAACAACAGGAACATTTCCTGGATTTGTACAAGCAAGAAGACGCAAGCTGCAACAAGTCAGGGTATGCCTATGTGCGTTAGCTAGCCAAGCCTAAACAATGCCAGTCAGCTTGAATACATCGTTCTTGCTGATAATAAGCTCACGGGAACCATTCCCGACGAGATGTGGCAATTGACCAATCTTGTTCGTTTAATCCTTGCTGGAAACAGGCTATCTGGTGGAATACCCGAAACTATTGGAAAGCTGGAAAATCTATATGTTTTATATCTCTATGGAAATAGTTTCAGCGGACCAATACCATCCTGTATTGGCAATCTAACTGAACTGGGATATGTCGACCTATCAATAAACGAGTTTGAGGGTAAGATACCACCTAGTATTGGTAACCTTACAATGCTCGCAAAGCTTGACCTTAGTGATAACAATCTATATGGCAACATTCCTTAAGAGATCTTCCACTGCCTCTGCAATTTCCATATGTGCATTATCCTAGCTACAATAAATTAGAAGGTCCAACACTACCCAAGTACCCAACATGAGTAATGTCATACATCTAAATGAACCATATCTTTCGTCCAATCTGCTGGCCGGGGAAGTTCCTGGTGCGTTTGGGTTAATATCAGCAAGTGCAGAACGTCCAAATGGACCAGAATAATCTCACAGGGCTTATTCCACCTTCTTTGAGCAATCTGAAGAGCTTTGTGGTGCTTGAAATTTCACATAACAATGTATGCCAGGATAGCTTTGTGGTGATTAATATTTTACATCACAGTATATGCCAAGATATATAGCTTTGTGGTGCTTAATACATCAGATAGCAATATACGTCAGCATAGCTTTGTGGTGCTTAATACTTCACATAACAATATATGCCCGGATCCAATCTTACATCATTAGCTGATATGTAATTTCTGGAATTTTGCTTATAGAAGAAATAGAAAATACAGGTTTTCTATTTCCTATGGCTCAGTCATACCGGTGTGGCCAACCTCAAGATTTTCTAGCTTAAGACCCCGGCTCACAATGTTTAAATTTGCTTCAGGTCGACCATAGAGGCTTATGACCCCTCCTTATTTTCACATTGGAGACGCCCTTAGAGACTGACGACCACACGCATTGCCTCTCTTCCTCTCCCATGCGTGATTGCTTCTCCCTGCACTGAAACCGAAACAAATTCCTATCACGGAAATGGTTGACATCATCCTCTCCCCAATCTCCATGAAATCAGCCGCATCGTCGCTTCCACTTCTCCTAGAAGAACGGCGCCGCCACCAACGAATGACTAGTGGATGTGGACAAGCAGACGCCACAGTGTTGCTGTGTTTAGACCAGAGTACCCGCAGGGGAAGCGTTTAATCTTCTGATGTTTTTACTTTTTTCTGCACACATGCAGGAAAAGGATAGAAAGTCTTATATTTTGATACGGAGGGAGTAATAGTTAATGGTTGAGTTGGCCAGCCTATAGAAAACTAGAGAAAATGTGGTACTACAAAAAATACCACTTGTCGGCCCTGTGGCGGCTTTCAAAACAAGCCTAGGACGAGTTCGACCATGCATGCGAGCTCATATGATAGTCCAACACCCTATACCTCGACACGACACAATGGCATCTTCCTAAGCCACCAATGCGAGTTCCACGCCAACTCCTGGTCACCAGCTAGCACCACTTGATCGGGAGAACCTACGTCGGTGGTGAAGGGGCCCCATGAACAATATCTCCTAGAAGCAGAACAATCTCCAAGGACGCTGACATCGTTGGCAACCACTGAGGTTGCTATACTGTTTTAACCCGCAGCTCATCAATCACAAAGACGCCTATGCAAGTCCGCCTAAAGTTGATGACAGATGCAGAACAACTCAGTGCCACCGACCACAGTCAACACTCTAGCTGGCGAAACGTCAAATATATAGTGCTAGCGCTTTTAAATGGCATATAGAGGCTTTATTTGCTTGTGAGTGCATTTTTTGAAACCAAAAGACATAAACTCATTGTGTGTATCTCTTTGCAGTACGTAGCATATGCACTCACAAGATAAATACACTACAACATGGTTACTGGACGCTCAAATTCGAGACACTCCTCACACTTTCACTCAGCTGATACGATCGACCCAAGCCATGACTAGTCTGGCATGCATTTTATGTAACGTGTGATAGAAGTGGGATGCACCAGGAATACATGTTGAACATTATAATGTTATGCAGCATAGAGCTCCCAAACACCAGCTCACGGCGTGTCCCATTCGCGCTGCCATAATCGGGGGTGTTGCTCCATAACCAGAGAGTGTTGATGTCATGCATTCTTCGTATGTCGTCACAAACGCCGGCAACGGGACGCCAGACCTCGTACTCCGCGTAGAGTTGTTCGCCGAGAACGCTGAGCAAGCTCCTCTCCTTCCTCCAGCAGGCCAGCGCCACCAATGCAGGACAGACACGCGGCGTGACGCGCTGTGCATTGCACCCCGCGAACGCGTGATGGGTAGAGCCTTTGACTAGCTACACAATTGAGTGGTAGCACTCCCCTGCATGGATACACGAATCCAAGCGAGAGTAAGTTGCCTACACATAAGAAAAACATATCAAGGTGACCTCAACAAGTGTCCTTGCCGTAAGAACCGTGGGTGCAGTCAACATGGCTCGGCTAGGAGCACAAACCGACCGAGGTAGAGGAGGAGCACGTGCGGAAGGTGGCCGGGTGCACGCGTGACGTGTAGAGGTGTTTTCGTTCCTCTAAGACCCGTAGACTTAATTTCTGTTCCTTGGTGCTAAAGCGTTGTTCCAAGTATATTCGTTACTATTTGATTGGAAATTTTCAGTAAAATACTAACTATAGCCATGATTTTATTCTGGTCAATGCTACTATCGTTCCTCATGTTGATGCGATTTTGGTCCTCGCCGCTAAAGTTTTGTTCCATATGTTGTCATTGCATAATGTTTTGAATCGCCTAATTAAATTTTAGCACCATAGTGCTGGTCCAAGTAGATTTAGGCCGCTTATATTTTATGTTTGGACCTAACTAGCTAATATGAAGATGTTTGGACGTGATTAGTAGAGGCAAAATTTATGAGCATCAAGGGGCTCCGAGCTTCTGACCATGTACTTCGGTTCAAGAGTGCATACACTAGTAGAAAAGGGGCAATACGTTTCGACCATTAGTACCGGTTCCCTTAGGAACCGGTACTAGTGTGATGGAATTTGCCATTTTTAACGGCTTCAGCCTGCGTCCCGGTTCGTGAGGTACTTTTAGTCCCGGTTCTAGACACGAACCGGGACTAAAGGTCCACCACATGCGATTGCAGAGGCCGGGGTCCGCGCGGGAACTTTTAGTCCCGGTTCTAGCCTGGAACCGGGACCAAAGGTAGACCTTTAGTCTCGGTTCTTTGCTAGAACCGGGACTAAAGTTCTTTCCTATATATCATCTTCCTCCCCGAGCCACCAGCTTCATTTCTGCAGCTCGGGTTTCATCTCCATTTTCTCTCCATTTCCCTTCCCTAGGTCAAGTTCATCCCCATTTTGTTCATCATTTGTCAAGATTTCACCCCGAGGTTAGCACAGCTTCATCCTTTCTTCCGGCGCTCGTTTTGTTGGTTGTTTAGCTCATTTCACATTTCTAGTGCTAGCTAGGTGTTTGATGAAATGTCTAAGTTAGGGATTTGTTTTGTTTTATATGCAATTTGAGCTCAATTAAACTAAATTATGATTTGTAGGTTTTAGTGTCGTCCCGTCCCCGTCCTCACCGCCGTCGATAGCCCGCGCCGTCCCGTCATCTCGGTGAGCCTCTTTTTTATCTTTTATTTTTAAAAAATTACTTGTATGATTTAAATGCATAGTTATTTCCTGTATAATTTTCTTATGTTTTTTTTATATGTATAGTGTCATGGTTTTGATATCCGTCCCCGTCGGCCCTCGTCCGGTCTATGATTCGGATGTGGTATATTTTTACAACTTTTGTTTAATTTTGTGCTTATGAAAATTATGCCGACCAACTTAACATAGATATATTTCTATCTAGGAGGTAGTTGAACCGGAAATTCCAAGACCCTATTATCGAGTTTTTAGAAAAAGAAAACAATGATTTGAAAGAAAAATTGAAAAGAAGTGAAGATCTTCGTCTCCAATGCTTAGAAGAGAAGATGAAATTGGAGTTCAAGTTGCCGACGTCGTCGATGATGACGAGACAAGATGGAGGCAATGCGCTTGGATCACGAGATCAAGATGAATGCAATGCGCTTGAAGCTTAAAAAGATTAGAAAATATGCCATTAGTCAGGAGGCTTGGTATCATTATGCTGTTGGTTCAATAATTACCTTAGTTGCGATTCTGATCGCATTTGTTGTTGGATTTAAATTCTTTAGATAATTGTATGTTAGTTTCAATTGATGTATGTTTATGAGAACTATGTATTAGATTTGGTCACTACTCTACTTTGCTTGATGAACTTGTATTAATTAATTTGGTCACTTATCTATTCATGATCGATGTAGTATATATATATAATGGTTTTTGATATACTTATATAATGCAGATGAGACGGCAATGGATGTACGGTGACCGACGCTGTCCCGAGTTCATTAATGGCATGCATGATTTTCTCCGTGTGGCTGAGACAAACAAGCGGACAAATGGTTTTATATGTTGTCCATGCAGTCTTTGTAAGAATATTAAGGATCACTCTTGCTCATCAGTTATTCACGGCCACCTGTTGCGGAATGGTTTCATGCTTGGTTATTATTGTTGGACCAAGCACGGAGAAAGAGGGGTTATAATGGAAGACAATGAAGAAGAAGAGGATAATGACAACTATCCTATGTTCGATGAACACGGTGATAGGGAAGACGAAGTTGAAGAAGATCCCATTGTTGATCCCATTGTTGATGACCCGACGATGATCTTCGTCGGGCCATTCGTGATGCACAAATGGACTGTGGAAGTGAAAACGAGAGGTTGAAGTTGGAGCGCATGTTAGCTGATCACACCAAATTGCTGTATCCAAATTGCGAAAATGGCCAGAAAAAGTTGGGTAGCACACTGGAATTGCTACAATGGAAGGCAGAGAATGGTACTTCTGACAAGGGATTTGAAAATTTGCTGAAAATATTTAAGAAGATGCTTCCAAAGGATAACGAATTGCCCTCTAGTACGTACGAAGCAAAGAAGGTGGTCTGCCCTCTAGGATTAGAGGTGCAGAAGATACATGCATGCATTAATGACTGCATCCTCTACCGCGGTGAGTACGCAAATTTGAATGCTTGTCCTGTATGCGGTGCATTGCGGTATAAGATTGGGCGAGATGACCCTGGTGATGTTGAGGGCGAGCACGGTTGTCCAAGGAAGAGGGTTCCTGCCAAGGTGATGTGGTATGCTCCTATAATACCACGGTTGAAACGTTTGTTTCAAAACAAAGAGCATGCCAAGTTGTTGCGATGGCACAAAGAAGACCGTAAGAAAGACCATATGGTGAGACACCCCGCTGATGGGTCGCAGTGGAAAAAATCGACAGAGAGTTCCCGACATTTTCAGATGACGCAAGGAACTTAAGATTTGGTCTAAGTACAGATGGATTTAATCCTTTTGGAGAGCAGAGCTCCAGTCATAGCACTTGGCCTGTGACTCTATGTATCTATAACCTTCCTCCTTGGCTGTGCATGAAGCGGAAGTTCATTATGATGCCAGTGCTCATCCAAGGCCCGAAGCAACCTGGCAACGACATCGATGTGTACCTGAGGCCATTGGTTGAAGAACTTTTACAGTTGTGGCGTGAAGAAGGTGTGCGTGTGTGGGATGAGCACAAACAAGAGGAATTTGACCTACGAGCGCTGTTGTTTGTAACCATCAATGATTGGCCTGCTCTTAGTAACATTTCAGGACAGTCAAACAAGGGATACAATGCATGCACGCACTGTTTAGGTGAGACTGAAAGTATACATTTAGGTAACAAGAATGTGTACCTGGGCCATCGTCGATTTCTTGTAAACAACCATCCCTTGAGAAAGAAAGGCAAACATTTCAAAGGTGAGGCAGATCGTCGGCCGAAGCCTACCCGCCCTTCTGGTTCTGTTATTCATGATATGGTCAAGGATTTAAAAGTAATCTTTGGGAAGGGTCCTGGCGGTCTATCTGTTCCGAATGACGCTCTCAACCACGTACCCATGTGGAAGAAGAAATCTATATTTTGGGAGCTGCCCTATTGGATAATGCTAGAGGTTCACTCTGCAATCGACGTGATGCATGTGACAAAAAATCTTTGCTTGAACCTGCTAAACTTCTTGGGCGTGTATGGGAAGTCAAAAGATACACCAGAAGCAAGGCAGGCCCATCAACGTATGATGGAACGAGACGGCGCTCATTCAGAGAATCATCAAGGTCCTGCGAGCTACGCTCTTACGAAAGAAGAGAAGAAAATATTTTTTGAATGTCTTAGCAGTATGAAGGTTCCATCTGGCTTCTCGTCGAATATAAAGGGAATAATTAACATGGCAGAGCTAAAATTTCAAAACCTAAAGTCTCATGACTGCCACGTGATTATGACACAATTACTTCCGGTGGCATTGAGGGGGCTTCTACCAGAAAATGTTCGAGTACCCATTGTGAAGCTATGTGCATTCCTCAATGCAATTTCTCAGAAGGTGATCAATCCACTTTCTCTACCAAATTTACAGAAGGATGTGGTCCAATGTCTTGTCAGCTTCGAGTTGGTGTTCCCACCAACCTTCTTCAATATTATGACGCACCTCATAGTTCACCTAGTCGAAGAGATTTTCGTTCTCGGTCCTGTATTTCTACACAACATGTTCCCCTTTGAGAGGTTCATGGGAGTCTTAAAGAAATACGTTCATAACCGTGCTAGGCCAGAAGGAAGCATCTCCAAGGGCTATGGAACGGAGGAGGTCATTGAGTTTTGTGTTGACTTTATTCCTGATCTAAAGCCGATTGGTGTTCCTCAATCGCGGCATGAGGGGAGACTGCGTGGAAAAGGCACGCTAGGGAAAAAAGCAACACTATGTCAAGATGGGATTTCTTTCACTCGAGCACACTACACAGTTCTACATAATTCCAGCTTGGTGGCTCCGTATATCGTGGAACACAGGAATATTTTACGCTCCAAATACCCAGAGCAACCTGAAGATTGTATTGATGGAGAACACATGAAGACTTTCGGCGGTTGGTTACAAAGACGTCTCATTAATGACACCAATGTTGGAGAACAGCTATACTTGTTGGCCAAGCAACCATCTTCGACTATATTGACTTTTCAAGGGTACGAGATAAATGGAAATACATTTTACACGGTCGACCAAGATAAAAAGAGCACCAACCAAAACAGTGGTGTCCGCTTTGATGCAACAAACTGCAATGGGCAAAAGGAAACATATTATGGTTACATAGAGCAGATATGGGAACTTGACTATGGACCTTCTTTTAAGGTCCCTTTGTTCAAGTGCAAATGGTTCAACCTACAAGGCGGGGTAGAGGTAGACCCACGTACGGAATGACTACAGTGGATCTCAAGAATCTTGAGTACGAGAACGAACCATTCGTCCTAGCCAGTGAAGTGGCTCAGGTTTTCTATGTGAAGGACATGTCTACCCTACCAAAAAAAGAAAAGATAAGCAAGCGAATACATCATACGATGAGCCAAAGCGCCACATAGTTCTTTCAGGGAAAAGAAACATCGTGGGAGTGGAGGACAAGACAGACATGTCAGAAGATTACGATAAGTTTCATGAAATTCCGCCCTTCAAAGTGAAAATTGACCCAAGCATCAAGTTAAATGAAGAAGATTGTCCTTGGTTACGGCGCAATCAGAAGAAAGGGTCACTCACGAAGAACAAGTGAAGACTAGATAGGGATGTTGTTGGTGATGTGTAATAATGTATTCAACTTTTATGAAACTGTGTAATAAACTACATTGATAAACTGAAGTATTTTGTAGATAGAACAAAACACACGGTTTCCCCAGCATACAGCCCAACGGTGGCTCGTGAGTGCCCGCATATCAAATGCACCGTTGGACGTATGCAGGGAATCCGAATGCTTTATATATCAAATGAACTACATTGAGTGTCGAACATGTTCGAGAGGGGGTTTATATAGGGTCACGTGGCTGATCCAACACTGGTTTTGCCCATCCGGAAGCTTGCGCATCCGTCTCGCGTCGTCGTGAGCAGCAAACCGACCTTCGATCCACAGTGGCAAGACGTCTCTGATGATCTAACGACCGTCCCAAAAAGTGTTGGGAATGTTGTAGATCATCAGAGCGCCTTGCCGCTTCTTGGATCCGACCGAGGGGCATGGCTACCACTTCCACCACCACCACTCCCACCTCCTCGGCAATTCATCATTGTGTCACCCTAATCCAGTGGTTGGATTCAACCTACCTGAGGGCTTGTGTTTCCAACATCGTCGTTGTGTTGTCCTTATTCACCGTCCTACAGGAGGTGGCTCCAATGGCTGGCCGATGAACAAGGACGAACACAATAATGCCAGGGAACATGCCAGCAGGTAGGCTAAATCCAACCATTGGATTCGGTGGCAAAGGTAGACGCTCGTTGTGTGCCGTTCGCTGCAGGGACGTCGCTATTTATAGGCGATTAGAAGGTGTACCTGTGGATGAGGTGGGAGTGCAGATCCAACAGCTCACAAGCCCTCAAAAGAAACACACCCCTGATCCAACGACTCACAAGCGTTTGAAAGAAACACACGATCCGTGTGATTCTTTAGTCCCGGTTGGTAACACCAACCGGGACTAGTTCTAAAAATCCAACGGCTCACAAGCCCTCAAAAGAAACACACCCCTGATCCAACGGCTCACAAGCGTTTGAAAGAAACACATGATCCGTGTGATTCTTTAGTCCCGGTTGGTGTTACCAACCGGGACTAGTTCTAAAAATCCAACGGCTCACAAGCCCTCAAAAGAAACACACCCTTGATCCAACGGCTCACAAGGGTTTGAAAAAACACACGATCCGTGTGCTTCTTTATGTGAGACATATTCATATTTATGTTCGTATGACACATATTATCTACGTACGAGACATATTATTATCTATGTACCAGACTTATATCTTAGTTGCTACTACTCTGTTTCGATTAATGATGATGATGGGTGACTACTTTTCGCATTGATATTAAACAAACCATGCAAATTACATTGACAACATAAATTACACAGACAACAAAACACAACATAAAATTGAAGATACATGGTACTCTGCAAATTAGAAAAAGAAAAGTCATTTACGACGCCGCACCCTTGCCCTTTGAAGCCGCAACCCCCTTGTCCTTCGACGACGCAACACCCTTGTCCTTCGACGACGCCGCACCCTTGCCCTTCGACGCCGCCGCCGCTGCTGCAGCTTTCTTGCTCGCTTCAGTCGGCATGAAGATATCATCTTCATCCTCGCTCTCCTCGACCCATAAAATCGGTTTACGAAAAGCATCCAACATATCTGCTTCACTCCTATATGCTAGTTTCTTCTTCTGCCACCTAGCATACAGCCTCACAAGTTCTTTTTCTATTTCCTTCGAATCCCTTCGTGGCCACCCATGCCTAACTAGCTTCGCTGATAGCTCACGGAGATAAGGTGGATGACTAACAATATCTTCGAATGGGATTTTCTTATTGTCTACCTTGAAATCGACCGTAAACTGCAAAAGTAGTGCCGACATTCCTCCCGGGAAACTACCATCTGAAGGAAAAATCGACATGTTCGAGTGAGTGGACTATGCTTACCAACTCGACATCTCCTCCCGGGGTTTTTATAGAACGAGCACAGAACAATTGGCGGGAGAAACAGGCGGGAGATACAATGGCGGGAAAGAATTTGGCGGGAGAGAAGATGGCGGGAAAAAAGGGCGGGAAAGAATATAGGCTATATATAAGGTACGTGTGCTTCTTTAGTCCCGGTTGGTAACACCAACCGGGTCATGTGGCTCACGAAGTGGTCGTGATACTGCTGATCCAACAGCTCACAATCCCTCAAAAGAAACACACCCCTGATCCAACGTCTCACAAGCGCTTGAAAGAAACACACGATCCGTGTGCTTCTTAAGTCCCGGTTGGTATCACCAACCGGGACTAAAGGCGGGCTTTGCGGTCTATAAATAGGCCACATCTCAGACAGGTTACTCACTCATGCTCAAACACAAAACATTCTGTCTCCCTAGCTACGTCCTACAGTGAATGCCAAGGCATTCGACCGTGAATCACTGTAGGGCTGTAGCTAGGGGAAACCGGGTGTTTTGTTTCAGCTATATTTAGGTATTCAAAACACCACTAGTAGGAAAGTGACTTTAGGTGGATCCACTTTTTGTGGCTCACTTGATCCAACCGGAGTCACTCGGAGAGGCATCTTTCGGCGGCAAGACGTCTCTGATGATCTGCGACCGTTCCAAACGGTTGCAGATCATCAGAGATGTCTTGCCGCTGCTTGGATCGAATGCCGGTTCGCTACGGGAGAAGTGGTGCCGGCGCACCCTGATCAACGGCTCACAAACGAACCGGGACTAAATTAAGGCACCTTTTGCCCTGTACCTTTCCGCATCTTGGTAAGCTTCTTCTGCCAATTTCCTCTCTTTGCTTCGAATTTAGTCACCGGTCTTTGCTTCCTATAGCTGCAGTATCTTTTTTTCTTCATTTTAGTGTTGGTTTGCTTTCTTCTTACACGGCCATCAGGATATAAAAGAAAATCAAAGTATATAAAAGAAAATAGAAAAAAGAAAAAGAAACTAGGAAAAAAAATTATGAAAGATGTACATAATTTGTTGATTGACAATTTTTAGAGACTAATTTGAGCTGATTTGGACGATTAAATCAATAACTAGGAAAGAAAACAGAAAAAAGGAAAAGGAAAAGGAAACAAAAAAGAAAAAGAAACTAGGAAAAAAAATTGCTTCCATCATGAATGACCATTGCTTCGGCATATGTGTTGTCTTTCTGCCCGTTTGAGCTCCCTTCATAATAAAGCATTGGATGGGCCCTCCCTGCAAACATTCTGCATTCCTGCTACGCAGCAAGAACCTTTTGCCCTGTACCTTTCCGCATCTTGGTAAGCTTATTCTGCCAATTTCCTCTCTTCGCTTCGAATTTAGTCACCGGTCTTTGCTTCCTATAGCTGCAGTATCTTTTTTTCTTCATTTTAGTGTTGGTTTGCTTTCTTCTTACACGGCCATCAGGATATAAAAGAAAATCAAAGTATATAAAAGAAAATAGAAAAAAGAAAAAGAAACTAGGAAAAAAAATTATGAAAGATGTACATAATTTGTTGATTGACAATTTTTTAGAGACTAATTTGAGCTGATTTGGACGATTAAATCAATAACTAGGAAAGAAAACAGAAAAAAGGAAAAGGAAAAGGAAACAAAAAAGAAAACAGGAAAAAAGATCTTTAGTCGCGGTTCCAGCCACGAACCGCGACTAAAGGGTCTGGGCTTGGCGCGCAAAATTTGGCGGTCGAAATTCGACCCTTTAGTCGCGGTTCCTGGCTGGAACCAGGACTAAAGGGGCTTTAGTCGCGGTTCGTGGCTAGAACCGCGACTAAAGGTCTTTTTCGCGGTGATTTGGGTGGCAGTTGCCGAATTTTTTCGCATTCTCCCCCAAATCGAAGAAGACGCCGCGCGCTCCTCCCCCCGACGGCGAAGCGCTGCTCCGCCGCATCGGCGTGCCCCTCCTCCCCTGCCTCGCCGCGCCGTTGTGCCGCCGTGACGCCGGCCGCAGGTAGGCTCCCCTTTCCTCGCGCCCCTCCCCTGCCCCGGCCCTCCCCCTGCCTAGCTCGCCGCGCCGCTGTGGCCGCCGTGCAGTGGCCGTGGCCTTGGCCGTGCTGGCCGCCGTGGCCGTGCTTCCCCTGCCCGTCCCCTGCCCCTCCCCTGCCCCGGCGGCCCTCCCCCTGCCTCGCCGCGCCGCCGTGGCTGCGGCGGTGGCCTTGGCCGTGCTGGCCGCCGTGGCTGCCTCCCCTGCCCGTCCCCTGCCCCTCCCCTGGCCCTCCCCCTGCCTCGCCGCGCCGCCGTGGCCGCGGCCGTGGCCGCGGCCGTGCTGGCCGCCGTCCCCGTAGCCGTGGAGAAGATGTTGCTATTAAGAAATTTAGCAAATTTAGAAAATTGTTGCTATTAGGAAATTTAGCAAATTTAGAAAATTGTTGCTATTAGGAAATTTAGCAAATTTAGACAATGTGTTAGAAAATTTAGCAAATGTGTGTTAAAAAATTTAGCAAATTTAGACAATTTAGCAAATTTAACAATGTGTTAACAATTTTTAGATGCAATTTTTTTTCTTAGTTTAGCTAGGTTAGTAAAATTGGATAAGTTAGCAAAGTTAATTTGGATGCAAATTTGCTATTTAAATTGTTGCTATTTAAGTTAGCAAATTTGCTATTTAAATTGTTGCTATTTAAGTTAGCAAATTTGCTATTTAAGTTAGCAAATTTGCTATTTAAATTGTTGCTATTTAAGTTAGCAAATTTGCTATTTAAATTGTTGCTATTTAAATTGTAGATGCAATTTATAGATGCATTTTATAGATGCAATTTTATAGATGCAAATTTTAGAAACTTTAGCAAATTTAGATGCCATATAGATGCAAATTTAGAAACTTTAGCAAATTTAGATGCCATTAGGACTTGATCAAAATTAGTTAAGTGTATGACTATTTAAATTAGGACTTGATGAAAATTGAACCGCAAATTAGGACTTGAGCAATTTTATAGATGCAAATTTTATTGATTGCAGGGACATTGAGCTATGGATCCTAACTATGTGCGAGACGAGGAGAATGAAGACGTAATTATGCAACAGATATATGAGGATGCCAATCCATATGATCCCGATCGAGAAGATGCCGGTGGAGAAGATGTCGGCGGTGGAACCGATGCCGGTGGAGAAGATGATGAGGATTTCACCTCACAATTTCTGATGGACTCTGGTGAGGGAATTGAGTCCGAAGAAAGAAGAGCCGACGAGGTATATATATTAAGGCTATTTTGTTGATCACTACATTCATTAATTGATTTGTATTGCACTTATTAACGCATTATTTTTCTTTTAGCCCTCCGGATCGAGCAAATCTGCTAAAAAGGGAGGTCCTCGAGGCGGCACGAAAAGGATGTCGAGCGATCAGCCAAAGTTACCGATCTATGTAATTGCTGATAACGGCGACCCGCTGGAACCCAAAGAGAACCGCCGTAAATTCATAAATCAAGCTGGAGCTATTGTTAGGGACATGCTCCCGATCACCATACGAGAATGGCATAAGCCGGCGGCCGCAAACGACGATGACCCCTGCTATGTCCACCAGATTACAAAAGATTTGATATCTGACACACTCTTGTCACATTTTAACCTCCCGGAAGATGTCTCTGAAATCAAGAAGGAGAAACTCAAGCAGTGGACTCTCTCGAAGATGGCCGAACAATTCCGGAACTGGAAGAAAACAATATGGAAAAAATATGAAAAGAAGATCCAGATTTCAGTGGAAGTTCCGGAACTGGCCGAACACTAGTGAAGATACAAGATGACTGGGCCGCGTTTAAGGCGTATAAGAAATCGGCTACGGCTGTGGCCCGATCGGACAAAAATAAGGCAAATGCTGCGAAGAAGAAATACCACCATAGGTTGGGGACAGGTGGCTACAGGTCCGCCATTCCTAAGTGGTTAGCCGCTGAAGACAGACTGCTTGCTAAAGGGATCACTCCACAGACAATGGACTGGCCCGAGAGGTCCAAATTCTGGATGTTCGCGCATGGTGCATTTTGGACGAGCAAACAGGGCTGATTGTTGCACAAGGAAGATGGAAGGAAAAAGTAGAAACAATCCTCCCGAAGCTTGTAGTTGCAATAGATGAAGCTCGCCGGGGTGTGTACAAACCCGATAGAGAGGACGACGAGCTGACACGGGCCCTGGGTAATCCTGAACACGTTGGACGATTACGAGGCCAACCCGGCGGTGTCACCGTGAAGACTGGGTTTCCGGAGTGCGCTGATAGTTATAGAAGCCGTGCAAGAAAGAAGAAGAAGGGTGAAGAACGGCTATCGGAATTGGAACTAAAGGTGCAGCAGCTCATGGAGTCACTTAAGCAAAGGCCGTCTCAACAGCAGCCGTCTCAACAACAGCTAGAAGATCCTCAAGCCAATGCCGACCGATCTCAGCTTAAAAGCAGCGTGGGTTCCACGCAAGTAGAACTCGATGCTCACTACGCCGTGGATGATGTCACGGAGAGGACAGAATGTGAGCTACATATGCCATTTAGGAACATATCCATGAAGGTGGCAGTCGGCTATGTTTTACCAAATGGACCCGAAGCAAGCTACCATACTGGTGACATTCCAGCTGGCTATGCTCGTGTCGGGGTGGATGAAATTATGCCGGGATTTCACACATTGTCTCTTGAGATTCCTGGAGGTGACGGTGAGACGACATTGGGAGAAGTCAAGCGTGGTTTTGCCCTGTGGAACAAGAAATACATCGTCTTGTCAAGGCCATCGACTCCTCCTTGTAGCAGTCCACCTCATCAGCAAAGCCCAGAACTCCTAGACAGGGACGTCATGAGCGCGAGTCCATCTCGATCTCCGCCGCGTGAGGAACAACCTGTTAAGTTTCTCCCGAGGAAGCGCAAGGTCGGTTCGCCGATTAGGAGGGACCTAGAAAGCAGAAAACACCGCCGCCTCCTGAGAAGTTACCATGTGATAAAACTGTCGAGGAAAACGCCGCCGCCGTGAAGGCCTATAATGCAGCATTCTTTGCACCGAAAGTGCCCGAGCCAAAATTTACCGCCGGCGTCGCTCCGGAGGCGTGTCATCGAACCATCGATAACCTATATAACCCTCCACCAGCGCCGCCATCAGACTATGAGCGTTATATTAGCAAGTCATATGACGATCTGATGGAGGTCCCGCCGCCGAAAAAAGGTAAACAAGTTCCCCAGCTCGGAGAACAAGAAGTACAATCGGTCCCCCCGCTCAAGGTGTTTGACGAAAAAGAAATACATCGTATTGCCGCGGAAGCGCAATGTACTCCACAACAAATAGGTTCGTCAACCGATTACCCATCGCTGAACTAGCAAGACAATATGTTCCCGGGGAAAATTTGGTCGACGGCAGGTTATCAACAAAAATGCGTGCGTTGCATACCTGGTACAAGAAAGCCGTAAATGAGGGGAATGTCAGTCTGCTGGTGGGAGTTAAGGAAGAGCACTACTGCCAACAATACGCTGTGTCCGTTGAATTTACCGAACTTTTTCAGTTATACAATATCCGGGCCCTCGACAAATCTATCATCAGTTCCTATTGTCTGTAAGTGATTTATTTCTGTAATTTAAGTCTTTACCTCAGCTCGTTCATTGTCTGTAATTATCCTCACTATAATCTTTTGTGCGCTATATTTTGCAGAATGAAGATGCTCGACTTGAAAAGGAAAAAAAACAAGGACTTTGGGTGGATTGACCCCGATAAACTTCATGAAGTCACCATAGAAATCCCATGTATAACAAGGACACACCGGGGGATTTGCTAAGGTATTTCAAGCAACACCGTGACAAAAAGACTATATTATGGCCTTACAACTTCAAGTGAGTGTTACTGTCTCTTCTACACATTCTATTTTGCTCACCCGATGTTAAGTTTAACTGATGAGTTATGCATGACTGTGTATATAAACACGTGCAGGTTCCACTTTATTCTTCTCGTCATTAAAATTCACGATGGAGATATTCATGTCCTTGACTCATTAAGGAAAATCCTGAAGAATACAAGACATGTTTTACAATGCTCGCAAAGTAATTTCATTTCTTATCGCCTCTTTCGTTCATTTCCTGATATCAAGTCATTAATAACTCCTTTGTTAATTTTATTTGTCGGGCAGCGTTTGGAAAGAGTTCATCAAGGAAGAACCCGGTCAATGGAAAGACAAGCTGACATGGCGTCTGAACACTGTAAGTAGTACTACCTAGGTCCACGCACCATTATCATACTTGATTATTATTTGATTGAATTCTATTCTTGTATAGTCTTGCGCGGTGCAGCCACCGGGAACTGATTACTGTGGATACTTCGTCTGCGAGTACATACAAGTTCTGACCTGCGAGAAATTCGAGGGCAAAAGAAGTAAAGAAGTACGTAAACATTATTCACAGCGTTATTGTTTTACCATCAGTTGTGCTGAGTTTCATTCATTTCATATATATATGTATACACACACAACTCATGTATTTATTTTGATCTTATTCTTTTAAAGTTGGCAAAAAAGCGCTGCAAGCTACCATTAGAGACCCGCTTCAAAGCCATTGCGGAGGAGTTGGCGGGATTTTACCTTGCGGAGGTCATACCTGATACAGGAGAGTACCACTATAATACATAATTAGTATGCCTCCATGTAATACTGATCCGCATGTAATTAAGTACCTGGAACCGGGAAAACTTGATCTTCATGTAATTAATTTGTTTGTGTCATCAACGTGATCTTCATGTAATTTGTATGTGTTAATATATATGCATCAACTTCATCTTCGTGTTTTTGGCGCATCGACGTGATCCCTGTACGATGGAAACCATCCGATACCCTAAACCCCTCCTAAAACCCTAAACAGAAAATTAATCGAAATAGAAAAAAAAAAGGAAACACACTAGTCCCGGTTCGTGTTACGAACCGGGACTAAAGGTTCCAGCCCCACGCGCCTTCGCCGAGCCCACGTGGGTGGGCCTCTAGTCCCGGTTCGGAACCAACCGAGACTAAAGAGCAGGGGCCTCTAGTCCCGCTTTGCTAGTCTCCCTCTGGAACCGGGACTGCTGTCCCGTTTTCCACTAGTGATAGTATCTGCGACTTTATCAAGATAAAGTGCGGCAAAACTGTTCGTGGCGTAGGTGGCACGTCGGACCAGAAATTGAACCCTTTCTCATGATGGCGATGGATCACATGTCGATGTGATCTTTGAGTTGCCGTGGTACACGCGAGGTCAATAGTGATGCATCACTTTTACTTTGGCACCATAAGACACAATGAGCAAGAAAAATGAAGTATCGTGGTTAGCAAAGTTCCGTGGGACGCGGAAATTTGAAGGTGGTTCTGTTTGGCGAGATCGGCAAGGCACGAGGGATTAAAGCATTTCGATGACAACTTGACATTTCGCGTTTCATGGGACTGGATTTTCAACCGCGTTTTGATGTCCAAGTTAGTATGGGGAGACAATGCTTCACTGCTCAAATGTGGTTCTTTTTTTAACGGTATCCACATCAAAAACATGTGTGTGATGGTTGTGAGACTCTCAATTAGTGTATTGAAGAAGTTTTCTTAGCATGTGAGTGAGGTAAAGCATCTCAACTTTGTTATCTGGATGTCCACTTAGAATAATGATCAATTTCTGGGATGAAAACCCTATGTATGACCTTCATTGGTTGCACATAGCAATTGCAAATCTCTAGTTTTTGTTTTTTGAAGGTCTCTTGTCCGAAGATTTGTTTTGTAGTTTTAGCGAATTAAAACCCATGATCTTGCTATTTAGATCGAGCGACGATAGTTCTTATGCACTATTTCTTTTTTACATGCTTTGTTCCGGGAAACCTTTTTCACAGTCAATGGTGATGGTGGTTTCCTGTTGCTGCGAGTCCCCGCCGGTTGCCTTGGCTGGGCCATGTAGTTTTTTAATTACCTTTTGTTTTCGCCATGTGCATCATTGATTATATAGTGGAAAGCTTTGCTATTAATATATTTCATGTTTCATGAAAATGAACCATTGGCTTAGAACTTGTTCTCATATATGTGGGGTGTTCGAAAAATCAATGTAAATTGTAATTTTCAGATGTCAATCCCTGGTTTTTGTGCTCACAATAGCGATCATCAAAGATATGGTGCATGCTATCTCTTTTCAATGGCATATATAGAGGCTTTCTGTTCTTCTGAGTGCATGTTTGAAACTTAAAGACATAAAAGAAGTAGCTCAAATTAATTGTGCGTATCCTTTGCGATAAAAGAAGTAGCTCAAATAATTGTGCTAGCACATGCGTTAGACGGAAAGCTCGAGCAGAGCCGAGATTTAAATTAATAAAGCCATCCGGCCAGGTCCAGCAACACTACATAAGTTCTAGGTAGCACGTAGGTTACATCCATAAGCACTCAACAAGTGTGCAAGCACATGCATTCGCATGATAAATATACTACAACATGTAGTAGCTGAGCACTCAACTTCGAGACGATCGTTTACACCCTCACACTCTGCTCACATGACTCAGGCCATGACTAGTTTGGAATGCATTTCTTTGCGAGTTGTGTGAGAAAATTAAACACGCCGCCCATGCCAAAGAGTTTGGTATAGAATTGGGATGCAACAGGAACTGAGGTCGAACTGTATAGCAATATGTGAGAGAACGCTCCCACACCCCCGCTCACGACGCGCCCCATTCGCGCTGCCACACCCACGGACGCTGCTCCCTCGCTGTATCCGGTCGGAGAGCGTCATCTCCATGTCTTCTTCGTCCGTCCTCACTAACAACAGCCGGTTGACGATGGACCTTCTCTTCCCAAGTCTGTTGGTGCGCTCGCCCACAACGCTGAGCAACTCCTAGCCATCTCCCGAGCAGACTGCCTGTGCCAGCCCCGAGGACGACGTCTGAGGAAGGTGCTCCGCCTGAGGAAGCGGTGTGACGCAGTGGGCGATGCGCTGGAGCATGACGAGATTTGAAGCAGCATCCAACACGACTACATGCCAAATAATGCCAAGATCACGAGAGATGGCAAAAAAAAAAATGATGAACGCCTCTGTGCATCTAGTAGAGAATAAAACGTGTTTTGTGCCGTTCATTGCATACTTGGCAAGCTGAAATTGTGAATACAACAGTAGTATCGTAGCAAAATAATCACTAACCACCGGACATTGAAATCCCTGATGCATTTCGTCGAGGTGCACATACCCGCTGCAAGTACTAGCTACGCCGAAAGAAGCCATGTCCGCCGGCGGCCGGCCCCGCCGAGGGAGACCAGTATGAGGGCTGTGGAAACGTAAAGTGCATCCCAGTTCCTGCACTTGACAGCGGGTCCCAGTGCCCCGAAAACACCCAGGGCGCAGATGGAAAGAGAAGAGAAACTTTATTTCTCGCTACAGTAAAAGTTCCCGACTTGTATAGCTCTAAATAATTCACCAGTAATTTTGTAGGCCAATTATGTATCGTATGTCGATATAACGATTAAAACGCGCTCTGCACCTGCTCCAGCGGACTACGAACCACTTAGTTTTCTTTACCTAAAGCTATGCAAGCGTTCTTATTTTGCACCAAGACAAAACTCTTTCGACCGAATTCATAATGACACCAATCATAGAAGATACGTGCATCTCTCTTGTGAAAAGTGCATGTTTATATGTTAAAAATAGTTTTTGTGCAATTTTTCTTCTTGTTTTTCCAACTTAAAGACTGTAGGAAATAACCGAGCATTGGTTACATATTAGCTTTTTACAATATGGTAGCCGGCCACAACATAAAGACCACAACTGTAACCGCGAGGTAGCTGATTTCCGTAAAGCTCCAATTAATTTTGGCACCTATATTTATCCCACAACATACATGGATGACCAGCGCAAAAACTTACATATATGCAGAAATCATGTTCGCACATCTTCAGTCTTTTGTGGTTATGTTTGACGCACAAGTGGAATTTTAACTTGCTGGCGTAGAAGGCGAATGTTTGGAAGTGGGATACATTGGTAACATAAATTTCAGACCATTTCAAAAATCATGTATGCAATGAGACTTACGTTTTGGTTTCTCCACGGGCAATTTGTGCTTCTTGACTTATGTTGTCCACTCTCATTGCATGACTGGTGGAACAATGTGGCTTGTCTTATTGCTTACATCCGCTAAGTAAAAGATGCAGTGTTGTTCCCTGAACACCTGCACATAGATCAATCTTGATGGTCCATTGGCAATGTAAATAGCGTAAGAGTCAGGTTGGATGCCAGAAGATTGGATCGCTTTGTTCATCTCTCTGGCGTAGGTGTTTAACATTGAACATTGACAAACCTTTGTCCATAATAGGTCTTTACGGCAAACTATTTATTTTATTTTTATCAAATCATCGGCTCAACCCCAC
Source organism: Poa pratensis (assembly GCA_947311845.1). Classification (NCBI taxonomy): domain Eukaryota; kingdom Viridiplantae; phylum Streptophyta; class Magnoliopsida; order Poales; family Poaceae; genus Poa; species Poa pratensis. The sequence goes on from CAMZMU010000096.1 coordinate 2,528,394, forward strand.
CCCTGGGTGATGTAAACGTGGTGCTCTTGTCTTGCTCATGCAGTGTCCAATGATTTGGCCGGATACATGCCAAAGCATTTAACATCTCAACATTTTATTTGTATCACTTAGTGCATATTTGGCGCGATAAAAAAACACGATTGTCATAATATTATAATCATCTTAATCACTAGAGCATGAAATCGCGGTGTTGGCATTTCGTCGAATCTCTAGAAGTGGCTGATGCTAGTACCATTTGCCGATAGTGCATTGAAACTATCATGGTCTCATGTTGTCTTTAAAATATGTGCAAGTTCCTATACAAAATCAATCCTATAAGGAAAAATATTGGTGTTCAACTCACTCCCTGCTCATTATTATTCTAGATTGCAACACACACATCTTAAGAGCATGCCTAATGGTATAGCTGATCAATTGATATATATGTACAGGCTTCTCTCTATCTATTTCTCCATATTTATTTGCCTACAAGCACGTGTAAAAATGGGCTCTTACATGAGAGCCGACTCACCTCTTTTTTAATGTCTCTCTTCTCCACGTAAGTAAAATGCCATGCAAGCGGGATATAATCCCCTTACTATCCTTACTCTAATTGCATGTGACATTAAAATATGACGGACAAAAGATAAATACTGTACCGGTATGTGGGTGCTTCATGTCACTGTTTGCACCTATACACAACCGAATACCTGCAAATAGTAGATCAACTCTTCGAAGTCTAAGCGCAAAATCCATCCCTTGTATAGTTGTGGTGGTAGGATCAGATACACAAAAAAAAGAGGTTTTTGCTAGCTATGTGGAGATGTTGAAGCTGAGAGGCACCGATGGCGTATTAGAAGTGGGAGCGGGAAGCATCAGGAACGCAATTTCAAGTGGAAATTGACATACATGAGTTGAATTTAAAACGTGATGAGAGTTTCCATACAAATGTGCCAGGAAATCAAAGGGACGCAGTCTGAAGTGAAGTGAGGACGTATCAGCTAATCCTACCGAGGCTCGACAAATTAATGCTATGTCATTACAGAATTTTCTTATGATCTTCTTAGAAGATCAATGGCAGAAGAACTGCGGCAACCTCAGCTACTGAACTGGCAAGGACACTAGTTCCTCTCCCGGTTTAAACCTCCGTCTGGTTATGGAAATTAGGTAGGATAGAGCTTGATGTAAGTACAGCGTAGGCATCGGAGGTTGTATCATGAATAAAGGCATCCAGCTTGTCTCAGCAATTTCGAAGCAGCCTCACAATTTCACAAGCCGTACGTAAATCGTTTCAGCAGCAGTGCATGTGTTAATGTGTAGTGCATCACTATGTCAGTCTTTAATTTTTTTTAGATAAAGGGCTTTATTACTCAAAAGTTTAAGTATTACACCCGGCCTCTGCATCAAGAAATGCACACAACCGCAATCCAACGGAGAAAGTAAAAGTTGTGCAACAAAAGGCGAATTACAATCAACAATAATAAAGTAAAACGCCTATGTCAAAGGCAAGCTCGACGGCCTATGGAGGTCCAATCCGGCGATCAAGCGGCCACCCATGTTGTGAAAAAATGTCCCTCGCCACCTCCTCCAGTCGTGCACACGCCTCCATAAAGAGGTCGCGATATCCCACCCGTTGTAAGGTGGACCACGTACGGAGAAAACTTGTGCAACGGTAGAGTACCTGCATATGAGACACATTTTTATCATTGAAAACCTTGTCATTTCTACTAAGCCAAAGCGACCATATAACGGCAATCGCTCCAACCCTAATAACCGTTCTAAGCTTTTTATCTATCCCATGCAGCCAGTTGCCAAAAACATTGGCAACAGATTTGGGTTGATATAAGTTAGACGCTATTTGGATAGCTGACCATATAGAACGTGCGAAACTACACTCGAAGAATAAGTGTTTTATTGTCTCATGTTGAGGACAAAACACACACTTAGTACTTCCATGCCAATTCCGTTTGACAAGGTTATTCTTGGTTAAAATGACACCCCTACGAAGATACCACGAAAATACTTTTATTTTAAGTGGAATCTTCATGTGCCATATTTTTTTATTATCATCGACTGGAATATCAGAATGCACAAGCGCCCTATACATAGAATCTACTGAGAATTTTTCATTCCCGCATAAATTCCACCGAAATTCATCGGGGCCTTGTGTAAGTTGGACTGAGTCCAACCGTGCCAGCAAGGCATTCCAAGAATTTAATCTCGGACCAAATAAATCTCGTCTGAACGTCACATTGGGTGGTGAGCACTGCATAACAGTGGCTATAGTATCCCCTTTGTATCGAACAATATTGTATAGAGCCGGATATTGCTCCCGGAGGGTGGTGTTTCCTAACCATTTATCCTCCCAGAATCTAATCTCCGTGCCATCCTTAATATTAAATACGCCAAAGCGAAAGAAATGTTTCTTAGTCGCCATTAGGCCGGCCCAAAAGTGGGAGTCACCAGGTTTCCAATACACCTGTGACACCGCCTTTGTGCCGATGTATTTTCTTTTAAGGAGTGTTTGCCAAATTCCATCTTCGGTTAGCAACTTAAATAGCCACTTCCCTAAGAGGGCTGAATTCTTGATACAAAGATCATGAATACCCAACCCTCCTTGATCCTTTGGTCGACAAACAACATCCCATTTAGCCAGTCGATACTTCTTTTTCTCACCATCCCCTTGCCAAAAGAATCTTGATCGGTAGTAATCCAATTTATTCAAGACACCTTTTGGTAACTGGAAAAAGGATATCATATACAGTACCATATTTGTAAGTACTGAATTAATGAGAACCAATCTTCCACCGAGGGATAGTAATTTGCCTTTCCAGCTAGACAACCTTGCTTGTAGACGCTCCTCGACATGTCGCCATTCCGCATTAGTCAGTTTCCGATAATGTATTGGTATGCCCAAATACATTATAGGAAACTGACCCTGCTCACAACCGAATATTTCGGCGTACTGAGCAGCTGCGTCCTGTGCATCACCGAAGCAAAATAACTCACTTTTATGGAAATTGATTTTTAATCCTGATAATTGCTCGAATGCTGACAATATTAATTTCAGATTCGTCGCCTTATCAAGATCGTGTTCCATAAAAAGAATTGTATCGTCCGCATATTGAAGTATAGAAAGTCCCCCATGACAAGATGTGGGACCACCCCTTCAATCTGGCCATCCGCTTTTGCCCGTTCAATCATGATGGTCAACATATCAGCCACTATATTAAATAGTATAGGCGATAGAGGATCACCTTGCCTTAAACCTTTTTTCGTTAGGAAGTAGCGACCGACGTCGTCATTGACTTTAATCGCCACACTTCCCCCCACAACAAAGTTACGGATCCATTCGCACCACTCGTCCGAGAACCCTTTCATTCTCAGAGTCTGTAGTAAGAATGGCCACTTTACTTTGTCGTAAGCTTTTTCAAAGTCGATTTTGAAAATTACCCCATTAAGTTTCTTCGTATGCATCTCATGTACGGTCTCGTGGAGGACCACGACCCCATCCAGTATATTCCTCCCTTGCATAAAAGCAGTTTGGGTAGGTTTAACCACATGATCCACAACAGAATTCAGCCTAATGGTTGCTACTTTTGTAAAGATCTTGAAGCTAACATTCAGGAGGCATATAGGCCGATACTGTTGTATTCTCTCAGCCGCCTGAATCTTAGGCAACAAAACGATTTCCCCAAAATTAAGGCGAAAAAGCTCGAGTTGTCCAGCATGCAAACAGCTGAATAACTCTAACAAATCAGACTTAATGGTTTCCCAAAAATGCTGGTAAAACTCAGCTGGAAATCCATCAGGCCCAGGTGCCTTATTATGCTCCATTTGGAAAACAGCCTTTCTTATCTCTCTTCAGAGAAGGGCGCAATTAGCAGGTTGTTTTCCTCCGGAGTAACTTGGGTAATATCATCCGTTCGTGTCTCGTCAAGAGTGAAGTTTCCTTCCTCCGGAGCACCAAACAGACCTTTATAGTAGCCCGTAATATATTCTTTGAGCTTGTCCTGACCCTCGATCAGGCCCTCATCCTGATGAAGAGAATGAATCAGTTTCCTCCTATGTCTGCCATTAGCGACATTGTGGAAGTACCTTGTATTCGAATCCCCTTGCAGAATGAATTGGGCCTTAAACCTTTGGTACCATTTGAGCTCTTCTTCTCGCAACATACGACCCACCTGCACATTTGATTGACTCTTTAGTTCAATCTCTTGTGCCGATAGGGGACGTAATTCTGCTAGTTTATCCAGCTCATCAATAATAGTACACAGGCGCTCTTTTTCTTTTTTTAACATACCGGTTGTATGCCGCGCCCATCCACGGAGGAATTTATGCACATTGCGCATCTTATTATTCCAACGTTGGATTGCACTGTCACCCACAACCGGTTGAGCCCATATTCTTTTAACCAAATCATCAAAGCCATCCCGCAGCAGCCATCCTAATTCAAATTTGAACTGAGATTTAACAGGCGGCTTCAATGTTCCAGTAGAAAGAAATATGGGGGCATGATCCGAGAAAGCTTCAATACGCTCCAAAGCACGGACCGTCACCAATGGAAATTTATCCTCCCACCGGGAGTCCATTAGCACACGGTCTAGCTTCTCGTATGTCGGCCCGGGGAGGCTATTTGCCCAAGTAAATTGTCTCCCCGTCATATGAACCTCTCTTAAAGACAAGCTATCAATCACAGCATTGAATAAGTGAGGCCAATGTCCGTCGAATCTACCCTTGCTTTTCTCGTGCCGGTACCTCAGCATATTGAAATCCCCTCCTATGAGAATAGGGTAAGGGTTATCCTTAGCTAGATTAACCAGTTCGCGAAGAAAAGCAGCCTTATATTCATCTTGGGCAGCACCATACACAGCAACCAAACTCCATATGAAATTGTCGGATTTGTTTCGGATATGGAACTTAATATGGAATTCACCATCCGAACAGTCCAACAACTCCATGGTATCAGTTTTGATGCCAAGTAGCATGCCACCCGATCTTCCTCGAGGGGGACAAGAATGCCAAACAAAATCCACTCCACCTGAAAGGCGGTCTAGCAGGGTGCTTGGAAAATCTCGTCTACCCGTCTCGGAAATAGCCAGAAAATCCAACTTATGATCCCGTACATGATGCGCAATATTTAAATGTTTAGCCAAGTCACCTAGACCTCTGCTATTTTCAAATATGCCATTCATCGGGAAACCGTTGGGGATTTTGACTTTTTCGCGTTTTTGCACGAAGATTTGTTCTTCTTGTTTTTAGCAGATTTGGATCTCCGGCCGGAGGCGTACAGGTCGTCAAAGGAACCCAGCCCAGCCTCGTCCAAATCCACCTCGGTAACCTCTCCTACGAGATGTGATAGAAGCTGTCCATCTATTGTGTCATTCGCCTCATCATCATCGATCGGTGAGGTAACCGGCTTACTCGGAACACTAGGAGAGACCCTACGACGGTCATACTCTACATGTTTCAAGACATTAGCCGATAGAACAACTTCTTTTTCATTTCTACCTAGACAAACACCTACCGCCGACAACTTAGTAGATAAAGTAGACGTTGAAAAGGAAGTAAATGACTGCTTGGATTTGGACGTACCGACACCAGGAGTAGAGAACGCCGCCGCTTTGCGACGCATCGCCTTGGCCATCGAGTCCTCATCTGTCGCTGAAGCACCATCCTTCGCCGGAGGTGACGTCCACTGCGTCTAGGAACCACCGTAGACAGCGGACGCCCCCCCTCCGGAGTAGACACAGTGGGAGAGGATGAAGGCGAGGTAGCAGCCCTCTCAACCAATGTGCACGAAGTCGGAGACGCCATAGCCGTCGGAGCCGCCAAAGTGGAGGACACAATGGGAGAGGGCAAAGGCGATGTAGCAGCCCTCTCAACCACTGTGCACGAAGTCGGAGACGCCACGGCCGCCGTTGCCTTCCGAGGGGATGACAAAACCTCCACCACAGTGCGACGAACAGACGAAGCGTTTCCCCCACCACCGCTCGTCATCGGGCAGCTAAGAGAGCCCACACGCAGCTCAGCAGACAACGATTCCACGGCAGCAGCAGCAACCACGTCATCTCCCGCACGAGCAGTAGAGAACGGCTCAGCACCCAGCTTAGTCATTGCCGACAGTGCGTCTCCATGCTCCAGTCCCTCCTGGACCAGACCTCTCGGCCCACCACCAGCGGCTGCATGCTGCAACTCAGGTGCGGCACAAAGCGAACCGTCGCCCAGCTGAGCCATGCCGTGACCCGCTGAAGGCAGCTCGCTCGACGTCGCCTCGCGCTCCACAACACCAGCCGCTGGAATTTGCAGCACACGTGCAACCGTTGGCTGTCCGACGCCCATGCTTACTGGGTCTTCCGACTGCGTCATCGGCTGGACTCTGCGACGAGAAGCCTCGTTCCACTGCCTCACTAACTCCTTTGCTCTAGGTGTTTGAGGATTTGGATTAAACGGTGTAACAGCTATCCCCCTCAGAACATGAGAAGTAGATGCACCTTGCGACTGTCCTCCACCCGAAACTGGACTTGGGTCAATCGACATGCTTGTAGCCGTGTTGTTGGAAGCTCCGCCTTGCGCCGTCTGGTCACTAAGGCCATCTTCCTCCATCCCATTATCATCAGATCCACCCTTGCCCTTGCGTTGCCACACAAACGGGACAAAGTCCTCAGGAATGAAGTCCTCACCCTCAGGCCGGAATGTGAAGTCGTACCCCTTCAGTTTAAGCACCCCATCAGTTTTAATAAACGGTCCCTCTTCATCGGAATCTTTGAAGCAGTCTCCCCACATCATACCCACTAGAATCCGGACCACACCTCTGCGACGAAGGGCTAGCATATCCACATCAATAGTGGTACCAATGAGAGACCCAACAGCCCACAAACCCCAAAAATGCCTCAGCGGGTTAGGCACTCCGGTGACGTGGACCCAAGTCTGCTGAAGCTCCATCTTGTGCACGACATCCTCCGGTTTCCATTGGCTAAACACCAGCTTGGTAGACTGAGATGGTACCCCAAGCTCAATGCCATCGAAGCGCAACAGATCCTCCTTGGACGGGAAGTTAACCGTGTAGGAATCGTCCCTAATAGGAATTGCCTCCCAACGCCAAGACTGAACCGGACACAGCCGTGCCACCTGGGACTCCACCTGTTTGGCGGTGGCTGCCGTACCCTGCACCTTCACAAGAGCAACAGGATCATTTTTGGGTACCAGATCTTCCTTGAACAAACTATCCGGGAACTGAATGAACATCGTATCCCTATGTCCTTGGCCGGCAACGATCACAGTAGGCCTTGGTAGCTTCAGAGAGGGGCACATTGGTGTCGGATGCTTCGCATTATCACATATGTAACAGTAGTGTTTCTCCGGGCACTCCTTTGTTGCATGAGTGTTTACCGCGCACTTCCAACACCACGCCTTTGGCTTTTTGGCCCCCTGCATAGCTGCATCAACAGTCATCGCCTCTTGCACACCTGCATTCTGCCCGAGCACCACAGGGACGGCAACTGACTGTCCCGCACCCGGGATCCCCTGCGGACCGGTGGCGCCCCCAACCTGCTGCTGTTGCTGAACCCCTGCTGCAAGCAACGGCAGCTGCTGCTGATACTGCACTCCAACCTGCTGCTGTTGCTGAACCCCGACAGCCACCAACGGCTGCTGCTGTTGTTGATGAACCCCAACCACGGCCTGCACCCCCTGCTGCTGCGCATGCTGCCCCGCAATCCCACTGTTCTTCTTCTTCTTCTTACGTTTCGGAGGCTGCGCCACCGCCCCGAAAGCGAAGCCCGCCGGCGGTTGGGGACCCGCTGCAGCGGCCGGAGCTTGCTGCCCCACACCTGACATCCTTGGAGCGAACGTCGGAGGGCCGGCGGCGTTGCCGAACGCCACCCCGCCCCCACGAGCCTGAGCGTTGTTGGCCCCAGCCGGAGCCCAGGTCGGCGGACCGCCATGGCCCGGAGGAGGCGCAGCCATCCGCGGCGACGCCGATGCGACCTCGGCGAAGGACCTCGTCAGCGAGCGGAAGACCCCCGAGCTCTTCGCGGGCGTAGCCGGAGGGACGGACAGCGAGGGGAGGTCGGCGGGCGTGGATGAGACGATCGAGCGATTAGGTTAGGCCTGACGGCAGCACGATCATCCCTCCATAATCCCTCGACCCAGCGGCCGAGATGCGCCCAGGGCGATCGACGGCTGACGATCGCATGCACCTGGGCCCCGCACGTCAGCGCCCGAGATTTTTGAAATTCCTGATCGCCCTCGTTCTGCTCCGTCCTCGCCGCGATCAACTCCGGTTTGGACCCTCCCGATCCCGCTGGCACCGCGCCTGAACCTTCCGCAGCCGGCGAAGCAGGGAACTCGGGGAGGAAGTCCCCGAGGCATGGCGGTGGCGTGATCCGGGGTCGCGGTAGAGGACCCCGCCACCCCATCCGCATCGGAGGTCGCCGTAGCGGACGCCTTGGCGGCACCCTCCCCTTATAACCCGCCGCATCCACCATGGGAGGAGACTCGACCTCGGATCTCTCCATCTCCGTCGACTCGGTAGACCTGCACATAGAAGACAAGACCTTACCTTGGGTTGCATCAGAGTTCGTCGGAGAAGAACGCTCCCAGAACCGCGATGCCGGCGTCGGGTAGCCCACTTTCTCCCAAAACTCCGCCACGATCTCCTCTTCTGACTTGGCCGGCCGCCGGATGTCCTCGCGAGACACCAGCCACTCCTCCGCCAACACCTCCTCCGCCGCCTCAGTAGGAACCCTGCCGTCGTCTAGCCCAGATGGCTCAGCATGCAGATCGCCTAGGGACGAGAACCGCGACCCCGTACAAGCCGCCTCCCACGCCGGCGGCGCGAGCGTCTTCCGGCGGCGCCCACCACCCGCAGCAGCCGGCGGCGAGTCGCCGGCGCAGGCCCAGAACCGACCCGTCAGCTTCTCCACGGGCGCGCCGTCGACGACCGGCGCGTCGCCAGGTCCCTCCGCGTCGCCAGAGCCTAACATCGCCCGACTAACCTTAGTCGCCTAATATTCAAGGACAGGAAAACATTGGCAAAAAATGGTTGAGTACATAGATCTTCAAACAATTACAGATCCAGCTTCAATGGTGAAGATCGTGTTTCACATATCAACTTTGATGCTAGTTTTCATTCTTCTATGAGGTTAGGTGGTATCTCACCTTTATGCACATCACCTGGTCGGGGAGTTTAGGAAAGCTTCGAGCAGGGATAAATATTTGTAGCGTTGAGGAGGGCTACATATTTCGAGCGTTGACCATCATTTGGATGAAGCTTACAGACCTGATTGTGTCTGCTGCTACTCGGTAATCGGTATAGATGTGGAAGGGAAGCGCTCGAGTTTCTTAAACGTGCAGACAAATGAACCTTGTAAAGTACTCCCTAGGTTTACAATTACTTTGTATGTTCTGGGTTCAGTTATAGTTAAACTTAGTGAAGTTTGACATAAACATTTACAACAAAATTGTAATATCATTAGAATCATCATAAGATATATTTTCATATTATAAATAGTTAATATTATAGATGTTGATATTTTTTTCATATATATTTGGTCAAATTTTGAAAAGTCTAACTTCAAAAAAAGCCAGAATGTGAAGTAAATAAAAACGGATGAGTATAACAAGTAGTAATAGTCATATTGACCTTGATTTTCTGTCACACTGTAAACAGCCAAGTGCCCTTTTGAGGTGTTATGTATTGTTCGGTGTTTCTTTTAATGCAGAATCCTTTTCGCGAGAAAAAACTATAACAGCCGGCCGAGTGTAGAACTGGATAAAATCATGTGTGCTTAGGAGGCATGCGCCAAGGGCACCCAAGCCTCTATCTCTTATCATAGTCACACAGACACACACCATAAATACTCGAGCTGGCAGCAATAGGAGGAACATGCCAGACCACTGAAGTTCAACGGATTACACAAAACCCCATATCCTCCACATTAGAACACTTAAAATTGTAGTACGAGCATCCATCTCTCGTATAGCTGCTACAGTTGCATTGGACGGAATATCTTGATTTTAGCTAGCTACTTGTAGAAGTGGGAATGGGATGCATTGGAAAGATATGTTCAAGTCGAAACAAAGTTACAGGAATTCAACTTGCAAATGTGATTAGGGTTACATTGACTTCCCGCATAGAACACAAAGGTGGACAAGCTACACTCTGGTCTACAAGAGTATTGGGGAGTCCCTGAAGGAACATCCATTTGAGTACAATATCAAGAAGGTTCCCATGCACAAATATATTCTAGTTTGCAAGAGAATTACCTTGTCATGTTATTAATTTACTTCTTCTTGAAGAAATGTGTGTCAAAAGTGTCATCCCAATGTTCCTGCAATATAGACTATTTCTTCACGTTTCCTGCATATAGATTACATGAAAAAAAAATCTTGTGCAATAGATAAAGTTCTCCAAAATTTTACCTCTCTAGACTAAACAATTAACTATGTTTTGTATTATTAAAAAATAATTGGCTCACAATTCCTTGCCAAATATGTGTAGACATGAAAATAGCCTCACAACTTTAAAAGCCATCATTTAATCAGTTCAGCGGCCATGGGCGTGTAAGTTCATATGTCAGTCCTAGAATTTGGCTACCTATCTGTCTGCGGACACGTCCGGACGTGTTCGCGGACAGTGCCCGGACAATCCCCAAACGTGTGTCCCTCCAACCGTCACCCTCAAATCTGAACCCTCAAAACCATACAAATGCATGCACGTAGAATCAAACGAGGTAGATCATACGGATAACTTCATAGTTGGATCACACAAAGATCATACGGATAAACCGAGTTCGGACATTCCTACAGACGAATAGATAAACCTATTATACAGCAAAATAATACGAACTGGACCATCGCGGGGCTTCATTGCGGCGCCTTACCCTCCCCTTGGCATCTCTGGCGGCGGGGCAGACGCGTCGTTCGAAGACAGCGTACGTGTCGTCGGAGGAGCTGGAGGTGCAGCCGTCGCTTTACAGCGCGCTGCCAGTATCTTGACAGCACAGGCCTGTTCGCCAGACGGGCTGCCGCATCGTTCTTCGCCGCCTCCAACTTCGACGCGGCGATGGCGACCTCCAACATTATTGCGTTTTTACGATGGAGGCGCCTTTCATCTGTACCGTGGAGCTCATGGAGTTGTCCATCACCGCCGCTGGAATCGGTTCGGGGACGGCGGATGCCAATCCACGCACCCCCGCCGCGCGGTCTGCGTTTCGGAGGCGGCGATACGCCCTATCCTCCAACTCCGGCGCCCGTCTAGGCAGGGTGACAGGAATGATACGCCACCCCCGCTAGCCCTATCCGGTAGCATCCTCCAGCCTAGAGGGGCTTGCACCTGCGGATTGGCCTAGGCCGGCGAGCGGCGCAGATGCGGTTGCACGCAGCGGAACGGCTCTGATGGAGCTGCAGCGTAGCGGCTGGAGGATGCCGTCCGGCTAGAGGACGCCGCCGCACACATACATGTTCGAACAATGACAAATGCAACTTTAATGGTGGAGATTATTTCCGATCCGACTTCAATGCTAGTTTTTCTATTGAGATAATACAACTTCCCTTCTAGATAATCGAGTTACAAGTTATCTAGATCACGGGATCACAGATATACTATATTTTCTAGCCATGTTTCTTCGAAAATAAGCGCAAGTTCACAGTTTGTCGCCGCCATTCATTTTTTGGGACCTACTGAATTTTTGCTAAATAACTATTTATCATACTTTTGTATACATAAGCCGTATAAGAAGTTGCGGTACATCACAAATGACTTGTCTAACAGAAGGATCGCTAATATATGCACACGATTGCTACAAGAAGATCGTGTGCATAACCTATCACCTACGCAGACGATTATATTTACGTAGCCGTGTGCAAAATTTTGCACATGTTCTATCAAAATAAATCGTGGGTCGGTCTTGATTAGTTGCAAAGGGTAAGCGATAGGGGGATAAAGCACATGGATGGTTATTCTCTTGCAATCGTGGGGTCTTAAATTGACCTTGTACTAGTGTCATGTGCTTACTGTGGGATCTATAACATAACAACGGTCACTTTTACTACATAAACTCTTTCTTATTTGTGTCATCCATAGTGTAATAGGAATGTGATGCTCATAGATGCTTGTGTTTTCACGTGTGAAATACCATCACACATGGTTTTGATGTTTTCTCCTTCATTTCAACGTAAAGTTGCTCTTGTGATGCATACCATTAGATTAGATTATATGAAAGCAAAAATGGCTATCAAGAGAACACGTTAGAATCAGATATGTGGATGATAGACAAGTCGGATGAAGATGTCCGAACTTCCGATGCTACTAATGTTGCCACTTGCTAGTACATCATATATATATGTATATCATGGTCGTTTTAACTTTAAGGCATGCAACTACCTAAGAGAGAAAAGCATTAAGCCTATATGGAAAAGAGAATTATGTTTACAGTACGTATCATACTCAGAAGATAAATACTCCAGTAGTAGGTGGCCAATCCCAGACCACTAAAGTCCATGTCAGTATGTCACTGTCCCGGCACTGCACCTAAACATACCCCAATGGCCTGCATCTAGCAGATCAGAAGTTCTTCAGTTGTAACTGGAAAATACATATCTTGTTTAGCTGCTAGGGTCAGGTTGAACGCAAAAGTAAGCCTTTAGCGAGCTATGTGTATGAGGATGATTATGTGTGGCACTGATGTTGTCATAGAAGTGGGAGTAGGATGCACTGGGAACATGACTACAGGTCCAAGTAAAATTGCACGAATTCAACTTGGATAAGTGACGAGACTGTCCTCCCAATCCTGCGAGGAACACAAATGTGGACAGGCTGAAACGTTATCAAGATGTACTAGCTTGACTGTGGATCTATGGATGAGTACATACTGTTCCGGAGCAGTCGCTGGTTAGTTCAGCTCCTGAAGTTTCACAACCAGCTACTCCTTTTCATATCGTCTCCGCCTATCTTGGTCAACAACGTATACAGGAGCAGATATGACAGTCCGACTTAAACTAACTAATGGCAATTTGGACAACTGAAGTTGTAATTTTCCTTCCGTAAAAGAGGTTTCCATAATATTTTACATGCCTATGAAGAGGATGCAATGAACAACAAGTTCAGGAACAATAAAGAGTTTATGTGTAATTGACAGGCTGACATTGTAAGAAATACTGCTCATAATTGAGGACCACTCCTTACTAGACTCAGAATCAAAATAAAAAGGCTTTCGGTCCCGATAATTAATTATATTGTTGATAGTTTCAAACTTGTGGAATTAATTTTGTTATGTATTAGTAAAGCTTCACATGACTCGACTTTATCCTATATGCTATCATAAAATTTGAGTAATTTTCCATGGAAGATAAAGTATATGTTGAGTTGGCAATATATGCCGCATAATTGTTTGCTTGATTAACTACTTTCCTCCTGACTAAAAAAATCGTTTGCAAATTATCCACCTAATAATGTTTATAGTATATATATGGAAAACCATTCATGAATTAAAAAATCATCAATAAACAATTTATTAGGGTCGAATAAATTGTCTAGACCAATCATTTATCTAGTGATAAAATCATAAAATTATACGACAACCAAATATATGTACCCATGAGGCCATGACGGACATACCATTATCATACCCAAAAGAGGGAATTATGTAAAGGAAACATGTATAAAACTAATTTAGAATCCCGGCCTAGCTGTCTATTGACTTAAATGTCAAAAGAAAACAACTAAAGCCTTAACGCCAGGTCATCTCTCTATAAGTAGTACATAGCCACACAACAAAACTGGTGGTTGATGCCATGCCACAGCCCACAATGTTTGGAATCACGCTTTGCACCTAGACTGCTACCGATATAAGCCAACACCTAGGTTAAATAAAAGTTTTTTTTGTCTGTTGTAAAGTTGCTTTGGTCTGGTCGGATCCCGAGCAATGCTAATTTTAGCTAGCGGGTGCAGCATGATGGTGATATGTGATGGTACAAATCACGTAGCAATGGGATGCATTAGGAATGTGGGCACAAGTGTGGAGCGGTGACTTCGTCATAAGTTCAATCTAAAACCAATAATAAGAGCCTTTCCAGGCAAGCCGAACAATAGGCAGAATCGTAGACATCTGAGTCGAATAGAATTATTTGCATAATGCATGCTTTCTTCGTATGTAGGAGCCTGATGCACAATTCCGACCCGGTTCGCTGTAGGAGCCCGGAACACAATTACGACTCGATGTAGGAGGACCATGACTTTGAAGGTGGCATCATGTACATATGCACTAGACTCTGAAGGGGATTGATCAATGGATGATTTCGGTGTAGCATTTAGTCACTGCCATAATACTTTTCCTTTTTTGGCTAGCGTAAGACATCGCACTTGTTTTTCACATTTTGAGTTTCAGTGTGATGCATGTGGACTTTACCGTCCTCTTTTTTGTTCTGAATTTTTTTTTGAACTGTGGGGCAAAAGCTTTGCCCCAACCATTTATTAAGAAGAAGGTGCCCGGTTTATTAGTGGAAGAAACCGGGCGAAAACCATACAACAAACACCAGCAACACGGGAGGGGCCAACACAACCATTTTTGAACTGTTCTGAATTTAGAGGTTTTATGCTCTTAGTGTTTCTACTCCGCTTGATTTTTTTTCTTTTAATCTATTTCCCTAGACCATGCACTAGGCTAGTAACACAGCTTGTGGTAATACAAGACTAAAATCAGACTCTGAATCTAAAGTTGTGTCACCATATATATTACTTTGTACAGTGGTGCAACACTTGGTCACGGAGGAGGAATACTGGCGTCGGAGAGCTCGCCAGAACTGGCTATTGCAGGGAGATGCAAATATCGTATTCTTCCATGCATATGACAATAGAAGTAAGTGCAAGTATGCGATCAACAATCTCTCCACGAACCAAGGCACAATTTCGTCCGAAGAGTCGATCCATAAGTCTATCTATGAGTTTTACTACTCACTCATGGGATCAGACGAACCAAAATTACTCTGGCTGAATGGCAATCCATGGGATACTGCCCACATGGTCTCGGAAGAGGAGAATAAAGCGCACAGGCTCACCCTCCCTCCAGAGGTGCTAGCGCAGTGTCCCAAGGACACAAAAACGAACACAGCTCCAGGTCTGGATGGGTTTCTAGTGGCGTTTTCTAAAGAAATTCCGGCCTGAACTGAAAGACCTGCTGCCCTAGATTTTCATTGGTTTTGATTTTGGGATCGGTTGTTATTGCTCGCTTGAACATTAGGATTCTCTCGTTGATTCCGAAAGTCCCGATGGCAGATAACATTAAGCATTATCGACCTATAGCTCTCACAAACATGATTTTTAAGACCAAGAACCTGTCATCTATTTTACTTAAGCTCGCCTTGAAGAACACGTATGACAGAGTAAGCTGGCCTTTCTTGAGAGAAGTGCTTCACGATGCCGAGGGGCAAGGGAGCAGCAATGCGACGGCTCGAGATCGAGGACAAGCTGAGTGACCACATCACCAAGGAGCGATGCTTTATATATAGTTACAAGCTGAATGCAACTAATCGCGACGTGTGAGTAAATCTGCTAGCTAGTCACAGTACCAAAAAGCTGGGACGAACGGGAAAAAAATGCATGTTAGTAATTTTCGAAACAAACCAGCAACGCAGCCCGCGTAACTTCCGTTGTCACTGTTATGTCCATCCATTCTTCAGGGACCAGTGGTGGATGGCTATTGTCCACCATAACTCCAATCATTACGTTGCCATCTCCCTACAAATAAAAGTCACATTAGTTAGGTACATCATGCTCCTTATATCACCGAAATGAATTATTTACAGGTATGGAGTAGATCATTAACCGTGTAGCCTGGAGCCTGGACTTTATATATAGTTAGAAGCTCACAATACAACTAAAAATGAAGATATACCACTACTGCTACAACCTCAGATGCAGAAGCGAGGTTAATAAATTACAGATAGCAGGTGGGAGGCTGGTTGTGTGGTGTTCAAAATATGATCGGACTGGGATGCATCGGAAACACGAGTTCAGCCTAGAGTGAAATCAAGCAGTGAATCCATTGGCCAGCTAGGCCTAGATTGAACACGAGTGGTGGTTCACCAATTGTTTTGATGATTACTCCGAGTGATGGTTAACCTCGGAGTTCCTTCCAGATGACCTACAGGAAAAGAATAAGTATTCTATAAATCCTATTAAGTCCTGAGCCAGGATATCACACGTGACATAGTAGCTATGAATGTAGAAATGATTTGGTTTCTAATTGTAAGAATTCTTCTTCTTGGTATGTAATTTAACGATGTACATATTTGCTTCATTTGTAACAATCTCTACAACGTTTTGGACAAGCGGGTGTTTACGAGGTATGTACACGACTAGAGAAGATGGTGAGGAAAACGTTTTCACATATGGATGGCAACATAGTCTATGCATCAACCCTCCCCCACCGTAGATGTTTTACGAGTCTTTCATGTATTTGCATTGTGGCGACCTTTTTAGTTATGTAACTGTGTGCGTCCAACCTATGCAGAGGTCGGGTCTAAACTCTTGTAGCTTGTATCGTAATGATTGGAACTTTTTTATTTTAATAAAGCTTCATATATCGAAAAAACAAACCCATAACCACCATATAAACTAGAAAATACAATTGTAAATTCAGACTGGCCATCACCGATCTCAACTATGTCGAACGTAATGTGTGGTTGTAACTTAGTTTGTATAAGAAGATTTATTGGCGGGGCTGAGAGAATACGGGGCTGCTCCTCTGATGTGGAAGCCCGGGCATCTCACCTGCAGCTGTTGGAGCAATGGCGCTTGGCAGGAGCCCTTAGCTACATACCCTTCCGGCGTGAGATTCGTTTTTACGGATTGGAAGGGAACATCTCCCTAGATTTGCTTTGCATCAGAAAATAGCTATCAGAGGGTATCGTCTAGATCTAGTTGCATTTCCAGTTTTTATGTTCTTTTTAGTCTTTCCTCCTTTATCATGCATACCCTGCGAGGTATAAATGTTTTCTCCATGCTTAATAAAAATAAAAAGTACTAGCAGCAACTTATGTGGCCGCAGTAATCATAGGTAGCGGTGGTGGCGAACTTCTTATGATATCTTAGAGCCCTATTGCTATCTGTTGTTAGCTTAAAAGCAGGAATTAACTAACTTTACATTCATTGCAATATATATGCACTAGTATATCCACACGATAAATAGGAGCATACAAGAAAGAAGAAGCGGATAACCACTACAGCCAACAAATTCGTTTACATCTTCGGTTACACCACATGTGTTACACCACAACTAGTATATGAGTGGGAAGCATCAAGAATAGGAAACCGAAATGAAATTACATGCTAAGCGGGAAGGGGCAAGGCATATGTGCATTACAAAGTATGCCTGTTACCATACCGTTTCTCCACATATCGATTGGCTATTATGGCACGATTAATCGATCCAAAAAAGGTCGGATGTTAGACTGCTCTCTTTTGTATTTCGCTAACCTTATTGGGAGCCATGACGTATTTTACTACGCAAGCTATTCTCCCATGAATCAGGGCCTAGCTAGCTAGTGCTTAGTTTGTTTTGGATTTCTTTTGAACGAAGTGAACTCCATGATACCCGCTGTACTAGTTGTATGTTTTGTACTAGCTGTAGGTTCTGTAAATGATGGTTAGTTCCGAAAATTGTGGTGGGATTAACTCTAGCAGATTTTGAACGATGCGCTATATATCTCTCTATTAGGTGTAGGCTCAGTCGATGGCTAGTACTACTTCTCAGCGGATCCTACTGTATTAGTATCATTTGGTACTTCACAAAGTATAGAATATTCTTTTGTGCTTTTCCGCGCCGTACACACCATCTCAGCGGATCGAGATAGAAGGAAACGGGAGACAGAGCAATCATGAAGAAAACAGAAGACGGTGCATGAAGGCAAGGCGACGGGTCATCCTCCCCTCACCTAGTTAAGGTGCACAAATATTCTTTGTAAGGATTCCAAAATTGGCCACGACAGCACTAGTCTTCGACAGGTCATCCTCAGGGCTGTCTCCAGAAATCTGAGGCCCCGGTGCGAAATGCAAAATGGGGACTAACGTTGGCATGTGTGACTTCTATATGCCAATCAATTTTTGGAACTTTTTGTATCTGTTTTGAAAGTTCGTGTGCTGTATGACATTGTCAATTTTAGGGAATTTTTCATTAGCTAATTATATTAATACAATACCATTGCTACATCAGAACTGTGTACACACATGGGTTTCGTAAGGGCATGCCATTGTTTATTTGATAACCTAATTGCTAGTCAGTGTCCACAAACAGCCAACGCCTCAAAGAAAAAGGAACATTGAACCAATCATCACCAACCAGACTAAGAATCGGCATTGAATCACGTCATCCGATGCCTTAAACTACATCAGAATACTAGATCTTGCCGATACTGCTTTCATACCAGATTTGGAGGCAGCGTATACACGAATGTACAAAAAGAGTTGTGTTCACAGTACCTTGCGGTTTGCTCAATTAGGCTTTTGAGTGGCGGACACGACATTGGGTAAGATGCTCTGCTGGTTCCCTCTACATCGGTTCTCGCGGCTCCCCGCCGCCACGGCCTTCGCTCTAGTAATTTTCTGCTGGGGTCTATTTCACAGAGGAGGAGAAACCAGGTGTGGGCCACATATCACGTGAGTTAGTTGAGCCGCATGTCGCACCACATACCCTTCGCTGGTGGCCCAATAGCACAGATTCATCTTCTTCCTCCCACCTCTAATCGTCTCCGAACAGGCCAACAGTTCAACCTTGAGAGTTCAAATCCATGTCGATTCCCACTACGTGCATAGGATTTGGGGGCCCCAAATTTTGGGGGGCCCTATGCGGTCGCCCACCTCGCACGTCCTCGTAGACAGCTCACTTACAGCAGCCAGCAACTGCGTTTTACTCTTAATTGTAGATGACATTATATTAGAACAATAGTGTTTTATTTCGTAAAGGAAGATAGTGTTGTGTACATGATTTTAAGAAATTATTTCAGTTCTGTCTTAGCATTGTGCATAGACGTGAGATAAAACACAACGCAGATTTAATAATTGAGTGGAGACTAAAACAACGAAAGAAGTTAAATCCCTGCAAAAACAAGGACAAGTTTAGGCCAAAATGAGTGTGCATTTATTTCTTTTAATCTCGTGCTTTATTTCATTGAAATGTTGAAGCAGTACATAGCTCTATCTACAGTACCTGGCATATTCGTACAAGCCAAAGTCACATGAGACATTCACGAATGATTACCACTTAGCAGTATCATTCAAACAATTCTGATGTGAATACAAAGTTACTCATGAAAGAAATTAGTGATCTATCTGAACTAACATACAACTCTTGCACATGGTCATAGACAAAAAAATTAGCACATAGCTATGGTTGTTAAATGTATTAAATAGCACAAATTTTTTAAATGCAATGCTGGTTGTTTGTTAAAATATAGCACTATCTAGAATAGCACCTTAAAGACAATGTCTTGGAGAAGGCTTGATAAATACTCGGTCAGTCCAGTGAGGTGGCACCATCAATCCCATAGCCTTCCCTTCTTGTCCGTTCAGAAGCTCAACAACGAACGTTGCAAACTAAAAATTATAACTTTGTCCATCTCATGTAAAGCTAGCAGCCACGGCCTACTCAAATCAAAAGCGATGCTAACATTATCTAGCAGCTGAGCGGCTGGGTAAGTGGTGTATAAGATCATATAGGAACAGGAAGCATCAGAAACACGAGTTCGACCTGCAGGAGAATCAAGCGTTCGACCGTGAAGCGCGACGGTCCTTCGCACGTTTTGATGCTCACTACATTTGCCAGTTCAGCAGCGATGCATGTGTAAATTCATATGTCAGTCTTAATGGTTCAGTACATACATGTTAAAACAATGACAAATGCAACTCTAATGGTGGAGATCATTTCTGATACCGACTTCAATGCTAGTTTTCTAGCGAGATAATACAACTTCCCCTGCATTCGCAAAAAAAAAATACAACTTCCCTTCTAGAGAATCTAGTTACAAGATATCTGGATCACAGATCACGGAGATACTATCTTTTGTCGCCATGTTTCTTTGAAAATAAGCGCAAGTTCACAGTTTGTCGGCACCATTCACTTATCGGGACCTAATTCAACATGAATATTGAACATTTAGAAACTAGAGGGGTGAAAAACGAGGAACACAAGTTTAATTATACGATCAAATTCTTACAGCTGGAAATCCACCATAATCACCAGGCTTTTGAATGTCCTTTGTCACTAAACTATTTGCAGCTAGTCGAACCTGAAATGTGACCGAGGAAAATAAATTTGTGAGGGAAGTGAAAAAAATAGTGGACATGCAAAATATAATGTTATCACAAAGTCTTAGTCAGATGTCTGGATTAGTGCTGTCTAGATGCTCGCGACGACTATCAACAAAGAAGAAATGTATGTTTTTCTGAACATGTGTTTGCTGTCACCACTAGATACAAAGGTGAAGTAGCACATAACTTTCATAGATGGCAATCAACTGCTCAACATGAAGAAAAACAAACATGTGCTTTCTCTCCAACAAAAACTTTTTTTTTTGAAACGCAACAAAAACTAGTTTTGATGAGCGTAGGCGAGCAATGCAGCTAGTTTGTGGTGCATGACAACACAGAATTGTATGGAACTTCTGAGTACCGTAGAACCAAAATATGAAAAAGTAAAGAGTACGGAAAACAACACCTTTGAAGCAATAGAGACATGATCCCGGATTGCCACCCTGCCACCTAATGTAACATAGTCCCCCAACCTGTGTGTAAACAATAGCACAATTTTCAAAAAGTAAACAGCAAGGATTATATGACAACCCGAAAACGAACAATTCATCGACGAGATGAAGGTATACATACGTTGCAGAACCAGCAATCCCAACTTGCCCGCAAATCATGCAGCACTTTCCTATAACCACATTGTGACCTATCTGCAAGAGGGATGCCAATTCACAAAAAGGACAGAATAGTCTAATCACTAAAGCAGGGGAAACAATACCTGAACCAGATTATCAATCTTCGTGTCATCTCCAATCATTGTGTCTCTCCAACTGCTCATCATAAATATTGAAGTTTTAAGCAAGAACTAATTGTGATCAAATGTATAATCGCATGCAAGAGCTGGTACTTCAAAATGTGAAGTATATGAGATCAATTATGGTTAACCAAGCTAGATGTTCTCAGGAAATTAGCTATATTGACTCTGAGAGCTTGCAACTATCCTATATTGATAGAGTACATAATTTGGAAAGGATAATAAAGGTCCAAGTTACCTGCCTCTGTCAATACATGTATTTGCACCTATCTCCACATTGTCACCGATTCTTGCGTAAAGCACCTGCCACATACAGAGCTTTTTTATGCAGGCCTACCATTTGATTTGATAACCCAATAGCATATGCAAAATAATTCTCGAATTACCACATACAGAGTTCATCAGTAAGGGGTGCTTTGTGAACATCTGTTTGGACAAATATTTTTCCATGTCACAGCATTATGTCAGAACTTTATTTTCCTTTAGATATCAGGCAAGTATACCGAGTAAGTGTGAAAAAAATCAGACTCAGCTTTTCCTTAAGGATACAATATGAAGTGCCTCTGATACCAGAGGTTGGCATTGCAGAAATTCTCTAACATAAGTTAAAACAGACTTCATTCACCTCTGAACCTAATAATTATTTTACTACTCCTATATGTGGACACTACAGAGTAGTGATTCACTATCTTGACAAACAGTTAGCCCAGGAATTTAATTTCTACCGAGTGATAGTGGTGACCACTAACCTGTGGCTTTTTCTTGACCTGCCTATCCTTGTCCACAAAGAAACCAAAACCTGTAAGTGATACATCAGCGATCGATACCTAGACCGCGTCAATTACCATGTCCTATTTGACAGCAGAAGTTTATAAACCATTTACCATTCACCAAGTATAACCGGAAATAAAGTAAACTAAAAAGTTAACAATAACCAGATAAAATAAGCTTTGATACACAAAACAAATGAGGCGTGTGTGACTAGCCAAAAGGAGTAACCGAACTGGAATGATGCGTTCAGCTCACAAGCTGAAACTTTCATTTTTCGTGCAATAGCATGCGCAAGTATCTGATGTAATGTGACATGTTCTTTGCAGTGTTGTCGAACATACAGCATATCATGTGTACCGCATGACATATTTGCAACAGTAGGTGCATAGATTAGCTCACCATATTGACCGATGCAAGCTAACGAGGTGACGAGCTCACAAGCTGCAAATCTCTGTTCCTAGCATAACATGTGCAAGTTTCTAAAACAATGTGACATGCTCTTCGCAGTGTCCTAGAACCTTGGAACATATCATGCCAGCCGCATGACATATTTGTGACACTAGGTGAACAAATAACTCACCATCTTGACCAATGCAAGCGCCATTGTGGATAATGCAAGACTCGCCCACGGAGCAATTGCTCAAGACAACATTGTACCTGAACATATCAACAAACGACTTATATGCAGAATCAAACAGAGCTTGCCAATCAGGATGTAAATCAAATCTGAAGTACTAATACCGTACCCGATCCTAGTGGACTGTCCGACGGACACCGACGGCCCGACCATGGTCCCAGACCCGACGACGACCTCCTTGCCAATCACAGCGCCAGAATGCACAACGGCGCCGGCCTCCACCACCGCAGTGGGGTCGACCGACGCCGCACGGTGCAGAACTCCGCCGCCGTTGCGCCACGGCACGAAATCCGTCGCCGGAGCCGCGGTTCCAGCATCTGGGTCAGCCGGTCAGGGCATTCAGGCAGTCAGCCAGGTTACGCACTTACACTAACAAGTACGGAGTACATCTCACAAGGACAGTAGAAATGGCTTCCACCAGTGGTTCAGTACCGTGAGAAGCAGGGGACGCGCCGGCCCCCAAGAACCGCGCGATCCTTCCAGCTCCGTGCGGCGCTCGCTGGAGCAGTGCCGCCGCCGACGAAGCCGCCGCTGCGGGGGTGGGTCGTCGGAGGATGGCTGCCATCAGCAATCCCCTTGCTGTTGTCCCCCAAAGAGACAGCGCGCAAAGCCGAGCTTCTTTGGGTGAGATGCTTCGACTTCGGAGGCAAGGGAACGAAGGCGGCGTCGGAGAAAGAGGCGGCGGCGACCGGAGACGGAGGCGGAGGCGGCGACTGGGCCCGGTGGTTTCCCTTCCCGGCGCCAACCGTAGGGTACTTAGACTGGACCAGGCCCCTAGAGCCCATGGGCCCCAAATAATTAGGTAGCCCACACCGCTTCCGGTCCAACCCAATCTGAAGTATTCACTTGCTTTGTCTAAGAAAAACTACTGTCGTTTTTTTTCTGGAGTTTTTTCCTTGAGAATTTATTTTTTCTCTCGAAGTGATATGAAGCCATGAAGTCCAAGTTTAGTAGCATAAGGCATTGCAGAATCAATGTGTGAAGACGGCATGTCAGACTAAAAGGATTCCGCTAGGGTTGACTTACATATATGCACGCCCTTAATCTGGGGCACCTCGATCAGGGTTGTCCTTTACACAACACAACATGGAAAATAAGCTTGAAATCCATAAGCTTAAAAAGAACAAGAAGAACAGTTTTTAGGAGCTTCTCCCCGCTGGAGCTTCTGTCCACTGAATTCATGAACTGGCTTCTCCATAGGCCTCCAAATCATGGATTCCTAATCCACATTGATCATTAGGACGACTTAGGATCATACTTTTGCTAGATGATACTTTTTATTTTGTTGATTATTTTGCAAATATAATCTAAACCGATAGTAGTATAACTTCTGTAAGACATCGTGTAGAACAAAGAAGATACACCATATTGGTAATCACGAAGTTGATTAAGACCAAATGTCCACCCATGGACATGTATATTTCCTTACCGACTACTTAGCCGGTTCTCTACCCTTTTTACTTTTTCCTACATAAAAGGAACCACATGGATAACATTTTCTTCACCCGAAACTTTGGGCATGTCACCTATCTAAGATAAAAGGAGAGCACATGCTCATCTAGAGATCCAAAAATGCTATTATATTAAGTACTTATTTTTTTCCTTGATACTACTATATTGTATCGTGTATATATGTTTGGTGACATACAACTTCAGTTAGACTGCCGGGTAGACAAATAATTAGCAATTTATCACCATAATGTTATTCGATCATGGAGAATTTTATCAATTTCGCAACGATTGAAGGAGTTGAACGACCAATCCCAAATAAACATGATAGTGTATTCAATACATGATGGATAACCCAAATGAAAAAAAAACCTTGTAAAAAGAAAATAATAAATGAATGGATCCTAAATATGAAACGTTGGTACTTATTTTTTATTGGGGTGACCACGTTAATAAAATGATCTTTATAAGGTTGATCACGTGAATATTAGAAAAGGCTCATCGCACTTCACAGTTAAACACAGCATCTGTATCTCTCACTTGAATTCATGCTCCCAATGCATCCCAACTCTAGTATAACAGCGGTCCCCTTGGCTGTATAATCGTACTAAATGAGCTAGCTAAATGTGTAAAGCCTCATTTCTGCATCCAACACTACATGTATGAAGGCTATGCTAAACAAAGCTAGGATTGATTTCCGGCTACAATTTTTCAAAGTTGATCTGCTTTGGAGGCTATGGGGTTTTGAGTAGGTGCAAACAGGGGTCTGTATTTCAGCCAACTAATGCTGGACTATTTATCCTTTGAATATATTGCATTTAATAGATGGCATATGACGAGAATGTCGAGTTATGTCCCTCATTAATGCCCACAACGCTTCTAGCCCAACCCAGTCCGCAGGGTTCACTACTCCGTCCGTCCTAGTTTTTAGGACCTAATTGGCAAATCTCTAGGTGCAAGGTGCTAGTTTATTGGAGTTAAAATCTTATATGCATTGGTGGTAGAGGCAACCAACAACTAACCGAGAGGCAATTAATGTGATTGTGCTTAAGAGGTGGTGGTTTTTTTTGGACTAATTGTTTTTAGATTATGGCCTACAAACTGGGACAGAGGGAGTAGTTTTTATTAATGGAGTTGTATCTCATGAGAACTGAGTTTTCTTTCGAGAGATAATGGAGGTCATTTATCACATAGTTAGACAAATGCTTTAGTGCAGGCTTGGGTTTATACTACATATCACCGTCAGCATCCCCAAACTCCATCAACTTTCTCTTAGAGATAGATTATATATGCTTTTCATGTAGATTAGTCGCACAATCTTTTTGGTCTATGAAAGCACATGTCAAACTGAAAAGGTACACCTGCTTGTGCACTTTTAGAGAGGTAAAGCTATAGGATCGGGTCACAAAGAAAAGGAGCCATATGACATGCACAAGATAATAAAGTTCCACGAGAAGATAGTATAAAAGTAACTTAACCTACGAGCATCTTATCGACCGTAAGCATAAGCATATATTCGTTTAGCCTCCTGTCTATATATGCTTGAGCGCGAGCATCTCGACGTAGATATCTAGGGTACTCTCTTTTATTCTAAATGAAGGTTGAAATCTCTCGGCTACGTATCAATATGTTGCATACTTTTTTAGTTACACTATTCATTAATGTCTTACAAAAGATAATATGGATGCCTATAATCAGAGCCGTTTGCCTGCCGTGACCTCACGTCTATGCATGACATTTGAAACCGGAGTAACTGAACACACCCCAGCGAGCGCCACATGCGCACGCCTCAGCAGTCGCCACGACAATGTCAAGCCTACCGTTGACGTCAACACGATGCCAGACACCCCCCTGGCTCCCGCGCATATCCATCCTCATGCGTCCGCGAAAGAAACCACGGGCTCCAACACACCAGCAAACTATTCCGAAAACAATACTGATCTGAGGATCGTCCCATTCCGGTAGAAGGTTTACCCCTTTGCCTGCTACGCACTGTGGTGTTTATTTACTAATAATGCCGGTCACTTTTAATTAGCAGACCGAGAAAATAGTACTAAATGATTAAGTCAACATTGCCGTGTTCATCTGTACTCTGTAGTACTGTACTTCGTGCGACTAGTATTAACATGTCTCTGTCCATGGAACCAATGACTATTGTTAGCATAACAAACAAAATTGCCTCGCTTGAGCTCGCTACAATGACGACCAGTTCAAGGCACGGTTCCCACGTGTCCACGTGGGATGCTCCTAGCTTCTACCGGATGGATTTCTAATTAATTCCAGCACTTCCAGCCAATAATATACTAAAACATTTGTTTATAATAACCTGCTTTCATGACATTAATTCTACTTGAGCTTCTCTCATGCGAAAAGTCAAACCCTGGTGATAACTCCAGGATCGATGGTCATGATAACATAGTCACATGGGTAAGTCTTTGAGATTAATTCCTTATTTAGTTCGATATTATTTTTTTTTCGAAATCGAGGCAAAAGCTTTGCCTCACCTTTATTAAGCAGAAGGTGCCCGGTTTATTATGGAAGAAACCAGGCGAAAACCATACAACAACACGACACGACACAACCCACGGGGCGAAGCCCCACAACCTCGAGAAACCACGACGCCGCACGACACGGCCACCCACAGCCCAAGCTGCACCAGGAAAGCCGCTCGCAGACCACGGCCGCCGCACCAACATCCGGGGCCGCCGCCCCGGCCTAAAAGGCAACCGCTGCTGCCGCTGCCCAAGCAGCCCCGACAGCCTCGCCGCCAGCACCCCTTTCCGGGACCGCTGTCCCAACATAGCACCGCTCGCAACCGAGCCACGACGCCGCACGAACCAGCCACCCGCAGCCCAAGCTGCCCAAGGAGAGCTGCTCGCAGACCACGGACGTCGTACCAGCATCCGGGCCGCCGCCCCAGCCTAAAAGACAGCCGCAGCTGCCGCCGCCACACCACAACACCGACACCACGGGGACAAGCCCAAAGAACCACCCTCCGGGGAGCTGCGACAGCTCCCCCAACAGCGCAAAGGCAGCGCAGCTCCGACTTTGAAGAAGAGCTAAGAAGGAGAACCAGGCAGGCTGGCGCCGTGGAAACTCGCCGAAAGGAACATCTGCCGCCAGTCATCGTACACCACCGGGAACCCCGCAGCAGCTTCGACTTCACAACAACAAGACACGCCGAGGCAAACCCAAGGACACGCCGGAGAAGAGCCGACTACCGCAGCCACAGCCACGTCTCCGACATCGCTCATCATCATCATCGTCGCCACAGAAGCCTCAACGCGAACACCTCGGCCGAAGAGACAAGCAAGCATGGCAATACAGCGGTAGGCAATAGTACAGAGACTCCAAGGCGACGCCCCCAAGGAGGGAACGACGAAAACGCCGCCGTCGCCCGTATTGTCAACGACAATACTGGGTTTTTGCCCGGAGAAACTCTGTGAAACAGAGTGACAAAGACATGGTTGGCGCTCCACAACGACGCCTCCAAGGAGGGGAACGACATCCACAGATGCCGCCGCCGCCGGCACTGACCGAGATCAGTGCTAGGCTTTCACCTGGAGCAACCCGAAACCACCATTGTCACCACCGTTTCCAGCCCAGCTGACCACCACGGGCAGTCGACCAACCACGCCAAATGATGTCTATGAATGCTTCTACTCTTGTAGACAGTGTTGGGCCTCCAAGTGCAGAGGTTTGTAGAACAGCAGCAAGTTTCCCTTAAGTGAGTATCCCAAGGTTTATCGAACTCAGGGAGGTAGAGGTCAAAGATATTCCTCTCAAGCAACCCTGCAATTAAGATACAAGAAGTCTCTTGTGTCCCCAACACACCTAATACACTTATCAGGTGTATAGGTGCACTAGTTCGGCGAAGAGATAGTGAAACACAAGTGGTATGGATGGTAACAAGTAGTAGATGCAATCTGTAATAAAAATGGCAGCAAGCAAACATGTAGCGGAACTTGTAGTAAACGGTGTTTCAATGCTTGGAAACAAGGCCTAGGGATCATACTTTCACTAGTGGACACTCTCAACATATATAATCATGATTGAATACATAAATACTCCTCTTCACTATGCTACTCCGGATTATTCTCATGTTGGATAGAAATACTATTCTGCTGCGTAGGGCTAATAACAGCACTCCTCAAAGTCTGAGTAAACGAACACCACATCATCATAGCATACACCAAGTCAAGTGCGTAGGGCTAATAACAGCACACCTCAAGGTCGGTGAAACACACCTAGAACACCCCAATGTCACTGAAGGTAATCCTAGACAGAACACAACCTCCGCAAGTGAAATAGTGCTATCCAACAATCATAAAACATCCCTCTAATATATTAATGGAGTCATACACATCACCCACACTGTCACCGTGATAACGTGCTTAACATGACTCCACAGATTACAATGACAAAACACTTGAGTAGCATATCATAGTGAAGGGGAAATCATCCATAGATTAACTAGATTACAATGCTCATGATCACAATAAGATCACACCATGAGAGAGATAAACCACATAGCTACCGGTATGAGCCCTCAGCCCCGATGGAGAACTACTCCCTCCTCATCATGGGAGAGGGAGATGGCGATGAAGATGGCTCCGGTGTTGATGAAGATGGCTCCGGGGGCACTTCCCCGTCCCGGCAGGGTGCCGGAACAGAGACTTCTGTCCCCCGAAACGGAGTTTCGGATGGCGGCGGAGCACGGAGTTGTATTTGCGAATATGACGAATCGTCCTAGGGTTTACGCGTCGGGGGCGATATATAGGCGAAGAGGCGGCGTCGGGGGCCGAGGGGGCCACCACGCCATAGGGGGGCGCGGGCCCACCCTGGGCCGCGCCCTAGTGTGGCGTGGCCCCCTGGTGGGTCTGCTCCGACTCCCCTTTGGACTCCGTGATCTCCTCGTGATATTATTGACGATGTCTTTTGTTTCGTCCAATTCCGAGAATATTTCCTTAATAGATTTTCTGAAACCAAAAACAGCAGAAAACAGGGAACTGGCACTGTGGCATCTTGTTAATAGGTTAGTCCCAGAAAATGCATAAAAATGATATAAAGTGTAACCAAAACATGTAGCAATTGATATAATATCAGCATGGAACATCAAAAATTATAGATACGTTTGAGACGTATCAAGCATCCCCAAGCTTAGTTCCTGCTCGTCCTCGAGTAGGTAAACGATAAAAACAGATAATTTTTGAAGTGACATGCTACCAACACAATCTTTGATCAAATAACAATGTAATGCACATGATCTGAATGAAGTGATCCAAGCCAATGGTCTATAGTTTGCAAGCAAGTAAATAAAGAGTAAACATAAGTGATCACACAAGTGCAAACTTTCATGAATAATACTATAAAACATTTAGAGATATAATAGTCTAACATAATAGTTAG
Organism: Poa pratensis; assembly: GCA_947311845.1. Classification (NCBI taxonomy): domain Eukaryota; kingdom Viridiplantae; phylum Streptophyta; class Magnoliopsida; order Poales; family Poaceae; genus Poa; species Poa pratensis. The sequence continues at coordinate 2,557,695 of CAMZMU010000096.1, forward strand.
TTCACAGCAGCAATAATTTTCAACATGAAAGTGTTTGTATCAACACAAAGGAAGATAATAGCTTCAGCATTTGCTTCAACTTTCAACATGTATATCATATAGATAATGTCAATGCAAAGAATATGATCAACCAAACACAAAGTTATGTAAAAACTGTTATACTGGAGTTGACAATGATGTTTGCTTAAGTAGACAGAAAGAAGTGGGAAAACTGACTCAACATAAAAGTAAAAGAAAGGCCCTTCGCAGAGGGAAGCAGGGATTAACATCATGTGCTAGAGCTGTAGTTCCCGAAGGCATATAGAGAGCATAAAATATTGTTTTGTAAGGTAATGGTGTATACAGGTGTCAACAAATCAAATAGCAGGTACTTGTCATCTTCCATGGCTAACTAACTTTTAGAGCGGTTCCGAGAGTTTTTAGGACTGCACTTGTAACAAGCACTTATTGGTGACACTCCTCCCAACCATTTACTTTCCACAAACCATGGCTAACCGAATCCTCGGGTGCCCACCAACATTCACCATGGAGGAGTGTCTATTTATTTATTTATAGGGTGGACTAACCAGCTCTTTAATGCAAAATAAAAGGTGGAGAAGCAGATGAAGCTGCCAATCCTTGTAAATTAATTAGCATGGAAGATGACAAATCTCACTACTACGTCCTTATGAGCTTTTCAAGTAGTGACACAAAAAGGAAATGTAACAGTTTTGAGTAGTTAGTAGATAGCACATGAAGAAATTTACTTGGAATGGTGAAAACACCACATAATAGGTAGGTATGGTGGACACAGGTGGCATGGATTTGGCTCAAGGTTTTGGATGTACAAGAAGCATTCCCTCTTAGTACAGAGTTTAGGCTAGCAAGGTTATTATAAGCAAACATCATTATCAACTGGAATAGCAAGAGTGTACATAAAACACAAGGTTTGACGAACCATAGACTCCCACTGTCTTCCTTGTTAACACATAGCCTTCATCCAAAAATTATCTAGACTACTATGGACTTCCAATTATGCAACAGATTATTATAGCAGAAAATCCTTATAGTAGTTCTTCATTAATAGCCATTACTTACATGATGCACAAGCTTAAACATTAATTACTTGACAGCTCAAAACAATTGGCAAGCATCAAATTACTCAAGACAACGATCTAAAAAGATTCATGTAAGCATTTTATACCACTACCACATGCATAGCATTTTTCTGGTCCAACCAAACACCAATCAACTTATTTGACAACTCTCCAAACAGATATAAGTGAAGCAAGAGAGTACTTTCTTCAAAAGAAACTGATAGCTCTAACAAGAGATATGAAAAACTGAGAGCTAACAGCAATAACAGCAACTAGACAGGAATACTCAACAAGTATAAGTGAAGCACAAGAGTATTCTAATGAAAAAGTGGAGCGTGTCTCTCTCCCAAACATGAATACTAGGATCCAACAAGTATAGCACAGCAAACAAAACAAAACAAACTGAAAACAAAAACACACTGACGCTCCAAGGAAGAGTACACTAGTATGAAGCAATAAAAATATAGCACCATTAGAGATGACCTGATAATTTGTAGATGAAGAAGGGGATGCCTTGGGCATCCCCAAGCTTAGATGCTTGAGTCTTCTTGAAATATGCTGGGGAGGTAAGCCTCCCCAAGCTTAAGCTCTTCACTCTTCTTGATCATGTAATATCATTCTCCTCTATCAACACTTGAAAACTTCCTTCACACCAAAACTTAACAGCTTTTCTCATTAGCAGGTTAGTGCACTAAAAGATAATACTTCAAAGTTCTAGCAAAGACAAAACTCACAAGCCAACTATTTTAAACATTAGCCACTGTTACTAGGCTCAAGTGGGCACTTTTACACGAAAAGAAACCACTTAAAAACTTGTAAAAGAGAGAATGCAAAATAAAAGACAGAATCTGTCAAACCAGAACAGTCTGTAATGACGAATTTTTTCGAGGCACTTACGATGCTCAGATGAAAACTTTTGAAATAATGAAAGTTGCGTAACATCATCAGGAACATGCACAAAAAGTTTCAGCATTTTTCGATTTTTTTATGATTTTTAACTGAAGAAACGGTGACGAACAGCAATCTGTCCCAATGCAGTCCCGAAAATAATACCAACTTTGCATTAGTAACTCTCCTTGACACAACAAAACAGCAAAATAAAGATACAAAGGAGTTGCTACAGAGGTAAACAAAAGCTCCTTGACTCAAAAAAAACCAAAAAGAAACAGCAAATAAAAACATGGGTTATCTCCCAGAAGTGCTTTTCTTTAATGCCTTTGAGCTAGGCATGTCAATTTTAATGGTGCTCTTATAAGTATAAGAATTGAATTTAAAAGAGCACCAAGAAGCAAATATCAAACACATTTAAGTCTAACCCACTTCCTATGCAAAGGAGCCTTGTAAGAAAACAAATCATTGAAGTTGAAAGCTGCTAGCATAGAAAGACAAAACAGGCACCACTTCAAAACCTTCAACAAAGAGAGAGGAGAAATAATATTATTGGAATAAATGAAACCATGTCTCCCTCTCTCATAGTAATTTCCAGTAACATCATAGATAAAATCCACAATATAACCATCACATGAAACATTTTTATCATGATCCTTATGCATAAAAGTATCAATATTTTCCACATAAGCAAAATCCTTCTTGTTAGTAACATTGGGAGCAGGATTATCATAAAGGACTTGAACATGATAGACAAGTTGTATATTAGAGAGATGGTTGTAATTATAATATGTGGCATATTTATCATCACAATAAGTGTCAAAGACTGGAGGCATAGTATCATCATAAACAAGGGGATAATTGTCTTTACAAGTATAAATACTTGTAAACATAGTATCATAATTTTTACTAGCAAAAGGAGTTTCAAACATATAATCATTAATACCAAAAGCATTTTCGAAAACCTCACTAGGAGGAGAGGTCTCAAATATGTAATCATTTGTAGCAAAAGGATTTTCAAAAACCTCAACATCCCCAAGCTTAGAGCTTTCCATATCATCATTGGAAGGAACATGGATAGTACTAATAGTATAACAATTGTTAATATCATCATCTTCAGAATTGGTACCCAAAAGATTTTCAATATCAAAAGTAGTGTGTTTTTCCCAATCATGATCACTACTATAAGTAAAAGGCATAGGAACATCATCAAGTTCAGACTCATCTGCAACAACTATAATAGGAGCAACATGTTTAGGGGAAGATACCGTTTCCTCTCTCCTTTTACTCCTCCTCTTCTTCTTCTTCTTTCCTTCTTTAGGAGGGAGAGGCTTGAAAGGAAGCTTCTCCATATAACCTGGTTTATTGTTAGGAACAACAGAAGAAACTTGGGAGGATTCCTCCCTTTCATTAATTAGAGTAAAACAAGTATCTGTCCTTTCATATTTTGGTAAAGCCACATCTTTTATAATTTTTTCTATATAAGCATTAGTGTGGCTCTTATCAACACAATAGCTGTGGCATTCCTGCAAAATGTTCATATCAAAGGCACTCATATCTAACATAGAAGTTTTGCTTGACAACTCTTCACACCCCAAAAATAATTCAAGTTCATCATAAAGATCGGGATCAATCATGCTATCATCAAACAAACTCGAAATTGTATTATCAAACTTTGAGCATTGGAATTCGAAATGACCTTCTTCATAGCAAAGTTCACAGATAAAAGGATATAGGACACAAATCTTTTCAGCAAGATCACTTAGAGCCCTACTCCATATTCTAGTTTTCTCATGCTTATGAACTTTACAATATTCTTCTTCATTATTAGTATTTTCACAAGGTCTAAGTGCTCCACAAAAATTAACATGCTTATAAGAAACAATATTTTCAGAAGTTTGGGCATGTTTATTGCAATCATTAGTAACAATTTCGGTTTCCAAGCAAGTGTCTTTAAAAGGTTCATGATACATGTCCCAATTCTCTTTAGGAATACTAATATGAGAAGCAAAGGTTCTACAGCAATCAACAATAATTTGAGAATCAAGACCATAATTAGCACTAAGCTCATGAAAACTAGCAGTTTCAGTGAAAGACTTAATGCAATCATACTCATAGTTTATACCTGATTCTTTACCTTTGTCATTCTCCCAATTTTCAGCATTGTAATGAATTGTTTCAAGAAGATCCCATTTAGCTTCAACCTTCTTACTTGTGAAAGAACCCTCTGAACATGCATCTAGATAATCCTTGCAATCACCTGAAAGTCTTGCATAAAAATTAGTAACAATTATCTCCTCAGGAAGCCCATGGTTAGGACATTTGAGTAATAATATTTTCAGTCTTTCCCAAGCTTGAGCAATGCTTTCTGTGTCACGAGGCAAAAAATTGTAAATGAAATTCCTATCTCTATGCACTTCATGAAGAGGATAAAATTTAGAGTAAAAGAGAGATTCAAGCTCCTTCCACTCCGAATGACGAGGATCATCTAGTAGCTCATACCACTCCCTTGCTTTGTCCTTAAGTGACAATGGAAATAATTTCTTCATGACATTTTCTCTTGATAAACCTGCAACCTTAAACAACTCACAAAGTTCTGTAAGTTTCAACAAGTGAGCACTTGGATGGACTGATCCATCCCCTGCATATTGATCATTCATAACTCTTTCAACAATTTTCATAGGTATTCTAAAAGGAATATTTTCAGAAGTTGGACTGAGAATATCACAAGCATCATTAGAATTATCACATATGGGAGACAAAGTATCATGAGAACGAATTTTCTCCTCAAAAGCTGGGGAACTAAAAAGATCATTGTGTTCAAAACCAGCTTCCCCAAGCTTAGACTTTTCCATAGCATTAGCAATAATAGTGTTCAAAGAATTTATACTAAAAACATTACCACTATCATGCAAGCAAATTTCCATAGGTTTTTTAATTTTCTCTTCAAACACATCATGTCCTAGCTCAAGATAAATTTCATAGAGATCTCTAATTTTTTGTTGTTTTCCATTAAGCCTAACTAGTGAAATTAAAAACAAGAAACAAAAAGATATAACTGCAGAATCTAAAGGAGATACCTTACAACACTTACCTCCCCGGCAACGGCGCCAGAAAAGTGCTTGATGTCTATGAATGCTTCTACTCTTGTAGACAGTGTTGGGCCTCCAAGTGCAGAGGTTTGTAGAACAGCAGCAAGTTTCCCTTAAGTGAGTATCCCAAGGTTTATCGAACTCAGGGAGGTAGAGGTCAAAGATATTCCTCTCAAGCAACCCTGCAATTAAGATACAAGAAGTCTCTTGTGTCCCCAACACACCTAATACACTTGTCAGGTGTATAGGTGCACTAGTTCGGCGAAGAGATAGTGAAATACAAGTGGTATGGATGGTAACAAGTAGTAGATGCAATCTGTAATAAAAATGGCAGCAAGCAAACATGTAGCGGAACTTGTAGTAAACGGTGTTTCAATGCTTGGAAACAAGGCCTAGGGATCATACTTTCACTAGTGGACACTCTCAACATATATAATCATGATTGAATACATAAATACTCCTCTTCACTATGCTACTCCGGATTATTCTCATGTTGGATAGAAATACTAGTCTTCTGCGTAGGGCTAATAACAGCACTCCTCAAAGTCTGAGTAAACGAACACCACATCATCATAGCATACACCAAGTCAAGTGCGTAGGGCTAATAACAGCACACCTCAAGGTCGGTGAAACACACCTAGAACACCCCAATGTCACTGAAGGTAATCCTAGACAGAACACAACCTCCGCAAGTGAAATAGTGCTATCCAACAATCATAAAACATCCCTCTAATATATTAATGGAGTCATACACATCACCCACACTGTCACCGTGATAACGTGCTTAACATGACTCCACAGATTACAATGACAAAACACTTGAGTAGCATATCATAGTGAAGGGGAAATCATCCATAGATTCAACTAGATTACAATGCTCATGATCACAATAAGATCACACCATGAGAGAGAGATAAACCACATAGCTACCGGTATGAGCCCTCAGCCCCGATGGAGAACTACTCCCTCCTCATCATGGGAGAGGGAGATGGCGATGAAGATGGCTCCGGTGTTGATGAAGATGGCTCCGGGGGCACTTCCCCGTCCCGGCAGGGTGCCGGAACAGAGACTTCTGTCCCCCGAAACGGAGTTTCGGATGGCGGCGGAGCACGGAGTTGTATTTGCGAATATGACGAATCGTACTAGGGTTTACGCGTCGGGGGCGATATATAGGCGAAGAGGCGGCGTCGGGGGCCGAGGGGGGCCACCACGCCATAGGGGGGCGTGGGCCCACCCTGGGCCGCGCCCTAGTGTGGCGTGGCCCCCTGGTGGGTCTGCTCCGACTCCCCTTTGGACTCCGTGATCTCCTCGTGATATTATTGACGATGTCTTTTGTTTCGTCCAATTCCGAGAATATTTCCTGAATAGATTTTCTGAAACCAAAAACAGCAGAAAACAGGGAACTGGCACTGTGGCATCTTGTTAGTAGGTTAGTCCCAGAAAATGCATAAAAATGATATAAAGTGTAACCAAAACATGTAGCAATTGATATAATATCAGCATGGAACATCAAAAATTATAGATACGTTTGAGACGTATCACCAAACCCTGTGCCAAGCAGCGAGTCAAACGCCGACGTCCACCTTCTCCACCACCGCGGGCAGCAGCCGGACATCACCACATGACATCGAGCACCAACCGCGGCTGCATCGGCGACGAGCTCCACCACCAGATGCGGATGTGGCGCCGCCGCGCCCCCGTCCTCTCCGCGGCCACCACCGCCACGGAGCTGCAGACGCCGGCCGGTACCGCCGCGCCCCGGCCCGCCTGCAAACGCGCGGTGGCCACCGAACAGGCTGCCGGCATCAGAAGATCAGGGCGCGGCCTCGATCTCCCGCCTCCGCGCGACCTCCGCGCCCAGGAGCCAGCAGCCGCCGCCACCCACCTCCACCGCGCTTCCGGGGCCGTCGCCCTGGCCTAAACGGCGCCGGCGAGCCGCCGGCATCTCCCCAGCAGAGGCCGACGGAACCGACTCCAGCACGAGCTAGGAACCTCCCCCGGAGCCATCTGTTGGCGGCGAGGGGCCGCCGCCACCGCGGCACAGGAGCCGGCGGTAGCGGCGGAGGGGGAGCGCCGGGGAGAGGGGTGAGAGGCGGCAGCGGCGTGCCCCCGGTGCCGCCTGGGGAGCGACACGGGGGGAGAGGATAAGAGGTCGAGAAGTTTTTTTGTGTCGTCCAGGACTAATGATATTATCGGGTTTCTACATTATGCCATTGATAAATAATTTTTTAACAATGCTGACTAGATCAGATATTCAGAACATCCAGAACAAGAATATCAACACAGTCATCGACGGATCCTTAGATACTGGGTACAACCCAAAGTCGAAGAAGATTGTTGAGCTAGCCACTAGGACTATCGGGTACAGCCTATGAAGTACACCTCCTCAAATACATTATTATGATATACTACTTTCAAACAAAACTCGAGCAGAGGGGGCGTTGGCCCCCCTCTCCACCCCACACCCCAATTAAGAGATGGAAAATATAAGCGATGTTTATTGGCCCCGCTCCCTTCTCGAAGGCATCATTGAGGCAAATTACAACCTGATATGTCGCAAGATCAACATCAAATCGTCATCGACATTCCCCCGGAGCGCCAACTGGTGGCCGACGTGGCTTCAGTGGCGCAAGATCACATCGCTGGGGGAGCTGGGCCTCGTCATCTGCTTCGATTCATGGTTAGGGCCACCCCCTCTCCCTTCCGAGAGCTCAGTTGGAAGTCGAGCTGCTCGCTAGAGTAGTTCGAAAAAGGGGTGGGCTCCTCTGTTGTTCTCAAGCCTCGTGACCGGGTCGAGGTTTTGCAAGATTAATGGTTGGGGTGTTAGATTGCGTTGAAGGGTCATAGATGGATTTGTTTTACCATCTCTTAATTGAGGAGGTGTGGGGTGGATAGGGGGCAGTCCCCCTCGGCTTGATTATTGTTTAAAAGTAGTATATCCTCAACGAATATTTGAGGAGAGGGTAGTTCATCATGTCCGATGAGATTTTGTATCAGACTAAAAACTTAGAATGCAGACTCAGGTTGTGCCTCGATAGTCCTAATAGGTAGCTAAACAATCTTTGCACCGACTGCAGATCAGTTATTTCCCCAAATTGATTGAAGACTAATTAGACAAACACACTTTGTATGACAAAAGTTGAACGCAGAAAAACCAATTGAGACCCATCAATTTATGCATGGCACTCGGTCGGAGCACATTTCCACCACCTTGACGTTGACACTGAAGCATGTAGCAATTCTGCCGCAACAGCGTGTGCGGTTGTGCGCTCAGCTAGCTACCCTTAATTCAGTTAAAAGTTATTCGACGTTGCAGTAAATGACTGTAACCGGCAGGAGCTCTGCCATTGCATTATAAGAAGAAAGAATTGATCCAGTTTAGAAGGGGAAACCGGACCCAAACCCATACAAAGCACGGTTAATTACGAGAACCGGCGAAAACCACGCAACACGCTATAAAAGGAGTTAAGGCACATCATCGGAGCCGGAAACAAGACTCCCTAGGCCCAATTCCATCGGGAACACCTTGTAATCGGCAACACCAAGCAACACCACCCGGAGATCACTCACCCGACAAAGGGAGAGCTTGCGCCTAGCCAAATGAGTGCAGCCACTAACCATTAACTTGTACCATCTCACGAATTGCCTGGAGCGCCGTCGGCGAAGCTGGCTGCTTGCACAAACGAAGATAAGGCTTCATCTTGTCTTGCACATCTTCCTCGGAGCCTTTCTTCAATACCTGTCTCTTCGGAAGTTCTCCAAAAGACTCTGCCAATCTGAATTCGGCTCGGTTGGCAACTGGAATGACACACTGTTTGTTCTTCTTGTCCAACCGGATGCTTCGTCGCTCGGGCAAAGAGGGAACATCCATCCGAAGCTGCTTGGCCTTGGGCATGTCAGTAATCTCACGACAGAGCTCCATCATCGAAGAAGGCAAGGTCTTCTCCTGTGGCTCAATCGCTTCATACTGAGCCAACACCTTCACGATCTTCTCCTCCGGGCTAAGGGTATGAGAGCTCTTCAACTCCTCCAATGCCAAAGACATCTCCGCTCCAAGATCCTTCATCGAGGGCCCCTGCATCACAGGGGAAACGTGCTCCAAAGCAACAAAAGGCGTGAAGGTGGAATCCAGGGCAAGCGCCGACGTGGGAAGGCTCACACCCCTAGGAGAGTAGGACCCAAAACGCACAACCTCGCAGCCAGCCAGCTCTACGGGCACCTCACCAACTGAACTAGCAAGCAAATCCACTTCAGTCAGCTCCAAGCTCTTGTAAGAAGCCCCAACTTCATCAACCTTGCCTTGCTCCTCCACGCCTTGAAGCACCATCTCCGGTAGGACCAAGTTTGAATCAGGAGGGTCATCCACAGACTGTGGAATCACACCATCAGACACCCCATCAGCCGCACCAGCAGAGCTGCCATTGGTCACGTCGAGCACCGCCGAATCGACAACCTCGACCAAAGCAAGCCGTCCACCAATTGCCTCCATCAGCTCCCAAAGGCCTGAGACTTGCTCAGACCAACCCTGCACAGTGGCGACCAACTCGCGAAGGGGCAGGAACACCTCCTCCAACCGAGCTGCGAACATGGCCTGTAGCTCAGTGCTCAGAGCCTCAGCTTGAGCTGGAAGGAGAGGCCTCAAACCTGCCACCGGACTGTCAGCAGCATCAGTGACCCCCGGCCGAGGCTCCTTAAGGATGGACGCAATAGGATTGGCAACCATGGAAGCCCACGAGCGATGAGGCTGAGACGGAGGGCCTGGAGGCGACTGACTGCAAGGGCTTGTCTCACGGCAAGCAACCGTGTCCTTCGAGCGACCAGGAGTTGTTGCAGGCGAGCTGGAGCGGAGGTGAGGGCCTCTACCAGCGGAATGGCGTGCCGTGCAGTCCCGCTCACGATGACCGGAGCGGCGGCATCCCAGGCACCGGACAGGGCCATGGCAGTCGGCGACGAAATGGTCCAGCTCCAAGCACCCGAAGCAGAGACCGAAGGTCCTCCGCTTGAAGGCGAGGGAGAGTCCGGTCTCTTTCCTGGGCATAGCAGGCGGCTTCTCCTTCTTCTTGCGACGAACCTCCTCCCACCCCTGCTCCAACGACGGCAGCGGCCCCACCACCTGCGGCTTGAAGTTTGGCAGGAGCTTGTCTGGCGGCGGCGGCAGCTGGGGCGGGACGACCGGAGCAGCGGGGAGGGCAGCTGGCCGTCAATCGATGGAGCTTCGGCCCCATCCCCTGCACCGAACATGCCCGGAGAGCTGTCTCGATCTGGATCGGGATCCAGACCGCCTGGAGTGACTCCTGCCCGAGAGAGGGAGCTGCGGTGACCGGTGGCGCCGCCAACCTGCAAGGAGGTGCCTTCCGGCGAGAGGCCGCCAGGGCGGGGAGCGGCCGTAGGGAGGGGGGTGGCTGTGTGGTGGCCGGATGGCGCCGGAGCGGCATCACGCGCGGTTGGGTTTTCCTCACTGGGCGGGGTGGTTTTTGGTGGCGCTGGGGGAGTGGCGGCCGGCGCAGAGGGCGGCGCGGCGCCGGAGTGGGTGGCAGGGGGTGGCTGTGGGCTGTGGACGCCGGCCGCCGGAGTGGCGGGCGGTGGGTCGCCCGCGCCGCCTAACGCGTCGCAGGAGCTCCTCATGGGGTGCCGTGGTCAGACCATACCAATATTACTTGCATGACGTTGTAGTAAATGATTAATTCAACGTTGCCGTGTTCAACGGTACTACTTCGTGCGACTAGTATTAACCTTTCTCTGTCCATGGAACCAATGACTATTGTTAGCATAATTAACAAACAAAATTGCCTCGCTTGAGCTTGCCCCAACGACCAGCTCTAGGCACGGTCCCACGTGTCGACGTGGGATGCTCCTAACTTCTAGGCACGCACGGGCGTCACGTACTAAAAAGGCTCTCATTTGGAGGTCAACAAATTACCACGTGTTTAACTGCTCTCTCTACACTATCAGCTCATAACAGGACATCGCGAATCCTGAAGCCCAGCCAGCCGTAGATGCGGCAGGTGCAGGTGCCGCCTGGTTCAACGTAGCATTTTCCTGGTGCAGGTGCATGATTTCAAATTCTTAAACCTGCGTAATTATTAAGTGATATTGTAATTGGTTGTGATATTAAGTTGCATTAATTGAAAAGGATGAAAATGTGCTACTTATTCTTCAAAGGAATGATCTGATCTGATACGGCGCTTGCGTCGGATGGATCAAGCGGCATTTCAACAAGGTTGGTCTGAGGCGTCTGCTTGGGTGCGTGGTGTGTGTGGTGGATCCGTGTTTGCCGTGCGTGGTGTGGATCTTGCTTCGGTTCGTGTGTGTTGTTCGTTCTGTTCTTGATCTTGTACACGAGCTCCCTTCAAAAAAAAAAAAAAAAAAAAGGCTGGGGGCATCGTCGTGCATGGCACATAGTACTCCTGGATTAAACAAGGCATGCACACATCCAGCCATGCATCAAGTAGCCAAGCTAGGCACAAGTACCACGTATTCAAATCAAACGGAGGAAGGGAGATTTGATGGGTGTACTACGTGGATAGAGGAAGGGAGAAGCAACTTTGATCTGCGGCCTCGACCCTATGGGAAGAACGGAGCAGTTGCGTGATCCGATCCGATCGATATGATCCGCGATCACTTAGCTTAATCTGAATAGAGCTCAGAGCATCACGCATGGCACGTACTAGTACTAGTGGATTAAATAAGTCATGTGCAGCAGCGATATTGCTTAAACAAATCATGGCAGGAGTACTCTTGCGTTATGGACTCCAAGTCAAACAATGAAGAGGCAGCAATAGCGTGTTACGATCCGATACGATCTGATTCGCGATCAACTAGCTTAAACTGGAATGGTCTTCCGGTAGCGCGTACTAAATTAAGGCCATGATTCCCAGTGAAGATATGACAGTTAATGCACATCTATACACAAGTTGCAAGCACGTCTCTCTGTAATCGAATCTCAATATGGAATTTAATTGTAGCACCTGAGAGAGTTGCTACTAGTGAAAAGGACATTTAAATTCCTCGGCAATGTGTGTTGATTTTGTGAGTTCTGTATCGATCTCCAACACCGGTTCCCACTGTGCGATGTGCATGATCTGCGAACACCAAGCTTAAATTCAATAACGCTAGGAGCATCATTGTGCATGGCACGTCGTAGTGCTCCTAGATTATACAAATCGGATCATGCACCCCAGCCAGCCATGGATGAAAGTCAGCGAATGAAGAGGCAGCTAGCAGCCGCGATCTGATGCGCGATCAATTTAATACGCTAGTACCCAAAAGAAAAATCTTCCAGGGGCGCCTAGGCGGAGCTACAGCAAGGCTGACCCGGGGCATGGCCTGCCCATGAATTACAGCTTAGCCAACTAAAACTACCACAACTAGCAACACTTTTTTTTTTACGGGAATCGAAATTCCATTAAACCTCAGCCATAATGTCACTCGCTAAAAAGCTTACAACACACTCGGGGCCTCATCCACCCAACGCGAGTCCTGGCACTCGCTACTAACCCCATATTTTGCAAGTTCATGGGCAGTAGAATTACACTCACGCCTACTAAAAGCAAACTGGTAGGAATCAAACTGTAAAATACATAAGCTTCTCGCCTCCTTCACCAGCACGCCGATCATCGCTTTGTCGGAGTCCCTTGTCTTCAGAGCACTCAGCAGGTTTGAGGAGTCAGATTCGAAGATAATTCGATTAGCCCCGATGCTGACCGCTCCCTCAATAGCCGCTAAACAAGCGACAGCTTCAGAATGCAGTGCATCCCTCAGGTGCACTGCTTTTCCCGCGCCAGCAGCAACAAACTCGCCCGCCTGGTCACGAATCACATAACCCCAGCCCCCATCCTTTGTGGTCTGATGAAAAGCACCATCGAAATTTACTTTCACATAACCATCAGGGGGTTTAGTCCAGCGGTGCTTATCAGGTGGTTTTGGCGGCTTCTCCGGTGTCTTTAGGTAAGAGAAGTCCACCGCTAGCTTCTCCACCCGGTGGCACACCTCCTGAGGTTTTGAGAAGACCTCCCCTGCATTCGCCTTGTTTCTGACACTCCACCATTACCACATCAGAATCAAACTTCTCATCTTGTCTTGCTCCTTTTCCTTCCACACAGCTGCTAGCATCTCATGAGCAGAGTTGCAAACCAGCAGCTTCTCCTTTGTCTCCCCGAGACCCAATATGTTCCAGCATTCTTTTACTTTTTTACATTTCAGGAAATTGTGACCACCATCTTCATCCAACCTATGGCAAATCGGGCAGAGAGAATCAAGGTCCACGCCCAACCTCTTGATCTTCATTCGGTTTGCCAAACTATTATGAGCAAGACGCCACACAAACATTTTGAGTTTATTTGGTGCTTTTAGCTGCCAAATCTGCTTCCAGTTGAACTTCTCCATATCACTCCCAGGGTTATTAGAAGAGCATTCCGATTCTCTCCCAGATTTTCTATCCCTCAGCCTCACACCAAGCTTGTATGTTGATTTAACCGAGAACTGTCCCTTTGGGTCGAAATGCCATGCAAGACAGTCCTCCATGTTCTCACACAGGCTGATGGAGAGGATCGAAGCAGCATCATCCGGGTGGAAATTGTCCTGCACAAGATCAACATCCCAGCCTCCAGTCACCGGGTCAATCAGGTCAGCCACCTTAGTCACAAGAGACCGGCCTTGAATTGTTCTAGGCCTCCTTGTATCGCCATCCGGGAGCCATGGATCCGTCCACACCTTGACATTGGAGCCGTCCCCAATTCTCCACACTAGACCCTCCTTCAAAAGGTTCACCCCTTTTAGAATGCTGCGCCAAGAGTAAGAGATCCCCGGACTAGCAACAGCCTCCAAGATACTGCAGTTTGGAAAATATTTTTCTTTGAGCAGTTTACCACAAAGGGAGTCAGGCTCCTGGATCAGCCTCCATCCCTGTCTAGCCAGCATGGCCATGTTAAATATGTGAAGATCACGGAAGCCAAGTCCACCCTCGCTTTTTGACTTTGAGAGGCATTGCCATCCGAGCCAATGGTGCCTCTCCTCATCTTGGTTGTTCCACCAGTACCGACAAACCATAGAGCAGATCTCATCACAGAAGGTTTTTGTAATGTCAAAACACGACATTGCATAGATCGGAATAGCCTGGGCCACTGCCTTCACCAAAATCTCCTTCCCAGCACGTGACAGAAATTTCTCCTTCCATCCCTGGATTAACTTCCAGATTCTTTCTTTTAGATATGCAAAGGCTTTCGACTTTGATCTGCCCAAGTAAACCGACAGGCCAAGATATCTTTCATTGAAAGCTTCATCCTTAATTTCCAACATATTTTTAAAACTCCTCTTCGCTGCCGCCGCTGTTCCTTTACTGAACATAACAGCAGATTTGTCCTTATTTATGACTTGCCCCGAAGCATCCTCGTACAGGGCAAGGATGTACTTGAGTTTTGCAACATTCACCTTATTTACATTCATGAAGATTAGTGAATCATCAGCGAAAAACATGTGGTTAATGTGTGGTGCACCTGGACATATCTGCACACCTTTGAGAGACCCATCTTCCTCAGCCTTCTGGAAAAGAGCTGAGAGGCCCTCAACACACAAGATGAAGAGGTACGGAGAGAGAGGGCAGCCCTGTCTTAGGCCCCTCTGAGGATGAATGACCTCCGTTAACCCAGCATTCACTTTGACCCTATAGGAGACAGATCTCACACAGCCCATGATCAACTGCACCCAGCTGTCCGCAAACCCCATCTTTAGCATTATCTTCTCCAGAAAAGACCACTCCACCGTCGTAAGCCTTGCTCATATCGAGTTTCACCGCAGCCAACCCCTCCCTTCCCCCTTTTCTCATATGCATATAATGAGCGATCTCATATGCCATGAGGATATTGTCACTGATCATTCTGCCTGGGACAAACGCACTTTGGCTCTGAGAAATAATTTCCGGCAGAACATCCTTCATCCTACTCGCAATGACTTTGGCAACAATCTTGAAAACCACATTGCATAAGCTGATCGGGCGCAGGTCCTTCAGTCTTTCAGGATTTTTCAGTTTGGGAATAAGGACAAGGGTGGTCTCATTCCACCCTATCGGAATATGTCCACCATTCAGCACAGCCAGAATTTCTCCCTGCACTTTGCTGCCAACAATATCCCAGAATCGCTTATAGAAAACCGCCGGCATCCCATCCGGGCCCGGCGTCTTCAGGTCACCCATAGAATTCAGAGCATCTTTTATCTCTTCCACAGTAAAACTCTTCCGCAGGAAAATGTTCATTTCAGCAGTGACAGATCTCGGTACACTGCTCAGGAGCTCAGCCTCGCGAGAGCCTGCATTAGAAGAGAAAAGGGACTTGTAGTAGTTAGCAATAAAAAATTCAGCTCCTCTTCACCCTCCACCACGCCACCATCATCATCTTTCAACTTTTTTATCAAGTTAACTTTCTTCCTCGCAGATGCACAAGCATGGAAGAAACTGGTGTTTCGGTCCCCCTCCTTCAGCCAATGTGCATGGGCTCTCTGTTTCCAATACACATTCTTCTGATCTTGGAGTCTGTCCAACTTGTACCGCAACATATGCTCCTGGGCAACCTGCTGCGGTGAGATATCACATCTCCTATAACGATCAAGATCTTTTTTTGCTTTCTTGATTCTGTTCTTCAATTCGCCCAGAACCTCCCTGCTCCAAGAGTGGAGCTCATTGCCCACTCTTTTTATTGCTTCAGCAACCGTTGAGTTCCTCGCAACAACAGCCAGTTCCCAAGCATTTTTCACCACCTCCTCGCATTGTTCTTCCTCCAGCCATCTAGCCTCGAATTTTTGTTGCATCTCATCCCCTGGTTTCCTCTTATAACTGAACTCCGGCTCCAAAGCCAGGATAACCGGCCTATGATCCGAATGCCTCGGATCCCCATTAATAACTTTGTAAGCAGGGAATGTGCGTTCCTTTAAACCCGGCCCGCCCAGGTTTTTCTTTTAAGCTCCGCCACCTAGTGATCATGCACGTGTCATGCTCTCTGATTAATTTGCATCGGTAGCTTGAAACTCAGATCTCGATGTAACTTTGACTTTGTACTAGAACCTACTTCGCGTGCCGTCGGTAGATCAAATCCCACCACGCGCCGGCCGCGAAAGTAGAAGCCTCAGCCACGGCCGAGGCTACGTTTCTAAAGGCCGTAGCCGACGGCAATAGCGGATGAAACTTCCAGTGCCGGATCGTCGAGGCATGCAAGTCTGTTGATGATTCTGGCGCTGGTTCGCATCTTCTTCGCCTGCGCTACGCCGTGGAAGCGGCATCTTCATCGACGCCAGCGCCTGTAGTGGTTGGCTAGACGCTGTAGCGTGTAGCCGGTAACGGCGTAGTTTAGGTTCAATTTGTTAAATATCGTTTAGATTTCAAATTGTAAGTTTGCTAAATCTCGTTTAAATTCCGCGGAATTGTTTAATGAACGAATGTTTTTAAAAAAATTGGCGTGCTTGTTTGGGGTGTGCCGATGTGGGCTGCACCCCCAATTGCCGGAAGTCTCAATTGCCGGACCTAGATTTGGAGGCCCCGGTGGAGATGCTCTAAGAGCTGGATGGTAGGATGGGTGTACGTGGATAGAGGAAGGGATGGAGAAGTCAACTTTCATTTGCGGCCTCGACCCCTTGTGAACTGATCCGATTGATATATGATCCGTGATCAGTTAGCTGAATAAAGTTCGGAGCATCACGCATAGCAAGTAATGAGCAGCGATGGAGGCCTCCCTAGTCAGCCAGCAATTGTTATGTTAGGATCCGATACGATATGATCATCAACTAGCTTAAAACTGGAAAGATCTTCCGGTAGCGCGTACTGAATTAAAGCCATGCTTTAGCTTATAAACTTAATAAGCTGGGAACATCATCATCGTGCATGGCACGTTGTACTCCTACTTAGATTAAATAAGTCGTGCGGCAGCCAGCCAGCGGTGGTCAATGAAGAGCCAGCCGACAGTTCCGATCCGATCGATTGTTTTATACTGGAAGTAAGGGAAAAAAAACAGCTTAGTTATACGATATGAGAAAAACAGGAAGGAAGGAAGCCCAGCTGGTGTTGGTGGGTGGCGCCTCATCCATCCTAGCTAGCCTATAAAAATAGGGTCCCCATCCATGCATCCTCCTCATTCCTCGATCGTCCTCCCTCCTCTTATACGAGTAGATGGCCAACTACTCCACCACCATGAAGAAGATGAAGATGAAGATGCTGCTACTCACCGTCGCCACCCTCTGCGGAAGGACGACGTCTGCAGCAAGGGCTGCAGGTCTGTCAAATGCGGCTTCGTCAATAACACTGATATTGATTGCAAAGCATTTGATCATGGCTCCACCTGCCTGAACAACTGCCGTGACAAGACTGTCAAGGCCTGCATCCCCACCTGCGAGGCCTGCTTGGCCTCTTGCGGCAAAGTGCCCCCCGCTTCCTGCGACGTCGACTTGACCCCAGAGTCCGTAGAAATCTGCAAAGGACGCCCTTAAGTGATTGCTGGTCAACATGTCGTGCCCTCGACAAGACATGCCACTGCGATGTCTCCAGTGATTCCTGCCGCAGAGAATGCGTGGGCGGTCTTTTTGACAAACTGCCACCAATCGGTTCGTGATTTGGCTTGCTTCCAGTGCTGCGTGTCTCCGCTCTACTTTTATGTAACAAGACAAAGCCCCGTGCTTGCTTGCTTGTCTTGTGCGTCCATGTATTCCTTTTTCTTTCAACAGGTGTGCCCATGTATTGCTTGCTTGTCTTGTGCGTCCATGTATTCCTTTTTTTCTTTTTCTTTCAACAGGTGTGCCCATGTATTCCGTGTTTGTGGTGACATGTGATACTATGTACTTCCGTATGTACGTACGCACGCGATCCATAATAATAAAATAAATTTCCCAAACGGCCCGTTGTTTCAATTCAATCTGTGGCGTCTTCTACGTTTTCTTTTCTCTCAATTCCATAATCGAGATGATCACACTTTGACCATGCTTCTTTCCTACTTTGAGTAATAATATACTTAGTCCCTAACTAAACCACTGTACTAAAAGTCCATTGGACGAGACGACCAGGGAACAACCATGCATTGGAACTTTGCCCCCACATGGGTGGAGCCCACCGCACGGAATACTTTCCCTTGAAATAATAATTTGCAACATTTAAAATAATAATTTTAAAAAACGAGGCACCTATGCCAATGGCAAAGCCGTCGGCGTATAGAAGGCATCTATCCCGGCGTAGGAATATAATCAACAAAAAATGATTTAAAAATCGAGGAACCTATGCCGACGGCAAAGCCGTCGGCGTATAAGAGGTATCTATCCCGCCCGTCAACTACGCCGAGGGTTTTATATTCGCCGAGGGTGGCCGTCGGCGTTGCCTATATACGCCGAGGGCTTTCCATACGCCGACGGCCAGTTCAATGGGCTGGCCTCCTCGCCATATACGTCGACGGCCCCGACAAATTGCCGTCGACGTATACGGAGGCCGTCGGCGTAGCTCGGCATTCCCGTAGTGATGGAAAGCTAGCAGCTGCGATCTGATCCGCGATCAATTTTATACGCTTGTACCCAAAAGAAAAATCTTCCATGGCCTTGGTAGACTTGCTTCTGTAAAACACGTACACTACACAAGGAGGATCTCTGTTGCACGTGTGTGTGCACGGTGGTATTATCCGCTCATCATAGTGCATCGAGTAGCCAAGCTAGGCACAAGTTGTACACTTTCCCCTCCCTCCTCACTACAGTGCAGAGAGGGCGATTTTCTGGAATCGCCTGCCGCCGCGCTCTCGCCGTCGCATATCCGCTGGGATCTCTCTCCCCCCGTCCGCTCCGGCGGCGGGTGGGTGGGGGATCCCCGGATCTCCTCGTGTATATAGAGTAGGGGTGTGTGGGTTGCCTCCGGCGGCGCTGTGGAGGTGGTGGTGCGGTCGGTGGTGTTTTGGCGGCGGCGTCCTTCCTCTCCGGCGGTGGAGCTCCGGTGGAGCTTCGTCGCACGGGCGTCGTCCTCGCCGTGCTCGCGGATCCTTGGATCCGCCGTGCGCGGCCTTCTCCTCCAGCTGCTGCGGTGCGGCGGCGCTGGAGCTGCGGTGCTTGTCCAGGGCTGCTCGGGTTCTCCAGCCTCCTCCAGCGACGGATCCGTTGGTGGGCCGAGGTGAAGAAGGGAAGCGGTGCCAGGGGGGCGTCTCCCTGCGTGTTCATCGACAACAAGTTCGTCGCGGCGCGGCGGGCAGGCTTGGAGGCGTCTCTCAAGGGTCGAAAAGTTGCCCAGGCAGTGGCAAGGTGGCTTGCTGGCCTTCGTCTTCGTCGCCGGCGGAGCTGCGGCTCGCGATGCTGGCTCTGGATCTTCCTCCTCGTATGTATGTTCTTCGTTTTCTTCGATCTGTGTACTTTGTATGTGGATGTTTGGTGAATATATGAGGGTGTTGGATGTGTCAAAAAAGGCACAAGTTGTACGTCTACAATTCAAACTGGCGGACCCATTGCTGCTAGCTAAGTATGAGATGGATGGCAGGATTGTACTAATTAATTGCTTCAAAGGAATGATCCGATCCGATGATACGATCTGCAATCAGCTAGCTAGCTTAAGCTCAGTAAAGGTGGCAGCATCATCGTGTATGGCACTCGTAGTGCTCCTAGATTAAGCAAGTCGGATCATGCACGCCAGCCAGCCAGGGATGAATGAAGAGGCAAAAGCTAGCACTTGCGATCCGGGATCAGTTTTATACACTAGTACCAAAAAACAAAATGTTCCATGGCGCCTAGCAATGCACGCTTGTGGTCGTATGTATGAGAAAACAAAAGGAGGTTAACAGAAGGAAGCCTAGTTGCGTTTGCTGCCTGCAGCTGCCTCGCCCTAGCTATATATGTAGGAGTAGCCTATAAATAGGGTCCGCATCCATCGTCGTTAGTGCTATTCTCGATCGTCTTCCCTCCCTCCCTCACTCGAGTTAATTGCAAAAAACTACCACATTTTGGGGCTAGGGCTACAAAAGACTACCAGTTTACGATTTTTTTTGCAAAAACCACAGTTTTTGAGGTAATCCGTCGCAAATAGCACTAATGTGCCAGTTGACACCCTCTAAGTAAGAATATGACAGGCGGGCCCACTGTCAGGTCCACGTGGCAGCTAAAAAGGACCTATCTGCAAAGAACGTCCCCCCCGCTTCCGCTTCCTGCAACGCCGACTTGACCCCACAGCTCCCTATCTGCAAAGAACGCCTAAGGCGCTGCCACTCACGATGCCAATTCGATGCAAATATTTGCCGAAGATTTTTCTGCCGTAACCGTGGGACGACGGAATGCAACAAAGTGTTGTGCCGCATCCCCAGGAACTCCTGCGAAACAGCATGCTTAGAACTCGACAAGACATGCCGCTGCGATGTCACCAAGGATTCCTGCCGCAGAAAATGCTTGGGAGGTAATTTTCCAAGATCCCTACAAGGATAAAGCCGTTTGTTCTTTCGTCCTCCTGTTTGCTCTGCACTACTTTTATGTAACAAGGCAAAGCCCCGTGCTTGCTTGTCTTGTGCGTCCATGTATTCCTTTTTCTTTTTTTGCACAGGTGTGCCCATGTATTCCGTGATTGTGGTGACATGCATGTCATACGTACTTCCGTACGCGATTTATAATAAAATAAATTTCCCATTATTTCAGTTCAGTCTGTGCCTATTAATTTGCTTCTCTCTCTCTCTTTTTTTTGCCATTGTTTCGTTGAGTAGCCTCTCTGAGGCGATCGATCGATCGATGATCATGCTTCTTTCCTACTCCCTACTTTGTACTCCCTGTTTCGTTGAGTAGAAAAATGTCCACTGTTCGAAGAGGAGCAGGGAACAACGCATGCATTGGAACTTCGCCCCCACATGGGTGGAGCACACCGCACGGAATCCTTTCCTTTGCCTCACGCACGTGTGTGTGCTGCACACTTACCTACTGTTGATGCTGCATCAGGTTCTGTCCTTGTCGACGCTTCGATGTGACCTTTTCTCCAAACATGCTAACTCTACACACTAACTACTTTCAAATATGTTTTTACAACAACAAAAATCTTATATTTGCAACATTTAAAAAAGCACTTAAACATCATACTCAGGTATTAAAAACTGAATCTGTGCGGCATTGCGCATTTCCACATGTTTCAGAACTCATACCCCAAATTCAATTCCTATGGTGTTGAGAGATATTGCAATTTCACTTGGGAGAATCAAGTTACAACAGACGTCACATGATCGCAAAGATACTATCTTTTGTTGCCATGTTAAATGTAAAATAAGCGCAAGCTCATAGTTTGTCGGCGCCATTCATTTACCAGGACCTAATTCAACATGAATATTGAGTATTTAGTAGCTAGAGGGGTAAAAACGAGATACACAAGCTGCTATTATATGGTATTAGCTATTCTGCGATGCTACAAAATCCCCCAACTTGTGCACCTAGTAGGATAAATTTTGAAACGTAAGGTACTAGCTACAATTCAGCTGCTCAATATACAGTAAGATGTTTCCGCCAACCATTACTCTTCTATGAGGTATCAAAATTCTCCCTATTTTGATCGGCGTTAGCACTGTTGCATGTATAAGGGTCTTAGCTTTTCATTTTAAATATACTATCATGATTCCAATGTTATTACTCTTTGCTCACGAGTTGATACTCCTACTTTGCATTTAAAGAGGAACTGGAGGTAGTGTAGTAATGCCTATGGAATTAGTTGGATATCTCGCCCTTTCAGCACATGGGCAGGTTGGAAGGGTTATGGGTATCCCACACTTTCAGCTGCTTGCTTTCTTCCTGACCCACTGCCGGGGAAACCCTAGTTCTATCGAGACCGGGCGACGGCCTATGCCATTCTACCCCTTGCGGGTATCGTTCTTGGAGTGGTGACCGGCCGGAGGGACATGTGGTTGCGTGAGGTGGGGGTCGTGACCGGCCTATGTCCTGTGTGTTGTCTGAAAATATATGATTGTTGTTTGCTTGTTTAAATTATGATGATGATGCCTGTGACCCGCCTCTATGAAATTAATTATCGCTCTTGAATGCGGCTACCTTCTACTACTATGTCTCAGTTCAGTGTTTAGCTAAATGCGAGCACCTCTCACTCTCAGCTCTGTCTATTGCCACACCCGCCAATGCGGTCACGGTAGCACCCAAGCGTTCTTCCACTCGCACATTTTCAGCCCTCCAGTCTGGGTTCACACCTGCATGGCAAGGAATGCACGTTATTCAATAGCACATCCGAAGGAAATCTACTCACAGTCAAGTAATCTGGCAAGCATACTGACATTCTAGTTGCCGGTTGATCAAATCCAGCTCCCGGCCCCAATCAAGTAGTTCTCTCGCTCGGACGAAGGAGCGGGCCGCGACTTCAGCTTGGCCAGTTCATCCTGAGTTTCTTTCAACTCCTTTTCCAGCTTCACAATCCGGGCCTTCATCCAGGACATTATTTTCTCATCGTTTTTACGGCGGCCAGCAGGTCGAGGCTGTGCACTCGCGGAAGCAGAAGCACCAGATGCGCCAGGCGACTCACCCTGGCCAAGAATACAAAGCCAAACAGCATAAGGTTCCTGACTACAAAGAGTCACCGCAAAGTACACTCGGTTAGATAATCACATGGTTAGATACATGCATGCTTCATTGATTTGGGTAACTATATCATCATCAGCATCTCCAAAAGGAATTTCCCAAACACCTCAAGTACGTGCCTATAATCCCTCTGGTACCTTCTCCATTATTCTTTTCACAACCATTTCGGATTGGGTTTAGGTCGACCAACCATGTTATAAAATCGTCTTTATAAAGGCTTATCACGTGAATATAAGAAAAGGCTCATCACACTTTCAAGTTGAACATGGGATAAGTGCTTCTCACTTGAGTTCATGCTCCCGATGCATCCCAATTCTAGTATAGCAGCGGTACCATCCAACACAACCTTTATGAAGGCTATGCTAAAGATGGCTAGAATTCGGTTTCAAAAAAAAAGATGGCTAGAATTGATTTTCCGGCTAAAGTTTTCAGAGTTGATCCGCTTTGGAGGCTATGGGGTTTTGAGTAGGTGCAAACATGGGTCTGTATTGTATTTCAGCCAACTACTGATGGACTATTTATCCTTGGAATATATTTGCATTTAATATATGGCATGTGACGAGAATGATGAGTTATGTCTCTCACCCGTTGTAGTACTACTCTCTCCGTTCCAATTTAATTGACTTGCTATGCACCACATGTGGATGTATCTAGGCATGTAACATGTCTACATATATCCACATTTGGTGCATAGCAAGTCAATTAAATTGGAACGGAGCGAGTACTAGATTAAACATGTCAAGCCCAGCACCGATTGCCTAAACAAGTCATGGCACGTAGTAGTACTCCTGCATTGCGAAATCAGACAATGAAGAGCGGGCTAACAATTGCGTGTTACGATCTGATCCTATATGTTGCAGGATCAATTAGAGCTTAGTAAGCTGGAAAGATCTTCCGATAGCGTGTGCTAAATGAAAGACATGCTTGACAATAAAGATATGACAGTCAATGCACATTTATACACAAGTTGCAAGCAAGCATGTCTGTCGATCTCCAACACCGGTTCCCACTATGCATGATTTCAAATTATTGGACGTGCGTAATTATATATGATGTGATATACTAGCTGGTTAAGATATTAAGTTGGATTGAAGAGGATGAGAAAATGTGGTACTAATTAATTGCTTCAAAGTAATGATCTGATCCGATACGCGATACGATCTGCAATCAGCTAGCTAGCTTAAGCTCAGCAAAGCTAGCAGCATCATCGTGTATGGCACTCGTAGTGCTCCTAGATTAAGCAAGTCGGAGCATGCACGCCAGTTAGCCAGGGATGAAACTCAAGAATGAAGAGGCAAAAGCTAGCACTTGCGATCCGCGATCAGTTTTATACACTAGCTAGTACCCAAAAAAAAAATTTTGTTCCATGGCACCTAGCAATGGACTGGGATTCGGTGACTGCCCTCTGGCCAGTCACTACGTAACAAGCGTCCTCTATCCACCGTCCAATACACATCTAACGGGTGAGATTGACAAAAAAAAATGAACTCGAAATTCAAATATTTCAGAAAAAATAGAAAAAAATCTAGCAAGTCATATATGATCTGTTATGTGTTATGTGAAATTTATTTTTTATTTGGATAATTGGTTTATCATTAAATAGCTTTTCATGTTTTAAACTTAAAACGCCAATAAATCATAAACGGACTATCCAAGATGTGGTACGATATTTTGCAATCGAAGCTGTAGCACCTGAGATAGTTGCTAGTGAAGGACGTTTAATTTCCTCGGCAATGTGTGTTGATTGTGAATTCTCTATCTCCAACACCGGTTCCCACTATGCATGATTTCAAATTCTTGGACCTGTTCGTAATTATTAAGTGATATAGTAATTGGTTGTGATATTAAGTTGCATTGAAAAGGATGAAAATGTGCTACTTATTCTTCAAAGGAATGATCTGATCTGATACGCGAACTGCTAGCTTAAACCGAACAAAGGCTGGGGGCATCGTCGTGCATGGCACGTAGTACTGATCCTAGATTAAACAAGGCATGCACAATCCAGCCATGCATCATATCAAGTAGCCAAGCTGGGCACAAGTAATACATATTCAATTCAAACGGAGGATGGGAGATTGATGGGTGTACGTGGATAGAGGAAGGGAGAAGCAACTTTGATCTGCGGCCTCGACCCTTTGGGAAGAACGGAGCAGTTGAATGCTTGATCCGATCCGATCTATATGATCCGCGATCAGTTAGCTTAATCTGAATAGAGCTCGGAGCATCAAGCATGGCACGTAGTATAGTAGTACTAGATTAAACAAGTCATGTGCAGCTGCGATTGCTTAAACAAGTCATGGCACTAGTACTCAAACAATGAAGAGGCAGCAATAGCGTGTTACGATCCGATACGATCTGATGCGCGATCAACTAGCTTAAACTGGAAAGGTCTTCCGGTAGCGCGTAGTACTAAATTAAGGCCATGCTTGGCAGCGAAGATATGACAGTTAATGCACATCTATACACAAGTTGCAAGCACGTCTGTCTGTAATCGAATCTCAATATGGAATTTAATTGTAGCACCTGAGAGAGTTGCTACTAGTGATGAAGGACATTTAAATTCCTCGGCAATGTGTGTTGATTTTGTGAGTTCTGTATCGATCTCCAACACCGGTTCCCACTACGCGATGCGCATGATCTGCGAACAGCAAGCTTAAACTCAATAATGCTAGGAGCATCATTGTGCATGGCACGTCGTAGTGCTCCTAGATTATACAAATCGGATGATCATGCACGCCAGCCAGCCATGGATGAAAGTCAGCGAATGAAGAGGCAGCTAGCAGTTGTGATCCGATCTGCGACCAAAAAAAAAAAAATCTTCCATGGCGCCTAGTCATGCACGCGTGCGAAAAAAAAAGAACTCTATTTCAGAACTATGAGACAGAATACTCTGGTTTCTTATTTACGCTTTACTTTATTTTTTTCTATTCTATTTAAAGTGGATCAATTTAGATAATGTAAATTTAAGCAAACTACTAAATATACTTAAAACAAGGTATTAATTCGCAAAATGGAGAAAATAATTGAAGTTATTATAGGGAAGTATAGAATGTGTAGATTAAATAATGCTGGGGGCGCAGAGGGTGGCGACGGTGAGTAGATTAAATAAGTCGTGCGGCAGGCAGCCAGCCAGCGGTGGACAATGAAGAGCCAGCCGACAGTTCCGATCCGATCGATCGTTTTATACTGGAAGTAATGAAAAAAAAAAAAGAAACAGTTTAGTTATACGATATGAGAAAACAAAAGGAGCAGGTAAACACAAGTGGTGTTGGCCTCATCCATCCTAGCTAGCCTATAAAAATAGGCTCCCCATCCATGCATCCTCATTCCACGATCGTCCTCCCTCCCTCCCTCCCTCCTCTTATAGGAGTCGATGGCCAACTACTCCACCACCATGAAGATGATGAAGATGAAGATGTTGCTACTCACCGTCGCCACCCTCTGCGCCCCCAGCATCATTATGGCGCAGGAGGACGACGTCTGCAGCAATGGCTGCAGGTTTGTCAAATGCGGCTTCGTCAATAACACTGCTATTGATTGCAAAGGATTTCATAATGGCATCTCCTGCCTGAACAACTGCCGTGACAAGACTGTCAAGGCCTGCATCCCCACCTGCGAGACCTGCTTGGCCTCTTGCGGCAAAGTGCCCCCCGCTTCCTGCGACGTCGACTTGACCCCAGAGTCCGAAGACATCTGCGAAGGACGCCTAGGCCACTGCCTCGACCGATGCGAACAGGCGCACAACTTATGCTTCAAACTCATCGGTCTTGTGCGGGCTTTGCTTGGACAACTTTCATTGCAGATGCCGTGCCTCCAGTCCTCAACTGATTGCGAGTCAACATGTCGTGCCCTCGACAAGACATGCCACTGCGATGTCTCCAGTGATTCCTGCCGCAGAGAATGCGTGGGCGGTCTTTTTGCCGAACTGCCACCAATCGGTTAGTTTGTGATCTGGCTTGCTTCCAGTGCTGCGTGCATCCGCTCTACTTTTATGTAACAAGACAAAGCCCGTGCTTGCTTGCTTTGCTTGTTTGTCTTGTGCGTCCATGTATTCCTTTTTCTTTCTTTCAATAGGTGTGCCCATGTATTCCGCGTTTGTGGTGACATGTGATACTGTGCCGTATGTACGTACGTACGCGATTCATAATAATAAAATAAATTTCCCAAACGACCCGTTGTTTCAATTCAATCTGTGGCGTCCAAGTACTATTCTTTCTACTTTTCTTTTAGACCGGTCATAGTGGGAGTAACTTCAGAAGTAACTTATGTGGCAATGAGTTAATGAAGAGAGCGGATATTAGAGCAACCAAGCTGGTTACCGTAACATCGCACGCAGTACGACACGTTTTAATGCCAATTCGATCTGGTGCGGGTGCGAGCCACTGCATCTGTGACCTTCTCTTCCTCAGTAGCGTCTCCATCTGTTCCCTCCCCACCGTCTGGAGCTCTTTCGCCCCGATCTCCATCTCGCCGGCTAACGGCGGCTCCGGCCGGCGGCGCCACCAAGGATCAACCCAAATCATGGCCAAATCTGGTGCCCGCAAGCAGACGGCACCAGTCCGGTCGTCAGCCACCTTGCCACCACAGCACTTCTGCCCTGCGCACGGACGAGCTCCGCCCACCCCTCTCCACTGCCGCACTTGTACTCTCACGGCATGGATAGCTCCTGCAGGAACCCTTTGTTGAATCAGTGGTACTATATTTCTGCTGCTGTTAAATCAATAGCCAGGCTTTACATCCAGGGGCGAAGCCAATTGCACTTTGATTAGGAGCAATCCGTTGTAGGTTTGGCCAAGATTCGTGGGTTTCAGGTATACTCGCTGAAGCAAACACATCCACCTGGTAACAAGACAAAGCCCCGTGCTTGCTTGCTTGCTTGCTTGCTTGTCTTGTGCGTCCATGTATTCCTTTTTCTTTTCTTCTTTCAACAGGTGTGCCCATCTATTCCGTGTTTGTGGTGACATGTGATACTATGTACTTCCGTATGTACGTACGCACGCGATCCATAATAATAAAATAAATTTCCCAAAAGGCCCGTTGTTTCAATTCAATCTGTGGCGTCTTCTACGTTTTATTTTCTCTCAATTCCATAATCGAGATGATCACACTTTGACCATGCTTCTTTCCTACTTTGAGTAATAATATAGTCCCTAACTAAACGGATATTCACAACGGGTAGTGGGTGCAGACCCAAAAAACAATTTTCCAAATGTCAAAAAATTTAAAATAAAATTTTTGCATGTAGTACAACACATTTCAAGTCAGCACAAAAAGTTACGCGAAGAAAAAACTTTTTTTGCAACCTGTGCAAAAAAGACAAATTCGGAAATACCGAAAT
Source organism: Poa pratensis (assembly GCA_947311845.1). NCBI lineage: Eukaryota > Viridiplantae > Streptophyta > Magnoliopsida > Poales > Poaceae > Poa > Poa pratensis. Next base: position 2,585,633 of record CAMZMU010000096.1, read on the forward strand.
GTATATATACGTGTCAGAATTTTGTCTTTTTTGTACAGGTTGCTAAAAAAGTTTTTTCACCATGCCAATTTTTGTGCTAACACATCACGCTGTAATGTACATCCGGATTTTTTCTGATATTTTTTGACATTCTGAAAAAAACCAAAAATAAATTGCCTAATGGGTGCATCTAAACCCACTACCCAGATCGGCGACTCCCTAACTAAACCACTGTACTAAAAGTCCATTGGTCGAGACGACCAGGGAACAACCATGCATTGGAACTTTGCCCCCACATGGGTGGAGCCCACCGCACGGAATACTTTCCCTTGACTCACGTGTGTGCTGCACACTCACCCTACTGTTGATGCTGCATCAGGTTCTGTCCTCGTCGACGCTTCGATGTGAACTTTTCTCCAAACATGCTAAACTCTACACACTAACTACTTTTAAATATGTTGTTAATTCCCGATATTGTTACAACAACAACAATCTTATATTTGCAACATTCAAAAAACACGTAAACATCATCGAAACACACGACTTGTAGCAATAGTCCAGAAATTTTGCAACATCTCATACAAGGTTTGATTCGTTTTTAAACATGGAGGAGAAATACAAATTGTGGCTAACGGCCAGGTAAACATGGCAGCATCACGGGTGCACTTCAAAGGTCGAATGGAAACATTGTCATCACATGTCCTATCTCTTATTGTAGCAACCGGATAGTTTGTGGATGATGCCAAACCAATAAATTCTAGTGACTCATCGCACACACACAAAATCCCATAATTAAGCTCCATAGTAGAAGGCTGAAAGTTTTAGGGCATCCACCATGCAAGTTGGAAGCTAGAAACACAATCTCGAGCCAGGTAAAGAACACAAGTCGGGTGAAGAACTCTACACACTTCCGATGCTACCACTGTTTTTGCCAATACTGCACATATATCATGGCCTCGGGTTGTTTTAATGCGTGCAACTACCTGGAAAAAATAGCATTACGATTATAAGGAAAGTTGTTGAATTTATTTTAGCAGGAGTCTTACCATTATTATTTTTAGATGGCACAACTCGGATTTTAATTAGATGTCACTTTAAAATATCACGATCACAAGATAAATACTCCAACAGTAGGCGGCCAATGCCAGGCTGATACGTCTCCAACGTATCCATAATTTTTGATGTTCCATGCTTGTTTTATACCAATTGTTACATGTTTTGCATCTACTTTATGTCACTTTTATACATTTTCCGGGACTAACCTATTAACAAGATGCCGAAGCGCCAGTTCCTGTTTTCTGCTGTTTTTGTATTCCAGAAAAGCTAGTCTGGAAATATTCTCGGAATTGGACGAAACTTCACGGGTGATGCTATTTTATCAGAACACACCTGATGGAGCGAAGAAGCAGCAGAGGAGGGCCACGTGGGCCCCACACGCACCCAGGGCGCGGGTCCCCCCCCCCCCTGGCGCGCCCTGGGGTGGTGTGGGTCCCACGGGTGCCTCCAGCCGCCGCCCTTTCGGCTACTTATTCCCCCCGACGCGAAAACCCTAAGTACCTGAGCAAAAATCTACGAAAAGTTCCAGAGACGCCGCCGCCGTCAACCCTAGCTCGGGAGGGTCCAGAACCTCTTCCCGGCACCCTGCTGGAGAGGGGAATCGTCACCGGAGGCTTCTTCATCGCCATGCCTGCCTCCGAGGTGATGCGTGAGTAGTTCACCTTTGGACTACGGGTCCATAGCAGTAGCTAGATGGTTGTCTCTCCGATTTGTGCCATCATGTTTAGATCTTGTGAGCTGCCCTACATGATCAAGGTCATATTATTGTAATGCTGCATGTTGTGTTTGCTGGGATCCGATGAATATTGAATATTATGTCAAGTTGATTATCAATCTATGCCCTATGTTATTTATGATCTTGCATGCTCTCCGTTGCTAGTAGATGCTTTGGCCAAGTAGATGCTTGTGACTCCAAGAGGGAGTATTTATGCTAGATAGTGGGTTCATGCCTCCGTTGAATCTGGGACAGTAACAGAAAGTTCTAAGGTTATGGATGTGCTGTTGCCACTAGGGACAACCTAACGATGTTATGTCCACGGGCATATGTGTTTGTTTACATTACGCGCTTTACTTAATGCGATTATCCGTTGCTTGCAACTTAATACCAACGGGGAACTCGGATGACAACCCGGTGGTGGATTATTAGTCATAGACGCTGTTGGATAACGGTCTATGTATCATGTCGTAATGCCCAATTAAATATCATAGTAATCATCATGCCATGTATATGCATTGTCATGCGCTCATTATTTGTCAATTGCCCAGCTGTAATTTGTTTACCCAACATGTTAAATATCTTTATGGAGAGACACCACTAGTGAACTGTGGACCCCGGTCCAATTCTTTTAAACTGATTAAACCACAAACTGCAAACTGTTACTTTTTCATTCGCTGCAATTTAATACTTATTTTCCGCACGAGACGTTTAATCCTTTGTTTTCAGCAAGCTGGTGAGATTGACAACCTCACTGTTTCGTTGGGGCAAAGTATTGTGATTGTGTTGTGTGCAGGTCCACGTCAGCGCCGGAATCCCTGGTGTTGCGCCACATCATATTTCGTTGTTGACAACCTTCTGAAGAATCGTTGCTCCTACTGGTTCGATAACCTTGGTTTCATACTGAGGGAAGACTTGCTGCTAAATTACATCATACCTTCCTCTTGGGGTTTCCCGACGAGCGTGTGATTCAACACCATACAAGCATCAAGTTTTTCTGGCGCCGTTGCCGGGGAGTAGCAGTTCTTCTGCAAGGGGAGTTTCACACTTCCAATCTCTTTACTTTGTTTTTGTCTTGCTTAGTTTATTTTATTTTATCTTGTTTGCTTTCAATTATCAAAAACACAAAAAAATTAGTTACTTGCTTTTACTTTATTTTCAAGTTATTTTCTGTCTTGTTTTCAATCCTGCTAAAATGAGTACTCCTGAGAACACTAAGTTGTGTGACTTCACTAGCACAAACAACAATGATTTCATATGCACACCTATTGCTCCACCTGCTGCTTCAGCAGAGTTTTATGAAATTAAACCTGCACTTTTAAATCTTGTTATGAAAGAGCAATTTTCTGGTGTTAGTACTGATGATGCTGCTGTTCACCTTAACAACTTTGTTGAACTTTGTGAAATGCAAAAACTCAAGGAAGTAGATGGTGATATTATTAAACAGAAACTTTTTCCTTTCTCCTTGAGAGGACGTGCTAAAGAATGGTTGCTATCCTGCTAAGATTATTTCCTTGAGAAGTAGCATAATGAATTTTAAGCAATTTGATAATGAACATGTTGCTCAAGCATGGGAGAGAATGAAATCATTGGTTAAAAATTGTCCCACTCATGGACTGACTACTTGGATGATCATCCAAACCTTCTATGCAGGATTAAATTTTTCTTCAAGGAATTTATTGGATTCGGCCGCTGGAGGTACCTTTATGTCCATCACTTTGGGTGCTGCAACAAAGCTTCTTGATGATATGATGATTAATTATTCTGAGTGGCACACCGAGAGAGCTCCAACAGGTAAGAAGGTAAATTCTGTTGAGGAAACCTCCTTTGAGTGCCAAAATTGATACTATTATGTCTATGCTTGCAAATGGTCAAACACATGTTGATCCAAATAATGTTCCTTTAGCTTCTTTGGTTGCTCAAGAAGAGCATGTTGATGTGAACTTCATTAAAAATAATAATTTCAACAACAATGCTTATAGGAATAATTTTGGTAATAGCAATTATAGGCCCTATCCTTCTAATAGTGGCAATGGTTATGGAAATTCCTATAGCTCCTACAACAATAATAAGAGTGTACCCTCTGATCTTGAAGTTATGCTTAAGGATTTTATTAGTACACAAACTGCTTTCAATAAAACTGTTGAGGAGAAATTTGGGAAAATTGATGTGCTTCTCTAAAGTTGATAGTCTTGCTCTTGATGTTGACTTGTTGAAACTAAAGAACATGCCTCATGATGTTAAAGAGAGCAAAACTCTCAATGCTATACAAGTTAAAATTGATAACAATGTGAGGATGTTAGCTGAATTGCATGCTAGATGGGAAAGAGAGGATGAAATTGCTAGAAAGAATAATATTGCTAGAGTTTATACTATTACTACTTCTGAAAATGCTTCAAACTCAAGTGTTAGCAAACCTCCTACCATTAATGGCAAGATAATTGGTGTTGGTAATGTTTCCACTTCTATTGCAAAATGTCCTAAATTGCCTGATAACTCTGAAACTGTCCTTGATAAAGATGCTGAAATTTCTAGCAATAAGGAAGAGATAATTCCATTACTTTTGATGATAATGACTTTGATTTTGATGGTTGCAATATTTCTGAAGTAATTAAGTTCTTGCAAAAGCTAGCTAGAAGTCCTAATGCTAGTGATAAACATGGCTTTTACTAAACATATTACTAATGCTCTCATACAAGTTAGGGAAGAAAATTAAACATGAAGCTTCTATCCCTAGGAAGTTAGAAGATGGTTGGGAGCCCATCATTAAATGAAATTGAATGACTTTGATTGCAATGCTTTGTGTGACCTTGGTGCTAGTATTTCTGTTATGCCTAAAAGATTATATGATATGCTTGATTTAGCACCTTTGGAAAATTGTTACTTGGATGTTCACCTTGTGATTCTACTATTAAAAAACCTTTGGGAAGAATTGATGATGTTCTTATCATGGTTAACAACAATTATGTCCCCGTTGATTTTATTGTCTTGGATATTGATGCAATCCATCATGCCCTATTGTGCTGGGAAGACCTTTTCTTAGACTGTAGGTGCTATTATTGATATGAAAGAAGGGAATATAAAATATCAATTTCCTCTCAAGAAAGGTATGGAACACTTTCCTAGGAAGAAGATTAAGCCACCTTATGATTCTATTGTTCGAACAAATTACAATGTTGATGCTTCTTCACTTGGTAATACTTGATGCATGCTTTGTGCCTAGCTAAAAGGCGTTAAAGAAAAGCGCTTATGGGAGGCAACCCATTTTATTTTTCTGCAATTTTTCTTTTATTGAGTCAAGGAGTTTGTTTACTTCTGTAGCAACTCCTTTGTATCTTTATTTTCTCGCATTGTTGTGCCAAGAGTAGCCTCTAATGTTAAGATGCTTAATTTTGATTGCTGCGCAGAAACAGATTTTTGCTGTTCACTGTACGAAATTCCTAAAATCACCAGATTGTTAAAAATCTGAAATTTTTGTGCGTAATCTTTATGAATGTCTGAACTTTCATTAGTTCAGAGTTTTCGATCTGAGCGTCGTAAGTGCCTCGAAAAAATTCGTCTTTGCGGACTGTTCTGTTTTAGACAGATTATGCCTTTTTATTTTGCATTCTCTCTTTTACTAGTGTTGAGTGAAATTCTTTTTTGGGTGGAAGAGCTTCACATAACATCAGTGGCTGTAGCTAATGTTTAAAGTAACAAATCATATTGCGTCTTTATAGAACATGTGAATTTTTGATTATGCACTAACCCTCTAATGAGATCTACTTTGAGTTTGGTGTGACGGAAGTTTTCAAGGGTCAAGAGAGAAGGATGATAATAGGATCAAGAAGAGTGAAGAGCTTAAGCTTGGGGAGGCTCCCATGGATCTCCCCAGCATATTTCAAGAAGACTCAAGCGTCTAAGCTTGGGGATGCCCAAGGCATCCCCTTCTTCATCGTCAAAATTATCAGGTCATCTCTAGTGAAACTATATTTTAATTCTTTCACATCATATGTGCTTTTCTTGGAGCGTCTGTGTGCTTTTATTTTCAGTATTGCTTTTATTTTCAATAAAGCTTGACTGGACCCTAGCATTCTTGATTGGGAGAGAGACACGCTCCGCTTTTTCATGAGAATACTCCTATTCTTCACTTATATTTGTTGAGTATTCATATCTAGCGCTGTTCAGCTTTTAGCTCTTGTTTTCATGTATCTCTTGTCAGAGCTATTAGCTTTCTTTTGTAGAAAGTACTCTCTTGCTTCACTTATATTTGTTTGGAGAGTTGATGAAATAAATTGATTGGTGTTTGGTTGGTTCAGAAAATGTTGCATGTGGTAATTGGTATAAGGAAAAACTTGCTTAATCTTGTAGATCACTAAAATGGATAACTTGATGCTTGTCAATTGTTTTGAGTTAACAAGTAGATCATGATTAAATTGTGCATCACATGAGTTAAGCCTATTAGTGAAGAACTACCGTAAAGCTTGTTGAAAATTTGGTTTGCATCGGTGGTATCTCTAAGGTCTAGATATTTTCTAATAACAGGGTTTGGTTAACAAGGAAGACGGTATGAAGTCTTATAACGTTTGCAATATGTTTGTCATATAAAACTTGGTGTACGGGTTGATATTCTTGTTTGCTTACATAACCTTGCTAGCCTAAACTCTGTACTGAGAGGGAATGCTTCTCGTGCATCCAAATCCTTGAGCCAAAATCCATGCCATTTGTGTCCACCATAACTACCTATATGTGGTATTTCCTTGCCACTCCAAGTAAATTTTTCATGTGCTACCTTTAAATTATTCAAAATGTTATTATTCCCTTTTTGTGTCAATGTTTACTAGCTCATGAGGAATTAGTGTGGTTATTCTTTATTCTTTGTCAATGGACTTTTACACCTGGACTAGTGGCATATACATCCGCTTATCCAATTTGCAAAAAGAGCTGGCAACGGGGTGCCCAGTCCCAATTAATTACAACTTTAACCAATTAATTCTCTTCACACTTTTGCCCTGATTCATCAGTAAGCAATGACAAACAGTGAAATACCTGAATGTGTGTAAACCAAAGAGAAAGAGGGATGATCTGCCTTGCTGGTAGAAATAACGTCCTTCATGGGAGCCGCTCTTAAAAGTCCGTTGACAGGTAGAATACTGTTCTCACCCGCTACCATTCGTTGACAATTAACAAACACCTCTCAAAAATAGATACTCCTCCATGGTATGTGATTGATGGAAGGCACCCGAGGATTCGGTTAGCCATGGCTTGTGTTAGCAAGGTTGGGAGGAGTATCAAATATTTTATGCAATCTCTATATGCTTTCAAAAACCTAAAAGCTCTAGCACATGATTTAATCCCTGCTTCCCTCTGCGAAGGGCCTTTCTTTTACTTTTATGTTGAGTCAGTTTTCCTATTCTTTCTGTCTTCCACAAGCAAACACTAGTGTCAACTTTGTTACAACATGCGTTATATGCAATGTATTGGACTTGTTATACTACTTTGTGTTGACAATATCCATGAGATAAATATGTTGAAAGTTGAAGCAAATGCTGAAACTAAATTCTTCCTTTGTGTTGATTAAATACCTTTTTAGAAACTATTGCTTTATGAGTTAACACTTATGCAAAACTGTTTGATGCTTGTCTCGAAAGTACTATTCATGAAAACGTTTAGCTTGTGTGATTCATTGTTTACTCATTATCTATTTGTAGCAAATTATAGACCATTGACTTGGATCACTTCATTCATTTACATGTGCCTTGCAATATTATATGATCAAGATTATGATAGTAGCATGTCACCTCAAAAATTATTTTGTTTTTATCGTTTACCTACTCGAGGACGAGTAGGAACTAAGCTTGGGGATGCTGATACGTCTCAAACGTATCTATAATTTTTGATGTTCCATGCTTGTTTTATACCAATTGCTACATGTTTTGCATCTACTTTATATCACTTTTATACATTTTTTGGGACTAACCTATTAACAAGATGCCGAAGTGCCAGTTCCTGTTTTCTGCTGTTTTTGTATTCCAGAAAAGCTAGTCTGGAAATATTCTCGGAATTGGACGAAACTACACGGGGGGCCTATTTTTCCAGAACACACCTGACGGAGCGAAGAGCAGCAGAGGAGGGCCACGGGGCCCACACGCACCAGGGCGCGGGCCCCCCTGCCGCGCCCTGGGGTGGTGTGGGCCCCTCGGGGGTCCCAGCCGCCGCCCTTTCGCCTACTTATTCCCCCCGACGCGAAAACCCTAAGTACCTGAGCAAATATCCACGAAAAGTTCCAGAGACGCCGCCGTCAACCCTAGCTCGGGAGGGTTCAGAACCTCTTCCCGGCACCCTGCCGGAGAGGGGAATCGTCACCGGAGGCTTCTACATCGCCATGCCTGCCTCCGGAGTGATGCGTGAGTAGTTCATCCTTGGACTACGGGTCCATAGCAGTAGCTAGATGGTTGTCTCTCCACTTTGTGCCATCATGTTTAGATCTTGTGAGCTGCCCTACATGATCAAGATCATATTATTGTAATGCTACATGTTGTGTTTGCTGGGATCCGATGAATATTGAATATTATGTCAAGTTGATTATCAATCTATCTATGTTATTTAAGATCTTGCATGCTTTCCGTTACTCGTAGATGCTTTGGCCAAGTAGATGCTTGTAACTCCAAGAGAGAGTATTTATGCTAGATAGTGGGTTCATGCCTCCGTTTAATCTGGGACAGTGACAGAAAGTTCTAAGGTTGTGGATGTGCTGTTGCCACTAGGGATAACCTAACGATGCTATGTCCACGGGCATATGTGTTTGTTTACATTACGCACTTTACTTAATGCAATTATCCGTTGCTTGCAACTTAATACCAACGGGGACTCGGATGACAACCCGGCGGTGGATTATTAGTCATAGATGCTGTTGGATAACGGTCTATGTATTATGTCGTAATGCCCAATTAAATATCATAGTATCATCATGTCATGTATATGCATTGTCATGCGCTCACTATTTGTCAATTGCCCAGCTGTAATTTGTTCACCCAACATGTTAGTTATCTTTATGGAGAGACACCACTAGTGAACTGTGGACCCCGGTCCATTCTTTTACACTGATTAAACCACAAACTGCAAACTGTTCCTTTTTCATTCGCTGCAATTTAATACTCATTTTCCACACATACGTTTAATCCTTTGTTTTCAGCAAGCCGGTGAGATTGACAACCTCACTGTTTCGTTGGGGCAAAGTATTGTGATTGTGTTGTGTGCAGGTCCACGTCAGCGCCGGAATCCCTGGTGTTGCGCCGCATCATATTTCGTTGTTGACAACCTTCTGAAGAATCGTTGCTCCTACTGGTTCGATAACCTTGATTTCATACTGAGGGAAGACTTGCTGCTAAATTACATCATACCTTCCTCTTGGGGTTTCCCGACGAGCGTGTGATTCAACACCATACAAGCATCACAGACCACTAAAGTCCATCATTTGTGTAGTCGCTCTCTTTGCACCTAAACATAACCGAATAGCTTCCATCTAGCTGATTAGCGCTTCAAGTTTTAACTGGAAAATCCATATTTTGTATAGCTGTTAGGTTCGGGTTGGACGCAGAGTCGAAGAAGCAAGCCTTTAGCTACGTGTGACACTGATGTTATGATAGAAGTAGGAGTAGGATGCTTCGGGAACACGAACCCAAGGGCCAATGAAATAACACGAGTTCAACTTGGATAAGTGACGACACTTCCGTTCCATCCCTGCGAGGAACACAAAAGTAGTCAACCTGAAACGTCATCTGGATGTACTAGCTGAACTGACTTCTTAGGTCGTGGCGATGGTGGTGCCGTGGGTAGTCTCGGGAACGAGATGTTATTTTTCTTTATTTTAGATGATTTTACTGGGCTGACAAGTGGGACCTACTGTCAGTTTGGGTGTCAATTCTCTCTCAATTCGGTTTTAGCATTTTTTGCTAAAAATTATGTCTGAACTGGTATCAAACAGGAAATTCAACCATTAAACAGGAGGATGGTCCTTGTGGATTTATTTATATTTTTTTCTCTCAGGAGAGGTTTTAATGGCCAGATGGTAGTTTACTGGGATAGTTTCTTCCTGGTGCCAATATACGATGCATGCCGATGTATATTGAGGGAAACAAAATACTCAATTGTCACTATATGTGCTCTACAACTTCTCGAGGCTCAAACCGTGCCGGATGGGCCATGGCTGAGGAAGAATGAGTCAAGTGACCTTGGAGGCAAACTACGGCAGTGACATAAGGTGGGGAGATGGGATTTCAAACCGAGATCCCATCTGAGACTCTGAACAAATTAATATTCCAGAGTAACTCTATCGTTACCAAATTAATATTTCATAAGGTGGGGGGATGGGCCATGGTCTCAACATTAAAATTATTCCAGAGTAACTCTATCGTTACCAAACGTTAAATATGTTACCCTACGGGTTCGAAAATGTGCGGACATGATTGAGACAGTTCTCCGATCAATAATCATTAGCGTGACCATGGATGTTCATAATGGCTACTACACATTCAACAAAGATCTTTATCAGTTGAACAACTATGTCGAGAATTATAATGATTCGTATTCGATTTCCTTAATTTGTCGCGCGATGTTTTACATATATGTGGTGTCATGCAAGATTTTATTTATTAGATTGTGAACTCACAATGTTTCGAAATATGTAATGGTAGGCCGTAAACAGCAATGTCGTTTCTAAGGCCTTTCAACGACATCAACTGACACGCCCATTGTTTCGTGTCTGGTTATGCACATTTATTTCTCTCCGATCCATCCATCAACCGCCCTACACGTTCATTGGTCATACCATGCTTTTTAAGTTGGTTAAGAAATTAATCTTTTCTTTGACTTGTTTAGGCGCATCGTACGAAATCTACATGGCATCGTTTCTTTGTCACCTTTCTTTCTTCTTATTTGTATGGTCACAGAGAAGAGAGAACTCAATATATACGGCATCTCCTTTGCTTGTTCTTCTTCCCACCTTTACTTTCTAGGTTTATCTGAGTATTACATACATTTGCGTCCTATTCGCAAAATGCCATGCTTGGGTATAAGAAATATATGCAGTTGCATATGTACCGTAACGCTGACCATGCGAAATAGCGTAAAGAAAGCTACTCGTCCCGAGATAACATCTAGTCCTACTTAAGATCATCAGAGTCGTACTACATGGTTTTGTTGTGCTGACATCTTCTTTTGTACGGGCATCATTCATGCTATATGGACATTTGTTCTGTCACACCCGTACATGCCAATTCCCGTTGCCTCTCGTTCCTACATATTCTAGGTATAAAAGATTATTTCTAAAAACAACAAGAGTAGTGTAAGAAGGAGGAACCATTGAAGGAGGAGTGGTGTGTACTTCATGCTTGAAAGGCTTGCGTTGCTCGGTTTAAATGGACGTCAAACCGGTCGATCCTTGAATGATGCCATGTCGTATGGTAGGAAAGTAAATGAAAACCAATATCCCGTTTGTTCACTACTATAACACATTTTAGGCGAAATTACGTGAATTCAGACGCATTTAGTGTGTAGATTCACTCAATTTAACCCGTATATAGTCCACACTGAAGCATCTAATAAACCTTATGATAGTGAACAAGGGGGTTTACTACCCTAGCTATTGTAGGAGGGAGCACTATCTACTAAGTATATAGTAGTAGAAACCATTATCCTTTTTTTCTTCTTTGATTTGTTGTTAGAGTTTTTTTTTTGTAAGGAACGTGAAACTTTTTATTTTTCTATGTTGAACACATTATATTATACCTACTTATTTATTTATTTATTTATTTATTGGAAATTATAGTGAGCATCGGAGAAGACTGTAAAAGAAGGTTAAGAGCATCTCCACCGACAGCCTCCAAAGCATCTCAAAGGCCTATTGGGGTGCCGGACACAAAAATCTTCCTCACCGGCACACTCTAACGGTCCGCCCGACCCAAATTCTGTCCAGCACGCACGACCAGCCCCAACTTTGGAGGCCCTCTCGAGTGTGCCAGACTGTGGCTGGACGAGCGCTCCGATAGGTGAAGCCCACCTGCCAGTGACACAAGGGAGTCAGAGGGGCCGGTCAAGCAGAATAATAGCGTCAACGATTTTCAAGATGGGTGCAGCTTTCCCATGCGCTACCGTGTGGCGTGTCAACGGGTCACCAACATTGATGTCGGCGATGCCTCGGCCGCTTTGCCTGCCCACGGTGACGCGACACGCGTACGAGCGGGGGTGGTCCAGCTGCTATCTGCTTCTCCTGTCACCACCAAACCAAAGCCGAAACGAATTCCCTTCCCGCAGAGATAAAATAAATAATAGAGCGGCAAATAATCGTAATCCAATCAAATCCAAAAGCGGTTGCCATCACGAAGACCCCAATCTCCATCAACAAATACTTCACCCATGTCGCCGCTTCGTCCCCTTCTCCAAGAACACCGCCACCGCAGACGAGTCACCACTAGGGCCTAGGGGACGGAAACAACCAGGATCTGCCGCTGCCAAGTGCATCTTCTTCCGGCGCATGCACTCACGTACGTTCCCCGCTCCTGCTTCTTCTCCTTCTTGTTATCCTACTGCTTATCGTATCCTAGTTCATCACGCCGTCCCATCCACCTCGGTAGACTGGGAAAGCTTCGGAATCATCGTCGGCCAGTCCAATCTGGATCCACGCCTGGTCCAACTATACTTCGCGCGCTCTTTCTATTTTCGATCTATTTTGGGGGTCTCGTCCGCCATTTGTGTCGTCTTTTTCATCTGCCTCGTCGTCAACGTACGCAATGAAGATTAATTGAGACTAGTAACATATGTGTCATGTAAAATTCCATTCATTAGCTTTTCGACTCACATTGTCTTGAAATAGGTAATGGTATGCCGTACGTAATGGAAAACAGCAAAGCCGTTTCTCAGGCCCATCGTTTTGTGTCTAGTTCTATGCATTTATCTCTGATCCATCCATCAACCGTCCCGGATGTTTATTGGCCAAACAACGCTTGTCCAAGACTCCAAGCTGGTTAGCGAATTAATCTGTTCTTTTGTCTTGTTTAGGGGCATTAATTATATGAATCTACATGGTCTTAGTTCTTGGTCGCCTTTCTTTATCTTATTTCTCTACGATCACAGTTTTTTCCGAGATTGTCTCTATGGTCATTCTGAACACACTGTTGTATGTATTTCTCATTGATGGCCCTCTCCTTTGCTTGTTCTTCTTGCCACCTTTATTTTCCTGTTTCTTTGCCTATTATTACATACATGTTCATCTTATTCGTAAAAGCTAAAGCATACTACTCGACCCGAAATGTCATCTAGTCCTACTTAAGATCATCAGTGTCGTATGATGTGGTTTTGTTGTGCCACACTTTTTTCTGATACGGGCATCACTCATCGTATATGCACGGCTTCCCTAGCATAGGCATGCATGCAAATTCCCGCTACCTACCAATCCTACATATTCAGGTAAAAGCAGTTTTTCTAAGAAAACAAGAGCAGTGTAAGGAGGCACTCAAGGAGGAGCAATGTTTGCTTCATGCTTGAAAGGCTGGCCTTGCTCGGCATAAATGGACGCGGAACCACTCGGTCCTTGAATGGTGTCATGTCGTTTGGTAGGGAAGTAAACGAAAACCAACGCCCCTCAGTTCACTACCATAACACTTTTAGCTTTTTTGAGAAAAAAAAACGTGATTCTAGACGCATTTGGTGTGTCATTTTAGTCTGTAGCTATTCCACAGTGAAACATCTAAAAGTTCTTATGATAGTGAACAAGGGGGTGTGTCATTTTAGTCTGTAGCTGTCGATAGGGTTTTTGTAAGGAACGTGGAATTTTTTTATTTCTTTGTTGACTATTTACTACTTATTTGAAATTATAGTGACCATTGGACAACGTCGTGAAGGTTGTAGGTTTCAGTTGTATACTTCCAGCCGGGCCATGACGACCCAGTCCAGCTAATCGTTGCCTGCTCTGCCGTTGTGGCCACGATGACGCGACACGCGTGCATGCCGGAGCAGTCCAGCTGCTATCTGCTTCTTCTGCGGTTGCCTACTCTTCTTCCTCGTCTCCCCACCAAACCAAAGCTGAAACGGATTCCCAGCGGATGTAGGCAGAGATAAATAATAGAGTAGGATACCCCAGGCAACGAATCATATCCAATACAATCGAATCCGGGTTGTTTATTGGCCAAACAATGCTTGAATAAGCTGGTCAAGGCATTAATCTATTATTTTGTCTTGTTTAGGCGCATTATATGTATGGCACCGTTCTTGGTCACCTTTCTTTCGTCTTATCTCTATGGTCATAGTGAACTCACTATTGTATGTATTTCTCATGGACGGCCTCTCCTTTACTTGTTCTTCTTGCCACCTTTGTTTTCTAGGTTTCTTTGCTTATTTTTACGTACGTTATGTGTTATTCACATAATCTCATATTTTGATTGGTAACTATTCATTTTTCCCGATCACGTGCCCCAAGACCAGCATGAGAATGCTCCAGCTGCCAAGGTGCTCCTTCCGCCAGTCATCCTTGACATGGGGGACATCACTCGTGGTTGATATACATTTTTTTCCTATCGTACTCCTACATGGTGGTCCATGGTGGTCGCTACTTATGCCGGCATGGCGGTCGCCATATTTCCTCTTTGCGTGTGTACATCCGTTTGCTACATGGTGAACGAATTGAATTGATTGTCTCGTTTAGGCGCATTATATGAATCTACATTGCACCATCGCCTTTCTTTTGTCTTATTCGCAAAATCTTATGTTTGGTATAAGAAATATATACAGTTGCAGATGCAGCGGAATGACGACCACGCAAAACAGCCACAAAGAATACTACTCGACCTGTATATCATATGGTACTACTAAAAGTAATCGAAGTCGTATGCTATGGTTTTGCCGTGCTTATATCTCCCCTGATACGGGCATCACTCATCGTATAAGGACATCTGCTCTATCATACGCGTACATGCAAATTCCCGTTGTCTCCCAATCCTACATTTTCCTCATAGCGATTCTTCTAGCTTCTAAGAAACAACAAGAGTAGTGTACGTAAGAAGGAGCCACCGAAGAAGGAGCAGTGTTCGTTTAAAATAAAAGGAGCAGTGTTTGCTTCATGCTTGAAAGGCTAGCCTTGTTCGGTTTAAATGGACGCGGAACCAGTTAATCCTCGAATGATGTAATGTCGTTTGGTAGGGAAGTAAATGAAACAACACTCCGTTCGTTCACTATTATAACACCTTTTACCTTCTTTTTTTCTAACTTTAGACGGATTTGGGGTTTAGACTCACTCGTTTGGTCCACACTGAAATATCTAAAAGTTCTTATAATGGCGAGCACACATTTAAGGTTTTTGTAAGAACTTTTAATTTTCTTTTGACAACTTTGAAATTTATTGTAAAATGTAGTGAGCATTGGAGAAGGCCGTGAAGGTTGTTGACTTTTAGGTGTACTTCCAACCGGCCCATCTGATTGAGTGGGCCATGAGGACCCAGTCCAGCTAGTCGTTACCTGCTCTGCTGCCTTTTCTCAAAAAATAAAAACAAACTTCTCTGCTGCCGTCGCGACGATGACGCGACACGTGTGCGTGCGTGGGCGGTCCAGCTGCTATCTGCTGCCTAACCTTCCTCCCTTCTGCTTCTCACCGAAGCCGAAACGAATTCCCGGCAGATATAGGCAGAGATAAACAATCAATAGGATACCCCAGGCAGACGACGAATCGTATCCAATCCAGCCGAATCCAATCGAATCCGGAGCGGTTGCCATCCTGCCCCAATCTCCATTAACAAATACTACTTCACCCGCGCCGCCGCTTCCCCTTCTCCAAGAACACCGCCGCCGCCGCCGCCGCCGCCGCAGACGAGTCACTGCCGCTTCTCCATCAACCAGCATCCGGCGCCGTCAAGTCTGTCTTCTTCCGGCGCGCGCGCGCACGCACGTATGTATCTACCCTGCTCCTACTTCTTGCACTCTGTTCCCCTGCTATTGTATGTATGTTCTTCATCACGCCGTGCCGCTCGATCCCCTCGGTGGATTCAGAAAGCCTCGGCATCCCGTCGGCCGATCCCGGCGGGGTTGCTTCCACTGCCAGTCCAATCTGGATCCACGCCTGGTCACCTCTTAGTTCAACTATAGTTCGCCTGCCTTTTTCTATTTTGGGGGAATAGCCCGTCCGCCGTTCTTGTGGTGCCTGCGTGTTCGTACGTCCCTCTGCCTCGTCGTGGACGAACCAAATCTAGCGTCTTTTTCATCACGCACCAGTTAGTTACGTGCAGAAACCTGCCACTGTTCTTGACTTACAGTCCCTTTGCGTCGCTATCGTGTGTACTTCAATCATGGACCACCTCGCCTCCTCCTCTGCCTTTTCTTCTACTTCTTCTTGCCTTTCTGGTTTTAGAACAAAAAAATTGTTTCTAATAACAAACTTTATGATTCTTGATCAAGATTCGTCAATCTATAATAACCAATTTGTACTCCTCTTCATTTTCTTGTTCTTCTTATTGCCTTTATGGTTTTTGGACAAAAATTTGTTTCTAATAACAAAGTCTATGATTCTTCATCAAGATTCAGCAACCTATACTAACCGATTTTTTATCCTGTTGCGTGTCCACACGTGCAGGATGAGGAGGCTCCAGCTGCCGAGGTGCTCCTACCGGCAGGATGCCGCCGCGCAGATGGCCGGCGCCATCTTCATGTCCAACAGCGAGACGCGCGAGGACTGCTTCGGCACCGGCGTCTTCGGCCTCCCGCCGGAGTACGAGCACTTCGTCGCCAGCGTGAAGCAGGGCATGCCCCTCTTCCTCTTCGACTACACCGACCGCAGGCTCTACGGGGTCTTCGAGGCCACCTCCGACGGCGGCATGGACATCCGCAGGGCCGCATTCCGCTGCACTGGCCGCACCTATCCCGCGCAGGTAAATCTTCTCCTCTTCTCCTCTTCCTCTTGGTTATGGATGATCCAGTTGCTATTGCACTGTTTTGGTTCAGATGAAGAATCTAGAGTGTAGCTATACACATGGTCATTTACTTCTATTTGTGTATATAAGAGTTGGTGGAATTATATATTCTGAACCATCGTTGGAGATACACATTTTCTATTAGTAGCCAATCGTTGATCCATATGAATACCTTCCACTTATAATGGCAAATATAGCGAAAAAGGGTACGGTCAGTCTATAAGCGTTAGCTTCACAATAATAAATATTGATTACTAACCACCACAGTACAGTTCTGTTGCAGCCTTGGGCTTAGAGAACTTGAGGAAGTAGTGATTCAATTATCTATGGATTGCAATTTTCCTTTTTTTGGTTCAAATAAAGATTCTACTATTGGTAGGAGGGACAGGGCTCATTTACTACTGTATGAGAATGTTGGTGGAATTATATAGTATCAATTATCAATTATTGTCGAAATTCTATTTTTACTACCATTCAAGCATATATGAATACAGCTTGTAATATTGAACCTAGCAAATAATGGTTCCATGATCTGTCTATAGGAGTTAACTGCTTGGCGGGAACTTTGTTTTTTTGTCGAGAATACAACTTGGGACTAATTAACGGTAATAACTAGTCATTCGGTTTTGAGCTGTTCTTTTCCCTAGGTTTGCTTCAATATTGTGTGGAAGTGCAGACCGCTCACCGAAGACGAGTTTTTTCCTGCTATAGAAGATAACTACTATAACTCAACAAAGTTCTACTTCGACCTTTCCTACCAGCAGGTTTGCTACAAAACTTGGAGTTTAAATTCATGAACCTTCCATTCGCAGGGTTATGATTTGGTGGTTAATCGTGTTCTTCATCTGCAGGTTGTCAACCTATATGGGTTGTTTGACATGAAAAGGGTAGGACGTCCTATTTCCAATTACTCAACAAGTGCCATTGCAGAAAAAGATTACTCCAGTAGGAGGGGACCAGACAAAAGGAGCTTGAGTCCAAATATTTCTCCACTTTCAGCCGACCAATCCCACACTTTGATAGCCTCAACTTCTCCCAAGATCTCAACAGTCGAGACAAACTCCTTCGCGTCTACAAGCATGCCCCCAATTGTGCCACCTACTTTTGAGACACAAGCAAATGTGTCGATGCCTTTGGTAACTGTACCTTTTGGACTCCAAGCTGCTTCCATCCACAGCAACCAACTAAGATTACCTTATCATGATAGACATGAAGATCTCCCAGACGTTTCAACAATAGATGGCACTTCAACTCAAGTGGCTGCTCCTTGCTCTCAAACACCTGCATACCACAGAGATCATTTTGTTGCAAATCCGTCATACCCATTATCTCATAATTATCTGCAAAATAGGCTGTTTTCTGGATGCAGCACACAAGGCCCAACTGATGGAGCTGGGTTGTCAGTTAACCAGTCATACGAAGGCAGCAGCTCGTTATATTCTCGATATTCAACACAGGTTCCAACTGGTGGTGATAGAAACTATATGTCCTCAACTCCGTATGTCCCTTCATATCCTCATGTTTCACTGGCAAGTCTACAACACAATGCGAACTTGGAGGATGATTACGACAACTGCGAACAATGCCAAGCGAATCAGCATTTAAACAGGAAAAAGTCCCTAACACCTCCGGAATTAACTCAACAAGGTATCCCGCGTACCTGAAGTATCAGCAATCAGTCATCAGAAAGAAAGCTTTACTGGCTACATCCCAATCCCTGATTGCGCTGAAGACTTTGAAAAGGAGCAATCGAGGCGTGATTTTAATCGTGATGTTTCAGGCTCATCAGGTTCTGGAAATGATAATAGAGCCTACGTACCAGGCCGACCGTATACTAGTGATGATGCAGGAGCTGAAAGCAACATGACAGTACCCAGTCAGCGTCCACGTAAGACCGTGTTCTCCCGCATGTCAAGGAAGCCACAACCACATTCCCAAGAAATTCCAGGCCCTTCACTCAACCAACTGCTCTATTCACTCTCTAAAAGAACTGAACAGTGGAGTAGCAGGGCTAGAAGTCCTACAGAAAATGTTTGCAGACAGCTGGTCAGTGAACAGGACATTGACAGACCTTATCCAAGTTATCCTCCTGCTGAGATAAACCTGCCAACTGGAATAGGAGAAGGAGAAGAAGAAAGCGCAGACCCTCCCTTCTTGAACTTCAAGAGGCGCAGCCAAGCGGCAAGCCTTGATACAAATGCAGGAAACGAAGGTAGTAGTGATAATAAAGCGAAGAGAAGAAAGCTTGTGCGCCCTTCTTTCGGGCAATCTAACAATACTGCTAGTTATGGAAAGGAGCTCCAAGGCAATGTCATAACTGAAAGTAATCACAGCCCTGTCGAAACTATTGGAAACAAGCTCCAAGAGAATGCCATTATGGAAAGGAGTCATAGCTCTGTCGAAACTGTCGAAAACAAGCTCCAAGAGAATGTCATAATGGAAAGGAACGATAGCCCTGTCGAAGCTGGAGGAAACAAGTTCTTCATTGACCTAAATGAACCCCCGTCTTTAGACACTGACCTAGTAGAGGAATTTGCTGTCCCACCGTGTCCTGACCCTTTTGTCAAGACACAAGCAGAAAAGCCCTCTGAAGTAAACATCAACAAACCAGGCTGCTCAAATTCGAAAGAGACAGTCAGCAAACAAGATCTCCTGGCAATCAGCAAACAAGATCTACCGTCATCTGACAGAAGTGCAGCTACAGAAAAGGTCACGCTTGATCTGAACATAACGGATCTGAACATGATGGACGAGGCGAAGCTGCAAGCGCTCCTCGGTTCATCGCTGCTGCAAGCGCTTGACAAGCTCAGGAAGGGCAAGTCCGACGACTCCGAGAAGGCTAAACCAAGCTTCTGCGCTAAAAGCAGCGACGTGAAGATGGAAATGAAGCCTGATGCGAGCACCAACCACAGGTGCAACTGATAGTGTTAGCGGAAGACCGCCGCCAGACACCGAACTTTTATCTGCGTGGAGAATTTTGTACCAGCTTGAGCTGTTACAGTAGCAGCAGCAGCAGGTAGTGTCTGGCATCATAGATACGTAGGTGAAAGATACAGTTTGATGATATTTTGTGTTTTGGAGGAAAAATATATAGGGAATCGCTTTGTGCTTCCTTAGAGCCATCCATCCATCATAGGTAGGCACAACAACTTGTTACTTCGTTTTATCAATGAAATATCGTATCTGTTACTAAAATCATCAATACTCTTGTGTTGTTCTGCAGCTGCTGCTAATGATCAAGATAGTCTTGTTCATACCGTCTGTGTTCTTGATGCTACTACTCTGTTTTCATGCGGGTGAATGCAACAGGGACAGGCTTGTCAAACGTAAATGAAAACTGGTCATGGCAATCATCTGATAGCAGAAACTACATCTGGCACCACTGCACCAGAGTAAAGCTATACTTAAAACTGTAACAAAATAAAAACCAATTTCAAGTAGCCCAGTGAACTGTCATATAGTCACTCCATGTAGTAAAAAGATAAGATTTTTTTTATACATTTGGCACCCTCTTTAAGATATTCTTACCCTTGACTAATATTTTTTTACTATTACACACAAGGAAAATTTATATTGTTAATAAACTTCAAACCTTCCGAATATATAAAAAATATTTATAGTCATTTTTTAAAAATATATCGGACGCATGATTCAAAATAACACCTCAAACTGTAACGAAACGAGCATCGAATATAACAGGTGGACCAGAAACCATCGAAGGTTTCATCATTTCTAACAGAGCTACAGCATCCACCCTCCCATCTTACGTTCTCCTATCTTTTTTTCTACTACCTTTGTTCTACGCTATGTCAGAAGACACCTTAGATCACTGTACAACATTTTCGCAACACAGGTAGCACGAGATGAACTACACTGTTACACATTACAAGTTTTACAACAGCCTACAAGTCGGTCAATCACATAGCGGAGTCCGGGGAGAGAGGGTCCGTGGGTGTCATCCCAGAGAGAGGGTCCGTGGGTGTACGTGGGATGACAAACTGGTCGACGACCCGCACCGCGCCGGTCGGCTCCGTCCACCCGGGGGCAGCTCGCCACTTGCTAGGGAACCGCCTGCTGTGGCTCATCTGGAATGGCTCCTTGGGCTCCATGTCCCAGTCTGGGTCCAGCATCCATTCTTTCGGCACCTGGGATTGATTGACAACATGTGGGTCACCATGCATCAACTATAAGAGCAGACACGATGAAAGAAAGTTTGCAGCAGAGAAATTACCTTGTCCACAGCCAGGGTGAACACCTCGAGGTCTCCATTCTTCTTGATGTGGAACCGCGTGAACGCCTTGTAGTTGGCGATCCGCAGCGAGGAGAAGGCCTCGTCGAAATGGATGTGGAACCAGTTTATGCAGATGTATAGGTAGCTCCCGAACACCATCGACACAACAGGCGTCGACAGCACCCAGAAGTAGAGGAAGACGCAGACGTAGTAGATGATGGCGCCTCCGCGAGGGAGGGACTCTATTCCCTTTCTGCAGATTGTGGTTCTCGTTACTGCCATGACCTGGAAAGAGAAACGACGGACGACGGTTTAAAAAAGGTTTTTTTTACAGCCCATCTGCAGCAGTGGATCTTTGCATTATGGTTCAGAGGATGACCTCGGGGATGTCGAACGCAGACATGAGGTACTTGATACACGCGGGGTAAAGCCCGAAAGTCCACTGTTCCAGACGTGCGCGAAGCCCCGTCGGGTCGGGAAAATGTTCACTCTCCGCCTTGCGGTACCATTCGTAGAGGGTGTGGTAGCCTGTGATTGAATAATCCAACATACAGTTTTACATTGTTGTGCAGCAAATCAGTATATATGGAGAAAAGAATTGGAAGGGCGTTGTCTTAAAACAAATGTATCAATGGACAATTTTTCTGTCACCAATCGGTACACAAGGATTCAAGATGACGAAACATAACATCTTAATCGAGCAATGATGGACGCAGGTTGAAGCGAGGAACCAAACCTGAAGTTGCTAATAGATGGTTGCGGATGCATATCTCAATACCCAGTTCCATAAGCAGCATCAGTAGTACTGCTGAAGTTATATGGGCAGTAGCATGAAGAAAACCAAGCAAAGCACGGTTTCTACGTGATAGTTTTGTGGGTACAAAACAAAATGATACCATCAACAGAGTGACAACACCAGCCAGGGATACATAAGACCGCTCGAGAATCTCAAATACAGCATTCCACATTGCAACGAAGAAGGTATTCATACGGTCACCCCAAGAATCTTCATGTAAGATACGGAACGAGTCGCACTGAAGAAGAACATCATACATACGTCAGGCCCCAAAAGAGAGAACTTAAGAAAAACTAAGCAATGCTGTGATATCCATAGTTAAACTTATCTAGTCTCTCACCTGTGGAAACATTGAGAAAACCAATATGAAGTACACAACACCACCAATGACATCAAATTGCCAATTTTTCCTTCGAAATTTCAGTATATTACCAAGGGCAATCTTCATGGAGAAAGAAAAAATAGAAGTCAGTTGGCAACAAGATTACTGCAAGAGCTACCCTGTTATGAAATCAACTCAAAGATACAAATGTAGGAATTAACCTTACCTTGCTAGATTCATCATAAGAAGGGTATGCAGCCTTTGTTTCGTACTTGTTCCCATAGCATTCCTTGAAGTTTTTAAAGACATGCGTTGGATGCAAAAAGGCTCCACCACAGCCATTTACAAGCAAGTGTTGCACATGTACTGGTTCTTTGGACTCGGTGCAAGAATGACGCATATAATGGTGCAGGTCGCCAGCCATCCGCAGTTTGCATCTTCCCTTGAGGTACCCACGTATTAAATATGTTACATTTTTTCCAGTTTTATCACTCCAGTACCAATCAAGAAGCCAATTTGGCTCATGAGTTATAAGGATTACTGAATCATTTTCTCCAACCTGCATAAATTTCAGCAATACTTTAGAAAATCAACATGCAGCAGATCTTAATGCACAATAGAAAACATGCATTGTTCTCTGCTTAAGATAACAAGATCCACTAGCACTGGTCACAATCATTATCTACTGAATCATCAAATTAACAAATGAAAATCATAGAGTCTGCCACAAAAACAATTTCACATACATCAAGGATGTAATTACCTTCTGTTGACATAACTCAGCAAAAAACTTGAACTGGTAAACATCAATGTCACCATGAAGAGCTTGGTCAAGACCAAAAACCCACCACCCGTTGGGAAGCTTTAATGCAAAATAGCTCCTTTTCTGGGGAAGAAACCACCCACCAAGCCAGCTCTTATGACAGATATACCTCATGAATGTGTGTAGTCCATCAAACCAATCTGCTCAAAACAGGGCACAGGTTTGTTACTCTTATTTATAAAGGTCAATCCACAATAATGTAGTAGAAATATAGTGTGTCACTTATTCCATGCCAAGACATCATTTGTAAAAAAGTTGTAACAGTGATAGGCAAGGAAGAAGGCAGGGTACACAAATGTCATAAAACACGAAGTACAGTGGAAGATCAAAGTAAGTTATAAGTACCATGGTTTCCAGGAATCAGAAAACATTGTGGTCCCCTATACTGCCTGATATCAGAAACTCCAAGGGGTAGTTCAGGTTTTTCCAATGCTATGTGTTCAGGAGTATACCAAGCAGGAGGCTGAAGAGCATATTCAAAAGGACAGAAAAAACGCCGCTCATACGAAAATGAAGATGGATTTGGATATCTGCAAGAGAATGGAACAATCACCATCTTTCTGATGAGCTTAATCCAAGATCAACATGGAAAACCCCTAACCAAGTATAATGAGCTGGAAAAAATAGTTAACATATGAACTCCATATAAGGAATGCAACTTGCGAAATACTAAGCATATCACAAGCAAAACATTTGCTAGTATAATTAGCAAACATCAAATGAAAACTTCTATAAATTGTTAATTGTGTGATCAGAGTTTGAAACATACGCAAGGTCTCCACCAATAAGTAGCAGTTCTCCACGGGGAAATGTAAGCCTGGAATCATCAGATTTTATGACTAGAGAAGGTTGAGCAAGTAAGCGTGCTATAGCATATGTCGAATTGCCACCATCGCCAGTATCTGCAATAAAGTCAAACCAAAGTTCGTCTTTTCCATCAAGATGATCGTATAAAAGCTCGCTGCTCTTGGATTCATCAGGAGTTTTGGTCATAGCAGCCTGGATGGGTTAAGAAAAAATTTCAATTGTCTTAACATAACAATAAGCTCAACTAGGAACTGCGCAAATAAATAACAACGTGGAAGCACTTTAGAGCACAAGAACACAAGTCTGGAAATTAGAGCATTCTGGGACAGGCAGAAACAGAAGGAAAAAAAAGAAAAATCCAAAACCAAAATGAGAACATAAGGCATGAAAAAATAAAGATCACCTGCATCATACGCATGTCAAATCGACCAACGAAGAGTGTTACCGATACCATGAGGTCGAAAACAGTTTTAAATAAATCCGTTGAGGTCCTGCAAAATATATCGATAAACAGTCAACCATTTTTACAACATCAAGTGGATTATAAGAGCTTATGTATTGAACAATAACATACCCAGAGTACCAAGGAACCATGTCCTCGAAATCTGGTTTCAACAGTTTCTTCAGATTCTCATACTCCGAAATCGTCAAAGGATGAGTTAGAGCCCATCTATACATCAAATCAAAGGAAACAAAGAAAATGAATGAGTCCAAGACTGAACAAAAAACCCAAGGATTTTCAGTTTAACTTATACTTCAACCATTATACAGTTATGATTGGCATCTTTTTCTGGCCTGTTTAGTTATCTCCTAGATAATATCAGCATGCAAACATGTGAAAACAAAATTAAGGTGATCACGGTCATGTCCAACTCCTAAGTACCCTAATAAGTAATGACCTAAGAATATCTTGCCCCTTAACACTATGTTATTTCATTAAAGCATACTCATGTGACTTACAGGTAGTAAACTGAATGTAACACCTTTTAGATTTTTCCCAAGTTTCTCCAACAACCATTAACATTTTGTGAAGGGACCACGAAGGATGAAATTCATATGTGTACAGTTCTGTCTAGATGAAACCATGAGTCCATGACGAATATATTCCATTGTCCTTTTCATCATCATAATTTCCTATCTTAAAGATAACCAACATATGGATATGTTGAGAGAGTCTACATACCCAGTAGACCGTTCCACGACATAATTGGCCATGTAAAGACCAATGAATGTAGCCCACAGAGAGTACACAGGTGAAATGATGTTGGAGTCTTGAGATCCATTGGAAGCTAACTGGAGCAAGAAACAAGATAAGAATAAACGGATACATACAGATATATAAGCACAAAGGAAAGGTGAAGCATACTAACTTCTCCATAAATGGCCCATTTTGAGAGCAGTGGGTAATCACTAGCAGAGCCAACCGGAGCAAACCAGGACGAGCAAATCTGGTCTTTAAACTTATGCATACGCAATAGCCTTGAAATCAGTGTATTGTCATCATTTTGCTTTCTCCAGAGTGAAAATGCAACCCAGCTAGCAGTTCTACGATCAATAGATTTATCTCTTGAAAGAGTCCTGTTCCCACAGTGGTTGTAAAACACACAGCAAGCTATACTAATAACCTGTGATATGACACAAAATGCAAATCTTAGATAACGCAGAAGTATCTATAGAAGATCAACGAAAGGTGATAGACACACTTGCATCATTGCAAAAAACTTACTGCGCAATTTTGGATTATAGTTAGTATCTCTGGCTTTTTCTCTGCCATGCGAGAAACAAGACCCAAATACCAGAGTCCAAGAAAAATGACGTGAAAGACAATCAAGAAAATTAGGGAGGAAATATAAATACTGAGGAAGAGGGAAAGATTCATCCTCATATCCAACCCCATTGACTGAAAACTAGGGAGATGGTATAATGCTGCCAAGAATATCCAAGCAATGTACCTGCATTCAGAAACAGTCTCAGGAAACCAGTACATATCATTTAACTTAAAAATATCTTTCGACAGGCTCCAGAGTTTGCTTACCAACGACTAAAGTTTGAGTAGCTTGGCTTGATAGTCTTCCTAATAAACGGTGAAGAGAAGAAATAGAAGAAACCAATCAAGCAGGCATACATGGACCACCATTTGAAATTCTTGTCCAATTTCATTATAAGGTTTTGCAGGTTATCCGATGAAATGAGGAAAAGCCACCCAACAATCACGGCAATCATGAAGTGTCTTGAATGCTCATGCGGGTACGGGTATCTATGAGTCAGAATAGTCCTAACCCTCTCCATTTTAAGGGACTCAATCAGACGACCAGAGGGATGCTTATGGAGCTTTGCTTTTCCTCTTCCCATAAAAGTCAGTGATATCTCATACTCCTAGTCAAAGCAGCCACAGAGAGCAATTTGCCACTTGCGAGAATTTCAGAACCGTATCCAGATCTGCATCAATAAACGATTGTGACAATCTGACAAAATGGTGATAGACATGCAAGAACAGAACGAACTCTGAAAGAAGTGACAAACTGCAAAGTGGGCATAAGGGGGAGAAACCAACTGGTAAAGAAATTAAATCTTTTGGTCCTTGCCTACAATATCAAGCTAAATTCATTGTATTCAAGTGCTTAAATGAATCTTAGAAGTAAAGCCACACAGTATGACATTGTACCCTGAACATGTTGGCATGGTATCCTATAAATTACCTCAGCAGAGAACCTACAGAAACCCACTCAACATAAGGTTGCCAACCTGTATAGGATGCTTTTGCCACAAGCAGAGTAGAGCAAAGAAGGATGTACTGTACATACGCAAAATGCAGCTGTTGACATCCAGTGGGGTGACTCAGTATATCATTTCAGAAGTTGTTCAGAAATATGGCAGTGACATGTATGTAGTGTACATTTGCAAAATGCAGATTTCGACATCCTCAAAGGTGTATCGGTATAAAATATTTTCAGAGACACGGCGGCAATGGTACTAATCTAACAACCATCAACACCATGCTACATAAATGCATCCCTGCTAGGAGGGTAAATTGGATATAAGAGAGACAAAAGAACAAAAGGCAGAAGGGTATTTTCAAGTGGACGAACTGCATGAGCACATTAAGCACATGGCATCAACAGATTCCATGGGGAAGGGACGGGATGGCAATCATTAACAGAGACAAACAACCAGCCTTAAACCATTGCGAAGCAAAGCTAGCTCTACCAGGACCATCGACTGTCCGGTGCTTGCTCCGGTAAAATGTGTGCGCATGCATGGCCGATGGATCGAGAGCTATGTAACAAATGACAAATCTGGCTGGCCCAAAGAGAGGACTGAGACAAATAAAAAGGCGAGCTTTTCTAAATCAAATACTACTACGCACATGATGCCGGCGCGGAAGAACAAAGATGCTGCCGCTTTTTTTCTCCCAACCCTCGGAATTCGTCGAGAAGCAATGCGACTAAATAATAACACGGGTATCAAGGGGGAGCACAAGTAAACTAAATCGGCGGTTAGCGCAAACGGGGACAGAGCGACGGAGCAGAGGGTGGGATATTAGCAGTAGCTGAATTGCGCGCGCACACAACACAAGCTCCGGGCCTCCCAAGATCCGCCGCGCCTCCCAAATCCGCCGGCCGGCCGAGCAAACACAACGGAAGGGGGAAATCGAGGGGGCTTACCTACCAATCCGTCCGGGGAGGGGACGACCGTCTAGGCCGTTGCGGTGCCGCGCCGCCTCTGGATTGTGAAAGGCGAGATTTTTCGAGGCGAAATCCGTCCTCGCGCCGCCTCTCCTGCCGCCGCCGCCGAATCCTCCCTGTGCTGCTCCGCTCTGCTCTCGCTGTCGTGGCCTCGTGGGGAGGGAGGAGCGGGCAGAGTAGGACACGGAGCAGGATTAAAGAAAGAATTGGAGGGAGACGAGAAAGGAAATGCTTGCGGTTCTGGTGTTGCTGGCGGTGGCGGAAGAAAAAGGAAGGAACCAGAAGACGGTTCGCCGTCGTGGCGGTGGTCTGTCTGGTTTGGTGCAGGTGGAAGATTTCGCAGTCTTGCGAGTTGGACCTCAGCTGGGACGCATATTCTCCTTCCATGGTGTAGTGGATGCCGAATTGGTGCTGATTGCGTCGTCGAACTGGTCGATACCTCTTTCCGGGCTTTTTTGCCGGATTCGTATCATGGTCGGTGCTTCCTTTTCTCAGGATAGATGGACTGGGAAAATCAAAGATCATCTCTGGCATATCCCATATGATGCCCTACTTTGAAAAACCTTTCGTGCAAACATGGTTATTTTGTGTGAAAGACTTTTCATGCAAGCATTGTAATCTAATTACTTGTAGATGGTAATCAAATAATCGTTTATCAACGCTCTATGGATTTCATGTAGTTGCTATGCGATCCGAAAATAAAAGTGTGCTCGAGAAAGAAATGAACGGAATTGTGTGCAACTATTTTTTTATTACTTTTCGACAAACATTTATGTTCGGGTATTGAAATGAGTCAAAATTGTGTCTATGTAGAAACAACATTGGCGAAATTAGATGACCGGGATAAAAGACGTGCTCCTTATGCTCTTGTTCTCTTAATTACACATTATATTTTAGAAAAATAGAAAAGTATATTTAGTGCAATGAAATATGATACTCCGTTCTATTCCATTTTAAGTTAAACTCTTCTATCTTTGATCAAGTTTATACAGAAATTATCAGCGTCTACAATACTAAGAAAAAATCTTTCATGCTTAATATGATAATATTAAGTTCCGACTTTGTCTATCTTAATATTATTTGGTAGAAACTTGGTCAAAGATATTAACTCAGTTTCATAATTCTTTTCATGGTTTGAAATATCTAAATATTATTTTGTTGATACTTGGCCAAAGATATTAGCTCAGTTTCATAATTCTTTTCATGGTTTGAAATAAAACAACGACGAAAATTATAAAATGGAGGAAGTATTTAACAAAGGTTGGAATTTTTAGAAAACTAGCTAATACACCTTTATAATAAGAAACATGTGTAGTCTGATTTTTGGTCAATGATGCGAGGCATATACTTGTAGAAGACGTGCACGCTTACCTCACGCTGCTTGCTGATCAGTCTTATGGTTTGATCTACTGCCAGATCATTTCATACTTACAAGTCGTGTTCGTGCATTAATTGTGCAATGCAAATGAGGGCAGTGCGATTGGACTATATTATTGTTTGCTTGGTCGCGAGGAACCTTGGATTACGCGCTCTGACATTTGCCGTTTAACTTTGGCTGCACTCTACCTCATGAACGGTCCACGATCAAAGACGTGCTCTGTTGGATCCACGTGGCTGCTTGTTGACCTCCAAGTGAGGATTTTTTGCTTACGTGCATATGCATGCATATGGTAATGATGCTGCAGGCTCAGTTAGTCAGTTAGATTTAATAATTAATAATTGATGGCTACATAATCATGATGCTAATCATTCGTTGGTCAATTTATGCTATGGTCTATGGACAGGAAAGGTTAACTGGTACTCATTGCCAAGGGTGCAAATACTTGTCAACATTGCCAAAGGTTAATTGCACGCACAGGCTCGTCCACGTCAACCTCGTCTAACGGAAAACGGACTGACAAGTGGGGTTTGTGACCTGCGTGCACCCACTTGTCGAGATGTGTGACCAAAAAATCCGTTATCCAGATGTGTTACCAAAGTGCACATCGACGACGAGATGAGTGACCCCGGTGCAATTAACTCCATAATCATGGTGCTAATCATCGTTGGTTAATTTATATGGACAGGAAAGGTTAATTGGTACGTGCACTACTCACTGCCGAGGGTGCAAATACTTGTCAACATAATGCAGGACGCGATTGATCACTGGGAGCACTTTTCTATCGGTGGAACCGTTGGCCGAAAGCTACCGGCCCGGCCCATGGATGACGTGGTTGATCCACGTGTCGATGATGACGACCACACCAAGACCTTTTCTCGCACGTGCCGGCCTACCTCTCGAACAAACTCCCGACCAAACCTAACGAATGATTACGTGGCCCCACGTGCAAAACACTCCTACTGTAGTAACTTTGTGTGTGATTGACAGAGATTGGGCGTGACCAACATGATGCTTGACGAGATTAATTATTGGAATTTGGTTCCATTCATGGACAAAGAAAAAGCTAGCCGAATACTTACGTACGCACGTGATCCTCGGTGCGATTTGATCATCCTTCCGGACAAAAATCAATCTTCCAACACAAGCAGTGGCGAAACTCACGTTCAAATGTGAAGCGAATTTGGGTTGACCGGATGCTTTTCGGAGACGCCTATGTTGGGTCCCACAGACCAGGCTCGCCTCAAATCCCACTAAGGGCCCGCTTGGTTCACCACCTTTTAGTCACCCTCCCCCGGTAATTACGGACGTTTCTAGGTCTGTAAAATTATGCCGGCCATTTCTGTCTCGAATCCAAGCGGGGCCTAATAGACCAAATAGCTCCAAATCGACCCCTCTCGCCTCCGTCTCCACTTCCTGCCACCGCCCTGTTGCCCTCCTCTGTTCTAGCCGTCGCCTGCTCCGGTGTTCGCTCGTCACCAGTCTGACCCTGGTCTGACCATGTTCCCTGCCTTATTTGCTTCGGCACGGTGCTCAGACCTTCACGGACCATAACTTGGAAGTAGAGAGATGAAAACTGAACATAATATTTCCGACTTTCCCGCGGAAAAACGCAAACGACTAGAAATACAGAAACGAAAATAAAATTTTGCGGGAACGGAAAAGAAAACGGAAAATTTTAGGCGGAAACGGGAACAAATATGGTACAACATATTCCGGCTGAACGGGCACGGAAACGGAATTTCCGTTTCTGCAAATACGGAACTTTCAGTTTCTCTTAGGCGATGGCTAGCCTAATCCATATTTAGGCCCATCAAGGGATATGAAGGGACCACGTTCAGGGCCCCGTAAAACAATATGCCATGTTTAGGCTGCACGTATAGTAAATCGCATCACATCTAATCTCGCCTGAGTCATTCCCAAATCTAAATCGCCAGAATTAGGGATTGGGCCGGCCGATGACCAGCAGACCTCGCCGCCGCGGTGCCGTGCGCCCGTACTTATGGTCGCCGGCGCAGCGAGCTGCCCAGCCAGAGTCCCTCCATATCGGTGTGCTGCCTTCATGTTCAAATCAGTGCGTAGTGCGTAGTGCTATATTGTACTATGCGTTTGACTCTGTAGCCATTTTATTATTATATACTACCTCATGTGCATGGTTAGTTGCTTAAATTTTTCTACATGTTTCAAGGGCCGGGGTCTCTTTATTCCGGCAAATATCCGCTTTCCGTTCCGTGTCCATGCCGTATTCGGTCCGTGTCTGTTTCCGACAATATTTGCTTTTATATTTATTTCTGGAGTTGCCGTATTCGTTTACGTTTCCGTAACAAAATATGGAAACAAATGTGGCACTACTCAGTTTCAACTGTATCCGCTCTGTTTTCATCCCTACTCGGAAGTTCGGAACCCTTGACTTTCCAACCAGTCCGGACTATTTTAGATCTAACCAGTTCCACGAGTTTTTTCTCACAACGGCCATTTTTTAGGAGGCAAGTATTTATAGCTTTGCCACTATTATTCCCTAGGCTTGGCCGACTGGGTTGTTGCCCAATCAGCTTTCGATTTAGCCTGGCTGCTTTTTAGTCTTCTTGCCTACCTAAATACCTAGCCTTTATTCTCTGGATTTTCTTCTCGCTTGCCCGTCCACCTCACTATTGTACTTCCGATGGACCACCTCACATCTCTTTTTTTTCCGCCTTTATTCTCTGAGTTTCTCTGCATATTATATCACATTTGTTCTTAATTTATCCGCCAAATCTTTTGCTTGACAAATGACTGTAACCTATACTATGGTTGTTCATCACACTATAACCAAATGCATGATTCTTGATCAAGATTTGTTTCATTTTTTCCTAGCTATCACGTTCCCCAAGACCAGCATGAGAAGGCTCCGGCTGCCAAGGTGCTCCTCCCACATCCTCGACATGGAGGGCAACACTCGTGGTTGATACACATTTTCCCAATCGTACGCATACATGATGGTCTATGGCGGTTGCTACTTATGCCAGCATGGCCATCGCCATATTTTCTCTTTGTGTTTGTACATCCGTTTGCTACAAGAGGAACGAATCGAATTGATTGTCTTGTTTAGGCGCGTTATATGAAGTTACATGGCACCGTTCCTCGCTTTTCTTCCGTCTTATCACTATGGTCATAATGAACTCACTATGTATGTATTTCTCATGAACTGCCTCGCCTTTGCTTGTTCTTCTTATCACCTTTATTCTATGGGTTTTGCTGCCAATTATTACATACATTTTCGTATTATTTGAAAAATCTCCTGTTATGGTATAAGAAGTATATACAACTGCATATATATACCGTGGTAGACGGCTCATCAAGAACTCAGCTGAACAAGATGAGCACCGCAAACAGCATCAAAGAAAGATACTCGGCCTGAAATATCAGATGGTCCTACTTAAAACCATCTGAGTCATATGACGTGGTTTTGTTGTGCCTATAATCATCCTTGGTGCTGGCATCATTCATGCTATATGGACATTTTTCCTATCATACTCGTACATGCAAATTCCCGTCGCCTCTCATTCCTACATATTCCAGGTATAAATAATTCATTCTAAAAACAACAAGAGTAGTGTAAGAAGGAGAAACCACTGAAGGATGAGTGGTGTTTGCTTCATGCATGAAAGCCTAGCCTTGCTCGGTTTAACTGGACGCCGAACCAGTCGATACTTGAATGGTGTCATGTCGTTTGGTAGGAAAAGTAAATGGAAACCAATACTCCCTCCCCTCACGTGAACATTTAGTCGGTAAATTCCTATGATAGCGAAGAAGGGGGAGTAGTGGTTTACTACCTAGCTATTGTAGGGAGGGAGCCCTGTGCTAAGCACATAGTAGAAACCATTATCCTTTTCTTCTTCTTCGTTGTTTTGTTGATAGGTTTTTGTAAGGAACGTGGAACTTTCCCTTTTTCTCTGTTGACGACTTTATATCGTACCTATATATTTTCTCAAAACCGCTTAATTTTTCTTCCTCCCCACCAAACCGAAGCCGAAACGAACCACAGTTCACACCACACCCAGTTTATCAATGGATCAGCAGAACTGGGGAATTCGACCTGAATCATCTAGTAGTTCAGGACTTGAATTAAGAAACACTGCGCAACCGGACAAGGAAATATTTTGTCCTCTGGACCTTTCATTTGCGATGCACCTTTTTCAGCTTGTGGGACTTACGGACAGCACTTAGTGAACCTTGTAGTGATTCATGTTTACCTTGTCTTTTTTTTTTGCACAATTTACCTTGTCTTGGATAGCGCAGTAGCAGCGCTTGTGCGCGCCATCCTCGTTTACATATGGTGCCATCGTTGGCACTCGCAAAACGAACCAAAACCAGTTTCTTTTTTAGCGTTGGCAATACCATCGTTGGCACTCGCAAAACGAACCAAAACCAGTTTCTTTTTTAGGAGTTGTGGAAAGCTTATATGCCACTTAAAAAACATTATTTTTACCTGGATGTGTTTCAAAGGGAGAGTGCAGGTTACAGCGGATCTCATTTCGAAATGGTGGCCAGGGGAGCCGGGCTGTCGAATATGTGGTGAACAGGAAACTGCCACTCACCTTATTTTTGGTTGCCTACCTTCGCACTTTGTTTGGTGGTGCGTTAAGGAAGCCTTGAATTGGGATCACCCCCCTGGCAGCTTTGAGGACTTCATCGAGGTTGCGTTGGGCAGACCTGGGGTGAAAGCTAATCGTTGCTTGGTCGATTTGGACTAGTAGGAATGATGTGGTCTTTAATGGCAAGATTATTTCCTCGGTGCTAACCAATGTTTACGAAACTATCTCTTTTCTCACGCAGTGGATCATTCTCTTGCCGGAAAAGCTTAAGGTTGTGGGGAGGAAACTTATCGAGAGGGCTATTTTACGGTACCTTTTACTAGCAAAAAAAAAGATGATTTCAAATCTAGCCGTTGATTTATAGGGGCCAAACGACTCCCACTAAATATATCCCGTTATTTTAGCCTAAAATCTTGGTAACAAAATCCTGATTTTTGATTCCGTGATCTTCTCTAAGTAATACGGTCTGGATTTGTCTGCTCCTTACCGAGAGTTCATGTACTTATGGCTGCCGGCCGGCAGGCGGCGAGGCAGATACGGCAAAGGTTTAGCACAGTATCGACGGAGTTCAGGTACGCATGGCGGGCGGCCTGCTGGGTAGAAAAAATTTAGAAACCTCGACGGAGTTCATGTAGGCATGGCAGCCGGCCAGCCGGACAGCACGACGACAACCTCGACGCAGTTCATTACGCCTCGAAGCAGACAAGGTATGACAACCAGTTCTTGTACGCCGTGAAGTAGCCAACCTCGACGGAGTTCATGCATGATGCATACAGTTATAGCAGGCATTGCAGACCTTCCGTTTATAATGGGATATATCTGATTTTGTTGTTGACAATTTCCATTTTAGCTCTGCATGCATTTGAACTACTCTATTTTTAGGACTAGTATGTTTTGTACTACTCAGGTTTTACATACTTGTATGATTTAATGCAAGCCATTAGATCCACCAAAATAAACTGCCTATATTTAGTTGGGGGTACCATAAAAGTCCTCTTGCTTGAAAAGATATATACTAGGTCCCTAGTTAGCTGATCATTAACACCAAATTCCACATAGGGTAAGATTTGTCCCTTCAGAGGTGGATGACCCCGTCCATGGCGGTGAGCTTGGACGCGCTTGATCCCGCCGATGAGCAGCAACGCCGGTGGTTGGCACATCTTCCGGTGCCCGCGGAGCAGACGAGTTGGGGCCGGAATAAGGAGGGGGAGCCGCTACTTCACACATACGAGGGAGCTATGAAGCACCGATACGGCGAGACGGATACGGCGACACGGGTACGGCGATACGGGATACGGCATTTTCAGAAAACAACAATACGGCGATACGGCGAGTATATATGTAAAAATAATAATATGCCATGTAATAAAGATAGAAAATATCAATGCGTGATATACTAAGATGAAAATACTGCCCCATTTGTTGCCTTTTCATGTCCTCCGGTACATACATGGATCCATGCTCGTGACCAACCCAGCAGCTTGTGGTACTTGCAAATACATCATATGCTATTAGAATCTGAGATGGACATAAATCATGGAAAATTGAAAATAGTAAAGAAGCTGCTTTGTAGCTTGCTTACCTAACGGTACATACATGGATCCATGCCTTGTAACAAACACAGCAGCAACATCACCAGATCGAAGAGGAGGAAGCAAAGAAGCCAAGCAGTCAAGCACAGATCGAAGAAAGAAGAAAGCAAGAGGCCAACCAGAGGTAGCACAGCAAGCAGGAATGGCGGGAGGAGAGGACTCAGAGGAGTTACCTTACTAGCGAATCCATCCAGAGAGCAGCCAATCCGGCCAAGGAGCTGCCAGTCCGGGGGGGGGGGGGGGGGGGGGGGGGGGGGACGGGGGGAGGAATGGGTGATTGGGGCGGAGGAGGTTCGATTCCGGGCGGCAGCGGCGCGATTCAGGGCGGCGGACGCCCGATTCTGGCCGGCGGCAGCCCGATTTCGGCCGGCAGCGACGGCGCGTGAAGCAGTGGCCGGGCTCGATCCAGTCCTGCAAGCGAATGAATGGAGAGAGAGAGACAGAGCGCTGGGTGGAGGGTTAGGGTTTCTAATGGGATTGGACCGGGATGGCCTCCGCCCGTGTCCCCGGCGTGTCGCCGCCGTCCTCGCCGCGTATCGGCATTATTTTCGTTTCTTTTTAATCGGGAATATAGGATACGCTCGCGATACGCGTATCGAAGCCGTATCGTGCGTATCGGCGTATCGGAGACGTACGGGACGGGGATACTTCGAACTTTGCCGTATCGGTGCTTCGTAGCGAGGGAGGGCCGGTGGCGGAAATCCGGGGGATCCACCAGCAGTTTCCTCGCCTGCCGCACATACAGGTGACGAGCTGGCTCTCCTCGCATCCATCAAACATCGCCCGCACAACAATATATTTCTTCAGCCCGTCTCCAAGCTCCTCAGGTCGCCAAAGAAACAAAGGAGGAACTGTAAGACGAGCCATGGCGGAAAATTATTGACCACACGAGAGGATAAGGTATGTAGGGAACGAAGTAGTGGATCCAAACGCGTGTCTGCAGTTTTTGTTGCTACCCGAGGATGGATTCTTGGGGATCATGGCGAATAATTCTTGACCATACTATACCCCGTCTGTACTGTATGTTTTTTCAGACTATCCATGGCGGTAATAACAAACCTAACATGCATGATATCCAGGTAAAAAACTGAGGTGGCAAATAATTAATGTGCAAACTGTCACCATAAGGTCATTCCTAATTAAGGCAACACGTTGTACCGTATCTTAGATATTACTAGTGGTTTTTGGCGCGGCGCACGCCGCGCCCTTGACGTAAAATTTTGATGATGGTTTGTTTTTTTTAGAAAAAAAATGTTCAGATTTAAATTGTTTAAAATGAAGACAAAATGTTGCAACCTGCCATGTCGTTATTTTTTAGATATTTGCAAATTTGGGATGTTTGGATATATTTGAAATATGACATAAATCCGGGTTAACTTCGTAGTTAGAGGGAATGCAATCTGGGAGATCTGTTTTAGAGTGTATATAATTTTCAAGCAGTTTAATTTTTTTTTTCGATTGTGGTTGTATATGAAGGTATTGACAACATCTGTCATTTTTTGTTCCTATTTGGAGAGGTGTGGAATTTTTTTTTTGTGGGAAAATAGAATTAGGGAAAAATAACAGGTAATAAAATTGGGAAATATGTTACTTGCATGTATGTATGTTGTTTTCCCGTAGTTCGAATATTCTGGCTTTTTTTTTAACAGTTGTTGTCTAATATTTACATTTGTGGTACTGTTATGTTTATGTTTTTTTATTCCGTGGTATAGATAGATAATTGTACCTTACACGTTTTTTTTGATCGTTTTGATGAATATTTTCAATTTTTTTTATAGTGAATATAGCTGAAGTTGCTAATTTTGCGGCATCTAGTAGTTCTGTAAAATGATTTCAATACCGTAAGAAAGTATATGTGAAGTGGGCGAAATTATCTATCTAATGAATGTTCTATTCTAATTTTGGATTTCTTAAAAATATCGTAAAACAATATTCGGAAAGTGTTATAACTTCTGTAAAGCAGGTTCTATTTAGAATTTGGTTTGTAATTCGAATATACTGGTTTGGATTTTTTTTGTTAGCAGCATTTTCCTAATATTTGCATGTGTGATATTTGTTGTGAAACCATTATTTAAATGGGTAATTCTATTTTGCAAGTTTTTTGTGTGATCGTTTTCGTTTTGACGAATGGTTTAAATCTTTTCTCTGATGGATATACCTGAAGTTATTGATTTCGCGGCATTTAATAGCTTTATAAAATGGCCTAAATACCGTGGAGCAATGCACTTTTTTTTTTGAAGGCGGTTTCCATTGCTGCAACTGATACAACTAAAGATTTCAGTCATGCAAATTGTTGAATTATTTTACACAGTTTTTAAAAAATATTCGTGTTTTTCCGTATGCATTTTGTGTGTGTCTTTTTTTTCCCCGTAGTTGTAACTAATAAATTGAAAGTTTTAAGTTCTTGTGATTTTCTAAATATACTAATGGAACTTTATGTACTATTTGGAAATTTTTAGATTCGAAATATTTTTGAAAAGGTCGCAAAGTTTCTGAATTGTAGAGTTTGAGTTGTGTGAAATTTGTACAAATTGATTTCAATTGGTTTGATTTTGTTTTCTGGGAAATTCAAAAGTTTCTGGTAATAGGAAATGAAAAAGGAAGTTTTAAGTTCTTGTGATTTTCTAAATATACTAATGGAACTTTATGTACTATTTGGAAATTTTTAGATTCGAAATATTTTTGAAAAGGTCGCAAAGTTTCTGAATTGTAGAGTTTGAGTTGTGTGAAATTTGTACAAATTGATTTCAATTGGTTTGATTTTGTTTTCTGGGAAATTCAAAAGTTTCTGGTAATAGGAAATGAAAAAGGAAGGGGAAAAAAAAGAGAAGGCCGGGCCAGGCGCCGGGCAGGCGGCCCAGCCCAGCAAAAAGCGCAGACGTGGGCCTTCTCCGGTTTTTTTTCCCCAGAAAATCGATACAAAGAAAAAAAAACTGACATCGCGGGCCCGCGATGACGTCACCGGGTGACGTCGCCCGATGGCGGCCGCCGCGCGCCGTGGAGCTCGCGCCGGAGCAGCCGCTGTGCGCAGGGGTCGGAGATGCTGCTGATCTTGAGGAGGAGATGCAGGGGAGCAGAACGGGCGGCGTTTTGGGCCATTTCGTCGTCGGAGCCGCCGGCGGTGGACGAATCCGCGGCCGCGGGCGTGGACGACGGCGGCCGCGATTCCTTCGCGCGTGCGGCGCTCGTCGAGGAGAGGTAGGGCGCGACGGCGGAGCCGTTGGGGCCGTCGATCTGAGAGGGGGAGGAGCAGCGCAGCGGCGCGGAGCGACGGCGGCGGCGGCGGCCTCGCGGCGTCGCGGGAGAGGAAGGGGAGGAAGGTGAGGTCTGCAGGGGGTTTTGCGAAAAGGTCCTGCAGTTTTTACAGATTTGCGAACAGGTCCTTCCGCACGTAAAGTCGAGGGGCGTGGTGCAATTCCTCGCCCGCGAGGGTCGTTTTTACAAAAACGTGGGCGGCTGTGTGGCTGACATGTGGGGCCCACCCGCGCACTGTAGCGTACTGTTCATTTGGAACGGTAGCTACAGTACCCCGGGCTGCGGAGAGGCCGCCGTTTTGGGCGTCTTTAATATAGTTAGTAAGGAGCGACACTTGGTCCGAACAGGGTATCGGCGATGGATTCCTTGGGAACGGCCCATACTAGTAAGTCAAGTCGTCGTGTCCCGGCGGATTAAAGGGCCCTGCTCGTTCTGGAGCCTGTGTGGTTCTGGGCGAGGCTGTCGATGTCGGAGTACCCCTCTTAAGAGTGTAAAAGTGTGAATATTCACCCCTGTGAGTCCCGGGTAGGGAACCTTGCTGGTCACATGTGATACCAATTATTCCTTTCTCCGTTTCTGTTATATCTTTTCCATTATTACCACATTCGATTCCGGTTCATTGATATGCCGCTCTATGTTACCTTGATTAAATCCAGTCCACCAAATATTATCTTGTTTATACTCATTCAATATTCTTTTGTTCATATTCATCGTTGTGAAATCTTGCTTTCATGCTCCTTTGTTGAATAGTATTGTATCTGCTTGCTGAGTATGACTTTGTTATACTCACCCTTGCTTCTTCGTGTTTTTATATGATCAGAGTTCGCAGCGGAAGCCGTCGTATCCGAGGAGTAGGCTGGACCAGTTGGGTGGGACGCGACTAGAGAATCTTTTATTCTTGGAAATGTAATTAAACATGTAAATATGATTAGATGAGCTGTTGAGATCCACTGTGCTGGTTTATGCCTGCTTTTCTAGCCGTTCGCGTGTATAGGCTTTCGGGTCTATAGACGTGCGGCGGCTGTCATTCTCCCGGGCTGGGTCTCGGGGCGTGACAGCTTAAGTGGTATCAGAGCTTAGGCTAAATAAAATAAATAAATTGATTAAATTAATGTGGGATAAACGGGGTAATTCAGCGCTTAGGTTAGAAGCGATCGTCTTGTTTTTGTTATGCAGTGATCTATCTTTCTTTTTCTTCCTGCTGCATGTTTGTGATTGCCGAATATCTAGAGACCTGATGTTTGCTAGGCTCGATGGTAGCCGTCCGTAGCACTAGTAAAATAGGGATTTATGCAAATTGCTTGTTCGTTGATCTGTAGCATAATGTTGACACTAGTGCATCTACAAGATAATAATTGCAACCTTGCCCATTAACGTGTCATGGCAACTTTCTAACTAATGCATGTGCGGAGGTTACAGTAACTTGTTTATTCAGTTCGTTCCTTGTCTTGTATAATCGTTTAGATGGCTCACAATGGTCATGGGGACTTTTCGGCTACTCATACTAATGGTAGCGGAGGATCGCAACAAACTGCTGAGAACCAACTCCCACCAAGTAGCTTGCTCGTGGAGATTCTACAGCGTCAGGCTGTGATTTTGGAGCACTTGGTGGAACAGCCACCAAGAGGAGGAAACTCTCATGAAGATGGGATGCCCGACAACTTGCGCCGATTCTTAAGACTGAAACCTCCTGCCTTCCTTGGTAGTGCAAACCCGATTGAAGCAGACGACTGGTTAACTGAGATACAAAAAGTCTTCAAAGCAATGCACTGTCCGGAAGAAGAGAAGGTAACACTAGCTACTTTTATGCTGCAAGGCGGGGCTTTCGATTGGTGGAATGTGCACAAGAATAAATATCCAAAGGACTATTCGGTTACCTGGGCCACATTCAAAGATGATTTTCATGGAAAGTATTTTCCTGAAAGTGTCCAGAGAAAGATGGAGCTTGAATTCCTGCAACTAAAACAAGCTGGGAAATCTGTAGCAGACTACGAGATCGAGTTTTCTAGACTCGCTCGCTATGCGTTAGCGTATGTTGAGAATGATGAAGTAAAGGCTCGACGATTTACGCAAGGGTTGCGTCAACCAATCAAGACGCGAGTGGAGGTATTCGAGTAAAAATCCTTTCGTGAGGTTGCTAATAAAGCTCTCACGGTAGAACAAGCATATGACGAGGACCACCGAGGAAGAGATGACCGAAGAAGATGATGAACATGCAAATGAAGAGACGGCTCAAGAGGAGGCGATGTGGGAAAAAGGAGTCAAACTGCAAGCATGTTTTCCTCAACTTCTAAATACGGGTAAATAAATTTCGAGGACGAAATTTTTATAAGGAGGGGAGGATGTAACACCCAGGTTACTTAGGAAATAATTAAAAGTCTACTACCTAATTAATTGTGTGCTTAGATGAGTTTTTGTTTGCCAGCATTTTTAAAATAAGCCATGCATACCGATTACTAAAAGTCTTTGTCTTATATGCATAGAACTAGTCTCATCTCACGTACACTCTTGCGTACATGCATCGATGGTGATTGGAGCAGCTCATGCATGCACTGCTAGCTATGCTGTTTGCTTACCGCTTGGTTAGCTTAGCTAAGAGTGAGATAATGCTGCCATCAGCTTGTACTGCTAGTCTAGATAAGGTTGTACTACTTGTACTGCTCCCAGATATTTTTGCATGCACGGCGACGAAGCTTAGCTGAGAAGGATCAAGCAGGGGTACGTGTTGAGCTCTGGTATCAGGGGGTAGTACGTGTCGCCAGGGAGTAGATGCTTACCATGCACGTAGCTGGGGATGGAAATATCTAGGCCGCACTTATCCATCTCACTCTTATCCTTCAGACTAGTATAAATAGAGCACCTGGTGCTGTTGCCGAAGCACATCGGGCAGAGTTTAGGCAGACCAAATAGAATCCGAAGGAGTGGGCAGTGACCGTGCACACGCGCTGCTGTGCCGCTCGTATGGGGAGACGAAATTATAGGCTAGTATTGCTGAAGTGCTGACGAGGCAAGTAGCTACTCTACTAATCTCTTGATTTCTCCGAGTAGTATTTCTACTGCTCCGAGCGTATATCTTCTGGTTGTTATTTCGTTGTGGTGCTTGTGCCGTTGCTTGCACCAGATCCATGCTGATAACTTAATTGAATCTTGATATTGTTTAAGAGATGCTTTTGATGCCATCTCTTTCTTGCTTTCGGTACCACAATATGGATGGTATCATTTCCGTAACACTTTTGATAGCCATGATTATGCTATTGAGATATGCGATGATGATAAGTGAGAAATCATCATGAGATAGAAGGGATCACGCGGAGGCGTGACAATTGATGTCTTGGCTTCATATATCTCTAACTTCTTTGTTATCCACATATCCAATTGTCCTTGTATTGGTGTCATGACTGCAACCATATTGTACCGGTCACAGTTCAGGTATGGGACTGTCTGAGTTCTCCAATGGGAGCGACACTTGGTCCGAACAGGGTATCGGCGATGGATTCCTTGGGAACGGCCCATACTAGTAAGTCAAGTCGTCGTGTCCCGGCGGGCTAAAGAGCTCTGCTCATTCTGGAATCCGCGTGGTTCTGGTTGAGGCTGTCGATGTCGGAGTACCCCTCTTAAGAGTGTAAAAGTGTGAATATTCACCCCTGTGAGTCCCGGGTAGGGAAGCCTTGCTGGTCACATGTGATACCGATACATTCTCCTCGATATTCTTCTAAATCCAAATCCAGCATTGTTGATATTTTATTTACCGCTTACGTCGATATCTTGTTTAATTCCTTTTAATACAGTAAGGCCGTTATTACTGTATTTTATGCTCTAATCCATTGTTAACTTGTAAAGTACCTACTTGCTGAGTATGACTTGTCGTACTCACCCTTGCTTCTTCGTGTTTTTATATGATCAGAGTTCGCAGCGGAAGCCGTCGTATCCGAGGAGTAGGCTGGACCAGTTGGGTGGGACGCGACTAGAGAATCTTTTATTCTCGAAAATGTAATTAAACATGTAAATATGATTAGATGAGCTGTTGAGATCCACTGTGCTGGTTTATGCCTGCTTTTCTAGCCGTTCGCGTGTATAGGCTTTCGGGTCTATAGACGTGCGGCGGCTGTCATTCTCCCGGGGTGGGTCTCGGGGCGTGACAGTTTAAGTGGTATCAGAGCTCAAGGTTTAGGACACGTGGGGCCAAATGGGTAGACCGTTAGTTAGTGTTTGCGACTAACATTGTTTGATATTTGTTGTTTGAGACTAACACTGACGCTTGTTTTATCGATCTGACTTTAAGATGTGTTTGTTAGATTTGTGTGGTTTGATGGCATGATAAAATTATTTGGTTTTGATTTGTCAAAATTATGCTTGCTAGTTAAAAAAATGTAAGTATGTTTTTGTGTGAATTTCGAGGACGAAATTCTTATAAGGTGGGGAGGATGTAATACCCCGGATTTCCGGGTCATTATTTAACTAAGGGTGCTGAAAATTAAACTATAAATATTTTGGTTTTACTAATTTCGGGAGTTTAAATTGTGTGTTTATACTCGATTTGCAAAATTGTATTAGAAAAATTAATATTTATAAAAAGTTAAACTCTCTTTCTTTTTGGCTGATCACTAAAGTAACACTCGTGTGTTTGATCGATCAGCCATGTACTGGTACTAGTATAGCTAGAAGTAGTACATGCATGCATCGATAGAGCAGCTCGTGCATGCATGCTGTTTACCGCTTAGTTAGCTTGGCTAAGAGTGAGATCAGGCTTCCATCAGCTTGTACTGTTAGTACTATTTAGCAGATAAGGTTGTACTACATGTACTGCGCGCTAGATATTTTGCATGCGCGACGGTTTAGCTTGGCTGAGAAGGATGGATCAGGGGTACGTGTTGAGCTCTGGTATCAGGAGGTAATACGTGTCGCCAGGGATAGATGCTTGCCATGCACGTAGCTGGGGATGGAAATATCTAGCCCACACTTATCCATCGTTTGGAGTCCAAAATAAACACATTCTTAACCTTTGGGCTAGTATAAATAGAGGACCAGGTGCTGCCATCGGAGCGCATCGGGCAGAGTTTAGACAGACAAATAGAATCAGGAGTGGGCTGTGGTCTTGCACAAGCGCTGCTGTGTACTCGTGTGAAGAGCGACGAAAGTATAGGCTAGCTAGTATTTAGTATTGCGGAAGTGTTGATCAGGCAAGTGGATGCTTTGCTAATCCTCTTGATTCTTGCAAGTGGATATTTTGCTAATCTCTTGTATCATGCTTTGCTAATCTCTTGATTCCTGCTAGTAGTAGTGTTACTACTTCTAGTTCCATCATGTTGATGTTGCTTTATCCTTGTGGTGCTTGTATAGCTACCAGCACCATACTCCGGCTGATCTCTTTGTTGATTATGAGATGATATTGTTGATATTATCTCTTCCTTGCTCATGGTGCCACTAGATGGATGGCATCTCCTGATGTTCGTTGTTAGGCATGATGTCACCCGAGATAAATGTGCGATGACAAGAGAGAGGTCATCATGATTAAGTTTGACTCACGCGGAGACGTGAGAGTTGATATCTCGGCTTCATATGT
The DNA here is from genome assembly GCA_947311845.1 of Poa pratensis. Classification (NCBI taxonomy): domain Eukaryota; kingdom Viridiplantae; phylum Streptophyta; class Magnoliopsida; order Poales; family Poaceae; genus Poa; species Poa pratensis. Next base: position 2,629,343 of record CAMZMU010000096.1, read on the forward strand.
CTAACCTCCTTATTGTACACTGATAAAATCTCCTTTCCGTATTGGTGTCACGACTGCAACCATATTGTACCGGTCGCAGTTCAGGTATGGAACTGTCTGAGTTCTCCAATGGGAGCGACACTTGGTCCGAACAGGGTATCGGCGATGGATTCCTTGGGAACGGCCCATACTAGTAAGTCAAGTCGTCGTGTCCCGGCGGGCTAAAGGGCTTGACGACTTGACTTACTAGTATGGGCCGTTCCCAAGGAATCCATCGCCGATACCCTGTTCGGACCAAGTGTCGCTCCCATTGGAGAACTCAGACAGTCCCATACCTGAACTGCGACCGGTACAATATGGTTGCAGTCGTGACACCAATACGGAAAGGGGATTTTATCAGTGGACAATAAGGAGGTTAGACATATGAAGCCGAGATATCAACTCTCACGTCTCCGCGTGAGTCAAACTTAATCATGATGACCTCTCTCTTGTCATCGCACATTTATCTCGGGTGACATCATGCCTAACAACGAACATCAGGAGATGCCATCCATCTAGTGGCACCATGAGCAAGGAAGAGATAATATCAACAATATCATCTCATAATCAACAAAGAGATCAGCCGGAGTATGGTGCTGGTAGCTATACAAGCACCACAAGGATAAAGCAACATCAACATGATGGAACTAGAAGTAGTAACACTACTACTAGCAGGAATCAAGAGATTAGCAAAGCATGATACAAGAGATTAGCAAAATATCCACTTGCAAGAATCAAGAGGATTAGCAAAGCATCCACTTGCCTGATCAACACTTCCGCAATACTAAATACTAGCTAGCCTATACTTTCGTCGCTCTTCACACGAGTACACAGCAGCGCTTGTGCAAGACCACAGCCCACTCCTGATTCTATTTGTCTGTCTAAACTCTGCCCGATGCGCTCCGATGGCAGCACCTGGTCCTCTATTTATACTAGCCCAAAGGTTAAGAATGTGTTTATTTTGGACTCCAAACGATGGATAAGTGTGGGCTAGATATTTCCATCCCCAGCTACGTGCATGGCAAGCATCTATCCCCTGGCGACACGTATTACCTCCTGATACCAGAGCTCAACACGTACCCCTGATCCATCCTTCTCAGCCAAGCTAAACCGTCGCGCATGCAAAATATCTAGCGCGCAGTACATGTAGTACAACCTTATCTGCTAAATAGTACTAACAGTACAAGCTGATGGAAGCCTGATCTCACTCTTAGCCAAGCTAACTAAGCGGTAAACAGCATGCATGCACGAGCTGCTCTATCGATGCATGCATGTACTACTTCTAGCTATACTAGTACCAGTACATGGCTGATCGATCAAACACACGAGTGTTACTTTAGTGATCAGCCAAAAGAAAGAGAGTTTAACTTTTTATAAATATTAATTTTTCTAATACAATTTTGCAAATCGAGTATAAACACACAATTTAAACTCCCGAAATTAGTAAAACCAAAATATTTATAGTTTAATTTTCAGCACCCTTAGTTAAATAATGACCCGGAAATCCGGGGTATTACATCAGTTTTAAGTTCTTGTGATTTTCTAAATATACTAATGGAACTTTATGTACTATTTGGAAATTTTTAGATTCGAAATATTTTTGAAAAGGTCGCAAAGTTTCTGAATTGTAGAGTTTGAGTTGTGTGAAATTTGTACAAATTGATTTCAATTGGTTTGATTTTGTTTTCTGGGAAATTCAAAAGTTTCTGGTAATAGGAAATGAAAAAGGAAGGGGAAAAAAAAGAGAAGGCCGGGCCAGGCGCCGGGCAGGCGGCCCAGCCCAGCAAAAAGCGCAGACGTGGGCCTTCTCCGGTTTTTTTTTTCCCCAGAAAATCGATACAAAGAAAAAAAAACTGACATCGCGGGCCCGCGATGACGTCACCGGGTGACGTCGCCCGATGGCGGCCGCCGCGCGCCGTGGAGCTCGCGCCGGAGCAGCCGCTGTGCGCAGGGGTCGGAGATGCTGCTGATCTTGAGGAGGAGATGCAGGGGAGCAGAACGGGCGGCGTTTTGGGCCATTTCGTCGTCGGAGCCGCCGGCGGTGGACGAATCCGCGGCCGCGGGCGTGGACGACGGCGGCCGCGATTCCTTCGCGCGTGCGGCGCTCGTCGAGGAGAGGTAGGGCGCGACGGCGGAGCCGTTGGGGCCGTCGATCTGAGCGGGGGAGGAGCAGCGCAGCGGCGCGGAGCGACGGCGGCGGCGGCGGCCTCGCGGCGTCGCGGGAGAGGAAGGGGAGGAAGGTGAGGTCTGCAGGGGGTTTTGCGAAAAGGTTCTGCAGTTTTTACAGATTTGCGAACAGGTCCTTCCGCACGTAAAGTCGAGGGCGTGGTGCAATTCCTCGCCCGCGAGGGTCGTTTTTGCAAAAACGTGGGCGGCTGTGTGGCTGACATGTGGGGCCCACCCGCGCACTGTAGCGTACTGTTCATTTGGAACAGTGCTACAGTACCCCGGGCCGCGGAGAGGCCGCCGTTTTGGGCGTCTTTAATATAGTTAGTAATGTAGCCTTCCGTTTTTGACTGCCTATTTAGACAGGGCAAGGCGGGCCTTTTCTCGTCTCAACAGCACACCGGCCGCCCGCCAGGCATTGAGGGCCACTTCTTTTAAGTTTCTGCTTATGCAGAAACCTGCTTATAGATTTCGGTGGGGAGAAACTGCTGTGGGCAGAAGCTCCCAGAAACTGCCTGGAGAGTTCTTTTGGGTTTCTGAAAATTTGGCTTATTTGATGGGATGAGTTGTGAAATGTCTGTTATGTCCCTGAATTTGACACGTGCATTTAATAAAGTGATTACAATATCTATTCATATATGTTCGCTGAAACGAAAAAAATTACAACACGAAAGTTGTGGAAAACGGCGAGATCGATCTACTCGTGAAAGGAAATTTCAAACGGTCAACCGAGTGCGACGAATTTGATAAAATTCATCTAAAAATGGTGCGAACTTCAGTCCAAAATTAACAACCTACAGTCCACGAAACTTGAAACCGATCACGGGAATGGAACCTACTCGTCGACGCGCACATATTTCGTGTACAAATTATTTCGAATCGAAATAATTTTTATTGTTTATCATCAGCCATATTCTAATTGAAATACACAGTTCTGTAAGTACATGGTCATCCTTACTTGTGTGTACGATCCAGCGTCTCCAGTGGTCACGTACGGCGCGAGGGATACGAGGGAGTTGCACAGACCAAGTTCACAGGCGTTCGATCGTGGCAGTTTGCAAGTAATTTCTCTCAAGAACATGTCGCAATGCAGGTAACGCTTCGCTTCTTTGCTGAGAAGCTCGGAAAACTCCCCGGAAACGAGCTCGGCCGAGCTTCTCCCGTCCTTCACGATTTCAGTTTCGCGGTCCAAATAAGCGAGGCAGAAGTCAGACCCTTCTTTTGGGCTTCTGCTTCTCTGGACCCAGAAGCAGCCCAAAAACTGTAAAAGAAGTGGCCCTGAGAAGCACCCTTTCTAAGTTATCTCTTATTCTGTAGCCCTGTATGCTTAGAAGAATCGGCAGCATATGTAGAATATGTAGGATGGGGAGGCAACGGGATTTTGGGTGCATGCATATGAAACAACAAATGTACATATACGGCGACTGAAGCTCCTATATGAGAAGAAAGTTGTGCAAAGAAAAAAGAAACCACTGGATGTAGCAGCAAAACTCAATCTAGTGAACGCATGCTTTGTAAAACCCCTGCCGCAAAAGCAGGCAGCATCACAGCAGGGCTGCTTGCACAGCAATAGCCGGCCGGCTCATGGTCCTGTAAATGTCAATCACTACACCCCGCTCTGGGCGACGTACACGTAAATCATATGGGTGCAAATACATACTATAGATCAAATCTCACAAGCTGCTACCGCAGTTTCTAAAGAAAACATCAAGAATAGAGAAATAGCAAGATATTGATGGATTTTCGTGATTACTGTAATTGCTCGCTATGATCTGTGCACGACATGATAGTACCTAGCTCTCATGGTGGTTCTTACTTTTCCCTTTTGTAGTATTCTTTTTTCATGTGTATTTTCATTGTCTTCACTTCCCTTGTACCCCCTCTAATTTCTCCATCTGTTTGTAAGAACATAGCCCGCCAGGCTCTTTCGATGAATGAAACAAGCGGTGGGGATTTATTCCCCCCGTCAATCTCGAAAAAATATTAGGGGTCGTTTGACACCCATCATTTTCATGGAATTCATTTAGATTCCATACCCAAACGTGTTTAGCTGTCATGAAATTGGAATGTCATTTGTTCAAATTTTCAAGAATGCCTATGCTATGCTAAATCAATCCATGCCCCTAATGTTGTCATTTCTCTGGAATTTATTTCATTTCATTTTATTTTGCCAAATGAAATGCAACCATGGGTGCCAAACGAGTCCCTAGAGTTTTGCTATAGGTTTGGAAATTGGAACGCAATGCGTGCCCTAGATATGTCGTGTCAGTCTACATGTGTGTCTCAGCACCACACCCCACGTGTATTAGCTGCATCCATTTATTAATCTTACAAGTGTTTACGGCCGGCTAAGAAACTGGTAGACGTAATTTACTCCAAAATCGCTACAACTTCATTTATTCTGCTTACTTTTTAAATTAATATATGATACATCCGCTAGATTATTTTTATTCCCTTACCAAACAATAGATCACCTCGAAAGCTCCATGCTTATTTATACTGAGCACACCAGAGCAAGGTTTTTTCTCGTTGCCCACAAACACACCACTCGCCTTGCACAAAAGCCCCTCCCTTTGTTGATTGTTTCTAGGTGTTGTCCCGTTTTCTGCGAAGAAACACCTTGCTAAACTAATATAAGATTTGGAGGCAACGGGAATTTGCATGTGTGAGTGTCACAGGGCAAAAACGCGGCAAAAAATTGTTTGACATGCATAGCGATGTCTGCTCGTACTAGGGACCGAAACGCGGTTGCCTCGATTCGTGTTGGACATCTGGTTGCGGATTCCGTCCGTGGTGTGTAGGGGCAGGCATGTCGGTCGTTCCGCCAAGGTCTTTTTGGTTCGTTGCAACATGCTGAAAGCTGCGTGAGCCGCTGCATGCTACTCATACAGGAAAGAACAAATGTGACTAATTGTTAACTAGTTCCAGTTTTATCTGATGGTTGGGGACTTGACCATCATGCAAGGTTACATTTTTTAGTTTATCATAGCACTTCTATATTTGCTATTTGAACTTTACTTCGATTGGTTTAATCTGATTTGATAATCGAGTGTGGAGGTGTGAAAAGTCTAACCAAACCGTAGCCTCCCGGGTCACCTCGCGGACAACTCCGGAGGCCCCGCCTCCACCACCAAGCAGCACCCTTCTAAGCCACCCCATCACCCCGCTGCCACAAGCTTCCACGACCGCGCCTCGCCCCCAAACCGGGAGCCACGTGGCTGCCCCCTCAATCAACACACTGAGGTTGCCAAACACTATCCCACGGGACACAACACTGTTGGAGGATCACTATAGGAGAACATGTTTTTAGGGGCACTTTGGTTGAGGCACTATTTGGAAATGCCTCTAAAAATGATCTTTAGGGACATTTTGCACTAACTGCCTCAGTAAATGTCATTTTTAGGTGCATTTTCTTCAAAGTGCCTCTGAAAATGCCATTTTTAGGGGCATTTTCTTCAAAGTGCCTCGGAAAATGCCATTTTTAGGGGCATTTTCACTAAGTGCCTCTATAAATAATAATTTTTAGGGGCACTTTTCAAAATTGCTCCAAAAATAGTGATTTATAGGGGCATTTTTATATGGTGCCTCTATAAATACAATTCTTTCATTCATCGGTGGCCCATTGTGCACTAAAGATTTCTTTGTTTGGGCTTCCCGAGATATTTCGCCTCAAACCAAACTTAGGTCAATATCAAACATGCACGCATAATGGACATATACACAGCTGATTCGTACCACTAAATACAGAAGCGTGCATGTCATTCACAAGTCATATAAGTAGAGCCATGGAAACCATGTGCATTGAGCTAGCTGGCTGTCGCCATAACCGCGCGCGCCATTCTCTTTCTTCCTGATACATTCAACATATACAGCTAAAATATAATCCTTTTGGAAGTACAAATTATTATCTCAAAGTACAAAAGTAAAAAAAGACCGCAGTACGAAATAACTGAAATCTAAAATACAAAAACACTAAAACCAGACGTACAAAAACAAAAACATTGACAACAAAAATACATAAATTACGAAGTACAGAAAATCACGAAGTACAAAACTCTCGAAGTACAAAGTACTCCCTCCATTCACTTTTATAAAGCATTCTAGACATTTTTGAACCGTTAAATATTTCCTTTGGCTCGTGAACATTGTTTGACACACGTGAACATTTTTTAATATTCGAACGTACTTTGCAGAACACATAATTTTTTTGGACCATGAACATACACAGTGAACATTTTTAGAATCCATGTACAACTTATATTAAACTGTTGAACCATTTTTGAGCCTCGTACATTTATTTAGTAACACATAATTTTTATTTTGGATTGAAGAACTTTATTTATATGCTAACGTATATAAAAAATTATGTATCCGTAATTACGAAATAAAAATATGAAATAAAAAGATACGAAAATAGGAAATGAAAAACCGAAAAGAAGAAGAGAAAAAAACCGGCCCATCACGCTCTCTGTAGGCGGCCCAACTCTTCCTCTCTCCCCATTTTCTCCTCTCACCCCCGACGCTCTCCTCCTCTGGCGATTAGTACGCCGCCGCCGCCGCCCTCTGCTCCGTCTCCGGCTGTCGTCAGCCGCGTCTTCGCGTGTTGGGGGCGATGACCGCGCTGACGAAAGTTGCGATTCGCGCCGTGGTGGCGCTGTGCGCCTCGGTGGGGGCGGCCTCGCATGGCGGACCTGAGCGCTCTCCTCCCCCCGCGCGCATGACCAGGCCCGTCGAGTACCCGGCGAGGTGTTCTGCGGCATCTACGGCTACGGCTTCGAGAAACCCTTTGAGATTCAGCAGCGCGCCGTGCTCCCCATCATCAGGACGTGCTCGTCGTTCCGCTTCTCCTTGTCTCCGCCCGCGACAGGTGCGCTCCGCGCTTTCCTCCTCGTATCCGGTGGTTGCATCTGCAGTTTTACCTCTGTACGAATCATCTGCGCCGCAGGAGCAGGAGCCCGCGAGACTGCCCGCCTCAGTAGAACCATGTCCCGCGCGGTCCGAGGCTCCCTGCCACTCCTCGCGTGCTTGGTGTTCGAGAAAATGCCGCGCCCAGCGAAGGTGGCGAGGACGGAGTAAATCGCGGTGGCACAAAACAAGGTCGTCGTCACGTCGAGCAGGCGGCATCACGGGCAAGGAGGCACCTGAGCATTCTTCTTCGGCTACCGTGACGCATGTGCTGTGGGTTCTATTTCGACTACGGATGCACACCGAGTCCATGGGCTCCGTCTCAACCGTGACCGTCCCACTGTTGCTCAACATTTGGCAGGTAAGTTATATGGATTCAACTGTACTTGTAATTTCTGTATGTATTTTCAGTACTTCTTAGCAGGCACAACAAGTGTCCTTAGCAGTGCACAACAAGTGTGGCTAATTTCTATGTGTACTTGAACTTTTCTTGTTAATTTCTTGAAGTACTTGAACTTTTCTGGCAGGCTTACAAATAATGTCCATGGCAGTGCTCTCTAGGGTGTTCAAATTTTACTGTAAAACCACTAGATCATTGCCTCTGCCTGTATTTAAATTGTACTCATAGCCCTGTTTTGCTGCAAATAAAGCATCATTTCAATGTGAAATAAATCATCTACAAGACGAGCAATTGTATATTTTCAGTGCTTGCTTTGCATAAGATACTACTGCTGCTGCTGATCATCTACAAGATTTTCACCTAGGCTAGAGAACAAGAAATATACAGTGGATGTGAAAGAAACTTCAGACTCAAAGGTAGTTCCTCTCTTTTCCTTGTATTTGTAACTATCCTATTATAGTACCCTTTTGTAACTTGTGAAAGCAACTTGAGACTCAAGCCAAATCATTCATGTATAAATGGACTTAATTATTTGCAAAAAAGTTTATCAGGCTATCTTTTATATCCCAGAATGTGCCAAGTATCCCTGTCTTCACTGTCATACTTAGTTATACCTGTAATTAAAGTATTTGGCAGATCCTCTAGAAAAGATTTTGTGGTGTTCCTTGAGCTGTATTTTCATCGAGGTTAGATAAAATTGGCAAACAAAAGTTATGTTTGGTTTCAGAGTTTTCTGTAGCACCAAATTATGCATATGATCTTCTGTGTATATGATTTCTCTTATATTTAACTGATAGTAGGCCCCCTTAGTGTGTACTCTTTAGTGGCCAGTCCATGACTCATCAGAAGTTCCTCTACCAAACTTGTTGGTTACTTTTTTCAGTAAGTTGTTGGTAAGCTATGTGATAATGTATTGCAACGTCAATGGAAATCTACCATGTTTGTACTGGAAAAAATGTCTAAACTGCCAGATCAAGCCCATGTCAGTTTGTGATATTTCCTGCTGTGCAGCCACACCTACTTTGATTTGTGTAGTCTGTGATCTGCTTTGAATTAACTGATGTAGCTAGGACCCTATGGTTATCTGATCCTGATTGCTCATTCTGTATCTTTTATGTTCAATGTGCAGTTTGAGCTTGAAACTAGGGTCGATTTGCCATCACTTTCCTGTCCTGCTTTATCGAATGAAGTTACCGAAGATTGTTCTTCTGACTTTTGTTTCCGGCATCAATGTTAAACAAGTCTTTTCCTGTATTGTTTGTAGTTTGCACTGGCATTGCTATTATGTCCTTTGCAGTATGTCCTAGCTGGGCTCATGTTTATTTACTCGTAAGAATGTCAAGTGCCGCAGTCTGTTCACCTTCTTCCGCCCCTTCTGATGTCAGTCGTTAGATATGTTGCAAACACCTGAGATGGTGGTCCTCTTTGCTACCAAAGTTGGCTAGCCTGATTTGTTTTACCATAAAACCTATTGGCTATTCTTACTGTTATATCTGTTTACAACGCGTGAGTATTTAGCTATTTTTTGGCCCAAAAAAGTATTTAGCTAGTTTATACTAGCATGTTAGTGTCATTTCGTAGGGAATCATGCTTCTTGTTTTCCACATCCAAAGATTATACTCCCTCCGTTCCTAATTATAAGGTGACTAAGGTTTTTGCACGGATATTAAGACGCCAGTATTTTACATGTGGCGGACAATTTTCTCTTGTAAAAGATTGAGAGAAAGGAGTCCCTATTAGCCACAAACTGAAAACAATCCATCAAATTGCTCCGTTCCAGATTGTGACTCATTTTTTGATGGGTAAAATTGTCCATAAATCGTAATACACCTTATATTTTGAATTTTTTCTCAAAAGCTTAGACACCTTATATCAAGGAACGGAGGGAGTACATCTTGATGGTTTATCCATGAGAATATTGTCCGTATCCTTGCATGTTTCCTAACTGAGCTTCTATTGTTATTCCAGATTATCATGTATGGTTGCTTTACTAGCCTGCTCTCTTTCTATCAAGTCCTATATCGTACCAAACTTCAAACTGACCAACCTAATTTATGCAGATGGTTTCTCTAATGGCGACTACTGTAGAACATTTAGTCACTGGCGAAACTACTGCAAATTTCAACAAGCTGAGAGTAAAGGCGAAGGTTAGCTATTTCTCTCTATCCTGACCCTATTTGTTTCATCATATGTAATGCCTCGAATCAAGAGATGCAGAATAAAATGCATGGATAGTTGCTTCTTTATTTACTTGCAGAAGACATACTACAAGACAGTGTGATTGATGTTGCTCAACCTAGCAAGTGAGGTGAACTTGATGTTGTTCTAGTTGTATCGGATGAACTAAATGTTATGTGTGTTCTGAAATGTATTTTGTCTGATTCTATGTCTATTATGTGTTCTAAACTTGATGATGTTGTTCTAGTTCTATTTTGTGCTAAAACACATAGTGTTCTGGAATGTATTTTGTCTGAATTCAATGTCTATTGTGTCTGAAATAAATTTGTTGTTGCTGTGAACAATATTATATGAAAAATGTGAACACATAGTGAGGTGTGTCAGTATTGTGTTTGAATGTATGTTCTGTGAAATCCCGAATGTATGTTATGAATCCTGAATGTATGTTCCCAGTATATGCTCGACATTTGAATGTATGTAATGACCACTGATATTGATTTGAGGCATTTTAAAGCATGTGCCTCTAACTATTTTCAGAGGATTTTAAACATGTGCCTCTAACCATTTTCAGAGGCAGTCCAGAAAAGCCTCTAAAAACTAGGAGAGGCATTTTCACAAGTGCCCCTAAAAATAGTTAGAGGCATTTCAAAAACAGTGCCACTAAAAAATATAGAGGCATTCCTGGAAATGCCTCTAAAAATACCTATTTTTTGTGGCACTTTCCTTGAAATGGCTCTATATTTTTTAGCAACACGATTAAATGCAACACTATTAAAAGTCCCCCTAAAAATACTTAAGAGGCACTTTCCTGATTTTTAGGGGCACTTCGAAGTGCCTCTAATTAAAGACTGTGACGTAGTGGATCTGGGCGAGATGTGTCAGATCCGCTGCATCTCGCGCCTTCCGCCTGCCTCCTGAAAACCGACTCCGCGACATGTAGGAGACCCGGGGCTTCACCCCGGTTTCCACACGCCTATGGGCCTGACCGGTACGACAAAGTCGCACCTATCATCCACCACTACTACAATGAGAGAAAGGGTCCACTACTACTTTGGAAGCCGGACCAGCATCCACCGTGGGAAGGGTCGGTGATGCCTGCGACTACGGGGGCTAATGAAGGGAAGGGGGTGTTCCCGTCAAAGATATTTCACGACAGCACATATTATAGTATGATGATTCATAGTTCCGATTAACTTAATAAGGATAGGTGGCATTATAAACATTTATCTTAATCTAATTCATGTGACAGTTCGACACATAGTAGCGGTAAGCCATGTGCATATGTGCTTGCTCCCAGAGCCACAGTGTGCGTCCTATATTGCTACTAATTAGAGACTAGCATATACCACCTCTGTCACCAATTATCTACTCCCTAGATACATCCACTTTTTGGCAAATGGAAGACAACTAATTTGGAACGGAGCGAGTAGAAACAAAGCTCACCAATTATTGTACAACGCTAGTAAACACCTAGCACTGCTCAACATATTCTTTTGTCACAATTGCTCGGACTGAACACACCACGTTGATTGGTGGGCCTTGATAAAACCAAGAATATGCTTGGAGTATATCTGTTCATAATATGTGTAACATCAAGGGCGTGGGACTAGGAGGTGGCGGGAATCCGGACCCGCAGGGTGAGGAACTACTCTGCACTGTGGGGCACAATCGTTCTTGCTGGTCACCTACATCCAAAGAAGTCCCCGGCTGAGTAACATCGTGGGTGAGAGCGCAAGCAAGCATCACATATATATCGGTTTGATGGAGATGAACAGTACGTAATCAACAGGTTTTTCTTATCAGTTTCCATCTGCGCATCAGTTTCCCTGTAATTTTTCGATGTCCTGGTTGGCATCTTCTTGGAACTGTAAAATTAAGTTTTTCACAGTTCTCTAATCAATATTCAGTGCTCCAATCTGTTTTCAAAAAATAAAAAATAACCTTGGCATCTCTTTGTTCATGGAAGTGTAGAGATTTGTTGACGTTTTTAATTTAGCAGTTTCTTCCTTAAAATCTCCTGAGAGATCGTTCATTAATGGTGTACTTACACTAAGATTTGATCCCTTGGGATAGGTCTAAACCAAAAGATCATACTTCCATGAAAATATATCTGAACATTACATAAAAACAACCTTTTAAACATAACATGTGATATGATTCTGCATGGGTGAAATTAATTATCCTCACGTGCCAATCAATAATAACAAAAAAGTATAGAAAATGAAGGTACCGCTAACATAAAAATATTTAAGTGGCACCTTCGCAAAGTGTGGTTTCTGTCATGATGATGAGAAAATAAAACCCTTATTTTTTATATATGGCAAGTCATCCAAGTGGGTTCTAGCTTGTCCCTACTATGTAACTCTGCAAATATATCTTGAAACTGATTGCGGGGAATCGAACACAAGTTTAGAATTCGAATTTGGCATTTACCCTTTTTTGTTCTCTTTGACTCTCTAGAAATGATTTGGTTTTTAATCGATTTTTTTACTACTTTGCATGTTATTTACCAATGTACAAATTTGCTTCATTTGTGGTCATCTTCTCGGTGTATGGAATACAGAGACTTATTTAAAGATGTATGTACACGGTCGGAATGTGTTTTGAGAGATACTTTTATGCCACATGGATGAGAGCGTAGTTTACGAATTGACCCTCACTCCAGTTAGGCGTTGCACGAATTTCTCAGCCACTTGTAGCAAACCATATTATCTTTGTTTTTTTTTTTGCCGCGGGTGTGTGCATCTTAACTTTGCAGTGCCTCGGTGTGAGCTCATATCAATTACTCCCAATCTACACGTTGTCTACATACATATTAAAGTGAGTGAACCTATACATATAATATAATATGTCTATATACACTTGTGTGCATGTGAATGTGGACAAAAACTAAAACATCTTATATTTGGGAACGGAGGGAGTATATCAGTGCGATGCCAATTTCTGGGTTTAATAAAACACCAGCACGTCATGTGTCTCTCTCGTTGCTGCTCGCACGTGACAAAGTACTGATAGGCAGTACACATGCCTTTTTTCTAACTCAAACACATTTGTGATTTAGTTTCGGCTGGACAATAAGTGTGTAATTGTACGAAGAACCGCCTGTGTGGATAGGCACCTATTTAAAAGGAGCAAAAGCACACTGCCTAGCTTTCTATATGAATTTTGCTGTGTTTGATTGAACAATGCTCGCACAACACAACACTCTGCTGCTCTAGCATGGATGATTCCACAATTGCTTCACATTTTGGGAGTACAATAGATGAAGTGCACATAGCTAGGATTGAGAGGCAACGGGATGTTGTACATCACATGTGACTGCGCATCGACACGGGTCCTCTTGGTCCAGCGAACTCACAGCAGCCATGGCGCGACAATAAGGGTGCTTACGGCAGGATGTGAGCACCATGGTCTCAAGCCTGGCACGCTCTTGTTCAAATGCACGCGTCGTCTCAGATCTCAGAACGCCGCCGCGTCCATTTTCATTACGCGAGGAGGCGAGCTTGGCGGTGGAGCCGAGGAGGGCTGGCGGAGAGGGGAGACCCTGCTCGCTCGAAGGGGAGGAAGACGCAATTTGGATCCCACGGCCGTGGCCTTTTCCGTCAGCAACCGGCTATGTAGGAAGAAGGAGAGGAGAGAACGCCGCACCTCTTGAGCAATTTCATGCCAGTCATCGAGGGCAGCGCGTCGGGGCAGAGCGAACGATGGCGAGAAGAACGAGCGAGAGACGAGTGACGCTGCAGATAGAGCAATACCAGCCTGCCATCTCATCGATACATGTGCTGTCGTGCTTGACTAATAAGATGCATGCACACAGATTGTGTGCTTCTTTTCATCTTTGTTTACATTTCAAACATTAATTACCCAATGAAAAATATGGTGGTGACTAGGGAAACATGAATAAATTAGTTGATTCAATTACTATGATGGTTTCCAAGACTTCATCTTTTTAGTATTTTTAGTTTCAAATCTATCAAGTTAAAACATTGAAGATATAAACTGAAGCGGTCTCATGTGTGATTATGGATCGATGGTTCATTCTGTTTTCTGCAATGGGAAGGCACAAATAATTTTTTGTGGATTTTCATACATAATTATGATATATCTAAGATAATCCTATGTTACCTTTCTTTTTTAAGTGCTAAACATAGACTCAAGAACACATGCATATCTGATTTTTCAACCCAACTTCCCAAATTTTTACTCAAATTAGACCACACAATATTTACAATATCTTACTTCTATGAATTTGAAACCTTTTAGCTACTTTTCCCCAATTGAACTGTATGATGTAACAAGATTCGTGACTTTCAAACCAAATAACCGTAATCATGTCCATATCCATGGCTAAGATAATGCTATCATAACAAAAATTGATACAAACATTTTAAACAAGAGTGCGAAAGATGTCGTATGTGTTGAGTCGAATCGAAACCGATCTCGAAGTGGAGGCGACATGTCATACCACGGATATGGTTACAATCATTCTCCACACTAATCAATACAAATATAGCCTCTTTTGCATGTCAGGCTTTATTATGTTTTATATATTTGCAGCCATATACAAGAGGAAGTAGAAATAAAAGAAAAACAACTCAATGACTCTAGGTAATTACAAATACAAAACAACAATAGTGTGCATCAGCCTTGATTTTGATTCTTCCATGCAAGATCCATTTTGCCATGTATATTATTATTAGTACAGGGAGGGGACCCTTTTACAGAATATATAAATAAGATATATAAAATACACCAAAACTTGAAAGTTAACTTTTTTTGGAAAATAAAATATAGCCCCTGCTTCTACATTAATCGATACACACATGCTTATTTATTGCCAAGTTTCAGAATTAGCTTACCTGCACTTTTTGAAGATTAACATCTAGTACCAACCATAATTTACTAGGTTGTCCTTGAGACCTTCACACTTTCTGTCTCGCTACAACACAGTATCATTTTAATGAGGCATCATATAGGGATGCAGATGGCTAGTGTTATGTGGCCATGCGGTGCTTGCCTCCCCTCTCAGAGTCTCAGTTGGCAACAATTTTTCATGCCCATGCGGTGCACTGGTAGATCAGACAAAACTTCAGGGAGACAGCCATCAGCAAAAATCCAGAACGACACGCTGTGGGCATGGGAGGTCTCGAGAATATAGAAATGTCAACGATTGATGCACATAGAAAAGGCACGACAGTGGAGGCAAGAGTGACGCCTAGGGTCTGGAGTAACAACAAGGGTCTCAGCGTACTAGATGGGTGAGCGCGCTTCGCCGCGCCTCCTACAGCCCATTTTCAGATAAGTGTTAGAAATGAGTACTTATTACCTACCTCAACCGAACATGTATCTTTACATTTGTATAATCAAGTAGACATAATCATAGCAAAGCTGGAGTATGTTACACATGATGTAGGAATAATCAGGAGTCCAGCTACGGCCGTAAACTACTCAAACAATGATAATAAGATAATAATAAATTACTCATTATAGGAACAAAAATCAAGCACTATATGACACTACTTTGTTTTCAGAAAAAATGGACTCTATTGTATCCAATAACCAAACTATTGGGATGCTCTAGCACTAAGCTAGGAAGAACACACCACAAGTGGTGCTATAAAGAACACCTTTAGCCTGTAATATAATATTCCTTTTTATCTGACTACAGTCTAGCAATTCGACAAGTACAACCGATGAGGCAAGCATAAAAATCCATTTATTAACACGTCCAGAAAGAAAAAGATAATAAAAGTGGAAATCTACTATTTATATCTTTTTATTATTTGATGATAAAGAATCTAGTGGTATGAACCAAGTTAATCGTAGAGGCATAGACCTCCGTTCACTTATAAAGAAGAGATCATAAAATGAATTAAAAAAAGATAGTACTTCGATATGTGACTCAAATAAAAAAATAAAGCTCGGTGATTCAAATGACAGCTAGCACACTATCTTTCTATCCAAGGTGCATTTGTAATGAAAGCCCTAACCTAAATTTATTTTTGAATCTTCCCGAGGCTTAACATATTTGGCTTGAGACCTTACAATTTTCCCCATGATATTAAAACCTTTTTGGAAGTGTTACGCCCCCTGACCCTCTATCCACCTCGACATGGTTATTCACTCATAGCATCTCAGGCGTCGTCTGCTAAAAAAATAAAAACATACATAAGTAAATACAAACCAAAACTTATTAGACCAGGATGCAGTGGCATTCTTTTACAACACTAGTAAATACGTAGCACTACTTTTTCTATCACAATTGCTTGCACATGCACACACCACATCCACTGGTGGCCCCTTATAAATGGGACAGATTCGGCTATTGACTAGTAGTATACATGCTTTTTTTTCTATTTAGAAATGGAGAGGAAAGCCCCAGTCTCCGCATAAACGAGTATATGCTAGATGTATATTTTGGTCACAGTGTCTGTAGCACAAGGTGTGGGACTAGAAGGTAGCGGGAATCAGGACGAGCAGGGCGAAAAACTATTCTGTACGGCTGAGGATGGTCCCTCTTGCTGGTCACCCACATCCAGAGTAGTCCGTGGGCGACTAACATCATGCATGAGAGCGCATGCTAGCATCACAATAGTATCGGTTCGATACTGACGAAAACTATGCAATCAACAGGTTTTGGTTATCAGTTTCCCTCTGTGCATCAGTTTCCCTATAAATTTTCGATGTCCTGGCCGGCATCTTGGAACTGTAAAATTAAGTTTTTTTACAATTCTCTAATCAATTATCAGTGCTCCAGTTTGTTATCAAAAAATAAAAATAAATAATCTTGGCATCTCCTTCTTCATGACAGAGTAGAGATTAATTTGCTGACGTTTTTAACTTAGCAGTCTCTTACTTATAGATCATCTGAGAGATCGTTTAATGGTGTACTTACACTATGATTTGATCATTCGGATATGTCTAAACCAAAAGACCACACTTCCATGAAATATATGAGTAAATAATAGATAATTTATGTGGCACATTCCCAAAGGGGTAATATTCACCAATATAATTTAGAAATGTGTAATTAGCGTGTGAATTTATAGTTTGTTTTCTGACACGTTGATGAGACTATCAAACCCTTATTTTTCATATATGGCCTGTCATCCAAGTGGGTTCTAACTTGTCCCCACTATGTAACGCTGCAAGTATATCTCGAAAATGATTGCTGTGAATTGAACACAAGTTTCTAATTCGAATTTGGGTGGAATCATTTACCGTTGTTTGGTCACTTTGCCTATGTAAAAATAATTTAGTTTTTAGTGGTAATTTTTTTTACTTGTTTGCAGGTCATTTACCGGTGTACAAGTTTGCTCCGTTTGTAGTCGTTTTGGGTGTACTGAATACAAAGACTTATTTACAAATATCTGTACACGGTTGGAGTGTGTTGTGAGAGATACTTCTATGCCACATGGATGACAGCGTAGTTTTTGAGTTGGCGTTCACTCTATTTAGGCGTTGCTACGATTTTCTCATCTAATTGTACCAAACCATGTTATCTTTTTTTTCAGCGGGTGTGTGCATCTTAACTTTGCATGTATGGGTGTGAGTGTGACCATGTGATGTTAATTTAAGAGTTCAATAAGGTAAGGCACGTCATGTACTCATGTGTCTCTCTCGTTACTGCTCGCACGTGAAAAAGTATTGATAGGCAGTACACATGCCTTTTTTCTAACTCAAACACAATTGTGA
The DNA here is from genome assembly GCA_947311845.1 of Poa pratensis. Classification (NCBI taxonomy): domain Eukaryota; kingdom Viridiplantae; phylum Streptophyta; class Magnoliopsida; order Poales; family Poaceae; genus Poa; species Poa pratensis. The sequence continues at coordinate 2,646,705 of CAMZMU010000096.1, forward strand.
TCTATTTTTGGCTGGACAAATTGTACGAAGAACCACATGTGTGGATAGACACCTATTTAAAAGGTGCAAAAGCACAGTGTCATTGGCTATGAATTTTGCCATGCTTGATTGCACGAGGCTCGGACAACACAACACTCTGCAGTTCTAGCATGGATGATTCCACAATTGCTTCACATGTTGGGAGTACAATAGATGAAGTATGCATAGCTAGGATTGAGAAGCAGCGGGATGTTGTACATCACATGTGACAGGGCATCGACACGGGTCCTCTTGGTTCAGCGAACTCAAGGGAACCATGTTGCGACAATAAGGGTGCTTACGGCAGGATGTGAGCGCGCTCTTAATCAGATGTGCGCGTCGTCACAGATCTCCGAACACCGCCGTGTCGCCGTGCACTACGAGACGAGGCGAGCTTGGCGGTGGAGCCACGGAGCCCTACCGGAGAGGGAGGCCTGGCTCGCTCGAAGTGTGGAATAGGTTTGTAGTGTTACATGAATAATTCCAACCCTGCCTTGTAGATACACTCCGCAAGTAAAGGTTCCATATAGAAAGCTGTGGTTTGTAAAGATTACAGTTAAGGTTAAAGTTTTCTTATGGCTAGCTTCTAGGAAAAGTATCTTGACAAGTCCTTTTAGCAAGAGGTTGGAGGCCGGGGTCCTACAAGTGTATGTTCTGTGGCAATATAGAAACCATGGATCATCTATTTTTTTTGCTGCTCGTTTGCCAGATACATATGGGGTGTAGTGAGTTGTGCTTTTAACTTAGTTTATATTCCTGTTAATTTCGATATGTTACCAGCTTGGCTTGAAACTTTTAATGTTAGAGATAGGTACCTGATCTCGTCGGCCGTGGCTGCGTTGTTGTGGGCAATCAGGAAGTCTAGAAATGATGCCTGGTTCAAACGGAGTCTACCCCACATCTATAGTTTTTAAGATGGCTAATGATATAAATATCTTGGATGGTTTGCAGAGATCAACTACGAGAAGTATAACGTAGAGGAGCAATGATGCGCATTCTGGTACAACCGAGTGCTTCCATCGACGGCAGGGCTGGGGGCCGATGGTGATACGGCTAACCGGAACATGAAAGTCGTCCTGGTTTGCAGTTCTGGCGCGAGAAAAAGTGTTGCTGTTAGTGTTAGAGTTTTGGTTCTAGATTCCTATAGTGTTTTGGTGTAACCTACACTTGGGGGCCGCTTGGATCGTACTTTCAAAAAAAAACTAGGGGCCGCTTGGCTCGTACTTTCGAAAAAAAAAGATACACTCCGCAAGATTGCACAATGATTGTAACCTGAAATTTGTTTTGTAAGAAATACACATCCCAAGTTGAATAAAATCTGTATTTATTTCCAGATTTTTCCAAAATCTGCGAGATCGACCACGACGAATATGAGGAGATAGCCGTGATATTGGTCATAATTAAAGAAGTGGCGAAGAAGGAGGAGCATGTTCTCAACTTCAGGTGTTCAGAATTCTCAGTGATGAAGATAGTATCTCTCAAGGGCAGTCGTGAAGATAAGAAGGACTCCATGGGATACATTTCTTGTGCAGCGCTCTCCATGGGATACTATCAATTTCATGGTGAAATATTATTGTGTGGGAGACCTCCTTGTTCCTTTGACGAAATTAAAAAAACTAACCGAAAAGGTTGGTGGATATTTAAAGTGCATTGCGTGTAAAATCATCTCCACAGTGCCTCAATATACATAAACTACCACATATGCTCGGGCTAGGGATGCTCTGGGACAAGGTGATAGCACATTTGCGAAGATGGCGGGTTCTCTGCAAACCTGCTCATTCGGAGCTCATGGAGAGGAACTTGTTGCTGCTGGAAAGGACCAGAAGTGAGCTATTGCGGATAGCGTGGAGTTGAACTGTGTTAGCTTCGCCTTGCTGGTCACTTCCTAAAATGTCGTTCTCTGTAGTCAACAGATAATCTGTTCAGTAGTGCTGCTTCTGGCTTTTGCTTTTGCTAAGCTGCGATGTAATATGGATGTTGGTTACTATCTGGTTGCAGTAAAATGGAACCTGGGGGCGTGCCCCTTTTATCTAAAAAAAAAAACTACCACATATGCATGCACCCGGAGTAACTGATGCCACAACCACCACACTGATGCCGGGCCTATAAATTGATTCTTTCATACATCATCTCAACCGACACTTGTTTTGCTCTGAGAGGTTAGATGCATACATGAGTGCCACAAGTCTTTTGCGTTGCCAGCTTATTTGTCCTGATGCGTGGGATTTGGAGGTGACATGAATTTGGATATGTGTAGCTCGATAAAAACCTGTATCACATATTCCGGGAAATCATCTAGGAATATGTAAAGTACCTCCTGTGTACATCCAGGTGATCCACGCGCTCACTGAGTCACTTTATTCAGTCCACTAGATCGTCTGAGCTCCTATTTTAGCACAAATACAAAAACCTGATCTTATTGCGTACCAGCTTTGCTTAATCTCTTGGATCCACTTCACGTCTCAAATATGTAGTTGCAAAAACTTGTTTGGCTACCATATTTTACTCCGAGTCTAGATTTTATATGAAATAAACCAATAAGATCATGAAATGTGGTTTTTAAATTAGATCATGAGAACATGGAAATGACCAAAGAAATACAAAATTCACTAGCAGAATCACGATTATTCAAAGAACAATTTTATAAGCGGCCCTGACAACAGTTCCAGCATTTTGTTCAAGTTACTCCCTCTAGCCAAAAAAGTACAGGGACATCTTGCGTAGGCAATCTGAATGGATTTTGTAAGTTGTTATTTACATCTCTATGGTGCCAACTAATCGAAACAAAACGAAATAGATTGAGCCAATATATCGTGGACGTCAACCTTTGGACTTGAAGCAATCCGGCCTGGGCCTGAATGCCCATATCTTACTGGACCGCGTTCAGGGAAACTGCCCTGTTAGGGCCCAGCACAGATGACAAAGGTAAAAGAGCTACTGGTACATTCAGAACCGAAAATAACGAAGAAAAATTCAGAACTTTGGAAGAAACCTGACACTGGATGGTTAAAGCTAAACATAGGTGCTGGTTTCTCTATCAATGGTAGCAGTAGCTGCTCTGCGCGATGAGAATGGAAAAATTATTCTGTCTGCTTGGGGACACATCTCACGGTGTGCTTCTGCTGATTATGCTGAAGCCCTGACTGTCTTGGAGGGAATCAACTCTTGCCTCACGGTGGCAGCTAAACCTGTGCAGTGGGAGTCTGATAGTTTTGCTGTAATAAACAGCTCTAAGCTTTCTGTGTATTTGGTGTATTTTTTGATCTTGTGATTATGCTCCAGTGTATGTGGTGACTAGAAAGTGTTGAACAACACCGTTTCTCAACATATACAACCAGCAGGCCACACTCATAGCTTGAAGGTCACAATATTATACATGGACAAAAACGAGGGCAGTTTAGAAATCGAACTTGAATTTATAAGTCTTTTACTTACAGAGAAGTCCGAATAGAGCTCAAAATATAGTGCAAACAGTAATCTTGGTAAACATGCAGCATTGTAGCCCTCCTATGATACATGTTTCACAAAAAGATAAACTATTACAACGAGAGCACCAAAATATTGCAGCTACTAAAAATATTATGTCTATACAACTACAAGAATAGAGGCTGCTCCTAACTCTTGCGCGTACAGATAATTCACAACGGGTAGCGGGTCTAGATGCTCCTATTACGTAATTTATTTTTGGTTTTTTTTCAGAATGTCAAAAAATTCCAGAAAAAAATCCAGATGTACATTACAGCGTGATGTGTTATCACAAAAATTGGCATGGTGAAAAAACTTTTTTAGCAACCTGTACAAAAAAGACAAAATTCTGACACGTATATATACATTTTGGTATGTCCGAATTTGTCTTTTTTGCACAGGTTGCAAAAAAAGTTTTTTATTCGCGTAACTTTTTTGTGCTGACTTGAAATATGTTGGACTACATGCAAATTTTTTTTTTGAATTTTTTGACATTTCGAAATTTGTTGTTTGGGTAGTGGGTGCATCTGCACCCACTACCCAAATCGCCGCGTCCCGCCGTTGGCGCCCTACTCACGCTCTCGGGATAGAAAGAGCTAATCGCTGGGCCCCAAGACCACCCCGAGCTTGCCTCATGTGTGCGTGTGATCGCGGGGAGCTGCCTGAATAGGCAGAATGCCCGGATTCGCAGTGGGCCCGGGTGTGCGGCGGCCGGAGCCGGTGGCAGCGACCTTGCCGGAGAAATTGTCCACCCAGTTTTGAGACAAAATAGAAAATATAAGGAAAATAAGAAAAAAGAAAATAGTCTAAGATCTGATGGCCGTTGGTCTTTGCCGTTACCGTGAGCCACATCATCCTGACTGTGGCCCACCGGTCAACACCAAGCTAAACTGACAATTTGTGCGTTCTGCCACATTAGAGGATGAACTGGTGGTTTTGTTAAAAATCAAAAGTGATGCTTTTTTGGAACCCTAGCCTCAAATGTGGTCTTTTTTTTTTTGCAATTTTCTTCATGAAAAGTAGATTAATGATATCATATCTCCTGAGAGTAGTTAAGATTCCCTTTTGCTGCACTTTTAATTTTATCATCTGATCCATTACTTTTGGGGTGCTTTTTGGAATCAGTTCGACCTGGGACTTATGTCTGGACTTCGTGTATCTTAACTTTGGTGTCCTAATGAACTTACTTTTTTTTTTTTTGATAGGGAGCCGTGTACAGGATCAAAGCAAGGAAGAACACACACACACGAGCTCAAGAACAACACACTCCACACACGGCGAGCTTAGCACCACCACGCACACCACACACCCGAGGGAGAAGCACAGCCAAACCAGTTGTAAAGCCGCAAGATCCATCCGGCGCAGACGCAGGCGCCGGAATCTAACCGCTGAAGAAGCATCGGCGCTGAACCACCTCCAGGCCGCCATCAACGCCTCACGCCGGAGACGAAGAAGACGGATCCCACCATCTTCCGCAAGCCCACCAAGCTCGTCGACGAAGGAGAACGCCGTCCCTGCACACTCCCAGTCTTCAAGCTCCAACGCACCGCCACCCGGCTCTGCACCACCGCCGGAGCGAGCGGCGACGCAGCGGCGAAATAGCCCGGGGACCAAAAAGTAAGTATCTTTCTTTTATTCCAGGGAGATTGCATTTCATTTATCTCGATCGGCTGCCGGCACACCTAATTTAAAGACCTGCCAGTGCATACATGGCACAGCTCATAATTTCTTTTTTATGAGCCACGGGCTGACTTCCTTTATAAACACAGACCGGTCACAACTCGTACTCAATTTTGTCGGGTTACCTTTGCTCCTCTTCCTAGTGCTTGGCTTCACCACACAGCGTCGCAGACATAGGACTGGGAGGCAACAGAACCGTGGATGGTTGTAACAAGAAACAACTTAGCACAATACTATGAGTCCGATCAAGCCACCGAGTAGCTTCCTGTTTAACGGAAGCCAAGCTAACCCTTTTTCCGTAAGCCATGCTAAGGCTACCTTTTTTTCTCCACTAAATAAACTAAGCGTTGTATGTCCTATATCTACAAGACAGTGTAAGTGTAGCGATTTGAGAATAAACAAGTTCACGAATTTCGAATCTCTTTCTTACACTGCTGTCAGAATAGAAGAGGAAATCATAATGCAAACAGTAAGCATTCGTTTGGTATCTAATGGCAACAGATAAAAAATTAGCGTCCTATTACCATACCCCAACCCCTGCATTCAACATCCGGCGCTTAGCCATTTCTTCAGCTACCGAATAAATCTCTAACCTGATATTAGATTAAATATCGGCGGAAGGACATAAAGTGTTGAGACCCGCTTACACCCCACATCATGCAAACGATCGCAGAATAGTGGTTGTAAACCCTAAGTGCAGGGAACTTTTGTATCTCGTTTCTATAATTACTGCGTGACGAACCATGAGGGAAGCTATCTACTGACTAAATTTATAGCAAAAAGTGCTAACATTTATGACATAAATTGGTATCACTAGACTCGTCTTCAAATAAAATTTCAAAATATACCAATTTGATGTCATATATGTTGCTAATCTTCTTATAAAGTTGGTTAAAATTTGACAAACTTTTTTTTGCGGGTAAAATTTAGCAAGCTTGACTTAGTACAGAAGTTAGATGTACACTTATTCGTGAACTGAGGGAGTATGTGAGTGTATTAACTGCCAAGAAAAGAACCCGGTGGGTAGAATGCGCATGTACATGCAGTCAATTCTCCTGACTAATAAACTTAGGATATCTGAATTTACTCTCCTGTCCTATAAAACTCACGTCAAGATATATCATACAATCTAGCCCAGCCAGTTGTTCCGTGGGAGGTAGTTTAACTTGCGGCCGCAAAGCGATAAGGTCAAAGAAATCACCGAACTGGCTTTGAGAGTGGCCTGATTAACAAGGAATAACTACAATATCACAATAAAGCAGCCATATATCGAAAAAAAAGTATGACTGTGACTTGGAGTTTTCCATGTCCATATTTCTCAAGGAAACTGGCATGAATTATAAAAATTGTCCTCGAGGGTTGAAGCGGCCTTCTCTTCATCGTTAGCTTTTCTAGTGGACAAAACATTGTGATATAAAGATCACTTATCAGCCGGGTGCGTCTCTAGAATCTAGAAGAACCAATCAAAACATTGTAAATCAAAAGGGGTACATGCTTCAAATAGCATGGAGCCCAAATAATACACCCACCCATTTGCCTACAAGCACCCTAAAAGACTAAGCAACCAAAAAAAAATTAAGCTTCTCCCATCATTGGAATCTACCTAGATTAACACAATGCATTCTCTGGCAGAAACCAAGCTCTAATGATAATACTCGTTTTCCATCCAGTTTGAATTTTTTTGCCAATAAGTAGCTAGTATGCCATTTCTCAGCTCCACAATTTTTTTATATATGCCAAAATATTTAAATAAAGTTTACTTAGATACGCCCCGTAAGAAACTTTGTGTTAGTGTGGTTGTGTTACTACATTAGTACCGACAATAACGTGCGAAGATACAATGCATTATTAAGCAAACCCTTAGAGGCTTATAGGGAATTTTGAACCGTGGAAAAGAGAAATAAATAAATTGTGCCAACATGGTCGTTGCACATTGTTCACAACCCAAGTGACACAACAATTGTTGTTGAAGAAGACACATGCAGAAACACTCCAGTTTCCAGTACCGTTGTTGACATGTCCGTTAACGAAGCTCATGTAAAGAAGTTCCACAACTCACTTGGTGTATGTGCCAATTTTGATGCGTGATAGTCGTGAATCCTATAAATTACCCGTTGGTTCATAAATCCCTCATGAAACACCAATCCTAAATCGCATGATCCTAAATTCTAACATAACCATTTCTGATATGACTCACACCATAATTCTAGTTTTGTGCATAGGGTAAAAACTAATTTTCATGATACTCCCTTTGAGTGTGGATTTGTTTACCAGCCGAGGGACAATGCCACCCCATTAGACCAGCCACACTGCTGCGTCGATTCCTAGCAAAAAGCTGAATTCCTTGAACCGGTTCACATTTCCTGCATTGTATAGAATCGGCAGTAGGTCCCGCTGTTCAGCTCTCTTGCATGCATGCATAGTGGTTTTCCCTCACAGTTTTGCCACTATGTACCACAATCGCCGCAAAGAAGCGAGCCATCTACTTCATTCGCTTTTCTTGTCAGAGCCTCAGAGGCTTTGCACCGATGCTCTACACCTAGTGGAACCGGTTCAATGTCCTCTTTGAACCGGTGTGGCTGGTCTTAGCCACCGTCTGATTTGGATTATCGAGCGTTGTCCGTGGGCAGAGCCATTTGGCCATCCCGCGGGACGTGACTATGGCCGCTGGGTAGCCGTTGGATAGGGCCCGCACCGCTGCAGGACTTGACCACCGTAAGGCGCACAGACATCTTATACTACCTTCCATGGACACATGTTTTCCTCTAGATCGTGATTTGTTTTTAGTATTTTTCATGCTTCGTGCCGGTGCCGTGCTCCAATTTATCTCTTATCTTGTGTCGACCGATACGTTAGCGATAAGCGATATCCCGAACATTGCCCGTGCAAGACTCACTCCTTTTTTACTTGTCCATTTTTAGTGCTTGGTTATGGGCCAGCCCAATGGCCTTAAACATCAGCTGGTACTTATTTATTTGCCTGCTCGGAAGGAACAAATTTGGTGTCCTTGTGCTCTAACGTCTTTCAACACCGAGTCTAGAAACGAATGTTACGCAGGGGACCGACGCAGTGCTTCCTTTTTCTTGACGGTGCGACAACAATGCAAACAATGCGACCGGGATTGGGCTCTAAGTGACATGAAGATCATCACACACAACAAACATGGGTATTATTTACCCAAATGCGAACTACTCCCTCCGTTCCAATTTAATTGACTTGCTATGCACCACATAGCTAGATACATCCACATATGGTGCATAGCAAGTCAATTAAATTGGAACGGAGGGAGTACAACACAGAGGCAAACATAGCCCAGTGGTTTCGCTCCCTCCTGTGCACCAATGGACCTAGGTTCAAGACCCAGCGACACCTATTTTCTGCCATTTTCCCCTGTGTTGCCAGCCGGCTCGGTTTAGCTGATTCGGGGCTCGCCAGGTCAAACCAAACGGAGCCGATCAATGAGCCATAAGTAATTTGTACGGATTATGGCATACATATTATACGTTTATAGCGAAGGGAGAAGGATCGAATCGGAGCTCTGACACTAAACTAGAGCTGGTAACTATGAAATCTTAGGGTGTGTTTGTGGGAGCTCCATTGCATAACATGGTCGCACCATCTCCACGATCCAATTCACCTCTGAAATCTGCAATTGTTAAAAAGTGTTTGGCTAACAAAGTTCACTACGACTCCAGTTTGTAGACATATTGTTGTGGATGTCCACTTGTTCATACCACCGCATCCATTTATTTCCTACTCTTCCAAGAATAAGATCGCCAACCGGAACCCTGGTCAAGCCATGTGTTTTCAAATTTAGAACAAGAGAACACGGAAAATCCAAAATAAATACAAAATTCACTAATATAATTATCGGTATGTTTAAAGAACAGTTTTATAATCCGCACTAATAAAACTTCCAACATTGCGCTTGAATTCCAACCAAGTACAGGGACCTCTTGTTTGAAAAAATCGAAATCAGCATACAGATATAGCATTTTGAAACTACGTTTTTACATCTCTGTATTACAATCTAATTTGAAAAAGAACGGCATATATTCAACCTATCTTGGATCCTTGCATGTTCCAGCTTGTGTATTTGAATTCCCCTGGATGACCACTAGAATCTCTGGACTTGGAATGTCCCCCAACAAAATGCCAACAAAATGCAACAAATCATTTGTTTGCGTTCATATATAGAGAATTACCTGCCCAAGATGATGGCCAAAAAGAAGTGATGTACCTGCCGTACTATTGCCAATAATTAAGGACCACACGGAATTTTGCATTTTCCATATGTACAGAAACTCACGGCTGAACTGAGAATAGATTGGTATTTTTTGGCAAGGTTTTGCGTCCATATATAGAGAATTACCTGCCCAAGACAATATAAGGTTTTAGGCCATGCCGGCCGATGTAATATATTACCTGTACATCCACGAATAAATAATACCATCGACAACTAAACATGGCAATCAGGGTGCCGCCGGAAGAGCAAGGACAATGCCGCCGATGTTGCATCCACAGCATCTTGCTATCCTTCATCTTAACTCTCTCAGTCACGATCGTGCTCGTGAGCATCTTCGCCAGCAAGAAGCCACACTACTATGCCGCGATAGATCATAGACGCCATCGCCGGCCTTGACCAGCCGCCCGTACAACAGGTTGAGTTCGACCTTACCCTCGGCGTAAAGTCGAGGAGCCCCTTCTCCAGCGAGTGCTTCGAGCCCGGCACAAACGGCACGGTCACGTACCTCGGCGTCCAGATCGCCAGCGGCAGCACCGGCGGCCAGGCTTGCGCTGAAGGGTGGCAGCCGGAGCAGATGGTGCGGATGCCCGTCGTCGCACGAGGGGCCCAAACACGGTTGCCTGTCTCCGTGCTGGACAGTCTCGCGGCGGAGGTGAGGCGAGGGGTAGCGGTGTTGGATGTCTCGCTGCAGATTCCGTCATCGTCTCCCGGCGACGATTGGAAGCTGGTGGTGTGTAGGGACAGGCGTATCGGTCGTTCCGCCGAGGCCATGTCGGCTCCTTGCGACGTGCTGACAACGGCATGAGCCTCTGCATGCTGCTCATGCAGGGAAAGGCCAAATGATGTGACGAACTGTTAACTACTTCTAGACTTCTAGTTTTATCTGATGGTTTTGGACTTGAAAATCACAGTTACATCTCATACTTGTAGTTTATTAGAGCACTTATATTTTCTATTTGAACTCTACTTCGATCGATTTAATGTGATTTATGATTTGTTATTCGCAAACAAGATTTAATTTGATTTAGCAATCGAGAGGCTGTGAAAAGTCTAACCTCCAGGGTCACCTTGCGGGCAACCCCGGAGGCCCTGCCCCCACCTCTTAGCCACCCCATCATCTCGCCCCGCTAGCTTCCTGGTCCGTGCCTCGCCCCGAGATCGACAGCCACGCCGAGGCCTCCAAACACCACCCAACATGCCACGATGTCCGGCGATTCTGGACAAGATGTGTCAGTTCCGCTGCATCATGTGCCCTCCGCCGACCTCCTGAAAACCGACTCCCAACATGTCGTCGAGACTCGAGACAACACGGCCCGGTTCGACAATTATTGATTGTACATCAATAAATTCAACTAAGTGACAATTTGGCAAATACGATTTTTATCTGGTTTGAAGGCTGTGATAGAGACTAACATACGCTATCTAGAAATAAAGCTTAACTAAAACTTATGGGGGGTAGCTCATCATTCTTTTACTACGTAGCACTTCAACATATTTTTCTATCACAATTGCTCGCACATGGACACAACACATCGACTGGTGGCCCTTTATAAATAGTACAGCCTCGGCTATTGACTACTACTACATGATTTGGCCGGATAATTGTTTGGCTCCACTACACTTGTTGATGAACCGAGTATATGCTAGATGCATATTTTGGTCATAGTGTCTGTAGCACAAGGTGTGGGAGTAGGCGGTAGCGGTAATCTGGACACGCAGGGCGACAAACTATCATGCACTCCTGAGGACGGTCCCTCTTGCTGGTGACCCACATCCAAAGTAGTACGTGGGAGACTAACATCATGCATGAGAGCGCAGGCTAGCATCACAATAGTATCGGTTCGATGGTGACGAACACTAAGCAGTCAACATGTTTCTGTTATCAGTTTCAATCTGCGCATCAGTTTCCCTGTAATTCTTCGATGTCCTGAACGTCATCTTCTTGGAACTGTAAAATTAAGTTTTTTTACAATTCTCTAGTCAATATTCAGTGCTCCAGTCTGTTTAAAATAACCTTTGGCATCTCCTTCTTCATTGAAGTGTATAGATTTGCTAACGTTTTTAACTTAACGGCCTCTTGCTTAAAACTCTTCCGAGATCGTTCAACGGTGTACTTACACTATGATTTGATCACTTCGGATATGTCTAAACCAAAAGACCATACTTCCATGAATTATATGAGAACATAATAGATACAAATAGCCTTTTAAACATAAACATGCTATATGATTGTGCTATATCAATATTCATCCTGACGTGCCATCGATCGAAAAAAGTAAAGAAAAAGAAGGTACCGCTAAAAGTAAAATTAATAATGTGGCACATTCTGAAAGAGGTAATACTCACCAAGATAATTTAGCAATGCGTAATGGCGTGGAAATTTACAGTGTGTTTTCTGTCATGTTGATGAGAAAATCAAACCCTTATTTTTCATATATGGCCTGTCATCCAAGTGGGTTCTAACTTTTCCCCACTATGTGACACTGCAAGTATGTCTTGCAACTGATTGCCGTGAATTGAACACAAGTTTATTATTCGAATTTGGGTGGAAGCATTTACCGTTGTTTTCTCACTTTGCCCATGTAGAAATGATTTGGTTTTTAATGGTATTTTTTTTACTCCTTTGCAGGTCATTTACCGGTTTACAAGTTTGCTCCGTTTGTAGTCTCTTTTCGGCGTAATGAATACATAGACTTATTTACAGATGTATGTACACGGTTGGAGTGTGTTGTGATAGATACTTTTATGCCACATGGATGGCAGCGTAGTTTTTTAATTGGCCTTCACTCAATTTAGGTATTGCTACGATTTTCTCATCTACTTGTACCAAACCATGTTATCTTTGTTTTCATTTCAATGGGTGTGTGCTTCTTAATTTTGCACAGTATGGGTGTGACCGTGTGAGCTCCTATCAATTCTATCAGTGTAATGTGAATTTATAAGTTCCATAAGGTAAGGCACCAGCACGTGATGTGTCTCTCTCGTTACTGCTGGCACGTGGCAAATGACTGATAGAGAGTACACATGCCTTTTTTTTTCAACTCAAACACAATTGTGATTTATTTTCGGCTGGACAATAAGTATGAAATTGTACAAAGAACCACGTGTGTGTGCATAGGCACCTATTTAAAAGGAGCAACAGCACGTGGCCTTTCTATATGCTCGCACAACATAACACTGTGCAGCTCTAGCATGGATGATTCCACGATTGCTTCACATGTTGGGAGTAGAATAGATGAAGTATACATAGCTAGGGTTGAGAGGCAACAGGATGTTGTACATCACCCGTGACAGGGCATCGACACTGGTCCTCTTGGTTCAGCGAATTCTCGGCAGCCATGGCGCGACAATATGGGTGCTTAAGGCGGGATGTGAGCACCATGGCCACTAGCCTGGAGCGCGTCGCCACAGATCTCCGAACCCAACCGCGTCCCTTTGCATTATGTGAGGAGGCGAGATTGGTGGTGGTGCCGGTGAGGGCTTCCAGAGTTTTACTGAGCTGCTCTATGTCCCGTTTGGAATGTTCTTGGAACTGTAAATTAAGTTTTTTTTTTATAATTCTCTAATCAACTATCAGTGCGCCAGTGTGTTTTAATAAATATCAATAACCTTGGCATTACCTTCTTCTTGGCAGAGTAGATATTAATTTGTTGACGTTTTTAACTTAGCAGTCTCTTACTTAAAAACCGTTTGACATATCGTTTAATAGTGTACTTACACTATTATTTGATCACTTTGGATATGTCAAAACCAAAGGACCATGTTTCCATTAAATATATCATAACATAAAAGATAAAAATAGCCTTTTAAACATAAACATGTTGTATGATTGTAAATATGAAATTATTCATCATGACGTGCTAATCGGTAATAAAAAATACATAGAAAATGTAGGTACTGCTAAAAATAAAAATATTTAGGGGATACCTTTGCAAAAGTGTAATACTCACCAAGATAATTTTGCAGTGCGTATTTGGCTGGAGAATTTACACTGTGGTTTCTGTCATATTGATGAGAAAATCAAGCCCTTATTTTTCATATATGGTTATAGTCATCCAACTGGCTTCTAACTTGTCCCCAGCATGTAGCGCTGCAAATATATTGGGCAACTCTTTGCGAGAAATTTATCCCAACTTTAGAATTCTAATTAGGGTGGAAGCATTTGCCTATATTTCGTCGCTTTTGGCTATGTAGAAATGATTTGATTTTGTATGTAATATTTTTTACTCCTTTGCAGGTCATTTACCGGTATAAAGTTTTGCTCCATTCGTGGTCGTCTTTTAGGTGTAATGAATATAGAGACCCATTTACAAATGTTTGTACACGATTGGAGTGTGTTGTGAGGGATATATTTATCCCACATAGATGGTAGTGTAGTCTTCAAATCGCCCTTAATCTAGCTAGGAGTTGCTAGATTTTCTCATCTACTACTACCACACCATGTTATCTTTGTTTATTTTTTTACCTCAGCGGATGTGTGCATCCTAAGTTTGCAGAAGTTGGGTGTGAGCTCCTATCAATTGTGTCAACATGATGCTAACTAATAAAACACCATTTGTCAAAAAAATATTAAATTACTTCACATGACACCACCATGGAGAGTTGTAGGACATTTCCCTGTCTAGTTCAGTGAACGTCTAGGTAAGACCGGTATATAGCTGAGAGTCTCATGGATGGTAGCCCATTAGCAATAGAGTGGATTACGTACAGATGTTTGTGATGCATGTCCGTGCATGATAAGATCAAGTGCCGCATGCTATTTAACATGGGGCCAACATTGTCTATGACGTTCTAGCTCCGGCTATTAGATGCTTTCACCTACGTCCATAGATGTTCATATTACCATGTTAGAAGTCCCCACGTGCGAGAGTTTCCATGGATGCATTTAAACTCATGCTTATAGTCAAACAACATTTTCTCGTGTGGATCTAGAATTTCTGTGGATGTCGGTCGGTACACGCTCGACTCTAGATTCAGAGAACTGATTATGTCATCAAGGCATCCTCACAGCCTTGTGTTCTTTGGGACCAAGCCCGAAGTTCTTGGCCTACCAATCCAATAAGGGAATTAAAGTGAGATAGTGGTGACGATGATCACCATTGTCGATACTGTCGTGTCCTTCAGGTATCTCGCCAAGAAATATTGCCCCTATTGTTTTGTGAAAATTTGGGCCTCTGCACGTGTCCTGACTATTCGTAGATCAACCAATGCCTCCCTAAAGCCTTGGAACCTTCTACTCGTTCATCCATCCTCGTAATCCGAGACATCAAAATGACCAGAGAGGTGATATGTTTAGACGCTCACAGACGAACATCGTGTGCCACAGAAGTTCTATATCTTTAGTCCCTGAATAACTTCTTCTCCTCTAAGATACCGTGAATCAATCACCTCCTCTGGATCATAAAGCAGCAATCTTCTTGGCAATGACCGGAGCAGCAGCTCACCTAATGCGATCATTGGACGTCACCATACAAGAGAGGTGGTATAGATGAATGACCCCGACCACGTAGTAGAATCTAGAGTTTCTGTGGATGCCGGTCGGTTCATGCTCGGCTGTGGACTGGGAACCGATTATGTCATCGAGGCACCCTTACAATACGCACTTATGTTCTTTAGGCCCAAGCCAAAAGTTTTCTTGGCCTAACGTTCATGTGAGGGAAGTGAGATAGTGGCAACAACGAACTCTATTGTTGATACCGTCGTGTTTTCCATGTATCTCGATAAGAAAGTATACAAACTTGATCAGTACACTTTGTTGGGGCTAGCCTCGGCGACACACGTCGAACCAGCCTCTGCATTGAGTGATACATACGGCTCCTTATTACCATAGTATATTCAGTATCAAAGCTTACATCTTAACGATCACACAAAGTCGAGACATGAATCAAACAGCGGAAAAACAACATAACACAAGTACAGAAGTCGCCTAATATGCTGCCAAGAATGACGGAAAAAAACTCCCGTGCCACCAACATGACCCTAGTGTAGCCAGTATCCATAAGGTCCCGCCGGTTCGAGCCCATCTAGCGTACCATCATATTGGTAACTTGTAAGACATGAAAATTTCATATTCTGTTTAAAACTAAATTATTTCGGCACTTCCAAATAGACTAACGGATAGCTGATATGCCAATGCATATTGATAATTCTAGTACTTGAGTTTTAGGGTAATTTTTCTTTGCACGTAATTGCCTATCTAAACGTCTTTTGTTGTATATATGGCCTTATGATCGGGTCTACTACCGAAGCATTACTGTTTGCTTGGTCACGAATAAGCTTGGATTACAGGATCTGACATTTCTAGTTAACTTTGTCTGCACTCTGCCACACGAACGAACAGTCCACGAGACACAATTAACGATGATGGGCAGGTACACGTGGCCTCCATATGAGAGCCTCCATATGGGCAGGTACACAATTAACGATGATGGGCAGGTACACGCGGAAGGCTCAGTCAAGGAGTCGAGGGAGGCTCGCGCCGGCGCTGTTCGCTCGCGCTCCTCGTCACGGAGATAACGTGGGAACCTCCGGTAATAACAATTAATTACCTGCTAATCAATTCCTATTAACCACAAAGTTAATCATAATCCATCCATACCAGCTCAAATTCCTCAAACCAAACAAAAAGGGGAATCACAACCGCTGGACCATTCCATCGTCATAAAGCTGAACCATTCACCCCATCCCTAGCGGTGATCCCAACCAAACAGACGCTTATACTCTCTTAGCGTGCCACTTTACTATCTCGTGCATGTCATATGGCTACTTTTCTTTATTGATCGGATCCTATAACTTTGCCTCCCTAAAAGTGCACAAGCAGGTTACCTTTTCAGTTTGACATGTGCTTTCATATACCAAAAAAATTGCACGACAAATAATCTACATGGAAATCAAATATAATCTATCTCTAAGAGAAAGTTGATGGAGTTTGGAGATGCTGATGGTGATATATAGTATTAACCCAAGCCACTAAAGCACTTTATAACTATGTGATTAATGATCTTCATCAAGTCTTCGAAAGAAAACTCAGTTCTCATGAAATAAAACTCAACAACAAAAACTAGTAAGCCCTTCAGACTAGGTTGGGCTGGAAGCGGTGTGGGCCCAGAAGGAGGGACATAACTCAGTATCCTTGTCACATGCCATCCATTAAATGCAAATATATTGGGAGGATAAATAATTTAGTAGTAGTTGGCTGAAACTGAAATACAGACCCCTGTTTGCACCTACTCAAAACCTCATAGCCTCCAAAGCAGATCAACTCTAAAAAATTGTAGACAGAAAATCAGTCGTAGCCGTCTGTAGCATAACCGTCTCAAAGGTGGTGTTGGATGCAGAAATGAGGTTTTATGCTTTTAGCTAGCTAGTTTAGTAGGATTATACAACCGAGGGCACCGCTGTTATACTAGAATTGGGATGCATTGAGAGCATGAGTTCAACTCAGACATACTGATGTTGCGTTCAACGTAGAAGTGTCGGCACCGTCAGAGTGCGCGCGCAGGGCGCTGCTGGCAAAGGCGAGGAACTGACCCGCAACAACAACCGAGTACCACTAGCACGCACGTCTAAACGAAGAGACCACAGAGCCGTAGGACACACCATGCTGCTGGCTACACGTCCATAGATTTGGGGCACCTCGTGCATCATCGTCATGGGTTGAATAACAAAACGCAATTCTTAGATCTAACACACGAAACTAACGCCTAATAACAAAACTGTTCAGATCCAACATGGAACAAGCTGGAGGACTTTATTCCTTTGTGATAAACCACATTTACATAACTAGACGGCGGTTTACCGAGACAAGAGAACTAGTGTTCTTGCCAGCTGATAAGCTGAGCTCAACGTGGCTCTTCTGCCACTGATCTCCTAAGAGCATCTCCAATATATGATGTAAAATATCAGCCAAAAAACACAGCGTATGTGAAATATACATCACCAAAATCGTGATTTTTTGGACACCGAGAGCGACCATCTCCAACAACAGCTCTAAAATAGGGCACCATATAGGGCATGAGTGCTCCAACAGCTGCCCTACTAGACCAAGTGATTTATATTTTTGTTCTACAAAAATCGGCGCCGACACTGACCAGACCGGAGGCGTCTCAGTCAGGAGTCTGGCAGCCATGGAGAAAGTTGGAGGGGGCGGCGGAGTGGTTCAATAGACATGGGTACGGCCAGAGGGAGTCGCGATGACGACGGAAGGGTGGCGGGGTGGAGGGGGAGGGGTGGCGGCGAAGGGGCGACGGCGGAGACTGGCCGACGCCGGCAGAAATCAGGGCGACTGCATATGTTTTACATCACCACCCTTGGTGACATATATTTGCTTCACCTGAGCTAATTTTTATATCGTGCCCTAAATTTTTTAATCCAAATTTACATCACGGCCTGCCGTTGAAGGCCACTGTTTGGTCCATAGTGATGTAAAAAGCTGTTATTTATTAGTGTACATCATCTACTCCCTCCGTCCCAAAATAAGTGTCTTAGATTCGCCAAAAAATGGATGTATCTAGACATGTTTCAAGTCTAAATACATCCACTTTTGTGTAAATCTAAGACACTTATTGTTGTATGGAGGGAGTATTAAAGATGCTCCAAGCTATCATAAGAGCATTTTGGGATAATATAGCTTTCATTTGTGAGACCTTCGGTTGAGCTGGCAATTCCTCACTTCTCATCAGGATTTTTGTTCCCGAATTATTATTTTCTCCCGAGAGAGATCGAGGTTCATGGTTACCATGGTAAGTGAGAAATATCGGATGGTGACAGACAAATTTAAAAAAGAAATTACGTATTTAATTTTTCTTAGAATGGGTTATATTGGGTTTGTTCGGACACAACCTTGAGTGTAGCATAGCGTACCATAATCACAGAGATTTAAAGTTTGTACAGTGAGAATAATAGTCAAAAAAGACGCTGGACACGATCTCGTGGGGGGGAACTATGGGATGGAACCCCAAGTCATTGCCACGTCTTTGAACTTATACATGCACCAAGAGTTCGCACATCCCATTTAGCTGAGTTTGGGCGTTCAAAATCACAATTTTCAAGAAATCTCGAAATATTTTGACCGATTAGCATATTTCCTGGGGGTTCTCGGGAAACTCGGTTAGAGGTCGGTAACCGGATTTACCGACCGGTAACCAAAACCTTGCTTCTAATAAGCCTATCCACCTTTGTGTTCCTAGCACATTTGTAAGGAAAATCTCATCACGTTTTAACTTGAACGCAGGTACGTCAACTTGCACTTGTAATTCTGTTCCTGATGCTTCCCAATCGCACTCCCAATATGACATCAGTGTCTCTCAGCTTTCTCATGTCCAAATAGCTAGGATTTTCCAATTGGAGTTCGATGTATTGATCTACTATTTGTATGCTATTGGGTTTTGTGTAGGTGCAAACAGTGACTAGAACTTTAGTATGTTAGCATCAGCCACCTACCAATAGAGCATTTATCTTGTGACCGTCAATTTTAATATCACATTTTTTTTCGGAAAAGGGAGCAGTGCCACGGCCTCTCTGCATTCACCTGCATGAAAACAGAGTAGTAGCAGCAAGAACACACAGACGGCATGAACAAGACTATCTTGATCATAAAGCAGCTGCAGAACAACACAAGAGTATTTGATGATTTTCGTAACAGATACGATATTTAATTGATAAAACGAAGTAACAAGTTGTTGTGCCTCATAAAGCCAGTCGTCTACAGCATAGCATTAAGAAACCTATGATGGATGGCTCTAAGAAAGCAAACCGATGCCCGATATTTTTTTCCTCCAAACACAAAATATCATCAAAATATATCTTTCCCCTACGTATCTACGATGCCAGACACTACCTGCTGCTGCTACTACTGTAACAGCTCAAGCTGGTACAAAAATCTCGACGCAGATAAAAGTTTAGTCTTCTAGCAGCGGTCTTCCGCTAACATTATCAGTTGCACCTGGGGTTGGTGCTCGCATCAGGCTTCATTTCCATCTTCACGTCGCTGCTTTTAGCGCAGAAGCTTGGTTAGCCTTCTCGGAGTCGTTGGACTTGCCCTTCTTGAGCTTGTTAAGCGCTTGCAGCAGCGATGAACCGATTTGCTACATGTGTTCATTTTTTTTGTTCTGTAAGTATGGGGTAAAATGGAATAAATCAATCTTTTGGTTACAACCTGAATTCCTGCTCAAGTATCCTCTTGAGGAAAACACACTAATTCAATAGAAGATTAGAAGTGGATAAGCTGGAGCTTTACCCCATTTCGAATAAATAATAGAAGTGGACTGAGTGAGGTTAAGTTGATTCAGGAAGTCCACCTAGTAATGGAGTATGTACCAGAGTACTTGGTACACATGAGACTGTGGCGTGCTCACCTCTGTGCATTGGTCTCAACATAGTTACTGCTGTCCACCTAGTAATGGAGTATGTACCAGAGTACTGGGCTAATTTCTAAAGCAGCAGAATAACTCTATTGAAGGGAGACATGAGACATGTCCTCCGGCTTTATAAGAGAAGCGCGGACCAGATCGATAGCCTTGTTTGAAGGGTATGCATCTCAAAAATGTGAATGCACCATACATCTTAGGGGCCTTACTTGATAGGGGTGAACGGAGTGTGTATTTAGCTAGGATCGTAAGGCGAATGGGAATTAAGATGTGGTGATAGAAAATACCAGTTCGCATAATGTTGAACACATACAGTCTCCAACGACAAAGAGGGGACATGTAGAGTCTCTACAAAAAGATGTGTCAAAAAAAAAGAGTCTCTACAAAAAGAACGCCAAAGTAATCAGATTGGGGGGGGGGGGGGGGGGGGGGGGGGGGGGGGGCAATGGGAACGGAGACGTGTGACTGAATCGATGACTTCGCACGATGATAAGGTAAATCACATAGAGGAGAGAGAACCAGAGTACCCACAGCGCATAGAGGACTGACCAGCTGGGAGTGTTTTCTTGATAATGATGGTCTTTATGAATATGTAATCTTTACACTGTGAGATGAAAATGGAGACAAACTTTACACTGCAAATTACAGAACCAGCATTAAATTAACAAATGAAAAATTGAAGAAAAAAATTCAACATCTATATCATGTTGCCAGAAGAAATGAACAGTTATAAGTCACACTTTCTATTGTATAGCATCTGAAGTCCTTGAATCATTCTTCATAGGGAGGATAATACTCACAAGGTGTTGGCATTTAACTGGTATTTTGGATAAGATAATACCAATTAACACCTTATAAGTGGTCGAGTAGATCTCACCGTCATAGCCGCTTCGTCATACTGTATTTTACTTTTTCATGATTTTGGATTACATTGAGTTTGATTGACAAGTACAGTAGATTACTTAATAATGTATTTTACTTTCTCCATAAGCTTCATAGATACACATGAGATATTTCAACGACTTGCTATAATTTTTCATTTTTTGTTACAATAATCCACATTCCTTTACTGGGTTAGGTTGCACCGTGGACTATTGAATATCACACTTATCAGTCGATGCAATTATTTTTAACCTGCAAATAGGTAGCACATGTACCTGAATCTCTCGTCATCTATTTATCTTTAAGGCGTTTAGTCTCCACAAGCTTAAAAGCATTAAGTGACACATAATATTATTTTTGTTCCTTCAGAAACTAACACCTAAACTAAGTAAATTATAAACAATTTTTTGGAGTAGCGAAAGAAACAAAAGATTAAGATGGAGATACTCCTGCCGAGGTGTCAAGGTTGGTAGAAGCTTACATTCTATTACCTTAATTTCCATTTTTCCTTGCCAGTGGACACCAATCCATTCTGAGCCACCATATGGCGACTACTGTGACGAGAATGTGTCAGAGCCAAAGTACATGTTGGGGAAAGCCATCCCATTGTTGACATCACCGTACCGGTGGGGGGGGGGGGGGGGGGGGGGGGGGGGGGACGGGGGTTGGCGCTGTAGAAAGTCATCGTATCCAACCCTACGCCTACACATACACACATGAAGCTCACGCTTGCGTTGATACACCATAACTTGCTCACTCGAAACTAGTTAACGTGACTCCTTCTAACTAAGATAAAATGAATTACGCCTCATACCAGGTTCATTCTGAGATACCGGTCTATAATCACAAAAAAATGGAAGTTCAAAATATCTCTAAATGTAAAATCTTTGTGTCATATATTCATCGAGATGTTATTTAACCAATGATAACCTTGTTAAACGCATCCGACAATAAAGTAAAAAACGTGTTCTATTCTCATGTCGAAACGATCAAACATTCATTCTTTGGTTGCAATTTTGCCCATTCTATTTGGACAGCCACCCAAGTAGCATCGAATTTGTATCATCCACGATGTGTTGCGAATATTTTTCGTCAATTGGTTTTATGGTGTCGATCACAAGTTTAGAAAGCCAATTATGGTGGTAGCGATAGCCATTATATGGTCGCTTTGTCTGAGTAGAAATGACAAGAGTTTTTCGGATAAATATTATTTCCTCATGTAGATAATATACCAATGCACCAGTTTGATCCATTCGTGGTCCACACTGCAACGCATGGAAAATCGAGAACTTTAGCATCGAGATGGTTGCACGACTGTAAAACACGGCGAGGGATATTTTTATCTGACATGGATAGCCACTTGATTTTCAGATTGGTCCCCAGCGGCATAGGCGACACAGAGGTACTAGCTTGATACTTGCTTATGTTGTTTTATTTTGTTTATCAGAATCTTTGAGTGCGGTCGTGTATCTTAAGGCCAGGTGTAATTCTTAAATATTTTAAGTAGTAAAATGCCCATTATCAAAAAAAAGAAGGAGAAATATCCCATGGAGCTATGTTGAGGCCCCGTACAATTTGTGGAGACGCCTTGGCTATAGAAGGGCAAATTGCCTTCTTAGGCCACTGAAGGCCTCGAAAAAAATGTTTGGAGGAAGCTGGGCCATACACCAATGCACTACTGTAGTGAGGCCGACTAGTTCGATCTCGTTGATTTAGCGCTGGGCTGGGTTGTCGTATTCCTAGCCGGTGTAGATGGCGCCCAGGCAGCAATATGGAAGGAGAGGAATAATTGGCGTTCTGCTTTTGTCTATGACATAGGGACCTCACTCTTCAGAGCCCACATCCGGGCGTTATCCGGCGCCGCCAAGATGCCCAAGTATGGGGTTGGCCTTGGGGGTGTCCGACAATTTTGGGCTCGACCTGAACAGATGGGGTTGTCACTAGGGGCGGGTTTTTCTAGATAACCGTTGGTCATCTTCGGTGCTTTGTGGGGGTTTCGGTGGAGATGCTCGTAGGAATGAAATAGTGAATTTAGGCAGAAATCAACAGAGGTGAAGATCAGAATGGCGTACTATGGGCTTGGGATGTGCCTGAAAGGCAAATACATCATTAATTGATCCGTTTGATCAACGTACGGGGGTGGAGTCGTCAACACCGGATTAGTTACTGTTTTATTTTCTGACAACCGAGATTGGGATGAATTATTTGGGCAGAAAAAGGGTGTGCTTTTTAAGAAAGCACAACATGGGCCAAGCATATGTGCATGCACCCAAAAGCTAAAGGGATCAACCCAAAAATCAGATGAAACCAAAGGGCATAAAAGGGAGTAGTATTATCTAAACAAATTAGTTGATCGAGATTCTCTCTATGGCTGCAGCATAAGTTTACAAATCATATTAATTTTGTCTACAATTTCACATTTGAAGTTTTGAACAGCGGGATAGCTGAATGCTAGCTAGGTACATACATAGGGTACACATAGAAGAGCGACTTGCGCTTAATAAGTGGAAAATATGCCATATTAAAATAGCAAGGACAATAATAACAGTAGGTAAAATAGAAAAGGTTGGCGAGCCGAATAAAACATTTGCAAACGAATCATAACTGATACCACGTATTCCACCAGCATTCACCCTGCCGGCACCGGGTACATCTCTCTACAAGCCATTTTGGCTGTTACTGTCGTAGGCGCTCAGTTGATCTACCGAGGAATAAGCAATCACAGCACTGATGACGACACCGAGATTTGTTAACGCAGTTCGGCGAACTCGCCTACATCTGCGGGGCATGACTACGGGCGCTCCTCCCCATTGATACCGCAACCCTGGCCGCCCTAGGCACCGGCACAAGCCACCGGCTCCCCCTGCGTGCCTGTTGCTATCTAGTCGTCATGGGTTACATTGTGTGGTACTCCCCTCATTATATGGGAGACCCAGGTTACAAGAGTTTGACTCGAACACTACTCGTACCTATCCACACCTAACACAACTCCAAGTCCAAACGTAACCCAACACGTACACAATATTTGACACAAACACAACAAACTCCACCTTGGCGAATATTGTCCACCACCTTGAATTTGTCAATGCGTCAAACCTCCATGTACTCCGGACTTGAGTTGTCTCCATGAGCTCCACTGCTACTCCCAGACTCCACGTGACTCCACCTGCAACTGTAGTCCTTCTTCCCGTTCAACACCATCACACACCGACCAGTGATCTGCGTGAAAATGCTTCCAACTTGAAGGAATTTCACCGTCGCCTTTTAGTCACCTTGAGTCAAATTCACAGTCGTCTCATCCTGGATAGTCTTTTACATGTCCCACAGCTATAGCACTCCGCCTCCTTCTGCATCTAGTCACCTGCACTTTGCCATGTGCACTGAACATCACAGAATAGACGGCCAAGTACTCTCCACGCTTCCGACATTTCAGACCATCCAACACTTTCTCAGATTCCCCATGGTCGACTCCTGTCTATCACCTGACGCGTCAATCTCCATAGACCCAGTCACCAACTTGAATCCGATACTCGTCAACACTGTTTCAGCACCCCTGCACACCTATCTGACCATATTTCTGACCGCCTGTGCTCTGGTCTGTCGCCGTGTCCCGTGCTTACCGCACGCCTCGCCGCTATTACCGCGTCGAGCATCCGCAATCTTGGCCAAGATCTACCGGGTCGCTAACCCACACCACCTCAGGCCCCACTGCAGACAACCATCAGTCATACCCGACCGATGCCGAGTTCCACGTATCTCTCGAACCCTGACGTCCAGTCCGACCAACGTACTTCTCGCCTTCCCGTTGACTAGGCTTCGATTCTCCGGATCCTTACACCGTAGCCCCTCCATCAGCCGAGTGAAATCTCCGCCAGAGACTCCAGCTCCACCTTCAACATGACTCCTTGGTAGATGATCAGTCCACCCCGCGCCCCGCCTACCTCAAGATCCCATAAGCGCTCCATCTTGAATCGGCCCCGCGCCACCGCATGTCGAAGCACGCATAACCATGCGCCACGTGTTTCCACACCACAGAGTACGGACACCATCAGCCCTCACGCTCCTACGTCGTTGTCGCCGATCTTCACCGTCTTCTGTCCGACCGACCTCCCGTCGATCTGTCAGACTGTCCAGTCCGACCCAGTCGAACGTATCCGACTGCAATCATGCTCCACCCTGTGCCCAGTCCACCTTCCGCGCACTGTCCGGCACCCTGTGTATGCATGATCCTCCGCGACGTGCTCCAGGCTGCTCCCAGCCTTATACGCATATCGCCGTCTGTCCTTGTTGCCCTGTCCACACGTTCGAAGCACTCTTATCAAAACAGACCCAGAATAAAACCTGCGTGCAAACCTGCACACTTTTTCTTCTCTTGTCATTGCTTGAAAGTAGCTTCCCCGTGCACCATAGCAAATATCAGACCAAAGCTGGATCAAATCTGCTCATGTGCACACGTGTCCCTGGCAACCCTTTTTTTTTCACAAAACAAATCCGGTTTCCGGCCGATCGATCCGTCCGCGCGCCTGTGGCCGAGCTAGGACACGCACCCACCTGGCCCCTGTGTTGGACGTTCTGCCGCATGCACTGCACGCCCTTGGCAGCCACGCACGCATTGCGCTGCGCGCGTACAGCTGCCTGTTCTGGTCGCAACATCACGGCTGGCTTCCAACTACTTTGGCCCATGTGCGTCCGATTCGCACGCGCCCTCGGCGATACGACCGATCCGATCTCGTCCATTGACGTGCGATCGATCTCGTCGAGAACTCCTTGCCGCAACCGATCTGATCAGCCTGCTGTGCTTTTCCGATCGCTTCTGCCGCGACGATCTCCGACGGCTTCCAGGATCGTGCGAACTTCATCGCGATCCTCCGCAATCGGTCTTCGTCGTCTTCCTCTAGATCAACAATCCGCGGCCTCCAACCTTGCTCTGATACCACTTGTTACTGTCGTAGGCGCTCAGTTGATCTACCGAGGAATAAGCAATCACAGCACTGATGACGACACCGAGATTTGTTAACGCAGTTCGGCGAACTCGCCTACATCTGCGGGGCATGACTACGGGCGCTCCTCCCCATTGATACCGCAACCCTGGCCGCCCTAGGCACCGGCACAAGCCACCGGCTCCCCTGCGTGCCTGTTGCTATCTAGTCGTCATGGGTTACATTGTGTGGTACTCCCCTCATTATATGGGAGACCCAGGTTATAAGAGTTTGACTCGAACACTACTCGTACCTATCCACACCTAACACAACTCCAAGTCCAAACGTAACCCAACACGTACACAATATTTGACACAAACACAACATTGGCCCATTTCGATAGCACCTATATAAATTGCCTATCTCCTAGTGCAACGCTACATCAACTGAGCAACCCAATTCATGATACTACATATAAGTAGATTTTTGGTACATATAGCGCAACATGGGATTCGGAGGTATCAGGAATCTGGACAAGCAGTCCGCCGCTGTGTTGCCGCTGATAATAGCAAAAGCAATGTCAACTTATTATTGGAGGATCGCGTGGCAATGTCTACGCCTATGCTACATGTTGACATTTCGAGACTCGACCTGTTGACCGACCACTGCTCAAAGCTGTTCGATTAGGTGGAGGTCAACTTCACTCTCCGTTTTACCTCCAGGAGCCCATTCTCCTCCTTCTTCAAGTGCTTGGAGCCTGACGGTTACATCAGGGTCACCTACCTTGGCGTCCAACTTGCCGGCCGGAATGCCAAAAGCCAGGTCTGCGGCTCGGAGTGGAAACATAATCGTGCATAGCTCCGAGGATCGTTGCTGGGAAGGTCGAGGCGGATGTGAAGCGCATCTCACTGAAGATTCCATCGACCGTCAGCGACGACGGGAAGCAGGGACGTCCATCCAGACCGTTGCTGCGAAGTTTGGCGAGCTAAGAATTACACATACAGAAACATTGCTTGCTGCTCCATTTTCTTGTTACAAAGAAAAAATAATTACACGCTATGTCATTAATTACCATGTCTAAGACCAAGTACAAACCGCGCCATCCCATAGACTATACGTGTGCACAAGCCACGAGCTAATCATGTACTCTGATTTTGAAATTTAACATGAAAACGGCAACTAGATTAACCATCAATCACCATCCCTGATCTAGATAAATGCATGATTGTGTGACATCGACCAAGCCGTTTTCCCCGACGACTTTGTGATAGTGGACATCTCCTCCACATCGCTGACCGAGTACAGTGTGATTTTCAATATGAAGTGATATAGGGTGTCGATGTGATTGCGATTGCTTCGATCATGCAATACTAAGTTCTTTGGAGAGCTGGATCATTGATCTGTTGTCAATGCAAAGCTCAGCGGAGAGCGGCTTCATCTTCCGAAAATCGTTGACAGACGAGCGAGCAATACCCCATGACTATCTGCGTATACTGATCAGCTTGGTACTATGAGAGTACGACAAATATCTGCTACCACGTCAAATAGAGATATGTCTCTAATAGTTGAGGCCTTGAGTGATGGAAAAGGTATGTGAGGCGTGGATGGGCTTTTCAATGCTCTCACAACGTGCTATATCTTCATGCACCAAGCAGTGTCCACCCGCACTACTGCCTCCTAAATGACGCCCGTCTTAGGAGCGTCTGTATATACAGGCTTGTTTTTGGTGGGCTAGCTAGCTGGCTCCACTTTGCTACGTGAGTAGTTTTTAGGCATGCACGGGGTTGGGTAGCCAAGAAAATCATGTTGACCCTGAAAACTAATCTAGTGTGCACCCTTTGTCGTGAGTGATGGCACGCCTATGTACATGTCACTAGAGATTCTATACAAGCCAATCATATTTGTTGTCGGTTTAGGAGGCATTAGAAATCGTGCATGTTTGTACGTGATCCATCACCTTCTTTCAAGTCCTTCTCCTTTGCTCTTTGCCTCCATTTCAAGCATGTATCTTTGCTAGTCCAAACTTTGTTTAAAACAACACTCAAATTAACTGTGTGAAACAATATACGGATTCAGCATCGACAACAGCACCACGTCCTAAGTCCTAACACACGACTAGACCAACCTGTTTGTTGGACGGGATATCACCTTTTTTTGTAGAAACGGGATATCACCTTTGAACGCATCAATGCATAACCGTCCAAAGTGTTGCGGCAGCAACTAGGATGGTACAAAACTGACCGGACTACAAAATTTCAAATCGACATGTTTGGCCGATGTATTTCCTGCTGAATTTAAAGCAAACTTTTATTGACTTTCTAGTTCATGCATAATTTAAGCATCTATTAGCAATGCATGCATGTACTTATTTCAAGGGAGAAAATTTGGGCACTTGATACCCAAACCCCTTGATGTATGAAAAATGTGTAATTAATTGTGATCAATCATCATTACTCACTATATCAAAGCTGGCCAAAATCGCAGCACCGCAGCGAACGTTCACTGTAGATTAGCTACAGTAGGACTGTAGAAATGAACAGTGTTCTACAGTGCACGATCCCGGCCGTCCGCTGGCGATCGGACGTCCCACCGAGCACCCCGTGACAGTTTTGCAGAAAACCCCTTCCTTTATCGAAAAATCAACCCGCATGCCACAATTTTACGAAGAAAAGGACCTACATGAAATTAAAGAAAAACACGAGGACTTTTTTGCGAACATGCCCAGAACGCCTCCCTCCCTCCTCCTTCTCCGCGCGATGCGGGAGCCGCCACGGCGCCGCCGACGCGCTCCACGGCCGCTACGTGCCTCTGCGTCCAGATCGAGGCACACGGAGGGCTCCGCCGTCCTCGCCTCCGCCTCCCGCCCGCGCGCCGCCTGTCGGGACGCCAAATCCGCGCCGGAATCGCCGTCGCCGCGGTCGGTGGCCGTCGCGGCGTTTTGTGCTCGCCGGCGACGCTCCGGTGGCCTACAGGCGGCGGCGCCGCCACCTACGTGTTGCTCGCGTGGAGGCGCTTCCAACGCGCGCACTCCCGAGTCCTACCTCGCCTTGAATCGACGCCGGCGACGTCACCGCCGCCGCGGCAGAGCCCCGCCACAGATAACGTCAGCTTGACGTCATCGTGGGCTGGACGGGCAGGCGGGCCGCTTGCTGGGCCGAGCCCTTTTTATTTTTTTTCTCCTGTTCTTTTTCCCTGCTTTTCTTTCTTTACAACCTTTTGTAATTTTCCAAACATAGCTCTGATTAAATTCAAACCAACCTCTAATCATTTGTAAATATCAAAATAAATAGTCCACATACCATTTGTGCATTTTAATTTTCAAAATAATTTCAAATACGAAAAAATACATCACAATGCTTAAAAAAAAGCGAATTTGAATGCTTCAAATTTGCTAATTTTCCCTGGAAAACTCTAAAATATTTCAAGATTTCAATTCGACGAACATTTGGAGAAAATCCAGATTAATTCCCTTCAATTATGAATTGAATCTAATAAATGTCCATATAATGTATTCCATTTGATTATGGAGTTCAATTAAATTTTCAAGGCAAAATACAAACTTATTATATCTTCCAAAAACTGTTTAATATTCAGAGACAATTTAGCTGAAACCTCTCTAATCATGCACATAAAATTTAAAAATGCTTCATCCACTAAATGTTCACAAAAAATAAAGACCTATTTCCTCTAATTATGGATTGAATTTAACAAATTCCCTTACAATGCATTTTCTCAGACTATGAAGTTAAATTATATATTTCCATATTTATAACAAATTGCAAGGATACTTGACCATTCCAATTTGTGGAATTAAAGTAATTCAACACATGATGTTCATTTACAATAATACACATTTTAGCACAAATATGCAGAGAAAATAAGAAATCTTTTTTCCCCATTTAAGTGATTTTGTTACTTAATCTTCTCAATTCTAAACCATTCCTTTAATACACTTTAGACATATGCAGCACTTTAATAAAGCATTGTTCCTGAAATATTACAACAACGTATCACCAATAAAAATTAAAAAAACTAACAAACGCGCATTCCCATAGATGGACTACAATTAACCATTGCTAAAAAATATAAGCATTTTCCAACCATTTCTATTTCAGATACACCAACATGCTCACAAAAAAATAAATGTGAACTATTTATATTCAGACATTTCAAATTGCTTAATATTTGAAAAACATCCAAATGCACTTCCTCAAATTACATAGGATTATTGAATTTAATAAACATCCAAATGCACTCCCTCAAATTACATGAAGTTGAATTTAATAAATGCTCATACGATGCATTCCTCTAACTATGTACTTAAACTGAACATTTCAAATCGGTAGATATTTCCAAGTAATCGACATGACTTTCCACTAATTATGGTATTCAATTGAAAAAATGTGCATTCACACCCACTGTAGACTTAAGTTAAACATTGATAAAAAATAAAAACATTTTTTGCACATTCCAATTTGCTTTAGAATTTGAGGCACTCTGAAATATATCAAAATGGAGTTCAATTTAATAAATGCTCATACCATGCATTGTCTACCTACGGAGTTAAAATGAAAATTTATAGAAAAATACAAAAAAAATCGAACAATTTAAATCGCTGCGTATTTGGAGATACTCTACAGATCAGATTTCAACGGAATCCGGCATTTCAAACTACAACAAAATACAAATTCTCTAACTATGGAGTCATTTTACAAATTTATGAAAAAATACAAACAGACAGATGCCTACAAAATTCACCAAGGGCGCGCCGTGCCAACACGACAAAATTCTACACTATATTAGTGCCACACACACAAAAAAAATGGAACATTTTGAATTGGTACATTTTTGAAGAAAAAACAAATGCACTAACCATAATTATGTGCTGTTGAATTTAACAAATACTTACACTACGTATGCCCTCAGATTATGAACTTTAATTGAACATCTCAATTAAACAAAATATTGGCAAAAACAAAAAAACAAATAACTTTCTCTACATATGAAATGCATATGCAATTCCTCAAACTATATGTCTAAAAAAATAAATTCAGATGCAATTCCACAAATTATATATTCACTTCACTAAATGCTCATATAATGCACATCTTCTGATTACGAAGCTAAATTACTTATTTATGCCAACATACAACCATAATCAAACATTTAAATTTGCCAATTATTCAAAAATACCGTAGCATTTCTAAAAGTTTTAAATCGTTCAACATTTGGATATAACTTGAACACATTTTCTCTAATCACAGTTAAGAATCCATGGGAACATACAAACATATTTAAATACTTCAACTTGCAAAATATTTGGTTATTCTCTAACCTATATAAAAAAATGTTCAGAAAAATTAAACGCTAACTACATATAGCAAAACACAAAGCATAGTTCAACAATTTAAAATAGTCAAAATTTTGATGCAACATAGACGAACTTTGCCCATTTGTTAGCATGAATCCAAAAAAATATGCTAAAATATTATTTGGGAAGAAAAAAGAAGCACGTTTCAGCATTTCAAGTTACTAAAATATTAAAGGTACCCTCAAATAAATCGACATGCTAAAAAAGAAAAAAAATTGATACATGCTAATGCCAAAATACAAACAAACTTAAGCAATTGAAACTACCTAATATTTGTATACATTGTAGGTGCACTTCACCTAATTATGGATTAAAAAGTAATAAATGCTCGCAAAATACATTTTATCTAATTATACTACTCAATCGAACAAAAAAAAATACCAAACATTATTTGCGCTACTTATGACATAGTGCAAACATATTCCAAGATTTCAATTCGACAAATATTTGGATAAAATCCAAATTAATTCCCTCTAATTATGGATTGAATTTAATAAATGTCCATATAATGTATTCCATTTGACTATGGAGTTCAATTAAGTTTTCAAGGCAAAATACAAACTTATTACATCTTCCAAAACTATTTAATATTCAGAGACAATTTAGCTGAAACTTCTCCAATTATGCACAAAAAATTAAAAAATACTCCATTCACTAAATACTCACAAGAAATAAAGACCCATTTTCTCTAATTATGGATTGAATTCAACAAATTCCCTTACAATGCATTTCCTCAGACTATGAAGTTAAATTAAATATTTCCATATTTATAACAAATTACAAAAATAATTAACCACTCCAATTTGTGGAATTAAAGTAATTCAACGCATGATGTTCATTTACAATAATACATATTTTAGTACAAATATGCAGAGAAAATAAGAAATCTTTTTTTTTCCTATTTAAGTGATTTTGTTACTTAGCTTCTCAGTTCTAAACCATTCCTTTAATACACTTTACACATATGCAATACTTTAATAAAGCATTGTTCCCCAAATATTATGCCAACATATCGCCAATAAAAATTAAAAAAACTAACAAACGCGCGTCGTGACGACGCGCAGAACTATTAACAAATTTTGCAATTTAAACAACTTATAACTACACAATTTTTTCCCCTCCAACGGTGATAAATAACGAAGTAATGGCAAAATGGAACTACATTTCACCATTTCAGTTTACCTAACATGTTTACAAGCAATATAACTTAAATCTATCTAATTATGTACTTACATTTCAAAAAAAAAATGCTTGATTACATGAATATTTTGAAGAAATACACATTTGTTCCCACTAATTACGGAATGCTTCCAAATTAAATTTGAGCTAACTACGATATACAAATTATAACTATCGCCTTTCCTTACAATATATGATATTTGAAAATTCTACAAAAAATTTCAAAACTGCTCACAAAAAAAAAATTGCTACCTACCCATAAGAAAATAAAAAATATGTTTGGACATTCCAAATTGGCCAACATTTTGTTTAACAAAAAAAAAATATATATATTTATACAAAAAAAAAATCACTAAGGGCGTGGCGTGACGCCACGCCAAATTCCACTTGTAGTCCTTAAATTAGGACATCTTTGATATTTGCACGATCTCTACTACGTCACTTTTACGAATGTTTATAACAATATTGTTTATCCTAAATAATTATATTCTTATAGTATGGAGACAAATCAATATGTATGATTTGTACGTATCCAATCAAATATTTTCAAAAACATATTGGCTGCTCCAAGTGTCAGGATTAGTAGACTGTATGTGGTATCCTTCAAATTACTACTATGGCTACCACGTAAAAAAGAGAAATGTCTCTAATAGTTGAGGCCTTGAGGGATGGAAAAGGTAGGTTAGTCGTGGATGGGCTTTTCAATATATCTTCATGCACCAAGCTACCCTCACTAATGCCTCCTAAATGCCACGTCGGCCTGTCTTAGGAGCGTCTTTATATACAGGCTTGTTTTTGGTGGCTTGATTCACGCTACATGGGGTTGGATAGACATGAAAATCATGTCGACCCTGGAAACTAATCTACTGTGCACCCTTTGTCGTGAGTGATGACACGCCTATGTACATGTCACTAGAGATTCTATACAAGCCAATCATATTTGTTGTCGGTTTAGGAGGCATTAGAAATCGTGCATGTTTGTAAGTGATCATACGACGAAGCGGGGAATGTTGATCAAGCAACTCCTCACTCGTCTCTCAGATGCCACCAGGACCTGCATGCAGCTCTGTCATGAATGGGCTTGCCATATCCGGGGAAAGGGTCGCTGCAATTCACGCTGTCGTCCTCCTTGGCGATCTCATTCTCTTTCGCGTGCAGTCACAGAGCCCACCATACCCAAAGACGGCTAGCACCTGGATCAAGACGTCCTCCACTCCTCCTCCTCCTGTAGAAGTCGCGTGACACCGCCGGATTACCGGCCATGCCGAGGCACGCGTCCAACCCCATAAGACGCAAGACACGGTCACCAGATCAGCTGTGGCTATTACAGTTATGGGTATATTAGATTACTAGTGTATTTTACTTTGTTCGAAGGCTTGAACTAAAGTGATTCAGATGAACTAACACAGTATATTACAAATGTATGGTACCCGGTCTATAAGCTTCATATATTTTGATATCTGAGATAATTTCGACGCCGTGCAGGAGCGAGGGCGAGAGTGCAGTAACTGGAACAGCAGGGCATATCGCTGGAGTAGAGGCTGGGTGTAACTTTATCGGAAAAAAAAATCGTTGGGGTAGAAGGTCGCAAGGTGTGGCTTAGCAGGCAGCAGGTCGTTGTGGTGCGGGAGAAGCCCCGCTAGGGGAACAAACGGCAGTAAATTTTGACGAAATAGGCCGTAGCCCCGCTATATAATTATATCAACAACCCGATACAACCAACAGTCACAACATGCTGGGGCGGCAGCAAACAAACACCCAAAGCAAGGGAAAGAGAAGAAAAGAAGAAGAAACAAAAAGGAGACATAGGCGGATCGACTAAAACGATGATGACCCGCAACCGCTGCGCCCTCTCCCACAAAGTACCACCACGCTCCTAGTACTGAATCGACGAGTACCAAGCAGCCCCTTCAAGAAGGGACGCCATGCTGCTGCCCGGACCAGGGCCCTGGTCCTAGGTTTTCCCCCGGCACGGAGGGAAGCGAAGGGTAGACTCGACGCCCTTCAGGAAGGAAGGATGCCACCCGGAGGCGGCACCGCGTCGGTGTCGAACCCGACAAGGATTTCTCCCGAAACCCCTTCCACCACCCCGGACGATCGGTAACACAGGAGCCCGCGAGGTCGAGCCTCGAAACCACCAGACTAGCCGCCCACCACCATGCGCCAACGAAACCGAAGTCACCACCATCGTCGTCTCACCGAAGTAGTCGTCAAGCTGTCTGCCAGACGGAGGTGAGGAGTAGGAACCGGGCGCAGTAGTACCGCGACCGAGCGGGAGGGAACAACCTCCACCGCCGAGGACGGTAGCCGACCGGACGGGGCAGCAAAGCACACCAGTCTCTGTCAGGTCCGGCCAAGCCCAGCGGGCCCGTAAAGCCCCCATGGGGGCATACCAGTCCTAATGGAGTCCAGCCGATCCCAAAACGGGTCCGTGAAGCTCGCCGCCACGCTGCAACCAGGTCGGTCGCCATAGCCGCTGCACCTGCAACCTCCACCACCCCTACATCTGCAGAACGCGCCGCAGGTCAACCGGCCCGCCCTGACCCAGATGGGCCCCGAAGGGCCTAGATCTGGGCCGCAAGGGCCGGCCAGCGAACGTCCGCTGCACGCCGCCACCCGCCCGTCGCGCCGCCCCGCGAGCAGGCACGCGTCGCCGCCAAACCGCTACCACCCGGCCGGAGCCGAGCCAGCCGCCTCCCGAGGTGCACCGCGCCGGAATGGGAGATCCCCGTCTCCACCCACGACCGCCACGGGGAGTGAAGAGCCGCCACCGCCGGCGCCACCGGGCCGCGCCCGGCAGCCCCTGCCGGCGGCGGCGATGGGAGAGAACACTGGGTGGGGGCTGGGCGAGGAGGAAGGGGGGCGCGGCGGCGGCGCGAGGGAGAGGGAGGGAGAGGGGTTGGGGAGCCGAGGGCGGCGCCGGCGGCGGCTAGGGTTGGGCTCGGGGGAGGAGAGGGCTCGGGGGAGGAGAGGGCTGCCAGTCGGAGCTGTGAGGAAAAGGAAGTTCAAACGGCAGTAAATTAGGGAGACGGATTATAATTTTACCTATTGAAAGATAATTAAGATTTTTTGGTGTAATCTACTAAGAATGTCCACTTAACTAGATGAATTTTTAGGGGATATTATCTTCTAACATGCATGTTGATTCATTTCAAGCTGTGTTGTTGTTCAAGCTTTGATTTTCTGTTCTAGCTAAACTTGCAAGGCTCTGAATTAAATACAGAAGTTCACATGGAAGAATCAATACGGTAGTTGATGCTCAGGACTTAAGTTAACTTTTTATTTGTACAGGATCGGAGTATTTTTCATAATCTTAATATGATAATATCTAAACATCCATTATTGAAGGAAAGCTCTAAATGTCCTCATAAAAAATAGCACCCTTGTGATTTTCTGTATCAATAGCAATGTACAAAAGGCGACTCATTTTTGACACTAACTCTTCTAGCACGCTTACAACACCATTAACTGGGTTGTCCTCCAGACATTCACGTTTTCTGTTAGGCTACAACATGTCATGTTAATGAGGCACCATAGGCATGTAGAAGGTTAGTGTTATGTACCACAATGATACTTCTCCGATGCAAAAGATGGGTACAATAGCACATGGTTATATAACCCACGCACAGGTACCCTCAAAGACCTATCTCTACTATTTCCACTAGCCTTCCTCTCTCCATGGCGACGATCGACTATCAACCCCGATGCAGAACGACGACACACTATGGGTGTGGGAGGTCTCATGAATACAGATGCTTCAACAACTGAATTGCAGTAAGGGCACGGGGTTGGACTGTTGGAGGCGAGATGGATGCTCCTGTAAAGTAGTGAAAGCAAACCAAGCTGTATACTAGCTAGCGGGTGTGAGGAATTTTCCACGAGGTGGCATACTACATGCAAGATGACAGGGGCCAAGCGTAAGGCCAGTTCAGTTAAACCCCAGAAAAGAGGCTCGCGTCTTAAACAGCTTCTTAGCATCAGACTGCAACAGGGCTGACCTTGACGCGAAAAGATCGGAAAATTTCTTGGGAAGTGTTTGGTCTGTTCAATGGAAGGCTTCAAGCACTGTGCTCAGGAACACTGGCATGGACCACGATTTCGTATACGCTTGCTGTTGTCTTCCTAATTTTATTACATGGAGTTAGAATTCACACCAATTAAAGAGTGGGGACACGGAGTGTTCGCTCCCAATGTAATTTTTTGTTCTGTTTAGGCCGTTCGCTGAGTGGGCCAAGATGGCTGGCATGGTTCAGCTCTTGTTCATGAGCAATACTGCTATCTATTGTAATCATGCCGTTCGTTCAGTGGGCCAAGATGATGGCTGGCATGGTTTTTTACTGGTTGTATCAATGTTGAGATCTAAATTTTTATACTACTAAATTTCAAAATACAAAATTGTGTGCATCGAGGCGGAGGCTGGGGTATCTACGCCCATTTTGAAACAAAAAGAAACTGGGGTGATTAAACGAAGGCGGGCTTTACTTGTCGTTCTCTTGAATAAGGTGTTGTTTTGTTGAATCTTTTCCTATTGTCATGGTCCATGTTGTCGATGGTGGTTCTTGATGTGCTACTGCACACTTTTTATTTTTTGTTTTAAATAGTTTGGTTGTGTGTATCCTTAATATTCAGGCTAGCATTTATGATATTGTGTTGGGTGTATAGTTGGCATCGTCTCGATATTAATATATTTTATTTATTCAAAGTATAGGTTGGTAGGAAATTTGTGTCCATTAAGGACACACACATATCACATATGACCATATGCTAGGATCAGCGCAACATTTGTGCGTATATATATACTGCTCCACATAACACACAAAAGTATTTAATGACACCACAACCACACCTCAGATCGAGAGTTTGAAATTGACTAATTTCTACTCGATCTCAACTTGTACTAGTTTTCGATGGCCAGCTTCAATGTATTTGTCAGTATAAGGACTCTCTGCGATGCTAGCTCTAGATATGTTTAGGATTATAAGTGGAAATGGGAGCTGACAGAAACTCGGCTGTGTACGTAGACATAATCACCCGGTAGCGCTAGACATTTCGAGAGAACTAGTTGAGGTTATCCGGACAATGCAACCCAGCATGACAAAACTATTGATTGACCCTTATCCATGATCCGGAGCTATATATAGATGGATAGACAATGTCGATCCGCGAAAAAGATAATGCTAGAATTTAGGAAATATTATAATTCAATTGTTTTAATGAGCTATTACTCCCTCCGATCGGTATAGGTTGTCATGAGCTGTGTACAAATTTTCACTAGCTCAGTTGTTTCCACGACAACTTTTTCCGACCGGAGGTAGTACTATTTTTGTCGTGCATTCCTGTCCTTCTACTTCTACTGTGATTTTTTTCTTTGTTGTCTTGACTAGGCTCTCCTTCGGAAAGACTGACCGTTCATGTTCCACCATGTGTGGCACTCTTACTAATCCATCTGTTTTAAATTACAGGGCAGGGTGACCATTTTTAGCTATACCGACACATATGTTATTTCGTCCACAATAATTTTTCTTGCGTCTGTATGTAAATTCTTGGGTGTTCAAGCGTCGTCCGTGGGCAGAGCCATGTGGTCATCCCGTGGGGAGTGGCGGATACACACCCGGCCTTGGGGGTGCACAGGACACCGAGTACATTTTCTTTGAATATTAGCATTTTTCACCACATAGGCACCCTAAAAATGCTTCATTTTAATTGTGTATACACACTCACCAGTCTAACCTTAAATATCATATTAATTAATTATTACCTTGCTCGGAAGGAACAAATTTGGTGTCCTTTGTGGACTCTCACGTCTTTCAACTCCAAAGTCTACAAACCAATGTTACAATGCAAAACAATGTGACGTGTGTTGTGCTCTAAGGAACATGAAAATCATCCCACACAATGTATATTTTCTGCTCACTAAAAGTGGACACATCAATGCAAATTACTGGGCCTACGTTGAGGAGCAGTACTGCTACTGAAGGACAGGTGGAATCATTTTAAGCCTATAAACTGTACTACTCCTTACATTGTCATAAAGCCGAATTCAAATCTGAATTTTCCTGTGATTCATGCTCTAGAGAAATAAATGGTGTATGGCGAACATGACCAATATATAATGTTGGCACTTGGTTTGCTTGCTTACTTGATGGCACAACAATGCGACTCGCTATAAGAGCACACTCAGTTTCTCTCTAGTGGTTTCACGTGCACGGCTAGTCTCGTTATCAGAGATATATACCTAGGACTAGGAGGTAACAGGAATAAATGACCACATGGGGCCACATGCATTGAGCTAATACATGTCACAAATTTTCATTTGCTAGTCTGATGAAATACTGAATGCATGGCTGTTGCTCTCAGTACTCACTGTTTTTGGAATAGTTTCACATCGACAAAAACACACCACCGGTGAGGAACCGGCTCCGGACCGATTTTTCTGACCACATGGCTCACCGAGTGGGCCGAGGCCAACCGGACGGGGCTAGATTTTACACGAAACACCCTTATATTTGCGAGTTTAGTGCTGGTCGAAAGGCTGAACTGACGGAGTGGCTTCGTAGCAACCAACGGGTGAATGTGGGATGGCCTGGCCAGTGGCCATAATATCTGTTCTTAGCTTTTTCTTGTTCGTTTTCCGTGGTAAGCAAAATCGATTATGACCTTATAAATAAGAAGATAGACAGAAGAGGAACCAAGCCAGTACGCTGCGCAAAACAACAGTGTTCATCTTTACTGCACTCCTGGCCGTGGATAGCTGTCACGCGCAGCAACACTCTCCATAGGATCGATGGTTGAGCGGGAACTTTAGGGTCATAAGGTCCACGTGCTCATATTTTGGTTATGTGGACCGTTTGCTTGGAGCCATGGTTAGAAACACACAAGCAGACTTGGTGGAAAAATATGTTTATCAATTTCATGGTGAAGTATTATAGTAGGGGAGACCTCCTTGCTCTTTCGATGCCACAACCACCATATATATTGATGCCGTGTCCATAAACTGATTCTTCCGTACCTCATCTCAACTGGCACTTGTTTCGCTCCGAGAGCTTGGATGCACACATGAGTACCACAAGTGTTTTGCAGTGCTAGCTTAGCTGTACGTCCTGATCCGTTGGATTTGGAAGTGACTTGAATTTGGATATGCCTACATCATGCGCAACGTTTATCAGTGATGTTGCAATGTATGAAATAACTGTTGCGTGGATAGGGGGCATGTTGCAAGGATCGGGGAGCTAGATTAGGCATTTTCATGAAATCTGACGATACAATAGGGTCCATTTGTTTGCCCGGGCTGCTGCCAGCCAAGTAAATTCGTCCATATTTGATACATAGAGAGTTTGCTTTGGTCAGGAGGATGGGCATCTATTTAGATTCTTTCCATTCTGACTTTGGTATATCTAACCTAGAGCTCAAATGCATAGCAACCAATACACTTAAATTGAAAACCATCCAACGACATACATGTTCGGGAGGTTAATTAATTGCATACAGCCACCACATGAATTTGACCGTACTTGAGACCTTCACACTTTTGTAGCGGACTACAAAATGACATCTCCATAAGGCACACTGATGTTAAAGAAGGCGAGCAATTTTATGTTCCACGGTGATCTTTTCACACGCAGGGCACCCCCAACCGAATTTGACATAGAGTCATAACACAAAAAGAAACACACTTGCACCCTCTAAGATTTCCTCCAGATGCCTAGCTCCCCATCCTTGTTCTCAACATTTCTACATTATCATGTGCTGCAATGGCAGACACACAGAATGTCATTCTCCGGTGGCCATCATACTACTATACTAGGTGGACGATGGCACACTATGGGATTTGGAGGTTTCAGGATCAATATTGACGAGTCAGTAATTAAGTGTCCCTGCGGCTGTGTGCATCGATCGATGCAGAGGCTGGGATTAATAAAACTCCCTTTTCTAAAAAAAAAAGTAATTAAGTGTCCCTGATCCTGGTGACATTATTGACAGTTGCGCCGCGCACATGTGAGAGTCATGATCAACTATGAAACGAGAGTGGGAAGGCAGACATGAGGTCGACCATTAGCAAAGGAGCGTGGTGTGGCTTGTGTGACTGAAAGATGGCAATTAACATCTCGACTACGTAGCACGCTCGAAAAAGGATTGATGCCATGCATCAGGCTTAAGATAAGCTCTTCCTCTCTTTTTGGTCGTTTTGCTCCGATTGATTTTGCTACCGTACAAAGCTAGCTCGCTGCACGATGCTCACCTGTACGGCTGGCATAGTAACAGTAGCGCGTGGCCGGATCGATCTTGTTCCAGTACGAATTAAGAAAACTCATTGTGAACTTGGTCGATTCCTTTGGCCACTTCTTACCCAGCAAACACATTCCGTATAATCCAGGTGGCATTGTTGACAGCAATATCTCTATTTCTTTGACAGTATTACCGTAGGGGAAGCCCGTACGATATATATTTTATATTAATCGAAAGAATAAAGTTCATACTAGAAGTCCATCAAAGAGGAAAGAAGTCTGAAGAATTTTTTTAAAATAATATTTTTTTAAACTTTATTCGGAATCTAGCACGCGTTTTGGAGAAATTTGAAAAGTAGCGCGGCGTCGTCACGGCCCGTGCCGAAACAGTGCTGTTTCGGCACTGGCAACGCCAAAACAACCCATTCGGCACGGGCCGTGCCAAAAGCTGGCTCCTGCATGTCTCCTGCATGTCGCGGCAGGCCTGGCCCACCTGTTTCGGCCTCTTTCGGCACGGGCAGGACCGAAACAAGGGTTTCGGCAGGGGCGCTGCCGAAAGCGCGGAGATATCGATGCTGCGCCCGGCTCTTCCTTCTTCCTTCTTCCTTCGCTCGAGCGCTCTCTTCTGTTCTTCCGTTTCCACCATTTCCAGAGAAAAGAACACCGATTCTTACCCCAAAAAAATCCCCACAAACCCACATATTGAAGAAATAGAGTAGAGGAGGGTTGGGGCATCCCCGATCTATTGATGGGATAGTTGTTCGTGGAGGCGTTTGGGGGAATGGAGGTGGAGCAATGGTGGTCAACAATGGTGGACAGTGGTGCTGTGTGCCGGTGTTGGGGAAGCTAGAGGCGTGGTGCGGCGGTGGTGGTGCTAGATTGAAGCCGGGCAGCGGGAGCTACGCACGCGTCAAGGGTAAACCCTAATCTCTAGATTTTTAGGTTAAGTGTTAATATAGTTTGTCGGTGGATGTGTCAGGATTAGTGTAGATATATGTTGTCGGTTAGATTTTTTAGGTTAAATGTTAATATAGTTTGTCGGTGGATGTGTCAGGATTAGTGTAGATATATGTTGTCGGATAGATGTATTGTATATTTTGAGTAGTCTTTATTTTACTGGGGGTCGTCATATTTATTTTCGGCGGTCGTAATATTTAGATATATCCGCTGTGCAGTATTTAATGATGGAATAAATTTGTTTAGGTAATGGAAGTGGTCGATGTTGTTGTGCACTACGGTGCCGGTACGGTCCGTGCATCTGAGTCAGGGGTTGATCTTAGTGAATTTGAAAATGTGGAGATTCAGTTGACAGAGCCAGAGAAAGTGAAAATCAGCGTTGTCCAGTGGTATTTGACGGTCAATTTTGGATATGATCCTAATTACTGGACTGTTAGGATTCAGTCGGTATGGACCAAATCCCGGTCAAATATTCGCTGGGAGTTGTTGCCGCTTGATCGGACAAATCAGTGGGTTTCTTGGCTAGCATCATGCAAACGCCGAGGGGCAAAACCAGAAGTCCTAGTGTCGTTTGTTCTGAAGAAGAATAATTTAGAAATAGGTGGCAGTGCTGTTCAGACTGGAGAGACTAGTGAAACAACTAGTTCGCATTGTGCCCAAATGCCTGGTCATTATGAACCATCACCGTCAGCAGGACATGCTCAAATTCCTGTTGACTATGTACCATCACTATCAGAAAGTCCTCTTCATTATGAACCAGCACTGTCAGCAGGACCTGCCCAAATTGGGGAGGCTGATGCGGATGAGCACGAAGGTACAGTACAGGCTGAGATATTGGTGGAAGACGAGGATGGCGTCACAGAAGATATTGATTCTGATGAAGATTCTGATTTCGGATGAAAATAATGATGAAGATGTGCCTATTCCCAGTTACTGGAATCAGGACAACTCTGCCGTCACGGCCGTGCCTGATGTCCATGAATCGTCCTGGGACTACCACATGAATAACATTGAAATCGGGGCTCAGTACAGCACAAAGCAGCAGTTAAGGGAAGCCGTGATTCAGTTGGCATTGTCCACGCAAAGGGTTTTCCGCACTGACGTGTCAAATAGCAGATATTTGACAATGAGTTGTGCTGACATTGGTTGTCCGTCACGGGTGCATGGTCACGTGCCGAAGTATGACGTGGTGTGGGTGGTGACAGACGTCGTGCCACACACATAGTGAAATTGATAGTTTGCTGACAAATCACCCAAATCTAACGTCAACTCTCATTGCACGTCTCTTGTTTAGTGAAATAGTGAGCAAGAAAGACATGAAAGCAAAGCACATCATAAGCACAGTTCAGGCAAGATGAAATACCACCATTAAGTACGGAAAGGCCTGGAGAGCTAAGCAGAGGGCTCTAGAGGAGAGGTTTGGGTCTTTCTATGACTCTTATGATAATGTTATTCGTCTTGTTAGCACATTGAAGGAGAGGAATCCTGGCACATATGCTATAGTACAAATACAACAGCTCCCGGATATTCCTCAATATGGTGTATTCGGCCGACTGTTTTTTCTCATTTGCTATTTGCATCGAAGCTTTTACCCACTGTCGTCCAGTGCTCTGCGTGGACAGCATGTTTCTCACAGGCAAGTACAAGGGGCAGATCCTGACCGCAATAGGTGTGGACGGCAATGGGCAGATCGTCCCGATTGCCTTCGACTTCGTCGAGGGTGAGAATTATGATAGCTGGATATGGTTCTTCAAGCAATTGAAAATGGCAGTTGTGAAGACTCGGCCAAATGTGTGCATCCTTCACGACAGGCATCCTGGTATGCTTAAGGCTATAAAGGCACTGCAGCACCCCGCCGAGGATGAACCAGCACCATGGACTGACATGCAGAGCCACTGGTGTATGCGCCATCTCGGTGCTAACTTTTACTCATGCTTTAAGAGTAAAAGGCTGATGAATCTGTTTAAAAGACTGTGCAATCAGAATCAGGAGAGGAAGTATCAGTTTCTGTGGGAAAGACCGACTGAATTCACTGGGCAGCAAGTGAAGGAAAGGAAAGCTGCACAAGCGCAAGCGTTAGCTACACAGCTTGCTGCGGCCCAGGTTGCTGCGGCACAGGGTGATGCGACACAGGGTACTGCGGCACAGGGTGCTGCGACATAGGGTACTGCGGCACAGGGTGATGCCAAACCTTGCTTTCGGCATGGCCCGTGACGACGTCGCGCTAGAACTCAAATTTCTCCAGAACGCGTGC
This sequence comes from Poa pratensis, assembly GCA_947311845.1. Taxonomy (NCBI): domain Eukaryota; kingdom Viridiplantae; phylum Streptophyta; class Magnoliopsida; order Poales; family Poaceae; genus Poa; species Poa pratensis. The sequence continues at coordinate 2,690,268 of CAMZMU010000096.1, forward strand.
TAGATTCCGAATAAAGTTTTAAAAAAATATTATTTAATTTTTTTTTCGAAGTCTGAAGGAGGGTAAAGAAAACAGTAAGAGTCCAGTCAAGGAGGTGTTAAACTAGGAATCCTTTCAATGAGAAAAGCAGCTCCGGCAACACATGCCTCTGAACTTTGGCACCATCCTATAAACTACTGAGATAAGTACCATATCGGGGCACCCCTATAAGAGCAGATGCCGTGTTTTACGTTGGAGTATTCACTCACCATACAAGTGTTCCACACATTCCTAAAATAGCAGATGTGTTTTGGCTGCCGACAAGTGACAATCACGACCCTCGTGGACACCCGGGGCTGCACATATACTTACACTATTTTCCTGTTACTGGATTTTCTTGAGAATTAATAGAAGGTTCAATACCTAAGGCATCCACGCATGGAGTAAACCCGTCGACGGAGCGAAAGAAACACAACACATAGCTGACCTCGGCGTAGAGCTCACCATTCACCGGCTTGGCTTGGCCAGAGAATCACACTACCCAAATATATATACTCCCATGCCGTACAACCGTATTACTAAACTGCCACACACTACTATCTACTTCACACTAATAAATTACATTGTAGACGTGGCAAAAACTGCGAGCGGTCTAAAACTCGTTTTCACTACGGGACTGAGCAGCTACGCCGACGGCCAAAAGCCGTCGGCAAAAGCCTATAGGCCGTCGGCGTAGGCTACGCCGACGGCAACCGTCGGCGATACTCGGTCGGCGTAGGCTGGCGTAGGCGTAGGCCAGCAGGCCGTCGGCATAGCGAAAAACCGTCGGCGTAGCGTCTATCGACGGCCGGAAACGGGCCGTCGGCGAAAAAACCGTCGGCGAAGGCGTGGTGGGTCCACGATGGCCAGATGGTCAGAATCGACCTACGCCGACGGCAAAGCCGTCGGCATAGCCGTGGACACGTGGAAGCATCTGGGAGCGTCTGGTTGATCTCCAGGAGGAACCTATGCCGACGGCAATGCCGTCGGCATAGACATGACCATTTGGTCACTGAGGTATCTATGTCGGCATAGGCTTGCCAGATTTTTTTTAAAAAAGCTCCTGCTGCTCGTTTTTGCAGCAAAAATAGCAGAAAAAATATACAGAGCATATATATCAGAGAAGCATCACACAAAGCATATATATCATCACAAACATACAAGATCATAGTATAGATACAAAATGGTAGACCATAGTGTATACATCGATGGAGCTACATGTCCTGAGCCCTACATCGGCGGCGGCGGCGGCGACGGGGTGTACCCCATATCTGCCGAGGTGAGAAAAGGCGATCGCCGGCTGGGCGCAGCAGTAGAACCACCGGAAGAAGGCGAATCACCCGGCGAAGTACCAGCACGCGAAGCACCAGGAGAAGGACCTGTGGGATGTACCGGCGTGATGTCACGCGAACCCGGCGTAGCAGCACGCGAAGTACCAGCCTCGGGATCAAAGGACATGATCTCACGCGAACCTGGCGAGCCTGGCGTCTCCGAACCTCCCGCTCCCTACATGTTTGAGCAAGACTTAGCAACTTGCGAGGCGAAGGAAAATGGTAACCAGTGGTTTAGCAAAGAACTCACCGGGGTCGATGAGTAGTAGGTGAGAGCGAACTGGTCCCTCGATGGAAAGATTGGACACGGCCCCGGCTCAGGAGGCGCCTCAGGAGTGTTTTCCGGCCGCTCTCCACTGGCAAAATATGTAACCAGCGCCTACAAGATAGTTTAGAGTCAGGCGTTGCCAAAATAGAGCTTCAAACTAGGGAAGTGGGATTTGTCATATTTTGTAGAAATAAAGGTTGAAACTTACAGCGTTCATGAACTGTGTGTAGGAGAGGTGGGCCCGGTACTTCTCCTCCCACTCGCGATGGGCCTCCTGATACGCCGCATGAGCGGAAGCGTAGGCCGCCTCAAACTCCTCCTACGATTTCGAAAATAAGGAATCTCGTCAACTTAGCCATGCAGGAACCAATATCGAAAAGAGGATGAAAATGAGGAAAACTTACATCTGTGGAGGCGGATGGACGAGGCTTTGGACGACGCGGGATAAGGGGGGTGTCGGCAGGAAGGGTAGCTCGGAGACGCGTGAAGCTCGAGGCAGGACTGACCACCTTCTCAAGAACGCGATTACGACCATGCTTCCTTCCGTGCCCCGACAGGACAACCGCGTTCTCGTCGACCTCCTCTCTCACGGGGTTGTTATCCACCTCCGGGTGCAGCCGCTGGAACGTCCCGCAGTAGTTATCCAAGTCCTCCTTGGCCTTCCCGTAGTACCTGAAGGGGACGGTTATCCAAGTCCGAATGTGAAAAATATGAACTAATATGAAAATGGATACAGAAAATATCCAAGTACCTGGGCTGCGAAGGCTGAGGCTCCGTGAAATCAAGCTTCTTCTGCTTCATCTCCCGCCACGTTTCCATGTGAGACATCGGCTCCCCGGTCTTGGCCTCCTGCATCGCGAAAAGAAATGTTATGCGTACCAAGTAGGAACATGACGGGAAAATAAATGCAAGTCATTCAATGTAGATGTATACCAGCTTTTCCTTGAAGCGGTGGTGGTTGAGGTTTCCCCCACTGTGTGTTCCCTCGGTGCCCCGGTTCGCCTTGTTCCGCTTGCTCAGGCGTCGAACTCGGGGTCATCCCCGACCCACCTCGAAACCAACGCCTCCCATGCGTCTTCTTTGCCGTCGGCCCAGTCGGGCATAACCTGAAAATCCAAATCAAGAAGAGGAGATAATGCAATAGCAACTTAGCAGCAATATAGAATTTCATTGACATTTTACTTACCGACATATAATCCTCCTTCGTGATGTCCGAGGGAATCTCCGACTTCTTGACCCTCTTACCCCTCTTCTCAGACAGGAACACATTGGCGGTCGTAGTCCTTTGGTTGTAGAACTGCTGCCGTGTCAACCTCACACAATGAGCACGCAAAGTGGGAGCCGCATAGGGGAGATGCTCCTCCTCCACCCGATAAAACCGCTTCAACCATGCATAAAAATATTGTGGAGTCATGAGTTAGCACGGTGGGGTCATAAACTATGAAGGAAACTCGGAAAATATGGCTTACCCAAAACTTGGAGATCACGGCCTCAGCAGCTGTCGCAAAGGGCGGGTACGGGGCAGCCTCATAGTCCACCCAAGTAGTGGCCAGCTTCGGCTCGCCGTCGGGGACCGTCTCGTACAAGCCCGGCCAATGTTTCCTAATCAGAGCTCCAAGCAAGCTCGCAGGATGGCGGGGAGGCTTAACTGGCCATGTCCAATTACTGCACAATAATCAAACATTAGTACATATGCCAAATTGTTATGACCAAAATGAAATTACAAAATTAGTACACTTACTCCTTTTGGTTAGGAATAATGATGGCTTTCCTGTCCTCGCTAGTAGGCCAGTCGGCCTCGTCGGGGACTCCCGCTTCACCACGACGCTTGGGCAGCTTCGGCGCCGCCTCCACCTCGCCCTCCACCTCGCCCTCCACCTCCCCTCCACCTCCCCCTCCACCTCCACCTCGCCTCGTGCTCCACCTCGTCCTCCAACTGGAACTGGGAAGCCACAGAGCCAGAAGCGGAGGGCAACTCGGAAGCCACAGAGCCAGAAGCGGATCCTCCAGCTCGTCCTCCAGCTCGTCCTCGTCCTCGTGCTCGTCCTCGTCCTCCTCGCGCATCGCCGGGCTCGACGTAACGCGGATTGGGAATTGCTCCTCGGTCACTTCGACGCAACGTACCAAGCAAGGTCGCCGAGCTTTCCTTGCCTTGGCTCATATTGTTCAATCACCTGCATTGAAAAAGAGAAAACAAGTAAGCAAAAAGACATAATAAAATGTAGACAGTAAGCATAAATAAGCATGTTGAAAAATAAATACTAAAGCAAAAAGACATAATAAAATGTAGACACTAAGCATAAATAAGCATGTTGGAGGCATAATAAAATGTAGACACTAATGCAATTAAGAGGCATGTTGAAAAATAAATACTAAAGCATAAAGACATAAAAGACCGTCACCTCGATTCATCACTCTCATAATTAGGTTGGTTCTCATTCTCACTGTCACTATCACTATCACGTGAGTAGTACGTTGGAGGCTCCTCGCACAGTGGAGGCTCCTCATCGCGAGATGCACAACGAGATGTGCCTCGTTCGCGAGATGCACAACGAGATGTGCCATCGGAACAAAGAAGCCTGGCGGAAAGATCATCTCTAACTTGCATAGCAACTCCGGCACAAGATCATGCAGCTTCTCAATAACCAGGGGACATATCTGCTTGGCACAGAGCATGCGGAAGAAATGGCTCAACTCCGCAAGCACTCGCCAGACACCATCGGGGAGATACCCTCGAACCATCACCGGCATCAACCTCTCAATCCATATGTGATAGTCGTGACTCTTGAGCCCAGTGACTTTTCCCGTTCCAAGATTGACTCCATTACTTATATTGGAACAATAACCATCAGGGAACATCACGACGTGTTTGAGCCACCGGAATGACTCCTTCTTTTGGATATTATCAAGGCAGTAGTCGGCATTCGGCTTCCACCAATTTTTTTGACGGCCCTGAGGAGCCTGCATGTGTAATCTCTCCCTATCACAGAGCTTCTTAACATCGACTCTAGCCTTGACATTATCCTTTGACTTCCCAGGAATGTTCAGGACTGTGTGAAAGAGCATCTTCTGCACATCCACCCATTATCCTTTGACTTCCCAGATGTTCTTTCAGTCTTACTGATACGGCCACTGTACATCCACCCATTATCAGCCGTCTTCTGCTTTATTGGGAGCCAAACAACAATGCATTTCGTAATATGCACCAAGTAATAATAAATTTATTCAATGACACCAAGATTAATCACGGCCAAATTTTATCTTTTACAACATGCGAGGGTACACCTACACTTCTAATAGGAGGGCCTATCCCGCCCGAGTACGTGTAGATCGAGTAGTGTTCCATGTTCTACCCCGACCCGAGACGGAATTTCGGCAGCACCTCCCCGCTGTTCTTCAGAATACACGTCTCGAGCTTGTCAAGCCGAGAGGGTGTGCATCCGAAGAACAACGGGGAGGTGCTGCCGAAATTCCGTCTTAGGAAGGAGTAGAACATGGAACACTACTCGATCTACACATACTCGCGCTGTCCAACAGGACAATCCGGAAGTGTTACGGTTATAAATATGCAAAGATGGACAATCCTGCATATTTATAAATTTGTAACCCTTCCGGACGGGATCTGACTCGGGTTACGCGACTGACTTGGTGATCTATACCAAAATAAACCTATGCAACAAGAGAGGCGAAAGGTTTATACCCTCGAAGCGTGATCGGAGGAAGGAGAAGGTCGAGGACGTGCTCCGAAAGCAGGGCGACGAAACAGGGGCACCAAGGCGGCCCCACCTCAGCTAGAGAAGAAGCCCCGCAAAGACGCGCGAGACCGACGGTGCTGGCTGGCGGGAAGCTACGTCATCTGAAAAAGCACAAATCAACGCGGTAAGCAAGCAAGCAACAAGCATCTAGCAATTCCATCTAGCAAGCAAATTAGAAGTTGTGAAAGACTCTAGAATTTGCATCTACCAATTCCATCTAGCAAGAATCTACCAATTCCATCTAGCATCTAGCAATTCCATCTAGCAAGCAAAAATAATGACTACTTTGTTAACATATACCAAATCTTTGTCTAAAACTACAAAGAATCTAATCCAAAATCTTATCTTCAGTGTTTATCTTAAATCAATGTTGTTAATCTTTGCAAGCAACTAACTAACAAACAAGCAAGCAACTAACTAGGTTTATCAATGTCTACATTCCATCTAACTAACTAACAAACAAACAAGCAACTAACTATGTTTATCAAACCTAGTTAGTTAGTGCTCCTCCTCACTTGGTTGTTAACTAAGTAACAAGCAAGCAACTAACTAGGTTAATCAAGCAACTAACTAACATTTGTCTACATTCCATCTAGACAAATGGAGGGTCGGCAAGCAACTAACTTGGTTGTCAACTAACTAACAAGCAACTAACTAGGTTAAACAAGCAACTAATGGGTCATTGTCTCACTGAGTCCTCACCTAGATGAACAAAGGCGGGGCAGCAGCGAGGAGGAGCACCGCCGGGCCAGCAGCGAGGAGGAGCATCGGGGCCAGCAGCGAGGAGGAGCACCGGGGCAGCAGCGAGGAGGAGCACCGCCGGCCAGCAGCGAGGAGGAGCACCGGGGCCAGCAGCGAGGAGGAGCGGCCAGCAGCGAGGAGGGGCACCGGGCCAGCAATGAGGAGGAGCAGCAGGGCGGTGGCGAGGACGGGCACCGGGCGGCGGCGGTGGTGCGGTGGGGGAGATCGAGCGGAGCGGCCAGAGGGTGGTGGTGGGGGTGCGGCGGCGCTCGGGGTGGGTTGGGGCGCCGGCGAGCGGTGGTGCGGTGGGGGTGGTGGTGCGGTGGGGGTTGGGGGCGCCGGCGACGGAGGGGAGCGGCGCTCGGGGTGGCTCGGGGGCGCCGGCGACGGAGGGGACGGGCGCGCGGTCGATTTGGAATTAACTGTCGACCGCGCGCCCCTGGCCACCCAATGTAGATAGGACAAGCCTTGCCGCCGGCATAGGTATTTTTTATTTTTTCTATTATTTGCTATTTTATTAACACTATTATTTGCTATTTTATTAACACTATTATTTGCTATTTTATTAACAGTATTATTTGCTATATTTTTTTTAACACTAATATAATTTGATTTACAAAGTGTCTTTCACGGGGATTTTTCAAAATTAAGCAAAACAATGGACAGAATATGAATGGACAGGGCAGCATGTAGCATGTTTACATGCTTGGAGGAAGTCGGAGTTCACGCTGCCCAGTGCGCACTGTGTCAGGTTAGAGTCCACACGCAAGTCGGAGGAAAACAGTTTTATTATAATTTATTATATTATATGGTAGGGCCACACGCAAATTATTCCGGTGCTCCGATTATCCTTTTCCAGCCAAACCCTAGTCTGGTGGGCCCGCATATCTACCCGAACTTTTCTCCGTACAATGGTTGATCTTGCACATTTACAACACACAACACACTTGTATACATATGGTATGGAACAACCTAGGTTTGGGTGGGGTTCCGACGCTCCGGGGCCCCGCTTCGGCGAAACCCTGAATCCGCTGGAAAAACCCTAACGTTTCCGTCTACCCCCATAGACGTGCGTCGAAAGGGGTAGCCCAGTGGATTTTTTGCTTGGTTGTGTTAGGTTAGGCCATAGGAACATGAGAAACCAAAGTCTACCCCAAATCGACACAAGATTCCATCCGGTTCACCCGAAAGGGGAGTTTTCACCTCTAAGTGCAGAAACTCACTAGAGAGAAAGTGAAGCCGGTGATGTCGGTCACACCTAGGAGTAGATTCTTGCACATTTACAACACACAACACACTTGTATACATATGGTATGGAACAACCTAGGTTTGGGTGGGGTTTCGACGCTCCGGGGCCCCGCTTCGGCGAAACCCTGAATCCGCTGGAAAAACCCTAACGTTTCCGTCTACCCACATAGACGTGCGTCGAAAGGGGGTAGCCCAGTGGATTTTTTTGCTTGGTTGTGTTAGGTTAGGCCATAGGAACATGAGAAACCAAAGTCTACCCAAATCGACACAAGATTCCATCCGGTTCGCCCGAAAGGGGAGTTTTCACCTCTAAGTGCAGAAACTCACTAGAGAGAAAGTGAATCCGGTGATGTCGGTCACACCTAGGAGTAGATTCTTGCACATTTACAACACACAACACACTTGTATACATATGGTATGGAACAACCTAGGTTTGGGTGGGGTTTCGACGCTCCGGGGCCCCGCTTCGGCGAAACCCTGAATCCGCTGGAAAAACCCTAACGTTTCCGTCTACCCCCATAGACGTGCGTCGAAAGGGGGTAGCCCAGTGGACTTTTTTGCTTGGTTGTGTTAGGTTAGGCCATAGGAACATGAGAATCCAAAGTCTATCCCAAATCGACACAAGATTCCATCCGGTTCGTCTGAAAGGGGAGTTTTCACCTCTAAGTGCAGAAACTCACTAGAGAGAAAGTGAAGCCGGTGATGTCGGTCACACCTAGGAGTAGATTCTTGCACATTTACAACACACAACACACTTGTATACATATGGTATGGCACAACCTAGGTTTGGGTGGTGTTCCGACGCTCCGGGGCCCCGCTTCGGTGAAACCCTGAATCCGCTGGAAAAACCCTAACGTTTCCGTCTACCCCATAGACGTGCGTCGAAAGGGGGTAGCCCAGTGGACTTTTTTGCTTGGTTGTGTTAGATTAGGCCATAGGAACATGAGAATCCAAAGTATATCCCAAATCGACACAAGATTCCATCCGGTTCGTCCGAAAGGGGAGTTTTCACCTCTAAATGCAGAAACTCACTAGGTAGCCCCTGTTGATGGAATTTTTGCTTCTGCATGGTTTTAGTGTAAGTTTGCAAGATTTTAGTGTGCCCAAGATTCTGTTGATCTCGGGACTCCGAGGTGTGACCGGCCTTTCGACTACTTTTCTACCCCCTTTGAACTACTTTTCGCATTGATATTAAACAAACCATGCAAATTACAGTGACAACATAAATTACACAGAGAACATTCTTGAACCGCCGATACATAATTGACTAACAAACAAGTAAACATGCATGTAGAACAAATTACAACAATCACGAACAACTAACAAATTTCTCCACCCTATGCCGTGCGTGTGCTGCCACCCTTGTCCTTTGACGAAGATTCTGCCTTCTTGCCTTTGCCCATGGACGAAACTTCATCCTTCTTGCTCTGTGCTTCAACCCTCCTTTCCTTTGACGACGGCATGAAATCGTCGTCATCATCGCTGTCAACTACCCAGAGACAGGAACGACCGTACGAAACACGGTCAGCTTCAGTTCGGTAGAACGGACTATTCGTAACTTTCCTGTCAAACTTATTTGCAAGCCTGAGCATTTCTGCACGAATTTGGAGCGGGGTCCTATACGGAAACCCATCGCGGCATAGCTTCGCCCCGAGTGAAGCGAGATGACTCTCAGTGTGCAAAATTTCTTCAATTGGAACTACCCTACCATCTACCTTCAAATTGCTCGAAAGCCTAGCGAGATGCTCGGATGCGGAAATGTGAAACCCGGACACACACTTCTCGCAAGGACCAATACACACCATGCTTGCGCTCAAGTGAGTACCATGCCTACCTTCGACTGGGTTATATAGAACTACCGGTGGCGCTCCCGGATCCAACGGCTCACCAGCGCTCGAAAGAAACACACCGCTGATCCAACAGCTCAGAAGCGCATGAAGGAAACACATGATCCGTGTGCTTCTCCCGGATCCAACGGCTCACAAGCGCTCGAAAGAAACACACCGCTGATCCAACGGCTCAGAAGCGCACGAAGGAAACACATGATCCGTGTGCTTCTTCCGGATCCAACGGCTCACCAGCGCTCGAAAGAAACACACCGCTGATCCAACGGCTCACAAGCGCACGAAGGAAACACACGATCCGTGTGCTTCTTCCGGATCCAACGGCTCACCAGCGCTCGAAAGAAACACACCGCTGATCCAACGGCTCACAAGCGCACGAAGGAAACACACGATCCGTGTGCTTCTTCCGGATCCAACGGCTCACCAGCGCTCGAAAGAAACACACCGCTGATCCAACGGCTCACAAGCGCACGAAGGAAACACACGATCTGTGTGCTTCTTCCGGATCCAACGGCTCACCAGCGCTCGAAAGAAACACACCGCTGATCCAACGGCTCACAAGCGCACGAAGAAAACACACGATCCGTGTGCTTCTTCTAGATTGGGCATACTACAGCTCACAAGCCCTGAAAAGAAACACACACCGCTTCCTGCCTCCGTCTTCCCACCATTTCTCACTATATATATGTAGTCATGGCCTCCATTGGCATAGCACATCTAAACTTATATCTGCAACTTCATCACTCTCCCATGGCTTCCACCGTACCTACTCTAGCCTACTCGGAGGCGGAGGCGCTTTGCGCCTCGAACTACCCCTGCCCACCCGGCTACGACGTCCCCGCCGGCTGGAGGCTCAGCACCGGAGGCGTGCCGGTCCCTCCTGTCCCTCAAGGTTTGGCGCGCCGGGCGGCCATCACGAACCACTACTACCTCGAGCTCACTCCGGAGCAGCGGATGGATTCCCACTGGCATCCAGACTATCGCCCAACTTGGGACGCCTTCTTCTTCGAAAGGCGTGAGAAGGCGCTCGCCAGGTACGAGGAGGACCGCCCGCGTCCTTCGAACTTCAACGAGGCCGGCCGTCGGCTGTGGTGGGCTGGCCGGACTCTCAAGAGGGTCATGGACTACATCACGGCCGGCGATAACCCCCGCCTGCGCTACCCTCAATTACAGTCCAGGAGACAACCCCCGTCAACGACTACATCACGGCCGTCTGACGACAGCGACGACGACGACGGCGACTACGACGACTACACCCACGAGTATTATAGGCCTAGGCAAGAGTATGACTAACCTGAGCCACGTCATTGGTTAGGACAAAATGGCTTGTTGTCATTCGTCTATGTACCCAAGTTTGTTATCATTCGTCTATGTACCCAAAATTTGTTATCATTCATCTATGTAACCAAGTTTGTTGTCATTCGTCTATGTACCCAAGTTTGTTGAACATGAGAAACCAAAGTGGCGGGAGATACGATACGTGGAAAAATCGGCAGAAAAAACCACGGTGGAGACAAGATTCGCGTCATCATTTTATGTGGGTGGAGACCACTACTCGGTGTAGCAAAATACATAAAAAATAATAAAAACATATTAAAACTGTTAAATTTAATTTATAGGTAGAAATAAATGCATAAAATTGAAATTTATAAAAAAAACATGTACCTTTTGCCGACGGCAAGGCCGTCGGCATAGCTTGGAGCATAAAATGAAGAGAGGAAAATAAAAATTTAAAATAATTTTACTTTCGCCGACGGCATTGCCGTCGGCTTAGGCCAGGCGGCTATTTCTCTATCTGGCTTTGCCGACGGTAAAAGAATAGCCGACGGTAGCCGTCGGCGTAGATTGGCTATGCCGACGGCATTTTCTACGCCGACGGTTGTGGCTGTCGGCTGGCCTCCACGGGCTCTATGCCGACGGCCCCGACTAAAAGCCGTCGGCTTAGGTCTTGGCCGTCGGCATAGGCCTGCTGTGCCGTAGTGTTTCGACTTCTCGCGTCTTGAGGCCAAGCCTACTATCCCAAAACCTACGATGGGACTCAGACAAAGTTCAGCTGGATCCTGGGGCAGAGCACACTGAGTGACGATCTGGGCACTCTCATTGGTCTCAAAGAACATCATTATGGTTGGTATAAAGTGGGAATGAGCACTACTCGGACAAGTAAACTATCATCCTACACTTACAACCCATGCATATAGCAAGAGACAACTGGCGAAGTCATGAATTCCGGACGATGCACTCCTAACGTCTTAGCACTACTGAGTGCATCGTCAGGGCGGGAAAAAGCAAAAGAGATTATAGACCTATGCACGACCTTAACCTATCAATGGTCAGGCCACTACGGTCCATAGCGATTTTAGCATCCTGGAAATGGGTCTTGTATGTGCTAGATTTTTCGCTTGCTGCACATTCAGAACAACTAAGAGCTATCCCCAGGTGCACTCGAGCACAGATGAGAAACAAAAGTGCATCACGTTAGAACAAAATGGCAGCGCAATATCGTTCTCGTTCTATTGAATTGTCTCCCATAGGGAACTGAGCCTCACTTGATCGGAGGATGCATGCTGGTTGGCCTAGTGTCATACAAATTATAATATGCCTTATTTTAAATACCTGTTGATGACCATGTGTATATAAGTATATTAGCGTTCATTCACCAAATAATTTTTTCAAGTGAGATGTACTAAAAAGAATTAACTGTGAGAGTTAAACGCAAGAGTCTAAACTTGAAGAGATTCAAAGAAAAAAATAGAAGAACTGGAAGCTGTGAAGAAGAGCCTGGAAAAAACAGATGAAATCTTGCTAAAATAAGCAGGATGAAACAAACTACTCACACATAAGCACCATATCTCTTGATGCATGAAGGCCATTGTTATGTGATAATGAATTTCATATCAACCTAAGAGGATATATATGTGATGAGGTGTATATATATACGCACGGAAAATATCGGTTGGTAATTTTTTGGCTGTTATGATGTCATTACTGCTAGCATCAACTACTTTGTACTCTGCTACACAGTCACACAATTCAGAAGTTAACACATACACACACGTTACTCTTTATATATAGACTACCGAATTCCTCTGTATACGTACATAGACTGCAAACTCTCACTCCATGTCATCCATGATTTGATTCCCAAGCTCTAGCATCACGGGGTCTATGGATACATAGCTAGGAATATGATGCACTCGGAATATTTCAAATACTCAAGTGTTAACTCTGACAATGTTCTATCTTCACATACTCATTTATAGTATAAGATTCACAGGAAATGTTAAGGTCCTGTCAGTTTGCCATCCGGATAGGAGTCCAATTAAAACAGGCCGGTGTGCCAACTAAACCACTTGCTAGCATCACCATTGAAGCTCACATATTCCTACGCGACGCGGCACATGTTAGCTGAAGGTTTCCCAATTGTCTGACGTAGTGCCGTCTACAAAATGAGATAGTCAGACCAAATTGTCCAGGCATTTCATGTGTCCACTAGTGTTGACTCAAAATAGTGTTACTTGCATCCTAATAATCAGAGACCACCGAGGCATTGCCAGGTTACCGCATTGCAGCGGGGATTATTTGGGGCGTGTAGGTGTGAATTCAAAATAATGTCAATTGCACCCTAATAATCAGAGACTTGCGTACATAATGGAAAACTCGCACTGTAACAACACGGTTTCTGACCTCGACTTGTATTTGTTTGGAAAAAGTAAAACACAACGATGTCACGTCCTCGGATGCAGGGCCAGGCCCACGGGAGTGCGGCTCCTGCGGCCGCACAAGCCCTTACATTTTGGGGGCCCGAAAATTTCGTGCGGGCCAATGTAAGCATATTATTCTGGCAGTGAAATAAACTTGCAAACCATTCTGCGCAGCCTGGAAAAGTAGCAATGGCCCGGCTTTACCTGCGACTTAAGCAGCACCAGTAGCTACTAGAAACTAGAGCTGGGCCTAGCAGAGATGGTATTTCCCTCAGTCAATGTTCATATTCTTTCATGTGAACCATCAATGGATCAATTATTTCTCAAGACCTAGCTAGCAGAAACACTATTTCCCTCAAGAAATAAAAGCAACGACCACGAGGCGTCCATGTGTGCAGTCGCGGGGTACCCAGTCACTATTTTCAACCACCGCTGTAATAGTAAAACCACACCCACATTTTTGGTAGTTGGTGACTGCTCAACCTGGACTCAACGACTCCACACCCACATGTATTACCCCAACTTAGTAGCGGATACGCATCCTCCCCTCCATAAGCACAATTATTTGAAGGTAACACGATTGATGGCCGACATTGGCAGGCACATTAATGAAGTCAATTGTGCCTCCATTGACGCCTCGCCACAGTCGGCTCGGACTTCAGAGGATATATATGCGGTGAGGTGTAAATCCTCGATATGTTCCGAAAAATAAGATATTTTAGCTTTGTTTTTAATATGGATGTAACGAGACGCGTACTAGTGTGTAGATTCACTAGTTTCAGTCCGTATTAAGTTCGTATTGAAAGATCTAAAATATCTTAGATTTTGAAATGGAGGGATAGTCAGAAGTTAACACACACGTTGCTCTATATCATATCTTAGACTTTCTCTTATCCATATCATGCACGATTTGATTCCCAAGCTCCACCATCCAGTCATCATGAGGTCTATGAATACATAACTAGAATTATGCTCCCCCAGGAATATTCAGATACTATAATTAGGGTGTAAGTATTTTTTTCAAAGTTTTTATGCCTTTCTGTTCACCATATTCTCCTTTTCTGTTTCATTTTTCAGCCAGGAGGATGCAATTTAATTAAGTAGTAGAACTAATACAAACGACATTAAGGTGGGGGAAGTTACTTATGCGTGAACCCTGCTCTATCTGAAGTTCTGAACAATGGCCATCTCTGAAGAAAATATGCATCGCCTAAGTCGACAACTTCTAAGCTCTCTGTGCCGTGTTTGCTCGATTGAACTCATGCTTGAAGACACCCCTCACCGTAGAGTTTGGCAATACAAATATGTACTATTACGTTCTAAACAACTACACGCAGTGCTAGAAATTCAGAGCAAGAAAGTACGCATCTTGCTCCAATTAATTACGAAAATGTTTTGGGCTCCTCTATTCTGGTTATAGTCCCTGTGGCCCGATACCACACTTGCTCGAATGTATAACACCTGGTTGGGATGCCCCCCGGGTTGGTTGTTGAACTTGTTAAACTGTGATGTGAGTGCTTAATAAAGGCAGCCGTTTAAATCTCAAAAAAAAAAAAAAAACTGTGAAGAAAAGAACCGGGTAGACAGGATGCGGACGCATGCAATTAATTATCCGTACTAATAAACCTAGAATATCTTACTTTGCTCTCCAGATGTATAAAAAAGAGGGACTGACTTGCATCAGGATATACTGGTAGATGAAACAATCAAGCTAGCTGCAACCTGCAATATAGGACCCTTGCGATATATCGCAACCATCATCGTTGAAGCAACGCAACATCCATTCACACTACTTCACTCGATACTTTGTCAAATCGATATGTTTCTCTCCCAAGCCTGCACTCGCTTCACTGCTTATTAGCACCCTTGCTATTATCTACGCACGTAGTGTCGGATTAGAAGGCGTCGGGAATTCTCGTGCGCCAGTCTTAGGATCCATCAGAGCTTGTTGTCTAGGTCGTCTAAGTAGCCGCTGTTGCAAGACATGACGGTCAAGCAAATCGGTAAACCAACCGTTACAGTGGCGTGGTTGAAACTCTATGTACACTTGTTCTGACCTCTCACCAAGTATGACCACGACTGGGCGTTTTCCATGTCCGTATCTCTCAAGGATAGTGGCCATGTATAGAATTACAATTTGTGACCCGGAGGCTTTGCGGTAGGTGACTCTGCCTTATTACTTTTGGTAATGGATTAGAGGGTTGTAATATTAGGAGCGCTAATCCCGGTGCATCTCTACAGGCCAGAAGAATCAATCAAACAATTTCGATTCAAAAGAGTGACACACTTGAACTATAAATTGCGTACCCCAAATAATAACCACCACCATAAGCCTACAAACACCTTTACATGAAAATGAGATACTGGATACATGTCCGATGCTATGAAGTAGGCTCCTAGTACGCATTGATATGCAGAACTCGCCCTCAGACAGAATTGATCGAACAACTCACAACTGTAACACGTCCGGCGAGTTAGCCACGCCTTTCTGCCCACTGCGGCGCGCCGTGACATGAGGTCAATAGCAGTAGCCTCTTCGTGCGATGAAATCGATGCGCAAAACTCGCTCTCACTATGTTGACGGCGTAGAGCGGAGAGAAGTGGTGGCGGTTGGGCATTCGATGTCTTCTTTTTTATTTGTGAGATCGCTGTAGCAGTCTATGTGCCCAAAATAATAAATATAGCAGTTCTAATGCAGTTATGCAAAAAGAAATGTCGGGATGAGCACATGTCCAACAAAATGATTTAACGGGTAAGAATAATATGAGAAGTTAATAACTTCAGAGGAAAATTGTGATCTTTCAATCAACGATGGATGTCGAAAGAATACACACTTCATGGCGATTGGTTGTTCCTCCGCTAGTGACTCGTCCTTGGAGAAGGTGGAAGAGGTTGTTTTTGGACTTCTTGTTGGAGATCGAGATTGAGGAAATGATGGATGGCAACCTTTTCGGATTCATTCGTCCGAATACGATTTTGGTACTTATTTATAAGAAGATAGCAGTTGGACCGTTTGCAGGCATGAATAGAATGGTACGACTAAGGTTTTGGTTACTGGTATAGAAAACATTTCCCGGGGGGAGGGTGTCAGATATCCGTTTACCGGAAAATCTTGACCGGTCACCGGTCAAATTTGAAAATCAAAATTTTGAATTCAATTTTTTTATTCTTAGTATGATCATTTATCGAAAGTTTTCTTTAAAATTCAAAAAGATTCAAAAAATTCTGGATTCTTTTGCCTGGGATGGCCGTTTCCCGGGGTGCTCAGGATATCCGGTTATCCAAATGTTGGGTACAATTAACAAGATGAAAACTTGTCACAGCCTAGTCAATCAGATGCTCCGGACGGCGGTGCAGCACAGGTAAAAGTCAACCTTCATGGTGACTAAGAGATCAGAACGACGTGTCTGTCTCGATGATCTCCCGACATCCATTGTATCTCCAATGCATGGTCTCTATTAGTCAATGTAATTTGCTATAAATGAAGAGGCGGTTCTTACAAAAACCTAATAAATAGTGAAGAAAAAAAATGCTCATGGTTTTAACGTGATGCTCCCTACAATTTGTAACCGATAGGCTAGTACAACACAGTTGCTTTCAAGTTTCATTTACCTTCCTACCAAACAATATAGATCATTCAAGGATAAACCGGTTCGTGTCCACTTATACCGGCAAAACGAGCCTCATATATATGCCACGACACCCCACCCACGAAGCGTTGACCAAACACCACTCCTTCTTCAATGGTCTCTTTTTTAACGTACACTTGTTTTCTTAGAAGATTGGACTATACCTAGAATATGAAGGATCGGTAGGCAACAGAAACTTGCATGTATGAATAGGATACATCAGCTGTGCGTATACGAGAAGTGATCGCCGTTTCAAAGAAGAGGTTCGCGCAAATAAGTCAGAACATACGAGTCTGATGCTCTCAAGTATGACCAAAAGGCAATCCAGGTCAATAATCTATTTGAGGTTGTTTTGAGTGATCTTCATATCCTGGGTTGTCCATCTATTCTGGTATACACGCGTCTGTGTAGATTTCTTCTATTCAAACATGGGACTGGATTTTGCTATTAGACTGAAGACATATATAATGACAGGGAGAGAAAACCTACAGAAAATTAAGCAGGGTAGAAGAACATGCACATGTGAGATGGTCCATGAGTAGTGCATAAATGGTGGGTTCAGCATGGTCATAAAGAGATTACGAAAAGAATTGGGGCAAAAACGATGACATCTAATTAAACATAATAACCAACGTCTGAAAAAGACGGTCAATTTGATTCTTTCACCGTGTAGTGAAGGGATATAGAATTACACACAGAGGAAACATGGCGCCCAGCCGCCCACCATATGGTGCGGGTGGAGTGCCGGAAGGAGAGCCTTGGGGGCTGGAGCCCTCCTCACCCTCGGCATGGGGCACACGACAATGAAAAATGAATGGTTATGGATGCTTCTTGGCTGACAGTCATGAATCTGGTTAGGTGTGATGAACGACCTTAGTAGGTTACGAGCGTTTTGTAACCATGGGACTTTGGGAATAAAATGAGAACATATATGTAATAATAGATTAATAGGCATAAGAACCCGGTGAATAAAGGCAAAAGGAAGAAAAAGGAAATGTAAGGTTTGACCACCGTCGTCCGGACCTATGTAATTTTAATATTTTTATGGATACCCGAGAATGATCGCTGCTCTTTTATATGTGACAATGATCGATAACCGGTATTTATTTTACTTTTGATCGCTGGTTAGAACGGATTTTTTTTTCATGTATATTGTTTTTTGACGTAGCATCAACTTACCACCTATTTCGATTTAATAATAAAGATTTATACGTACCATTGCAAAGCAATAAATGCAAAACAAGTGAAACTTTCTCCCTATGTCCCCGTTTATAAGTTCGACATGTATCTCTAGGTCCCAAACTTGATCAAGATAATACGAGAAATATATTATAAAAACCTATATTTAGAAAATTCAGAGGCTGGGTTCTATTTTCCAATAGTATAATTTTTGTGTTATAAACTATATATATTAAACTGGTCAAATTTACGACATAGGGATACACGCTTGACTTATAAACCGGGACGGAGGGAGTTGAAAAGATCGATTTTTGCCTGGCTTGCAGTCTGCACCGACAGAGACTAGCTCATCAATTGCAACGCTACGGGAACGTACATACATATATTGTAACATCCCAAATTTTACAAATTCCGAAAATCATGCATGGCATGCATCATGTGCATTTTGTTTGTTGTATTCATTCTAAAGTGCATCAGTTTTAAATCGAGCAAGCAATGTTTATGTGCAATATAGGGAAACTAGGCCAGAAAGGGCAACAGGAACAGGGTTCGATTTGTACTCTGAATAGACAGTACATATACGTGATACATGTAAGGCATAAGCAGAGAAGGAGCAGCCGTAGAATTTTTAGCCAAAGGAGACCACGAGCCAGTGTTCCTTTCCTTCCTTCGCTGAACTTCTTTTCTTTTCAGTACACGTACGGTACAGATGAATCCTATTCTGAACCAACTCGAAACAACTCTAGGAAAAGTACGTAATCTGTACCGAACCTGTTTTCCAGAAATATCTCCAACTCTTGTTTGATACTCCATCCTTTCCTCGTCCAAAACCCTAGTATAAATACATATTCACTACCGCCGTTTCCGTTTTTCCACAAGCCTAGAAAGCCTGGCCGCCACAGATCGATCTTCGATCGTCGTCGCCGTCGTTCTTCGCCGAAGCATCGGCGAAGGGTCTTAACAGTTCTCATCGCCTGAGACCTTTCCTCCCTGCTCAACCTTTCCCCTTGTGTCTATACATCTCGTTAATATTGTTTTTCGCACAAACCAGAAACGGGAGCGAGCTGTCTGTCGAGCTGTTCGTCGCCGGAGTTTGGAGCTGCAGAACACGACGCTTTCGCCGGGAATCTTCGAGAGACTGCTGCCGAGACGACCGCTGAGTTTCTCGGTGAGTAGCTGATTCGTTTGGTATTTTTCCTGAGCTGTACAAACCACCCGAGCCTCGCCGAGCTTCATCGTCGGGTGCCTGTAAGCAGAAAGTTACGATCCTCCTGGTATTCCATGGTCGAATTGGAAAAGAGTCACAGTAGCCGTTGGATCGTGGATAGATGGCTTAGATTAGATTCAGGCATGGAGAGGTACAAACCAATTACAGGCTTGCAAGTGACACAGTCAGCCTCTAGTCATAGTGAACAGCGAATCGCGCTGCGACACGTGTCACGATTTTCTATAAACTCGTATGTTCAAAACAGAGAATATTTTTATCTTGTAAAATTCATAACTTGAGTTTTACTTAGCCAAAAATTATGATCTTTTTACCAAAATGCTCAGATTTTTATGTAGAATACAGTGGGCATTAGAGTTTGCATTTTCGCATCATGCATATTAGTGTCACAAACAGATGTTTAAAAACTAGTATTTGGCTAATCAAAATTGTTTTGTCTTATTAAACATACTAAAAAAATTGTCATGAGCATCATGCATATAGTTCATATCAGAGAACCAAATATATTACTTATTGCTTGACTAAAGTTGTGTCGTCCTTGCATTTTATCATGCATACATATTTTTGTAATGACATTTGTATGATTGTATTGATTTGTATGCTTGTTGTTTGTTTAGATTGTGAAGAGTGCAGAGCGTGCTGTGAGTGCTGCAGCAACACGAACGACTACGAAGGCAAGTGAATAACTTGCACACGCATAAACGACCTACTATTTTGTTTTAATGCATTTGTAGATATTTTAGTAGTATGCATGATAGGTACTACTATGTTATATTATGCTATGCAAACCTTGTAGGATAGCCATATGACCACCTTGGTAGTGACCTATTATAATTTAGTGGAAGTACATGCTGCAAAAATGGTTGTTTTATTGTAGATGTGATATTTGTAAACTCCACTAAATTAATTTACTGCCTGGGTGGATTGGTTGATAGAGGATGATGTGAGTGGAGTGGCTATTCATGGGTCATGTCTATGGCTGTCTTGTTTACGCTCACTTCTGGATTGCCACCCAGGGTATCGAGATTTTACGTCACTTCATGTTTGTTGCCGAAGCGTGCAACCACTAGTCATATGGGCTCTGTCTTGACGGAGCATGTTGTGTGGACCTGGGTCAGTGAGATCTGAAGATGTAGAGGGATAGTTGGGCGGTGATCTCGCTAGTAGTACCATGGGAAAACACTTCTGAAAAGTCTCGTTCCGATCTTCTTCTTTTCCTTATCACTAAATGAGTGTAAAGGATAGTTTGGGTTGATTGGGTCTAGTGGTGAAAGTGCACCAGCTCTGCAGAGTGTGTCAAACTAAGATCTTAGCCGTGTCCCCGGTTATGGACAATGCGTGTCTTCGAACATTGTGGTGTATGGAAAAATCTCATCATTCCAATTTCATAATAAAACTTGATGGGTGAACTTGGGTTAAATGAGACACTGGATGCGTCCAGGGTTGTATCTCATGTTGTTGTTGAGAATTAAAAATGCTTTATGAAAAATAGGACAAAATTGGCTTTATGCAATAGCCTTGAACTCCACCAGCCATATAAGCATGTAGAAATAGTCTTGCCATTTTATATTCCACTAGTATTCACTTGCCAGCCAGTCGAACGGCATCTGACCCAAACATTCTGGGCTGCAACTTACATGTTGCAGATTCATCCGATCAGGAGTGACGTCGTCAGTCTTCGAGCTTACAATCAACATGTTCGCCAGTGGCGCATGGAGAGGATGGAGCTCCGTGTTATATTTACTTTGCGTGGGAACTCTGAATAAAGGTTGAACTTTATTTGTTTCAAGCTAGCCATGGGCTATGCGCAGTTGTAATAACTTATTATATTTTTGGATCATTCATACTTGCGTTGTAATAATTTTGATATTTCGTGTGATACTACATTTTATTGGAAAGTGCAAGTCTTATATGATCCAAGTCTTCCGCACATTTCATGTACGCCTATGCTTTTAAGCAAGGGTGCTACAAAATGGTATCAGAGCGTAATGTTGCCTGTAGGCTCGAAAACCCATTAGGTTCTGATAGAAATAATAGGATTGTCCTTTACTGGTTAATTCCGCAATTTGCATGTTATTTTAACCAATAGTTTAATTTCGAATTTTTCATAAGTACTACATTTGAAAGTTTCTTATATTTTATTTTATTTCATCTTGTAAATTCGTAACTTGTTCTTTTGTATCTAATATTCCTCTTCATTTCATTTGATAGATGGGAGAGTACGTCAGGACAGCTTATGTTGGTGAGGTGTCCCAGTACATCTTTGGGAGACAACTACTGGAGCTTGTGCAGGAGCTTGGATTCCCTGAACCTCGTTTCAAGGGAAGACCGGTGGACACCGACATACCTGGCGTGGATAGATGGGAGATACGTACACTCATGTTGCCTGATCCCACGGTGCCACATTTTGAAGCTGTGGACCGCACTGAGATATATCCAACCTGGAGAGAAGGAGTCGACATAGCCATGATGGACCTCCTGTCTCGCCTTTGTCACACCTACGGTGATTATTTAGATGCTGACTCCACATTCCGGGACTTCGGAAAGCGTAGGGAAAATGGTGTCTCGACCAAGACGGCAGGAAACAGACTGAACATAAGCTAGCCACATCAACCATGCTAAACCCGGTTACAGCGAGTTCCCCGGGAGGAGAAATGTTTGCGCATACCGAATGTAGAAACATTACCCTGGAAATAGGAAAACATCTTTTCCCAGTAAATCTAGTCATACTAGAAACCCAAGGTTTGGATGTCATCCTAGGGATGGATTGGATGACCTGTTTTGAGGGAGTCATAGATTGTGCAAACCGAGCCATCACATTAACCACTCCCGAGAAAAAGAAGATTAGATACAAGTCAAAGTATGATCTGAAGAGAGTTAGGCTAAATTCTCTTAAGGGGGTTAGCCTAGGAGAAGTTCTCGTAGTAAGAGAATATCCAGATGTTTTTCCAGAAGAGCTACCGGGAATGCCACCTGATAGAGATGTAGAATTTCTTATCGAGCTGATACCCGGAACAGGACCGATAGCCAAGAGGCCATACCCCATGGCCGTTAACGAATTAAAAGAACTTAAGAAACAACTAGATGAACATCTGAAGAAGGGATTTATTCGTCCAAGCTCATCACCTTGGGGAGCCCCAGTGTTATTTGTGGAGAAGAAGGACAGTACACAAAGGCTAGTCACGGACTTCCGAGCAATAAATGAAGTGACTATAAAGAATAAGTATCCACTACCCAAGATTAATGAGCTCTTTGATCAATTAGAGCTGTTGTGTTTTCTAAGATCGATCTTCGATCAGGGTACTTTCAGATGAAAGTTAGAGAGATGGACATACCCAAGACCGCATTTGTCACTAGATATGGATCGTATGAATACACAGTGATGCCTTTTGGGTTGACCAATGCTCCAGCTTATTTCATGAATATGATGAATAAAGTGTTCATGGATTTTCTAGACAAGTTTGTTGTTGTTTTCATCAATGACATCTTAGTCTACTCTAAAAGCCAGAGGGAGCATGAAGAACATTTGCGCCTGGTATTGCAGAGACTACGGGAGCATAAGTTGTATGCCAAATTCAGCAAGTGTGAGTTTCGGTTAGAACAAGTTGGATTCCTAGGACACGTAGTGTCGAAGGACGGAATTGCAGTGGATCCTGAAAAGGTGTCCGCAGTGACAAAGTGGGAACCACCCAAGAGTGTGGATGAAATCCGTAGTTTCCTAGGATTGGCGGGATACTATAGGAGGTTCATTGAAAACTTCTCCAAAATTGCTAGACCAATGACCATGTTGTTACAAAAGGGGAAGAAATTTGAGTGGACTGAAGCGTGTGAAATTAGTTTTCAAGAACTGAAGAAACGGTCACAGCACCAGTTTTGTGTTTACCTGATATGGAGAAGGACTTCCAAGTGTATTGTGACGCCTCAGGTCACGGTTTGGGAAGTGTGTTAATGCAGAGAGGCAAGGTAGTTTCGTATTCTTCAAGAGAACTCAAGAAACATGAAGTCAATTACCCCACACACGACTTAGAGTTAGCCTCAGTAGTACACGCCTTGAAGACATGGAGACCGTATTTGATGGGCAAGCATTGCGAGGTATTCACACATCACAAAAGTCTGAAGTATATTTTTACTCAGAAGGAGTTGAACATGAGACAGAGGAGATGGTTAGAATTAATTAAAGAATATGATCTGAGTTTGCAGTATCATCCGGGAAAAGCTAATGTAGTGGCTGATGCGTTAAGTCGCAAGGTCTATGTCAATGGTTTAACCGCGGGAGAGCTGCCAGAAGACTTATGTAAGGGGTTTAAAGACCTTAGACTAGAAGTGGTAGCTGAAGGATTCCTAGCATCACTAGAGGTGCAACCGATGTTGATGGATAAAATCCGAGAAGCTCAGAAGGGAGATAAAGTGATGGAGGAGATCAAGACCAACCTGAACGAAGGCAAGGCCAAGGGATTTCGTGTAGATGACCAAGGTACCGTGTGGTTTGAGAAACGGATTTGCGTACCACAAGATGATGTTCTTAGGAAGTTGATATTACAGGAGGCGCATGACTCTCCTTATTCCATACATCCGGGTAACACCAAGATGTATATGGATGTCAAGGAGAGATTCTGGTGGAATAACCTGAAGAGAGATATCGCCGAATACATTGCTAAATGTGATGTATGCAGTCGAGTGAAGGCGGAACACCAGAAACCAGCAGGATTGCTACAGCCCTTACCAGTGCCAGACTGGAAATGGGAACAGATAGGAATGGACTTCATCACAGGGCTACCTCGAACCAAATCAGGATATGATTCAATTTGAGTTATAGTAGATCGTCTGACTAAAGTAGCTCACTTCGTGCCAGTGAAAACTACCTATACTAGTGCGAAGCTAGCTGAAATTTACATGAAAAGGATAGTATGTTTGCATGGTGTTCCTAAGAGTATCGTGTCAAATAGAGGGACTCAATTTACTTCTCATTTCTGGAAGCAATTGCATGAATCTCTGGGTACAAGACTGGAGTTCAGTACTGCATTTCATCCGTAGACTGATGGACAAACAGAGAGAGTAAATCAAATTTTGGAGGACATGCTGAGGGCTTGTGCATTGGACTATAAGTCTAGTTGGGATGATAATCTGCCGTATGCAGAGTTTTCTTATAATAATAGTTATCAGGCTAGTATAGAGATGGCACTGTTTGAAGCTTTGTATGGAAGGAAGTGCACTACACCGTTGCTATGGAGTGGTGTAGGAGAACGTAGTTTATTTGGACCAGATATAATTCAAGAAGCTGAAGAGAAAGTCAGACTGATCAAGGATAGACTGAAGATTGCCCAATCACGACAGAAGAGCTATGCAGATTCTAAGCGAAGGGAGATCACATATGAAGTGGGAGATAGGGCTTATCTCAGAGTCTCACCATTACGTGGTGTGAAGAGGTTTGGAATTAAGGGAAAATTGGCACCGCGATTTATTGGGCCGTATAAGATACTCTCTCGTAAAGGAGAAGTGGCTTATGAGTTAGAACTACCAGAGGTTCTTTCAGCGGTACACAATGTGTTTCACGTTAGTCTGTTGAAGAAGTGTCACCCAGAGATGGCCGAGACTCCGCTACGGGATACTGTGCCACTAGAAGAAGTTCAACTGGAAAGTGACTTGACATACGAGGAGAAGCCAATCAAAATACTGGAGACAGCAAATAGAGTTACTCATACCAAGACAATCAAATTCTGCAAGGTCCAGTGGAATCATCATACAGAGGAGGAAGCAACTTGGGAACGGGAAGATGATCTTCGAGAAGACCACCCACACCTATTTGCTAGCCAATCCGAATCTCGAGGGCGAGATTCATCTTAAGGGGGTTAGGTTTGTAACATCCCAAATTTTACAAATTCGGAAAATCATGCATGGCATGTATCATGTGCATTTTGTTTGTTGCATTCATTCTAAAGTGCATCAGTTTTAAATCGAGCAAGCAATGTTTATGTGCAATATAGGGAAACTAGGCCAGAAAGGGCAACAGGAACAGGGTTCATCGATTTGTACTCTGAATAGACAATACATATACGTGATACATGTACGGCATAAGCAGAGAAGGAGCAGCCGTAGAATTTTTAGCCAAAGGAGACCACGAGCCAGTGTTCCTTTCCTTCCTTCGCTGAACTTCTTTTCTTTTCAGTACACGTACGGTACAGATGAATCCTATTCTGAACCAACTCGAAACAACTCTAGGAAAAGTACGTAATCTGTACCGAACCTGTTTTCCAGAAATATCTCCAACTCTTGTTTGATACTACATCCTTTCCTCGTCCAAAACCCTAGTATAAATACATATTCACTACCGCTGTTTCCGTTTTTCCACAAGCCTCGAAAGCCTGGCCGCCACAGATCGATCTTCGATCGTCGTCGCCGTCGTTCTTCGCCGAAGCATCGGCGAAGGTTCTTAACAGTTCTCATCGCCCTGAGACCTTTCCTCCCTGCTCAACCTTTCCCCTTGTGTCTATACACTAGTACAGAACAGGGCAACTGTACCGGTCGTATTGGGCCTTTAGTACCGGTTGCGCAACCGGTACTAAAAGGTCGGGACTAAAGGGGTACCCCTTTAGTACCCGTTGTATATACAACCGGTACTAACCGGTACTAAAGGCCGGCCACGTGGGCGAACCAGTGCGCGCCCAGCTGAGGACCTTTAGTACCGGTTGGTTCCTGCTTTCCCCTCCCCCCCCCCTTTCTCTTATTTTTTCGGGGGGTTTAGGTTTTCGGTTTTATTTCTTTTCGCTTATTTTTCGGGGTTTAGGGTTTCTGTTTTTTTCCTTTTCGCTCATTTTTCAGGGTTTCGGAGGAGATCACGTATAAAGTACTGACTACACATATGAAGTACTCATTACACATATAAAGTACTCTTTACATATAAAGTACTCATAATTACAATGGAGATCACCGCTAGCTAGTACATGCATGGAGGGAGTCTATTTTTCGACATAGTGGAATTCACCGAATCATCTAGGACATGCGTCAGAATGAATCCCGCCAATTCCTCCGCAATAGCTTTCACGCGGTTTTGTGGTAGGAGCTGGCTCCGCTTCCTTGACATCTTTAAAAGAAGGAGATCAAATCAGTTATGATCGAAACTAAACACAATTGATGGTAGCAAAATAAAAGTTGTGTATGATGTTTACGTACCTCTCGATTTCTTACACTATTGACTCTCTCATTGACCCTCATGTGAATATACTCGCAAACGTAGTATCCACATAGTTCCGTCCCCTGTGGTTGTAGCAGACACCACTATACAAGAATATAATTTAATCAAATAATAATCAAGAGAACGATAATGGTATTAGAAAGATACGCAGACCTAGATACGTAGTAGTACTTACATTGTTAGCCTTGAACTCCAGCTTCTGTTTCCATTCACCGCGTTCTTCCGCGATGAACCTTTTCCAAACCCTGCCCGGAAAAGAAAATGAATTGAGGAGTTATTACTTATACTTTTGATATCCGGAAATGAACGAAAGTGGACGATATAGTGCGATTGAAATTACCTCTTGAGCATTAGACGCACGCTTTTGTAATCATCTTGATCTTTCCTCAATGAGTCCCAGACTTCAACTTGTCCTTCCTCGAGTCTAATGATTAGCAGAATGAAGTGGTACCTGCGCACATTTATATACGCAGGTATTCAGAACTCATCAATTACACTTAATATCGGGAAAGCAAAATAGAATGTGTACAAGACAGTAACACTCACCCGAAGTTGTAAGGAAGAAGTATTTCCTTTTTGGTACTTTGTCGCTTAAAACACGTTAGCAAGGTTCTCTGTGTCCTCGGCATACAGAGGATTTTCTACGGTCACCACATTAACTTTATCCGGGTCAATGAACCCAATGTCCCAGATTCCTCCCATTCGGCATTCACGAATCTTCATTCTGCATAATAGCGTACAAAAGAATGTTGTGAGGATAATTACAAGCAATGAACGAGCTGAACTATAAATAATTAAATTACACGAATAAATTACTTACAGACAATAGCAGCTGAGGATAGCTTTGTCGAGGGCACGTTGATTGTACATCTGAAAAAGTTCGGAGAACTCAACCTGCACAGCATATTCTCGGAACAAGTGATGTTCCTTAACTCCCGCCATGAGATATGTCCTCCCTTCTTTTGCGGCGGTCATGTACCAGGTATGCAATTTATATAACTGTGTTGTTAGAGCACTCGGATTTTCGACCAGAGGCAGCCCGAGTTCAAATTTATATTGAATTGCTATCTGCGCTATGGGGAGACCTGTGTCGCCAATGACAACTTCTCCATGCTCGATTTCCCGAGTTCAGAAGGCACAATGAGCGGGGCGATCGATTGTGCTTCTTGTTCTCCGAGCTGGGCAACTCCTTTCCCGCACGCTTTTTCTTCCTCCTTCTGTGAGGAAAGTACCTTGTCAATACCTCGCTCATAGTCTGAAAGGGGCGGCGGTGGAGGGCATATGTTGTCAACGGTGCGATCTTTTACCTCAGTTGGTATAGTCTTCAGAAGTTCCTTTATGGGGTCAAGTCTTGCCTCCAGTCTTTCCTTTTTTTTCTGTTCAAAAAAGGCTGCACCTTGCCTTGTGTGCTCAGTTGTAATTCCTCCATAGTCATCTCGCCAGCTAACTTCTCAGGAGCCTTGACTTCCTTGGGTTTT
The DNA here is from genome assembly GCA_947311845.1 of Poa pratensis. NCBI lineage: Eukaryota > Viridiplantae > Streptophyta > Magnoliopsida > Poales > Poaceae > Poa > Poa pratensis. The sequence continues at coordinate 2,717,877 of CAMZMU010000096.1, forward strand.
TTTGCACGTTTCTTGACAGGGGACGCCGTGAACAGCTTCCGCTTTGTCAAATTACTAGTGGGCGCAGCAGTCGGCTGACGGGACGGCGCGGGCGATGGACTCGCGGTGGGCTCCCAATCGTCGGGGGAGGAGGGTGGACTTTGCTGTGGTGAATTTCTAACCGGAGGAGTCGGTGGCCTTGGCGCCGAGTCTGGAAACTTGATTAAATTCTTCTTCCATAGAACGATACCAAGTTCGACTTCTCCCAGTGTCTTCTCCTTCAGCTCCGGGAATGTCAAGCTCTATTGAGTTCATTCCCGACATAACTTTCGTGACCCCGACACGAGCAAATCCAGCTGGAATCACACCAAAATGGAAGGTTGCTCCAGGTTGATGTGGTAAAGCATAGCCAGTCGCCACCGGAAAAGAAATGTTCTTCAACGGCGCATGTAACTCACAATTTGTCTTCTCCGTGATATCATCCACGGGGTAGTGAGCCGCCGACGGTTCAGCAACTGGTTCATCAACTGCAGGATCTTGTAGCTGCGTGGAACCCACGCTGCTTTTCCGCTGAGATGGGCAGCAACTGGTTCTACTCGCAGCTGAGATTCCCTGCTCTGGTAATTAAGGCCAGTTGCTCCTTCACATCATGCATCTGGCGTTCTAATGCAGTAAACCTCTCCGCCTCCCTCTTCTTACTTCTGCAATGTTTTCTATAAGTTGCAGCGTCCTCCGGAAACCCTTCAAGAAAACCAACACCGCCTCCTCTGCCTCGACATCGTCCCCAGTGTTCTTTATTCCCGAGGGCGAGTGAAAGCTGTCGTCCTCTCTATCGGGAACATATGTTCCCGCCTTGACTTGTGCTATTGCGTCTTTTAGTTTTTTGACGACTCTTGTAATTCTTTTCTTCCATTTTCCCGTGCAACAATCAGCCCTGTGTCTGGGTCCAAAACTGCCCCATGCGCGAACAACCAGAACTTGGACCTGTCGGGCCAGTCATCTGTCTGTGGACGGATCCCTCTTTCACGCAGCTCGTTTTCATAGGCCTCCCACTTAGGCAAGGCAGTCTTGTAGCCACCTGAGCCCAAACGATGGTGATACTTCTTCTTCTTAGCATTCAACTTGTTTTGGGTCGATCGGGCCACAGAGATGGCCGATTTCTTATACGCCACAAATTCAGCCCAGTCATCTTTTATCTTCACTAGATGTCCGGTGAAATTTGGAGGTTCTTTCGCATATTTTTGCCACAACTTTTTCTTCCAGTTGTTGAATTGCTGGGCCATCTTGCTAAGAGTCCATTCCTTGACTTTATCCTTCCTCTTCTTTGGGAGATCTGCCGGTAGGCTGAAAGAAGCCAACATCGAGTCCCAAAGGGTATCTTTAATTCTTTGGTCGAGATATTTTGCGCCAATGTTGGCTTTCTTCGGCTGATTCCATTCTGCAACGGTGATCGGGACCATGTCCCTAACAAGAACACCGCATTGAGCTACATATTTAGTGTAGATTCCTTCGGGTTTCTCCGGTTTGCCTTTTACACTAACTTCGTCGATCGACAACTTTGCACCATCCGGCAGCTTTACCCCTTGGTTCGGGCCTCGTTTAGGGATTGACTTAGATCCAGAGGGCTAAAAGAAAAATGTTTCGTTAATAAGTGCAATATAAATCTATTAATGCATCTAGCTAGTGATCAACAAGACTTAATATATACCTCGCCGGATTTTTCTACAGAGTTTTCTAACGGCACTTGTTCGTCGTCGTCGTCTCTGATATTCTCTAACTCAAGTCCCTCACCAGAGTCGTTCAAACATTTCGCGCTAAACTCTTCGTCGTCTTCTTCGCTGGACTCTTCTCCATCGGAATCGGGTCCTGTAGCCATATCACATATAATTGCTTGCATCCGGTCTTCATTCTCCTCGTCTCGGATGAAGGGGACGTCGTCTCGGATGAAGGGGGCGTCGTCTCGGATGATGGGGGCGTCGTCCTCCATAGCTCAATGTCACTGCAAATTTGTAATTCATAGCAAACAACTTTAAATTCTGGCAAATTTCAAACTTAGCTAAATACTCAAACTTTGCTACTAAAATTTTCTAACATAGCAATATTTCAAACATAGGAATATTTCAAACTTAGCAACATTTCAAACTTAGCAATATTTCAAACTTTACAATGTTATTTTTAGTAATGTTATTTTAAAACTTATCTAAATGACTTAGCAATATTTATAACAAAATTTCTACACTAATAATAACACTAACTTTACTTTACTAAATAATAACACTAACTTATGGAAATTTTCTACATTTCCTAAAATTTGCTAACTTTACTATGTTATTTTACAAAATTGCTACACTAAAAATAACCTAGACAATAATTGCTAAGTTTACAAAATTGCTAAGTTTCAAATTTGCTAAAATTGCTAAGTTTACAAAATTGCTAAGTTTCAAATTTACTAAAAATTGCATCGTGTTTCAAATTTGTAACTTAAATGTGCTAACTTAAATTTTCTAACTTTGCTAACTTAAAATTGCTAACTTAAATTTTTGCTAAGTTTCAAAATTTTGAATAAACACTAATAAAATAACTTTGCTAAATTTTCTAACTCTTCTAAATTTGCTACATTTTCAAATTTGCTAAACTTGCTAACTTTATTAAAATGAAAAAAAAAATTTGCTAACTTTATTAAAATTTGCTAAACTTTATTAAAATGAACTTGCTAAATTTGCTAAACTTGCTAAACACTAATAAAATTTGCTAAACTTTATTAAAATGAACTTGCTAAATTTGCTAAACTTGCTAAACACTAATACTAATAAAATTGCTAACTTTATTAAAATGAAAAAAAAAAACAAACCTGCGGTACGGTACGGTGGTGGAGGCCGAGGCGGTGGTGGAGGAGGCCGGCGATGCAGGCTGGGCCTGGCTCGATCAGGCGACGGCGCACGGGAGGCCGGCGATGCGGGACGCGGTGGAGGCGGCCGGAGCAGGGCGCGGTGGAGGGCGGCCGGAGCAGGGGCACGCGGTGGAGGCGGCGATCGCGCGCGCGGGCGGCCGGAGCAGGGGCACGCGGTGGAGGCGGCCGGACCGATGGCGGGGCACGCGGTGGAGAAGGCCGGAGCAGGGGCGCGCCGTGGATGGCGGCCGGAGCAGGGGCGCGCGGTGGAGGGCTCGCTGGAGGAGGAGAGGCGTCGGCGGAGATCGAGCGAGCGTCAGGGAGTTAGCGATTTTGGCAGGGGAGCGAGGCCTTTAACCGTTCAAAACCCCTTTAGCAACCGGTTGCTATTAGCACCGGTTGCTATTAGCAACCTTTGCTAAAGGTCCGATTTTTGGCCGGGGAATTTTTGGCGCTCGAACCAGCCCCTTTAGTACCGGTTGCTATTAGCAACCGGTAGTAAAGGGCCTTTTTTTTTTTCTCATTCTTTTTCTTTTTGATTTTCTATTTTATTACTTATATCTACTTAATTTAATAGCCACCGTGTCTATTCGTTGAAAATGCATGTTATATAATATGAATTTCTAAAAAAAGCTTTTAATATGAATTTCTAAAAAAAGCTTTTAATATGAATTTCTAAAAAAAGCTTTTAATATGAATTAAAAAAATAGAATGTTTGAAATAATATGAATTTATATCTATGTACTTATGTTTTCTCTAGTTTCTTTTAATATGAATTTCTAAAAAAAGCTTTTAATATGAATTAAAAAAATAGAATGTTTGAAATAATATGAATTTATATCTATGTACTTATGTTTTCTCTAGTTTCTTTTAATATGAATTTCTAAAAATGCTTTTAATATGAATTTTTTCTGCTCTAGTTTATTTTTCCCGCCACCGTCTTATGCGAAATTTCCCGCCACCGTCTTATGCCAAATTTCCCGCAACCGTCTTATGCCAAATTTCTTCCCGCCACCTTTTCCCGCACAATTTTTTCGCGCCACCGTTTCCTGCCGAATTATTTCTTTCCGGTTGTTCTATAAAATCCAGTCAAAGGTAGGCATGATACTCACTTGAGTGCAAGCATGGTGTGTATTGGTCCTTGCGAGAAGTGTGTGTCCGGGTTTCACATTTCCGCATCCGAGCATCTCGCAAGGCTTTCGAGCAATTCGAAGGTAGATGGTAGGGTAGTTCCAACTGAAGAAATTTTGCACACTGAGAGTCATCTCGCTTTGCTTGGGGCGAAGCTATGCCGCGATGGGTTTCCGTATAGGACCCCGCTCCAAATTCGTGCAGAAATGCTCAGGCTTGCAGATAAGTTTGACAGGAAAGTTACGAATAGTCCGTTCTACCGAACTGAAGCTGACCGTGATTCGTACGGTCGTTCATGTCTCTAGGTAGTTGACAGCGATGATGACGACAATTTCATGCCGTCGTCAAAGGAAAGGAGGGTTGAAGCACTGAGCAAGGGCAAGGAGAAGAAGGCTGAAGCATCGAGCAAGGGAAATGGCAAGAAGGCTGAATCTTTGTCCAAGGGCAAAGGCAAGAAGGCAGAATCTTCGTCAAAGGGCAAGGGTGGCAACACGGCGGATGGTGCAGGCTGCATCGATGGGAGATAGGTAGAGTCTTTGTTTTACGTGTGTTGTATCGTAATTTGCAGTTGTACCTTAATTTGTTCTATCCAGTATTTAGAACTAGTGAAGTTGTAACGTAGATCTGTAGTTGTATGTTAAATTAATTTATCGATTCAATGTGGGATGTTTCGTATCAATTATAATATGCCTCGTACATAGATAATAATATGTCTCGTACATAGATTATAATATGTCTCATACAGACGAACATAAATATGAATATGTCTCACATACAAATAGATATGGTTTTTCTAAGCCCGCCTTTAGTCCCGGTTGGTAACACCAACCGGAACTAAAGAATCACACGGATCGTGTGTTTCTTTCAAACGCTTGTGAGCCGTTGGATCAGGGGTGTGTTTCTTTTGAGGGCTTGTGAGCCGTTGGATTTTTAGAACTAGTCCCGGTTGGTAACACCAACCGGGACTAAAGAATCACACGGATCGTGTGTTTCTTTCAAACGCTTCTGAGCCGTTGGATCAGGGGTGTGTTTCTTTTGAGGGCTTGTGAGCCGTTGGATTTTTAGAACTAGTCCCAGTTGGTAACATCAACCGGGACTAAAGAATCACACGGATCGTGTGTTTCTTTCAAACGCTTCTGAGCCGTTGGATCAGGGGTGTGTTTCTTTTGACGGCTTAGTGAGCCGTTGGATTTTTAGAACCGTACTGTGTTTCTTCGTGAGCCAGATGACACTATATATAGCCCCCCTCCCGGGCACTCACGGCACTCATTGTAGTTCACGGGTAGCAGAGAGCAAGATTTCTGAGAGGCAGGAGTTTCTAGAGCGGAGGCTGAAGGTGAACCCTCCCCTCGGTCGGATCCAAGCAGCGGCAAGGGTCTTTGATGATTAGCAACATCCCCAACACTTGTTCGGACGGTTGCAGATCATCAAAGACGTCTTGCCGCTGTGTTTCACGATATACGGAGCCACCAATCTGGAATTTTGTAGAACTGTGTAGTGTGCTTGAGGGAAAGAATGCCCGTCCATACTTCTTGTTGCTTTCTTTCCTAGCGTGCCTTTTCCACGCAGTCTCCCCTCATGGCGTGATTGAGGAACACCGATCGGCTTAAGATCAGGAATAAAGTCAACACAAAACTCAATGACCTCCTCTGTTCCATAGCCCTTGGACATGCTTCCTTCTGGCCTAGCACGGTTATGAACGTATTTCTTTAAGACTCCCATGAACCTCTCAAAGGGGAACATGTTGTGTAGAAATACAGGACCGAGAATGGAAATCTCTTCGACTAGGTGAACTATGAGGTGCGTCATAATATTGAAGAAGGACGGTGGAAACACCAACTCGAAGCTGACAAGACATTGGACCACACCCGTCTGTAAACTTGGTAGAGTTGCTGGATCGATTACCTTCTGAGAAATTGCATTGAGGAATGCACATAGCTTCACAATGGGTACTCGAACGTTTTCCGGTAGAAGCCCCCTCAATGCAACCGGAAGTAATTGTGTCATAATCACGTGGCAGTCATGAGACTTCAGGTTTTGGAACTTTTTCTCTGCCATGTTTATTATTCCCTTTATATTCGACGAGTAGCCAGACGGGACCTTGATACTGCTCAGGACTTGAAAAAAGATCTCCTTCTCTTCTTTGGTAAGAGCGTAGCTGGCAGTACCTTGGTACTTCTCTGGATTCAGGTTGTCTCGTTCGTGCGTACTTTGCTGGTCCTGCCGTGCATCCGATGTATCTTTCGTCTTCCCATACACGCCTAAGAAGTTTAGCAGGTTCACGCAAAGATTTTTCGTCACGTGCATCACGTCGATGCAGAGCGAACCTCTAGGATTTTCCAATAGGGTAAATCCCAAAATATCGAGCACTTCTTCCACATGGGTACGTGTCCATCAGCGTCTTTCGGAACATTTAGACTGCCAGGACCCTTTCCAAATATTACTTCCAAATCCTTGACCATGCCATATATAACATCACCATCAGGCGTGTAGGCTTCGTTCGGTTATCTGCCTCACCTTTGAAATGTTTGCCTGCCTTTTTTACGGGATGCCTGTTTGGAAGAAATCGACGATGACCAAGGTACACATTCTTGTTACCTAAATATATACTGTCAGTCTTATCTAAACAGTGCGTGCATGCATTGTATCCCTTGTTTGACTGTCCTGAAATGTTACTAAGAGCAGGCCAATCATTGATGGTTACAAACAGCAACGCTCGTAGGCCAAATTCCTCCTGTTTGTACTCATCCCACACACGTACGCCTTCGTCAGACCACAACTGTAAAAGTTCGTCAACTAATGGCCTCAGATACACATCAATGTCGTTGCCGGGTTGCTCGGGCCTTGGATAAGCACTGGCATCATAATATACTTTTGCTTCATGCACAACCAAGGAGGAAGGTTATAGATACATAGAGTCACGGGCCAGGTGCTATGACTGCTGCTCTGCTCCCCAAACGGATTCAAGCCATCTGTACTTAGACCAAACCTTAAGTTCCTTGCGTCAGCTGCAAAATCCTTGAACTCACTGTCGATGTTTCTCCACTGCGACCCATCTGCGGGGTGTCTCAGCATCTCGTCTTCCTTACGGTCTTCTTTGTGCCATCGCAACAACTTGGCATGCTCTTTGTTTCGGAACAAACGTTTCAACCGTGGTATTATAGGAGCATACCACATCACCTTCGCGGGAACCCTCTTCCTGGGGCTCGGCTCGCCCTCAACATCACCTGGGTCATCTCGCCCGATCTTATACCGCAATGCACCGCATATCGGGCATGCATTCAAATTCTCGTACTTCTCACCGCGGTAGAGGATGCAGTCATTGATGCATGCATGTATCTTCTCCACCTCTAATCCTAGAGGGCAGACAATCTTCTTTGCTTCGTATGTATTGTGCGGCAATTCATTATTCCTTGGAAGACTCTTCTTAAATATTTGTAGCAACTCCTGAAATGCCTTGTCAGATATTCCATTCTTTGCCTTCCACTGCAGCAATTCCAGGGTGGTACCCAGCTTTTTCTGGCCATCTTCACAATTTGGGTACAACAATTTTTTGTGATCCTCTAACATGCGCTCCAACTTCGACCACTCGTTTTCACTTCCGCACTTCATCTGTTCATCAAGAATGACCCGACGAAGATCATCATCATCGGACTGATCAACAATGACCTCGAGCTCAACTTCGTCTTCCCCCATTGTAGTATCACCGTGTTCAGAGAACACAGGATAGTTGTCATCATCCTCTTCTTCAGGGTCTTCCATTATAACCCCTCTTTCTCCATGCTTGGTCCAACAAAAATAATTGGGCATGAAGCCTTGTCGCAACAAGTGGGAGTGTATGGTTCTTACGCTCGGGTAATTCCTCGTATTCCGACATTCATCACATGGACAAATCATAAAACCATTCTTCAGCTTGTTTAACTTAACCACATCGAGAAAACGATGCATGCCATCAATGAACTCGGGACAGCGTCGATCACCGTACATCCATTCTCGGCTCATCTGCATTACATAAATACATCAAAAACCATTACACCAGCTAAATAATGAATAGAGATACGTGACCAAATTAATTAATACAAGTTCATCACATTAAAACCAAAGTAGAGTAGTGCCCAAATGTAATACATAGTTCTCACGAAACATACATCAATCGAAACTAACATACAACTATCTAAAGAATTTAAATCCAACAACAAATGCGATCAGAATCGCAACCAAGGTAACTATTGAACCAACAGCATAATGATACCAAGCCTCTTGACTAATGACATATTTTCTAATCTTTTTAAGCTTGACGCGCATTGCATCCATCTTCATCTCGTAGCAGCGACGACGTCGGCAAGCTCGACCCCGTGAGCATCAACGATGTCGGCAATCTTCAAGTCCAATACCATCTTCTCTTCCAGGCATTGGAGACGAAGATCTTCACTTATCTTCAATTTTGCTTTCAAATCGTTGTTTTCTTTTTTAAAAACTCGACAATAGGGTCGGCTGGAATTTCCGGTTCAACTACCTCCTAAATAAAATATATCTATGTCAAGTTGGTCGGCATGATTGTTATAACATGAAACAAAATAAATAGTTATAAAAATATACCACATCGAATCATAGACCGGACGAGGGCCGACGGGGACGGATATCAAAACCATGACACTATACATATAAAAAAAACATAAGAAAATTATACAAGAAATAATTATGCATTTAAATCATATAACTAACATTTTTAAAATAAAAGATAAAAAAGAGGCTCACCGAGGTGGTGTCGGTGACGGAGCGGCGCGGGCGATCGACGGCGGTCAGGAAGGGGACGGGACGACACTATATAAAACCACAAATTATACTTTATTTGAGATCAAAATGCATATAAAAAAATGAAATCCTAACTTAGGCATTTCATCAAACACCTTGCAAGCACTACAAAATCAAAGTAGCTAAACTTGCACGAAAATGAGCTAAACTTGAAATGCCGGAAGAGAAGATGAAGTTGCTAACCCTTATATATGTAGGTGCCACCAATCTTGAAAGTTGTTGGAGAAAAAATGGGTGAATTTGAGCTTGGGAGAGCAAAGAGAGAGGAAAAATGGAGTTGAGTTCGAGCTAAAATGGAGCTGGCTCGGGTGGCAGAAGGTTTATAGCAGCGGCCACCCTTTAGTACCGGCACCGGTTGTTCTTAACAACCGGTACTAAAGAGGGTACTAAAGGGTGGCCGCTGCTAACACAGCAGCACAACCGGTGCTAATGCCCCTTTAGTACCGGTTTTAGCTCAACCGGTACTAAAGGGGGCGCACCGTTGCCCCCTTTTGTAGTAGTGATACATCTCGTTAATATTGTTTTTCGCACAAACCAGAAACGGGAGCGAGCTGTCCATCGAGCTGTTCGTCGCCGGAGTTTGGAGCTGCAGAACACGACGCTTTCGCCGGGAATCTTCGAGAGACTGCTGCCGAGACGACCGCTGAGTTTCTCGGTGAGTAGCTGATTCGTTTGGTATTTTTCCTGAGCTGTACAAACCACCCGAGCCTCGCCGAGCTTCATCGTCGGGTGCCTGTAAGCAGAAAGTTACGATCCTCCTGGTATTCCATGGTCGAATTGGAAAAGAGTCACAGTAGCCGTTGGATCGTGGATAGATGGCTTAGATTAGATTCAGGCATGGAGAGGTACAGACCAATTACAGGCTGTCGTGTGGCAAGTGACACAGTCAGCATCTAGTCATAGTGAACAGCGAATCGCGCTGCGACATGTGTCACGATTTTCTATAAACTCGTATGTTCAAAACAGAGAATATTTTTATCTTGTAAAATTCATAACTTGAGTTTTACTTAGCCAAAAATTATGATGTTTTTACCAAAATGCTCAGATTTTTATGTAGAATACAGTGGGCATTAGAGTTTGCATTTTCGCATCATGCATATTAGTGTCACAAACAGATGTTTAAAAACTAGTATTTGGCTAATCAAAATTGTTTTGTCTTATTAAACATACTAAAAAAATTGTCATGAGCATCATGCATATAGTTCATATCAGAGAACCAAATATATTACTTATTGCTTGACTAAAGTTGTGTCGTCCTTGCATTTTATCATGCATACATATTTTTGTAATGACATTTGTATGATTGTATTGATTTGTATGCTTGTTGTTTGTTTAGATTGTGAAGAGTGCAGAGCGTGCTGTGAGTGCTGCAGCAACACGAACGACTACGAAGGCAAGTGAATAACTTGCACACGCATAAACGACCTACTATTTTGTTTTAATGCATTTGTAGATATTTTAGTAGTATGCATGATAGGTACTACTATGTTATATTATGCTATGCAAACCTTGTAGGATAGCCATATGACCACCTTGGTAGTGACCTATTATAATTTAGTGGAAGTACATGCTGCAAAAATGGTTGTTTTATTGTAGATGTGATATTTGTAAACTCCACTAAATTAATTTACTGCCTGGGTGGATTGGTTGATAGAGGATGATGTGAGTGGAGTGGCTATTCATGGGTCATGTCTATGGCTGTCTTGTTTACGCTCACTTGTGGATTGCCACCCAGGGTATCGAGATTTTACGTCACTTCATGTTTGTTGCCGAAGCGTGCAACCACTAGTCATATGGGCTCTGTCTTGACGGAGTATGTTGTGTGGACCTGGGTCAGTGAGATCTGAAGATGTAGAGGGATAGTTGGGCGGTGATCTCGCTAGTAGTACCATGGGAAAACACTTTTGAAAAGTCTCGTTCCGATCTTCTTCTTTTCCTTATCACTAAATGAGTGTAAAGGATAGTTTGGGTTGATTGGGTCTAGTGGTGAAAGTGCACCAGCTCTGCAGAGTGTGTCAAACTAAGATCTTAGCCGTGTCCCCGGTTATGGACAATGCGTGTCTTCGAACATTGTGGTGTATGGAAAAATCTCATCATTCCAATTTCATAATAAAACTTGATGGGTGAACTTGGGTTAAATGAGACACTGGATGCGTCCAGGGTTGTATCTCATGTTGTTGTTGATTATTAAAAATGCTTTATGAAAAATAGGACAAAATTGGCTTTATGCAATAGCCTTGAACTCCACCAGCCATATAAGCATGTAGAAATAGTCTTGCCATTTTATATTCCACTAGTATTCACTTGCCAGCCAGTCGAACGGCATCTGACCCAAACATTCTGGGCTGCAACTTACATGTTGCAGATTCATCCGATCAGGAGTGACGTCGTCAGTCTTCGAGCTTACAATCAACATGTTCGCCAGTGGCGCATGGAGAGGATGGAGCTCCGTGTTATATTTACTTTGCGTGGGAACTCTGAATAAAGGTTGAACTTTATTTGTTTCAAGCTAGCCATGGGCTATGCGCAGTTGTAATAACTTATTATATTTTTGGATCATTCATACTTGCGTTGTAATAATTTTGATATTTCGTGTGATACTACATTTTATTGGAAAGTGCAAGTCTTATATGATCCAAGTCTTCCGCACATTTCATGTACGCCTATGCTTTTAAGCAAGGGTGCTACAAAATGGTATCAGAGCGTAATGTTGCCTGTAGGCTCGAAAACCCATTAGGTTCTGATAGAAATAATAGGATTGTCCTTTACTGGTTAATTCCGCAATTTGCATGTTATTTTAACCAATAGTTTAATTTCGAATTTTTCATAAGTACTACATTTGAAAGTTTCTTATATTTTATTTTATTTCATCTTGTAAATTCGTAACTTGTTCTTTTGTATCTAATATTCCTCTTCATTTCATTTGATAGATGGGAGAGTACGTCAGGACAGCTTATGTTGGTGAGGTGTCCCAGTACATCTTTGGGAGACAACTACTGGAGCTTGTGCAGGAGCTTGGATTCCCTGAACCTCGTTTCAAGGGAAGACCGGTGGACACCGACATACCTGGCGTGGATAGGTGGGAGATACGTACACTCATGTTGCCTGATCCCACGGTGCCACATTTTGAAGCTGTGGACCGCACTGAGATATATCCAACCTGGAGAGAAGGAGTCGACATAGCCATGATGGACCTCCTGTCTCGCCTTTGTCACACCTACGGTGATTATTTAGATGCTGACTCCACATTCCGGGACTTCGGAAAGCGTAGGGAAAATGGTGTCTCGACCAAGACGGCAGGAAACAGACTGAACATAAGCTAGCCACATCAACCATGCTAAACCCGGTTAGAGCGAGTTCCCCGGGAGGAGAAATGTTTGCGCATACCGAATGTAGAAACATTACCCTGGAAATAGGAAAACATCTTTTCCCAGTAAATCTAGTCATACTAGAAACCCAAGGTTTGGATGTCATCCTAGGGATGGATTGGATGACCTGTTTTGAGGGAGTCATAGATTGTGCAAACCGAGCCATCACATTAACCACTCCCGAGAAAAAGAAGATTAGATACAAGTCAAAGTATGATCTGAAGAGAGTTAGGCTAAATTCTCTTAAGGGGGTTAGCCTAGGAGAAGTTCTCGTAGTAAGAGAATATCCAGATGTTTTTCCAGAAGAGCTACCGGGAATGCCACCTGATAGAGATGTAGAATTTCTTATCGAGCTGATACCCGGAACAGGACCGATAGCCAAGAGGCCATACCCCATGGCCGTTAACGAATTAAAAGAACTTAAGAAACAACTAGATGAACATCTGAAGAAGGGATTTATTCGTCCAAGCTCATCACCTTGGGGAGCCCCAGTGTTATTTGTGGAGAAGAAGGACAGTACACAAAGGCTAGTCACGGACTTCCGAGCAATAAATGAAGTGACTATAAAGAATAAGTATCCACTACCCAAGATTAATGAGCTCTTTGATCAATTAGAGCTGTTGTGTTTTCTAAGATCGATCTTCGATCAGGGTACTTTCAGATGAAAGTTAGAGAGATGGACATACCCAAGACCGCATTTGTCACTAGATATGGATCGTATGAATACACAGTGATGCCTTTTGGGTTGACCAATGCTCCAGCTTATTTCATGAATATGATGAATAAAGTGTTCATGGATTTTCTAGACAAGTTTGTTGTTGTTTTCATCAATGACATCTTAGTCTACTCTAAAAGCCAGAGGGAGCATGAAGAACATTTGCGCCTGGTATTGCAGAGACTACGGGAGCATAAGTTGTATGCCAAATTCAGCAAGTGTGAGTTTCGGTTAGAACAAGTTGGATTCCTAGGACACGTAGTGTCGAAGGACGGAATTGCAGTGGATCCTGAAAAGGTGTCCGCAGTGACAAAGTGGGAACCACCCAAGAGTGTGGATGAAATCCGTAGTTTCCTAGGATTGGCAGGATACTATAGGAGGTTCATTGAAAACTTCTCCAAAATTGCTAGACCAATGACCATGTTGTTACAAAAGGGGAAGAAATTTGAGTGGACTGAAGCGTGTGAAATTAGTTTTCAAGAACTGAAGAAACGGTCACAGCACCAGTTTTGTGTTTACCTGATATAGAGAAGGACTTCCAAGTGTATTGTGACGCCTCAGGTCACGGTTTGGGAAGTGTGTTAATGCAGAGAGGCAAGGTAGTTTCGTATTCTTCAAGAGAACTCAAGAAACATGAAGTCAATTACCCCACACACGACTTAGAGTTAGCCTCAGTAGTACACGCCTTGAAGACATGGAGACCGTATTTGATGGGCAAGAATTGCGAGGTATTCACACATCACAAAAGTCTGAAGTATATTTTTACTCAGAAGGAGTTGAACATGAGACAGAGGAGATGGTTAGAATTAATTAAAGACTATGATCTGAGTTTGCAGTATCATCCGGGAAAAGCTAATGTAGTGGCTGATGCGTTAAGTCGCAAGGTCTATGTCAATGGTTTAACCGCGGGAGAGCTGCCAGAAGTCTTATGTAAGGGGTTTAAAGACCTTAGACTAGAAGTGGTAGCTGAAGGATTCCTAGCATCACTAGAGGTGCAACCGATGTTGATGGATAAAATCCGAGAAGCTCAGAAGGGAGATAAAGTGATGGAGGAGATCAAGACCAACCTGAACGAAGGCAAGGCCAAGGGATTTCGTGTAGATGACCAAGGTACCGTGTGGTTTGAGAAACGGATTTGCGTACCACAAGATGATGTTCTTAGGAAGTTGATATTACAGGAGGCGCATGACTATCCTTATTCCATACATCCGGGTAACACCAAGATGTATATGGATGTCAAGGAGAGATTCTGGTGGAATAACCTGAAGAGAGATATCGCCGAATACATTGCTAAATGTGATGTATGCAGTCGAGTGAAGGCAGAACACCAGAAACCAGCAGGATTGCTACAGCCCTTACCAGTGCCAGACTGGAAATGGGAACAGATAGGAATGGACTTCATCACAGGGCTACCTCGAACCAAATCAGGATATGATTCAATTTGAGTTATAGTAGATCGTCTGACTAAAGTAGCTCACTTCGTGCCAGTGAAAACTACCTATACTAGTGCGAAGCTAGCTGAAATTTACATGAAAAGGATAGTATGTTTGCATGGTGTTCCTAAGAGTATCGTGTCAAATAGAGGGACTCAATTTACTTCTCATTTCTGGAAGCAATTGCATGAATCTCTGGGTACAAGACTGGAGTTCAGTACTGCATTTCATCCGTAGACTGATGGACAAACAGAGAGAGTAAATCAAATTTTGGAGGACATGCTGAGGGCTTGTGCATTGGACTATAAGTCTAGTTGGGATGATAATCTGCCGTATGCAGAGTTTTCTTATAATAATAGTTATCAGGCTAGTATAGAGATGGCACTGTTTGAAGCTTTGTATGGAAGGAAGTGCACTACACCGTTGCTATGGAGTGGTGTAGGAGAACGTAGTTTATTTGGACCAGATATAATTCAAGAAGCTGAAGAGAAAGTCAGACTGATCAAGGATAGACTGAAGATTGCCCAATCACGACAGAAGAGCTATGCAGATTCTAAGCGAAGGGAGATCACATATGAAGTGGGAGATAGGGCTTATCTCAGAGTCTCACCATTACGTGGTGTGAAGAGGTTTGGAATTAAGGGAAAATTGGCACCGCGATTTATTGGGCCGTATAAGATACTCTCTCGTAAAGGAGAAGTGGCTTATGAGTTAGAACTACCAGAGGTTCTTTCAGCGGTACACAATGTGTTTCACGTTAGTCTGTTGAAGAAGTGTCACCCAGAGATGGCCGAGACTCCGCTACGGGATACTGTGCCACTAGAAGAAGTTCAACTGGAAAGTGACTTGACATACGAGGAGAAGCCAATCAAAATACTGGAGACAGCAAATAGAGTTACTCATACCAAGACAATCAAGTTCTGCAAGGTCCAGTGGAATCATCATACAGAGGAGGAAGCAACTTGGGAACGGGAAGATGATCTTCGAGAAGACCACCCACACCTATTTGCTAGCCAATCCGAATCTCGAGGGCGAGATTCATCTTAAGGGGGTTAGGTTTGTAACATCCCAAATTTTACAAATTCGGAAAATCATGCATGGCATGTATCATGTGCATTTTGTTTGTTGCATTCATTCTAAAGTGCATCAGTTTTAAATCGAGCAAGCAATGTTTATGTGCAATATAGGGAAACTAGGCCAGAAAGGGCAACAGGAACAGGGTTCATCGATTTGTACTCTGAATAGACAATACATATACGTGATACATGTACGGCATAAGCAGAGAAGGAGCAGCCATAGAATTTTTAGCCAAAGGAGACCACGAGCCAGTGTTCCTTTCCTTCCTTCGCTGAACTTCTTTTCTTTTCAGTACACGTACGGTACAGATGAATCCTATTCTGAACCAACTCGAAACAACTCTAGGAAAAGTACGTAATCTGTACCGAACCTGTTTTCCAGAAATATCTCCAACTCTTGTTTGATACTACATCCTTTCCTCGTCCAAAACCCTAGTATAAATACATATTCACTACCGCTGTTTCCGTTTTTCCACAAGCCTCGAAAGCCTGGCCGCCACAGATCGATCTTCGATCGTCGTCGCCGTCGTTCTTCGCCGAAGCATCGGCGAAGGTTCTTAACAGTTCTCATCGCCCTGAGACCTTTCCTCCCTGCTCAACCTTTCCCCTTGTGTCTATACACTAGTACAGAACAGGGCAACTGTACCGGTCGTATTGGGCCTTTAGTACCGGTTGCGCAACCGGTACTAAAAGGTCGGGACTAAAGGGGTACCCCTTTAGTACCCGTTGTATATACAACCGGTACTAACCGGTACTAAAGGCCGGCCACGTGGGCGAACCAGTGCGCGCCCAGCTGAGGACCTTTAGTACCGGTTGGTTCCTGCTTTCCCTCCCCCCCCCCTTTCTCTTATTTTTTCGGGGGGTTTAGGTTTTCGGTTTTATTTCTTTTCGCTTATTTTTCGGGGTTTAGTGTTTCTGTTTTTTTTCCTTTTCGCCCGTTTTTCCGGGTTTCGGAGGAGATCACGTATAAAGTACTGAATACACATATGAAGTACTCATTACACATATAAAGTACTCTCTTTACATATAAAGTACTCATAATTACAATGGAGATCACCGCTAGCTAGTACATGTATGGAGGGAGTCTATTTTTCGACATAGTGGAATTCACCGAAATCATCTAGGACATGCGTCAGAATGAATCCCGCCAATTCCTCCTCAATAGCTTTCACGCGGTTTCGTGGTAGGAGCTGGCTCCGCTTTCTTAACATCTTTAAAAGAAGGAGATCAAATCAGTTATGATCGAAACTAAACACAATTGATGGTAGCAAAATAAAAGTTGTGTATGATGTTTACGTACCTCTCGATTTCTTACACTATTGACTCTCTCATTGACCCTCATGTGAATATACTCGCAAACGTAGTATCCACATAGTTCCGTCCCCTGTGGTTGTAGCAGAGACCACTATACAAGAATATAATTTAATCAAATAATAATCAAGAGAACGATAATGGTATTAGAAAGATACGCAGACCTAGATACGTAGTAGTACTTACATTGTTAGCCTTGAACTCCAGCTTCTGTTTCCATTCACCGCGTTCTTCCGCGATGAACCTTTTCCAAACCCTGCCCGGAAAAGAAAATGAATTGAGGAGTTATTACTTATACTTTTGATATCCGGAAATGAACGAAAGTGGACGATATAGTGCGATTGAAATTACCTCTTGAGCATTAGACGCACGCTTTTGTAATCATCTTGATCTTTCCTCAATGAGTCCCAGACTTCAACTTGTCCTTCCTCGAGTCTAATGATTAGCAGAATGAAGTGGTACCTGCGCACATTTATATACGCAGGTATTCAGAACTCATCAATTACACTTAATATCGGGAAAGCAAAATAGAATGTGTACAAGACAGTAACACTCACCCGAAGTTGTAAGGAAGAAGTATTTCTTTTTTGGTACTTTGTCGCTTAAAACACGTTAGCACAAGGTTCTCTGTGTCCTCGGCATACAGAGGATTTTCTACGGTCACCACATTAACTTTATCCGGGTCAATGAACCCAATGTCCCAGATTCCTCCCATTCGGCATTCACGAATCTTCATTCTGCATAATAGCGTACAAAAGAATGTTGTGAGGATAATTACAAGCAATGAACGAGCTGAACTATAAATAATTAAATTACACGAATAAATTACTTACAGACAATAGCAGCTGAGGATAGCTTTGTCGAGGGCACGTTGATTGTACATCTGAAAAAGTTCGGAGAACTCAACCTGCACAGCATATTCTCGGAACAAGTGATGTTTCTTAACTCCCGCCATGAGATATGTCCTCCCTTCTTTTGCGGCGGTCATGTACCAGGTATGCAATTTATATAACTGTGTTGTTAGAGCACTCGGATTTTCGACCAGAGGCAGCCCGAGTTCAAATTTGTATTGAATTGCTATCTGCGCTATGGGGAGACCTGTGTCGCCAATGACAACTTCTCCATGCTCGATTTCCCGAGGTTCAGAAGGCACAATGAGCGGGGCGATCGATTGTGCTTCTTGTTCTCCGAGCTGGGCAACTCCTTTCCCGCACGCTTTTTCTTCCTCCTTCTGTGAGGAAAGTACCTTGTCAATACCTCGCTCATAGTCTGAAAGGGGCGGCGGTGGAGGGCAACATATGTTGTCAACGGTGCGATCTTTTACCTCAGTTGGTATAGTCTTCAGAAGTTCCTTATGGGGTCAAGTTTTGCCTCCAGTCTTTCCTTTTTTTTCTGTTCAAAAAAGGCTGCAACCTTGCCTTGTGTGCTCAGTTGTAATTCCTCCATAGTCATCTCGCCAGCTAACTTCTCAGGAGCCTTGACTTCCTTGGGTTTTTTTGCACGTTTCTTGACAGGGGACGCCGTGAACAGCTTCCGCTTTGTCAAATTACTAGTGGGCGCAGCAGTCGGCTGACGGGACGGCGCGGGCGATGGACTCGCGGTGGGCTCCCAATCATCGGGGGAGGAGGGTGGACTTTGCTGTGGTGAATTTCTAACCGGAGGAGTCGGTGGCCTTGGCGCCGAGTCTGGAAACTTGATTAAATTCTTCTTCCATAGAACGATACCATGTTCGACTTCTCCCAGTGTCTTCTCTCCTTCAGCTCCGGGAATGTCAAGCTCTACTGAGTTCATTCCCGACATAATTTTCATGACCCCGACACGAGCAAATCCAGCTGGAATCACACCAAAATGGAAGGTTGCTCCAGGTTGATGTGGTAAAGCATAGCCAGTCGCCACCGGAAAAGAAATGTTCTTCAACGGCGCATGTAACTCACAATTTGTCTTCTCCGTGATATCATCCACGGGGTAGTGAGCCGCCGACGGTTCAGCAACTGGTTCATCAACTGCAGGATCTTGTAGCTGCGTGGAACCCACGCTGCTTTTCCGCTGAGATGGTTCAGCAACTGGTTCTACTCGCAGCTGAGATTCCCTGCTCTGTGTAATTAAGGCCAGTTGCTCCTTCACATCATGCATCTAGCGTTCTAATGCAGTAAACCTCTCCGCCTCCCTCTTCTTACTTCTGCAATGTTTTCTATAAGTTGCAGCGTCCTCCGGAAACCCTTCAAGAAAACCAACACCGCCTCCTCTGCCTCGACATCGTCCCCAGTGTTCTTTATTCCCGAGGGCGAGTGAAAGCTCGTCGTCCTCTCTATCGGGAACATATGTTCCCGCCTTGACTTGTGCTATTGCGTCTTTTAGTTTTTTGACGACTCTTGTAATTCTTTTCTTCCATTTTCCCCGTGCAACAATCAGCCCTGTGTCTGGGTCCAAAACTGCCCCATGCGCGAACAACCAGAACTTGGACCTGTCGGGCCAGTCATCTGTCTGTGGACGGATCCCTCTTTCACGCAGCTCGTTTTCATAGGCCTCCCACTTAGGCAAGGCAGTCTTGTAGCCACCTGAGCCCAAACGATGGTGATACTTCTTCTTCTTAGCATTCAACTTGTTTTGGGTCGATCGGGCCACAGAGATGGCCGATTTCTTATACGCCACAAATTCAGCCAGTCATCTTTTATCTTCACTAGATGTCCGGTGAAATTTGGAGGTTCTTTCGCATATTTTTGCCACAACTTTTTCTTCCAGTTGTTGAATTGCTGGGCCATCTTGCTAAGAGTCCATTCCTTGACTTTATCCTTCCTCTTCTTTGGGAGATCTGCCGGTAGGCTGAAAGAAGCCAACATCGAGTCCCAAAGGGTATCTTTAATTCTTTGGTCGAGATATTTTGCGCCAATGTTGGCTTTCTTCGGCTGATTCCATTCTGCAACGGTGATCGGGACCATGTCCCTAACAAGAACACCGCATTGAGCTACATATTTAGTGTAGATTCCTTCGGGTTTCTCCGGTTTGCCTTTTACACTAACTTCGTCGATCGACAACTTTGCACCATCCGGCAGCTTTACCCTTGGTTCGGGCCTCGTTTAGGGATTGACTTAGATCCAGAGGGCTAAAAGAAAAATGTTTCGTTAATAAGTGCAATATAAATCTATTAATGCATCTAGCTAGTGATCAACAAGACTTAATATATACCTCGCCGGATTTTTCTACAGAGTTTTCTAACGGCACTTGTTCGTCGTCGTCGTCTCTGATATTCTCTAACTCAAGTCCCTCACCAGAGTCGTTCAAACATTTCGCGCTAAACTCTTCGTCGTCTTCTTCGCTGGACTCTTCTCCATCGGAATCGGGTCCTGTAGCCATATCACATATAATTTCTTGCATCCGGTCTTCATTCTCCTCGTCTCGGATGAAGGGGACGTCGTCTCGGATGAAGGGGGCGTCGTCTCGGATGATGGGGGCATCGTCCTCCATAGCTCAATGTCACTGCAAATTTGTAATTCATAGCAAACAACTTTAAATTCTGGCAAATTTCAAACTTAGCTAAATACTCAAACTTTGCTACTAAAATTTTCTAACATAGCAATATTTCAAACATAGGAATATTTCAAACTTAGCAACATTTCAAACTTAGCAATATTTCAAACTTTACAATGTTATTTTTAGTAATGTTATTTTAAAACTTATCTAAATGACTTAGCAATATTTATAACAAAATTTCTACACTAATAATAACACTAACTTTACTTTACTAAATAATAACACTAACTTATGGAAATTTTCTACATTTCCTAAAATTTGCTAACTTTACTATGTTATTTTACAAAATTGCTACACTAAAAATAACCTAGACAATAATTGCTAAGTTTACAAAATTGCTAAGTTTCAAATATGCTAAAATTGCTAAGTTTACAAAATTGCTAAGTTTCAAATTTACTAAAAATTGCATCGTGTTTCAAATTTGTAACTTAAATGTGCTAACTTAAATTTTCTAACTTTGCTAACTTAAAATTGCTAACTTAAATTTTTGCTAAGTTTCAAAATTTTGAATAAACACTAATAAAATAACTTTGCTAAATTTTCTAACTCTTCTAAATTTGCTACATTTTCAAATTTGCTAAACTTGCTAACTTTATTAAAATGAAAAAAAAAATTTGCTAACTTTATTAAAATTTGCTAAACTTTATTAAAATGAACTTGCTAAATTTGCTAAACTTGCTAAACACTAATAAAATTTGCTAAACTTTATTGAAATGAACTTGCTAAATTTGCTAAACTTGCTAAACACTAATACTAATAAAATTGCTAACTTTATTAAAATGAAAAAAAAAAAACAAACCTGCGGTACGGTACGGTGGTGGAGGCCGAGGCGGTGGTGGAGGAGGCCGGCGATTAGCAACCGGTACTAAAGGGCCTTTTTTTTCTCATTCTTTTTCTTTTTGATTTTCTGTTTTATTACTTATATCTATTTAATTTAATAGCCACTGTGTCTATTCATTGAAAATGCATGTTATATAATATGAATTTCTAAAAAAAGCTTTTAATATGAATTTCTAAAAAAAGCTTTTAATATGAATTTCTAAAAAAAGCTTTTAATATGAATTAAAAAAATAGAATGTTTGAAATAATATGAATTTATATCTATGTACTTATGTTTTCTCTAGTTTCTTTTAATATGAATTTCTAAAAAAAGCTTTTAATATGAATTAAAAAAATAGAATGTTTGAAATAATATGAATTTGTATCTATGTACTTATGTTTTCTCTAGTTTCTTTTAATATGAATTTCTAAAAATGCTTTTAATATGAATTTTTTCTGCTCTAGTTTATTTTTCCCGCCACCGTCTTATGCCAAATTTCCCGCCACCGTCTTATGCCAAATTTCCCGCAACCGTCTTATGCCAAATTTCTTCCCGCCACCTTTTCCCGCACAATTTTTTCGCGCCACCGTTTCCTGCCGAATTATTTCCTTCCGGTTGTTCTATAAAATCCAGTCGAAGGTAGGCATGATACTCACTTGAGTGCAAGCATGGTGTGTATTGGTCCTTGCGAGAAGTGTGTGTCCGGGTTTCACATTTCCGCATCCGAGCATCTCGCAAGGCTTTCGAGCAATTCGAAGGTAGATGGTAGGGTAGTTCCAACTGAAGAAATTTTGCACACTGAGAGTCATCTCGCTTTGCTTGGGGCGAAGCTATGCCGCGATGGGTTTCCGTATAGGACCCCGCTCCAAATTCGTGCAGAAATGCTCAGGCTTGCAGATAAGTTTGACAGGAAAGTTACGAATAGTCCGTTCTACCAAACTGAAGCTGACCGTGATTCGTACGGTCGTTCATGTCTCTGGGTAGTTGACAGCGATGATGACGACAATTTCATGCCGTCGTCAAAGGAAAGGAGGGTTGAAGCACTGAGCAAGGGCAAGGAGAAGAAGGCTGAAGCATCGAGCAAGGGAAATGGCAAGAAGGCTGAATCTTTGTCCAAGGGCAAAGGCAAGAAGGCAGAATCTTCGTCAAAGGGCAAGGGTGGCAACACGGCGGATGGTGCAGGCTGCATCGATGGGAGATAGGTAGAGTCTTTGTTTTACGTGTGTTGTATCGTAATTTGCAGTTGTACCTTAATTTGTTCTATCCAGTATTTAGAACTAGTGAAGTTGTAACGTAGATCTGTAGTTGTATGTTAAATTAATTTATCGATTCAATGTGGGATGTTTCGTATCAATTATAATATGCCTCGTACATAGATAATAATATGTCTCGTACATAGATTATAATATGTCTCATACAGACGGACATAAATATGAATATGTCTCACATACAAATAGATATGGTTTTTCTAAGCCCGCCTTTAGTCCCGGTTGGTAACACCAACCGGAACTAAAGAATCACACGGATCGTGTGTTTCTTTCAAACGCTTGTGAGCCGTTGGATCAGGGGTGTGTTTCTTTTGAGGGCTTGTGAGCCGTTGGATTTTTAGAACTAGTCCCGGTTGGTAACACCAACCGGGACTAAAGAATCACACGGATCGTGTGTTTCTTTCAAACGCTTCTGAGCCGTTGGATCAGGGGTGTGTTTCTTTTGAGGGCTTGTGAGCCATTGGATTTTTAGAACTAGTCCCAGTTGGTAACACCAACCGGGACTAAAGAATCACACGGATCGTGTGTTTCTTTCAAACGCTTCTGAGCCGTTGGATCAGGGGTGTGTTTCTTTTGACGGCTTAGTGAGCCGTTGGATTTTTAGAACCGTACTGTGTTTCTTCGTGAGCCAGATGACACTATATATAGCCCCCCTCCCGGGCACTCACGGCACTCATTGTAGTTCACGGGTAGCAGAGAGCAAGATTTCTGAGAGGCAGGAGTTTCTAGAGCGGAGGCTGAAGGTGAACCCTCCCCTCGGTCGGATCCAAGCAGCGGCAAGGGTCTTTGATGATTAGCAACATCCCCAACACTTGTTCGGACGGTTGCAGATCATCAAAGACGTCTTGCCGCTGTGTTTCACGATATACGGAGCCACCAATCTGGAATTTTGTAGAACTGTGTAGTGTGCTTGAGGGAAAGAATGCCTGTCCATACTTCTTGTTGCTTTCTTTCCTAGCGTGCCTTTTCCACGCAGTCTCCCCTCATGGCGTGATTGAGGAACACCGATCGGCTTAAGATCAGGAATAAAGTCAACACAAAACTCAATGACCTCCTCTGTTCCATAGCCCTTGGACATGCTTCCTTCTGGCCTAGCACGGTTATGAACGTATTTCTTTAAGACTCCCATGAACCTCTCAAAGGGGAACATGTTGTGTAGAAATACAGGACCGAGAATGGAAATCTCTTCGACTAGGTGAACTATGAGGTGCGTCATAATATTGAAGAAGGACGGTGGAAACACCAACTCGAAGCTGACAAGACATTGGACCACACCCGTCTGTAAACTTGGTAGAGTTGCTGGATCGATTACCTTCTGAGAAATTGCATTGAGGAATGCACATAGCTTCACAATGGGTACTCGAACGTTTTCCGGTAGAAGCCCCCTCAATGCAACCGGAAGTAATTGTGTCATAATCACGTGGCAGTCATGAGACTTCAGGTTTTGGAACTTTTTCTCTGCCATGTTTATTATTCCCTTTATATTCGACGAGTAGCCAGACGGGACCTTGATACTGCTCAGGACTTGAAAAAAGATCTCCTTCTCTTCTTTGGTAAGAGCGTAGCTGGCAGTACCTTGGTACTTCTCTGGATTCAGGTTGTCTCGTTCGTGCGTACTTTGCTGTCCTGCCGTGCATCCGATGTATCTTTCGTCTTCCCATACACGCCTAAGAAGTTTAGCAGGTTCACGCAAAGATTTTTCGTCACGTGCATCACGTCGATGGCAGAGCGAACCTCTAGGATTTTCCAATAGGGTAAATCCCAAAATATCGAGCACTTCTTCCACATGGGTACGTGTCCATCAGCGTCTTTCGGAACATTTAGACTGCCAGGACCCTTTAAAAATATTACTTCCAAATCCTTGACCATGCCATATATAACATCACCATCAGGGCGTGTAGGCTTCGTTCGGTTATCTGCCTCACCTTTGAAATGTTTGCCTGCCTTTTTTACGGGATGCCTGTTTGGAAGAAATCGACGATGACCAAGGTACACATTCTTGTTACCTAAATATATACTGTCAGTCTTATCTAAACAGTGCGTGCATGCATTGTATCCCTTGTTTGACTGTCCTGAAATGTTACTAAGAGCAGGCCAATCATTGATGGTTACAAACAGCAACGCTCGTAGGCCAAATTCCTCCTGTTTGTACTCATCCCACACACGTACGCCTTCGTCAGACCACAACTGTAAAAGTTCGTCAACTAATGGCCTCAGATACACATCAATGTCGTTGCCGGGTTGCTCGGGCTTGGATAAGCACTGGCATCATAATATACTTTTGCTTCATGCACAACCAAGGAGGAAGGTTATAGATACATAGAGTCACGGGCCAGGTGCTATGACTGCTGCTCTGCTCCCCAAACGGATTCAAGCCATCTGTACTTAGACCAAACCTTAAGTTCCTTGCGTCAGCTGCAAAATCCTTGAACTCACTGTCGATGTTTCTCCACTGCGACCCATCTGCAGGGTGTCTCAGCATCTCGTCTTCCTTACGGTCTTCTTTGTGCCATCGCAACAACTTGGCATGCTCTTTGTTTCGGAACAAACGTTTCAACCGTGGTATTATAGGAGCATACCACATCACCTTCGCGGGAACCCTCTTCCTGGGGCTCGGCTCACCCTCAACATCACCTGGGTCATCTCGCCCGATCTTATACCGCAATGCACCGCATATCGGGCATGCATTCAAATTCTCGTACTTCTCACCGCGGTAGAGGATGCAGTCATTGATGCATGCATGTATCTTCTCCACCTCTAATCCTAGAGGGCAGACAATCTTCTTTGCTTCGTATGTATTGTGCGGCAATTCATTATTCCTTGGAAGACTCTTCTTAAATATTTGTAGCAACTCCTGAAATGCCTTGTCAGATATTCCATTCTTTGCCTTCCACTGCAGCAATTCCAGGGTGGTACCCAGCTTTTTCTGGCCATCTTCACAATTTGGGTACAACAATTTTTTGTGATCCTCTAACATGCGCTCCAACTTCGACCACTCGTTTTCACTTCCGCACTTCATCTGTTCATCAAGAATGACCCGACGAAGATCATCATCATCGGACTCATCAACAATGACCTCGAGCTCAACTTCGTCTTCCCCCATTGTAGTATCACCGTGTTCAGAGAACACAGGATAGTTGTCATCATCCTCTTCTTCAGGGTCTTCCATTATAACCCCTCTTTCTCCATGCTTGGTCCAACAAAAATAATTGGGCATGAAGCCTTGTCGCAACAAGTGGGAGTGTATGGTTCTTACGCTCGGGTAATTCTCGTATTCCGACATTCATCACATGGACAAATCATAAAACCATTCTTCAGCTTGTTTAACTTAACCACATCGAGAAAACGATGCATGCCATCAATGAACTCGGGACAGCGTCGATCACCGTACATCCATTCTCGGCTCATCTGCATTACATAAATACATCAAAAACCATTACACCAGCTAAATAATGAATAGAGATACGTGACCAAATTAATTAATACAAGTTCATCACATTAAAACCAAAGTAGAGTAGTGCCCAAATGTAATACATAGTTCTCACGAAACATACATCAACGAAACTAACATACAACTATCTAAAGAATTTAAATCCAACAACAAATGCGATCAGAATCGCAACCAAGGTAACTATTGAACCAACAGCATAATGATACCAAGCCTCTTGACTAATGACATATTTTCTAATCTTTTTAAGCTTGACGCGCATTGCATCCATCTTCATCTCGTAGCAGCGACGACGTCGGCAAGCTGACCCCGTGAGCATCAACGATGTCGGCAATCTTCAAGTCCAATACCATCTTCTCTTCCAGGCATTGGAGACGAAGATCTTCACTTATCTTCAATTTTGCTTTCAAATCGTTGTTTTCTTTTTCTAAAAACTCGACAATAGGGTCGGCTGGAATTTCCGGTTCAACTACCTCCTAAATAGAAATATATCTATGTCAAGTTGGTCGGCATGATTGTTATAACATGAAACAAAATAAATAGTTATAAAAATATACCACATCGAATCATAGACCGGACGAGGGCCGACGGGGACGGATATCAAAACCATGACACTATACATATAAAAAAAACATAAGAAAATTATACAAGAAATAATTATGCATTTAAATCATATAACTAACATTTTTAAAATAAAAGATAAAAAAGAGGCTCACCGAGGTGGTGTCGGTGACGGAGCGGCGCGGGCGATCGACGGCGGTCAGGAAGGGGACGGGACGACACTATATAAAACCACAAATTATACTTTTATTTGAGATCAAAATGCATATAAATTAAATGAAATTCCTAACTTAGGCATTTCATCAAACACCTTTCAAGCACTACAAAATCAAACTAGCTAAACTTGCACGAAAATGAGCTAAACTTGAAATGCCGGAAGAGAAGATGAAGTTGCTAACCCTTATATATGTAGGTGCCACCAATCTTGAAAGTTGTTGGAGAAAAAATGGGTGAATTTGAGCTTGGGAGAGCAAAGAGAGGAAAAATGGAGTTGAGTTCGAGCTAAAATGGAGCTGGCTCGGGTGGCAGAAGGTTTATAGCAGCGGCCACCCTTTAGTACCGGTTGTTCTTTACAACCGGTACTAAAGACCCCTCTTTAGTACCGGTTGTTAAGAACAACCGGTGCCGGTACTAAAGGGTGGCCGCTGCTAACACAGCAGCACAACCGGTGCTAATGCCCCCTTTAGTACCGGTTTTAGCTCAACCGGTACTAAAGGGGGCGCACCGTTGCCCCTTTTGTAGTAGTGATACATCTCGTTAATATTGTTTTTCGCACAAACCAGAAACGGGAGCGAGCTGTCCATCGAGCTGTTCGTCGCCGGAGTTTGGAGCTGCAGAACACGACGCTTTCGCCGGGAATCTTCGAGAGACTGCTGCCGAGACGACCGCTGAGTTTCTCGGTGAGTAGCTGATTCGTTTGGTATTTTTCCTGAGCTGTACAAACCACCCGAGCCTCGCCGAGCTTCATCGTCGGGTGCCTGTAAGCAGAAAGTTACGATCCTCCTGGTATTCCATGGTCGAATTGGAAAAGAGTCACAGTAGCCGTTGGATCGTGGATAGATGGCTTAGATTAGATTCAGGCATGGAGAGGTACAGACCAATTACAGGCTGTCGTGTGGCAAGTGACACAGTCAGCATCTAGTCATAGTGAACAGCGAATCGCGCTGCGACACGTGTCACGATTTTCTATAAACTCGTATGTTCAAAACAGAGAATATTTTTATCTTGTAAAATTCATAACTTGAGTTTTACTTAGCCAAAAATTATGATCTTTTTACCAAAATGCTCAGATTTTTATGTAGAATACAGTGGGCATTAGAGTTTGCATTTTCGCATCATGCATATTAGTGTCACAAACAGATGTTTAAAAACTGGTATTTGGCTAATCAAAATTGTTTTGTCTTATTAAACATACTAAAAAAATTGTCATGAGCATCATGCATATAGTTCATATCAGAGAACCAAATATATTACTTATTGCTTGACTAAAGTTGTGTCGTCCTTGCATTTTGTCATGCATACATATTTTTGTAATGACATTTGTATGATTGTATTGATTTGTATGCTTGTTGTTTGTTTAGATTGTGAAGAGTGCAGAGCGTGCTGTGAGTGCTGCAGCAACACGAACGACTACGAAGGCAAGTGAATAACTTGCACACGCATAAACGACCTACTATTTTGTTTTAATGCATTTGTAGATATTTTAGTAGTATGCATGATAGGTACTACTATGTTATATTATGCTATGCAAACCTTGTAGGATAGCCATATGACCACCTTGGTAGTGACCTATTATAATTTAGTGGAAGTACATGCTGCAAAAATGGTTGTTTTATTGTAGATGTGATATTTGTAAACTCCACTAAATTAATTTACTGCCTGGGTGGATTGGTTGATAGAGGATGATGTGAGTGGAGTGGCTATTCATGGGTCATGTCTATGGCTGTCTTGTTTACGCTCACTTGTGGATTGCCACCCAGGGTATCGAGATTTTACGTCACTTCATGTTTGTTGCCGAAGCGTGCAACCACTAGTCATATGGGCTCTGTCTTGACGGAGTATGTTGTGTGGACCTGGGTCAGTGAGATCTGAAGATGTAGAGGGATAGTTGGGCGGTGATCTCGCTAGTAGTACCATGGGAAAACACTTCTGAAAAGTCTCGTTCCGATCTTCTTCTTTTCCTTATCACTAAATGAGTGTAAAGGATAGTTTGGGTTGATTGGGTCTAGTGGTGAAAGTGCACCAGCTCTGCAGAGTGTGTCAAACTAAGATCTTAGCCGTGTCCCCGGTTATGGACAATGCGTGTCTTCGAACATTGTAGTTATGGAAAAATCTCATCATTCCAATTTCATAATAAAACTTGATGGGTGAACTTGGGTTAAATGAGACACTGGATGCGTCCAGGGTTGTGTCTCATGTTGTTGTTGAGAATTAAAAATGCTTTATGAAAAATAGGACAAAATTGGCTTTATGCAATAGCCTTGAACTCCACCAGCCATATAAGCATGTAGAAATAGTCTTGCCATTTTATATTCCACTAGTATTCACTTGCCAGCCAGTCGAACGACATCTGACCCAAACATTCTGGGCTGCAACTTACATGTTGCAGGTTCATCCGATCAGGTGTGACGTCGTCAGTCTTCGAGCTTACAATCAACATGTTCGACAGTGGCGCATGGAGAGGATGGAGCTCCGTGTTATATTTTCTTTGCGTGGGAACTCTGAATAAAGGTTGAACTTTATTTGTTTCAAGCTAGCCATGGGCTATGCGCAGTTGTAATAACTTATTATATTTTTGGATCATTCATACTTGCGTTGTAATAATTTTGATATTTCGTGTGATACTACATTTTATTGGAAAGTGCAAGTCTTATATGATCCAAGTCTTCCGCACATTTCATGTACGCCTATGCTTTTAAGCTAGGGTGCTACATATATATATAGCACAACAATCGCGTGGAACACGTGATAAGCTACCCAAAACAACAAACATATATAGGACAACACCATGTTGATTGGTGGGCTTTTATAACGGCCGACTTTATCAACCATATTGTTGTGGTGTGTACATCGAGTTGTGAGTATATTTTAGCAATGCTCGACATATTTTTCTATCATATTTGCTCGAACTTGGGCCTTTATAAATGGTACAGCTTCGTCTATTGACTAGAACAAGTAGAAAACCGCATGTGCCGTCTGCCGCAAGCGACAGAACTGAAGAACGCTGAACGCGCACGGCCATGGCGCCTCCTCCCCACAGCCACCCCTCTTCCAACGAACCCTGCACTGAGCACCACCACAGCTCGCCGGAGTTCCCGCCGCAAGCACGTCTTGAACGTAGCTTCTCCCCTCGCCACCTCGGCCGCTCCTCCCCACGCCACCACGGCCGGCAGAAGAGGCCTGAACGCCGCACCAAAAGCCAGCGGACACCACCAGGACCCCAGAACGGCTTCTCCTGTACAGGCAGAGAAGGCAGCTCGCGCCAAGCACCAGTTCCCCGCACCGCTGCAGCACCCCCAGCACCCCCTCGGTATGGCCATGAGGGTCCACACCAAGACGAAGAAGAGGGCGAGGGACCAAAACTCCACAAGATGGCCTTCGCCTCCACCACGACGGCCGTCCTTCGAGTACCAAAACTCACCAAATCCGAAGATCCTGGAGGACACCACGCCGTCCACCCACCGTCGCCGGCCAGGGAGAGGAGGGACGACGAACTTATTCTTCCACGGCAGCGACGAACCCCTCTCTAGATCGAGGCTGCAGGACCCTAAAACTACCCTATCTACACAACGGACGACGAGAAACGGGATCCCGACCTCCTCCCGCCGCCGAAGCGAGCGGAGGAGGCCAGGATCCACGCCCTCACCGCCAGCGAAAGGGGATCTGGGACGGCTCTCCCTTTTCGCCTCTGCGAGTACTGTAGAGGGAGGAGGAAGAGACGGACGTCTTACCTATAACAAGTTGCAATCTTTGTTGCTTCTGGTATCACATTATTTATTCGTTCGGTGGTGACAAACGTCAAGCAATCACCCTGTTTTTCTTGTAATCCTTGAACCTTTCTTAGACGAGGCACGTTTGCTTTTTCTTAGACCTTTAGTCTTTTGATGCTTAGTGTTTTTCCTATGCAACTCCTCTCAACTTTTTTGAGAATGCCAACACTCGGATTCGAATAGAGATGCTTGAGCACTCCTTCCTAAGAGCAGCGTGTCTACCAATTTCAGCCACAACGACGCCATTATCAGGGGGCGCACTCTACCGCTGAGTTAATACCCCGTCGCGGGGTTCTCCCAAAGAAATGGAGGCCTGCTACGTCGAAAGCGAGAAAAACTGAGGGAAAAAAGTTGTAGCCCAAGGCGACACTTGAGTAGGTACCTAGCATGCACTCGAAAATGGGACGCCATCCATCAGACTGCATGTGTGGGCGGTACGTGCACGGGCCGCGTAGCCCGACCCACAATAAATCGCAAGCGGACGCCTACTGTACCCACGTTTCCAACATAAACTTCTCTTTTTTTTTGCATGAACAAACTTCGCCTCTTTTAGCACGTTTT
Source organism: Poa pratensis (assembly GCA_947311845.1). NCBI lineage: Eukaryota > Viridiplantae > Streptophyta > Magnoliopsida > Poales > Poaceae > Poa > Poa pratensis. Next base: position 2,748,773 of record CAMZMU010000096.1, read on the forward strand.
CCTCCTATCTACTCACTCTGTTCCAAATTAATTGACTTACATTTATCCAAATGTGAACGTATCTATACTTGTAACATGTCTAGATACATCAACATGTGAGCAAATAGAAGTCAATTAATTTAGAACGAAGAGAGTAGCTGGGTACAGTACAAAGCTAGCCTGTTGTGCGATGCTCACGTATACGGCCAGCTTCGCATGAAAAATTCGATAATTAGACCTGCCGGCCCCGGCTTGGATTGGACGCTTCGAAGGTAGCTTACCGTACCAAGCCTGAGCTCGCACCACAGCCCACAAATTGGGCCCGGCTTTGTCGTTTACTCTAGCAGGCCAAGGCCAATTTTGATGTGCCATAGCAGGCCGAGCCAAAGCCGTCACGTCCAAGCTTAGCTGCAACGACACAAAGGAATATATGAGATATGATGGCATCTTCAGAATGGCTTGATCAAAATATTGCAAAATGACACTTATGGAAGACTCGTGATGAGAGCCACGTGCATAACCTAAGCTCCGCAGGTTCTAAGGGAAATCGGTTCTGACAACAAAGCACTGCCTTATGGCTATGTGCATTGGTCTCAGAATAGTCACTGCTGTGCACCTAATAATGGAGTATGTACCCAAAAAGTGTTTGTTGCACCTGAGCATCAGTGTTCCATAGCAGGCCGATCGCAATCATCTGCGCCATCTTCCGCGGCTCCTCTTCACGTGTTCTACTCAATGGAGTCCCCGGTCCTAAATTCTGGCACCGCCATGGGGTTCGGCAAGGCGACCCCTGGCGCCGATGTTCTTTGTGGCCGTGATGGAGGCTCTGAATGCTTTTTCCGCAAGGCGGAAGAGGATGGTATGCTTGCTCCTCTCCCTTGCGTCGGAATCAAGCACCGTGTCTCTCTCTACGCAGATGACGTTGCCATCTTCCTCGCCCCCACTAGATCGGACCTGGAAACCACCAGCGCGATCTTACGCTGCTTCGGTGGTGCTTCTGGCCTGCACACCAATGTTGAGAAGTGCATCGCCCTGCCTATCCGCTGCCATCAGGCGCTCATTGATGTTGTCACCGCCGCCTTTCCGTGCCAAGTGATGCACTTCCCCTGCCCCTATCTGGGCTTGCCGCTGTCCTATAAGCGCCCCTCAAAGGCGCGCTGCAGCCGATGCTGGACAAGATTATCAACCGCTGCCCAACTTGGAAGGCCAATCTGTTGGCAAAGCAGGGCCGCCTCATTCTGATCAAGACTGTCCTTGTCTCGATTCAAGTGCACCACTCCATTGCGATGGAGCTGCCGGCCTGGTTCCTCACGGCCTACGAGCGGCGCCTCCGCGCCTTCTTCTGGGAAGGCACCGAGACTGTCCATTTTGGAAAGTGCATGGTGCACTCGTTTTGCCGCAAGCGGTGCTGTTTTCATCCCTGTAAGGGCCTCTTTGGCCCCCCACATCTGTACTCGCTCTTTTCTATCTATCTATTTGGCACGCAAGGTCCGTAAAAAGCATCAGTGTTCCCGATTTTTCAATTTTCCTTTAGAAAATAGTACTTCTGTATAACTTATAATATTGGAAAAATATATACAGCCACATATACACATAAGTTATTCACGCCACAAGTTTACACAAAAAAGACAAATTCCTGGCTAAAATAAGAATTCTTATCATTTCTATTTTTTGCAAAAACTATAGATAGACCAGTGAAGTTCTCTTTATACATAGACTACAGAGACTTTCTCTTATCCATATCATGCACGATTTGATTCCCCAGCTCCACCAGCCAGCAGGATGCAATTTAAGGAAGTAGGAGAACTAGTACAACGACAGTAAGGTGGGGAAAGTTCATTATGCTTGAATTTTGCTCGCTATCTGAACAATGGGCATCTGAAGAAAATATGCATCGCCGACATCGCCAACTTCGAAGCTCTCTCTACCCTTTTTTCTCGGTTGAACTCATCCTTGAAGACACCCCTCAGCGTACAGTTTGGCAGTACAAATTCGTACTATTACGTTGTAAACATCTACACGCAATGCTGGAAATTCAGAACAAGAAAGTACGCATCTTGCTCCAATTAATTACGAAAATGTTTTGTGCTCCTCTATTATGGTTATAGGCCCCGTGGTCCGATACCACACTCGCTCGAATGCATAGTTGCCTGACGTGCGAGGATTAATTGTGGAGAAAACAACCGGGTAGACAAGATGTGGTCATGCGGATGCATGCAATTAATTATCCGTACTATTAAACCTAGAATGTCTTACTTTGCTCTCCAGATGTATAAAAAAGAGGGACTGACTTGCATCAGGATATACTGTTAGATGAAACAATCAAGCTAGCTGCAACCTGCAATATAGGACCCTTGCGATATATCGCAACCATCCTCGTTGAAGCAACGCAACATCCATCCACACTACTTCACTCGATACTTTGTCAAATCGATATGTTTCTCTCCCAAGCCTGCACTCGCTTCACTGCTTATTAGCACCCTTGCTATTATCTACGAACGTATTGTCGGATTAGAAGGCGTCAGGAATTCTCGTGCGCCAGTCTTAGGATTTAACAGAGCTTGTCGTCTAGGTTGTTTAAGTAGCTGCCGTTGTGAGACATTGTAAGATTGCGGAATATTGATTGTATTGCTTGTTTCTAGATTGATTACAATGAGCCAACCGTGGCTGTTTATATAGTAGACAATACTTGGGGGCTAAGGAAACCTAGGAGAGATAGACTAGGATTACAACCTAAACTACCAAAACTATCCTAACCGTGATATACTCTAACACCCCCCGCAGTCGGATCGGTAGTGACGCGAACAGCTCAAGCGTCGCGGACGGTCTGACTGGAGCACAATCCGAAGTCGCAAACTGGAGAGGGAGTCGAGGTGATAGCCCTTAATGCCGATGTCGATGTCGATGTAGCCGAGTTGTGGGCGCTGTAGTCGTGGTCGATGTTGCCGTTGTTGGGGTAGTAGAGGTAGACTTTTGCTGGAGTTGGTGCAGACGAGGTAGGCGGCACGCCTTGCCGAGCTTGCCAGACTCGGGAGCGCGTCGGGGACGAAGGCACGCACCGGTGTTGCCAATACCGGGCATGCGAAGACAGGGACCACCATGAACCTTGCGAGCCAGAGCCAGATGAAGAAGCAGAGAAGATCTCCGTTGTCGGCGGCGCGTAGCGCAGATTTTCCGCCGTTTTGTTGACGGAGTAGACGAAAAGGTTGGGAAAAAAATTTGTGTAAAATAAAATAGACTGCAACTCTGACGGCGCGGTTGCGGTGGACGAAGACGGCGTAGTGGTTGTTGTTGAAGACTTTTGTTGTTGTAGATAATTGTCGGCGAGGTAGAAGATGCCGAGATGTTGTTGGCGTAGAACTTGTCGGCGATGATGACCACGAGCGTTGTTGGTGCAGCCCTTGTGTTGACGGCGAGGCGTGTACTTTAGGACGACAAGCGGCGAGGACGTCGCGCCACAGATCGAAGTCAATATCTCGGAGTAGATGCGCTTTGTGACGACTTGCCGGCGTAGACGTGCAGCACGGTGCAGCTGGAGCAAGATGCATCTTTACTTGGAGCTGATCCATCCTTGCCGGGCCATATGCACGGCACGTATCCAGCCTGTAGTCAATGATCCGATCTTTAAGAATCAATCTGTGAGCAGCGGCGAGATGACTAATCCGATATTTGGTAGCTAAACAAAAGATCTAATTGGAAAAACGAAAATTGCTAAAACTATGAAACCTAGCTACGAGATCGGTGCCCCCGGCGGAGATCATGGAGACGATCTCGCCGGGGGCGGCGCGGCGGAAGCGGTGGCTAAACCCTAAGCCGAGGAACGAAACGCTCTGATACCATGTAAGATTGCGGAATATTGATTGTATTGCTTGTTTCTAGATTGATTACAATGAGCCAACCATGGCTGTTTATATAGTAGACAATACTTGTGGGCTAAGGAAACCTAGGAGAGATAGACTAGGATTACAACCTAAACTACCAAAACTATCCTAACCGTGATATACTCTAACAGACATGACAGTGGAGAAAACGTGGGCTATACCGACGGCTTTTGGCCATCCGCGTATGTACAGTGTCATGTAGTGATGCATGGATTACATTAACTAGGCTTGGTTTTTAACCAATGGATGCTTTGTATATCGTGAGACCATAATTGTGTTGCATGGTGGGGTGTGCAAAAATAGTACTAATCAATGCTAGCCTAATTTGTCTGAAATTTTTCCTCTCTGTAGACAAAATCCGAATGGTGGGAGTAAGCCTAATTTGACGGAGCTAGCTTGTGCCCGATAGCCTTGGCACCCCTAGAGATTTCTGACCTGCCAAAGCCGACAATGAGTAGACCGACTTTCTCGTCAGCACTCCCTGACCTCTCTGCCACCGCCCCTTTTAGTCGTTCTTGCCCGGCATGTAGTTTATCTTTTCTACAACATAGGTTTGTCCATGATGAAACCCACCATGACTGATTTACCCTTCTTAACGAAAGTGTAATTTCTGATCTCTATGCCCTGGGGCACCAGACCGTTCTCCAATCGTATGTCTATTTGAGTTGGAACCGGTGCAAAGTTACAATTGTTTGATTACAACATGTAACTTTCTGCGTGTTTGAAGTCCAATCGTAACCTTTATACATATTTGACATAAATTACAACATCTTGTTTTCCTTGTTTCGAATTCTCAAACAAGAACAAAATATTGTTAAAATTGCTTTATATAGGCCTGCAACAAGCAGTAGGTACCCTGTCATTAAAGAAAATCACAACAGACACTATAATTGAAAAAGAGTTCCTATGCTAGAAGAACACGACATTACATTTCACTTAAAATTCAAGGTGATGGATGCACATGAGGGCGCGCGGAGTCCTATAAATAAGAGTTAATTACATAAACCACCACAATTCAAGTTAGTGTTTCAAAAAACCACCGGAATACATTAGGATTTCAAAAAACTACCGGTGTAGAGTTAATTATTTTCATACAGCCACCACTTCTGCGCTAACCGTCCGCGACACTCAGTTGAGCTTGAAACTGACGGGTGGATCCCATTTTCAGGTCTACGTGGCAAGTTAAGAAACAGCACCGTTAAGGGCCGTTACTCACCACGTTAAATGTGTTGACTCGAAGAAAGGCTGACATGTGGGTCCCAGCTATTAAAGACTTTGTCTTCTTCCTCTAGATTGAGCTTATCCTCGCTGTGGCCACCGGCCATGCTCGTCTCCGCCATCATGCGCACGCCTCAGCTCACCGTCCGCTCTGTTCCTGGCCGTGACCCCTCCGCATGAGCGGCTCCTATTCGTGATGGGCAAGCTGGCCTCCACCTCGCCGCCTCCTCGCCGGCCATGGCGAGCGCGGTGCTGCAGGTGGTGTTCGTCAACGGCGAGCGGGGCACCATCACCGTGCAGCCCAGATCTCGGCATGGCCGTCGTGGCCGATTGCGTCGGCGTGGCGCCGCACCAGATCTCGGCATCGTTCGCGTGGACCCGCCGCCTGCGCCGCGTGCCGCTCGACGAGGGCACCTACCTCGCCGCCGCCGTCGTGCGGGAGAGGGGGCCGGATGCTACGTCCGCGCCGCGCTCCGCAGCTCCACCGGTGTGATGGAAAAGAAAGGGAAAAATAGAAAAATAGGGAAAGAAGAAAAGAAAAAATGGGTGGGTCTAACGCCGTTTTCCTTGACTGTCACCATTTGCCGAGTAGACCTGAAAATGGGACCCACCCATCAGTTTCAAGCCTAACTGAGTGTCGCGGATGGTTAGCGCCGAGGTGGTGGCTGTCTGAAAGTAATTAACTATATACCGGTGGTTTTTTGAAACTCTAACGTATTCCGGTGGTTTTTTTAAACCCTAACCTGAATTGTGGTTGTTTTTTGTAATTAACTCTATAAATACGCACCCGGTGGCTTAATTACAAGATGAGGTGACTGAAAAACACTATGGCTACGGTAACGGTACCTACTCAACTTTGCCCAATTTATTAGAAATTGCCTGACATGGCTAGTACATGGAACATGCATGCCCGCCGATGGCTCTATATGAGCAGCACAAGTTGTTCATCTCGGGCAAACCTGTAATAGAGAGAGACCTCCACCTCCACGGTCCAGAGAAGGCAGTAAAGTATCGTTTCCTCTAAACATTTGTTCAGATAGAAAATCAACTTAGCTGTCTGTTGTAGGATTGGGAGGCAACGTGGATTATTATGCACGACATTGGGAAAAAATATGCACAAATGTCCATCACCCTACGTCAGCTTCAACACCTCCGACTAAAAGTGTCGGACATTAGAGTAGGGATTGTCGCTAGGGAATATAGCAGGCAACTAGGAGAGTTGCATTTTGATGCCCGGGCACTGATGCTATTTAGAGTACATAGGGGCTCTAGGCCCCTGCTGAAGGTGTCAAGCGGCGTCCCGCATAGGCCCGCTTAACAAGCGATTAGTACAAAAACGAAGTATTCCGTTGGAAAAACGTTGCATGTAGTATGCCTAATTTTGACTGGAGCGGGCCGGGTACGGGCGCCACTATGAAACCTGAGCCCCTGCGCGGTTCTTCTTGGCAACTCGTAATGGCTTCATTGTGTTGGACCGAAAGTGACTGTCGTTGGTGTGGAAATAGACTAAACGTGACGCCTTGGAGGGCAGTAGTCTCAGGACTGTGTTTGTCCAAACAAAAGTTCCAGGACTGCAGACATAACGAATGTGTTTCTACAGGACATAACGCTTGATTATATGCTTTATTACCTTGTAATGTACGGAGTATATGTTTGGGGAAGGATGCAGTAGACGTTCGGTGCTACTATGGGTATGCTATGACCAGACATGAGAGGTTAGGAACTTGCTAGGGTAGACATGGTAAAATGACTGGGATATGAACTTAAAGTGAGGCAGTTTCAGATCATGGTTACACTTACACCTGTCTTTAAACAGAAGCGGTACAGTATACATACCAATGCTACTAAACTAGTCCCACTTTGCTGGGATTGGCAGTATATTTGGGTCGTTTTGGGGTCAATCAACAACTAGAGATGCTGATGAGAGGGCCATCAAACTTTTACGTACATTTACAAAACTTCTCACTCTTCGAGCCGATCTGTAGTTTCATTTCCACCTAAGTCGCCTAGTTGAAAAATGTTGGGTCAGACCTTCTCGGTATAAGCTTTCGCTACCCGCAATGTTTTCTTCCCAAGAGTCTGTAGAGTTTCGGATAATACTTTATGCGACCTACTCTTGGACGATCTGCGATTTTTTTTGCAGGTCAAACCTTTATAGTTTGACTTGGCATATCCGTTGGCTTGCACAAAATAGGGAGATGCATTTATCAATTTATTATCACAAGATTTGCTAAACTGTTTTGTTGTGTTTTGTGTCAAATATTGTGTACGTGTTGGGTTAGGTTTGGACTTGAGTTGTATTAGGTGTGGATAAGTACGAGTAGTGTTCGAGTCGAACTCTTGTAGCCTGGGTCTCCCTTATAACGAGGGGAGCACCACACGTGTAACCTATGACGACTTGATAGCAGCAGGCGCGAAAGGGGAGCCGGCGGTTTGTGCCGGCGACCAAGGCGACCGGTGCAGCGGTATCAATGGGGAGGTGCGCCCGTAGTCATGCCCCGCAGATGTAGGCGAGTTCGCCGAACTACGTTAACAAATCTCGGTGTCGTCATCTTGCTGTGATTGCTTCGTGTTCTCGGTAGATTGATTATGCGCCTACGACGGTAACAATTGGTATCAGATCAAGGTTGAAGGCCGCAGATTGTTGATTTAGAGGATGAAGCGGGTGAGCTGTTGTCGCAAACAGGCGCGTCCAATCGGATCGTGATTGCAAGGCTTCGCACCTGTAACCTGGGCTTGAGTCACGACAGGTCTCGGCGAGTTCGCCGGAAATTGTGAAGAGCAGCTAAGAGGTTCGGGAGATCGGAAGCGGCTGACGTCACGGGATTTGATGAGACAGCGTAGGAAGAACAACAGCAGAATCGATCAGAAACAGCAAGATACGGCGATCGGATCGATCGGAAGCGGCGGCGGCAGCAGGTCTCGTGTGTAGTAGTGGGCCGGAGGCCCAAGAGCAGCACACGGCCAGCGACGGGGACGCTCGTGGAGCAGCAGAAAGGATCGATCGAGATCGGCCGGGAGATTTGTTTAGTGAAAAAAAAAAGAGCGTCACGTATGTGCGGTACTTTCCATCGGAAGCAAAGGAAAAGAAAACTGTTTTGTCTAGAACCTTTGGGGCACGTGGGCGTGAGGAGGATGCATGCTACGGAGTACTACTAGCTAGCAGACCCTTTCCTTTTTGGTACGTGCGTATGGAAGGCTCTAGTGTGTGCGTTTTGGTTTCTTTGCTCGGTCGGTACACGTCGGTGTACGGGATGGAAGCGGTGCACGGAAGACAGACGTGGAGTCGTAGGTTCACGGGAAGATTGACAGGTTTGGTCAAAGTTATTTGATCCGAGCATTGTATGGGCGACACTCGATGAAGTAGCATGGGGCCAAGTTGATCAAGATGGACTGGATGCGGCGAGGGGGCGATGTACGTATAAGGCTGGGAGCAGTCTGGAGTATGTCGTGTAGAATCATGTACCAAATGGCGTCGATCAATGCACGGTGGTGCTGGGATGATATGATGCGAGGTGGAGCATGATTGCAGTCGGATACGTTCGGCTGGGTCGGACTAGACAGTCTGACAGATCGACAGGAGGTCGGTCGGACAGAAGACGGTGAAGATCGGCGACAACGACGTAGGAGCGTGAGGGCTGATGGTGTCCGTACTCTGTGGCGTGGAAACACGTGGCGCATGGTTATGCGTGCTTCGACATGCGGTGGCGCGGGGCCGATTCAAGATGGAGCGCTTATGGGATCTTGAGGTAGGCGGGGCACGGGGTGGACTGATCATCTACCATGGAGTCATGTTGAAGGTGGAGCTGGAGTCTCTGGCGGAGATTTCACTCGGCTGATGGAGGGGCTACGGTGTAAGGATCCGGAGAATCGAAGCCTAGTCAGCGGGAAGGCGAGAGGCACGTGGTCCGGACTGGAGCTCAGGGTCTGGAGAGATGCGTGGAACTCGGCACCGGTCGGGGTATGACTGGTGGTTGTCTGCAGTGGGGCCTGAGGTGGTGTGGGTTAGCGACCCGGTAGATCTTGGCCAAGATTGCAGATGCTCGACGCGGTAATAGCGGCGAGGCGTGCGGTAAGCACGGGACACGGCGACAGACCAGGGCACAGGCGGTCAGACATGTGGTCAGATGGGTGTGCAGGGGTGCTGAAGCAGTGTTGGCGAGTATCGGATTCAAGTTGGTGACTGGGTCTATGGAGATTGACGTCAGGTGATAGACAGGAGTCAGCCATGGGGAATCTGAGAAAGTGTTGGAGAGTCTGAAATGTCGAAAGCGTGGAGAGTACATGGCCGTATATTCTGTGATATTCAGTGCACATGGCAAAGTGCAGGTGACTAGATGCAGAAGGAGGCGGAGTGCTGTAGCTGTGGGACATGTAGAAGACTATCCAGGATGAGACGACTGTGAATTTGACTCAAGGTGACTAAAAGGCGACGGTGAAGTTTCTTCAAGTTGAAAGCATTTTTACGCAGACCCCTGGTCGGTGTGTGATGGTGTTGAACTGGAAGAAGGGACTACAGTTGCAGGTGGAGTCACGTGGAGTCTGGGAGTAGCAGTGGAGCTCATGGAGACAACCAAGTCCGGAGTACATGGATGTTTGACGCATTGACGAATGGTGGTGGACAATATTCGCCAAGGTGGAGTTTGTTGTGTTTTGTGTCAAATATTGTGTACGTGTTGGGTTAGGTTTGGACTTGAGTTGTATTAGGTGTGGATAGGTACGAGTAGTGTTCGAGTCGAACTCTTGTAGCCTGGGTCTCCCTTATAACGAGGGGAGTACCACACGTGTAACCTATGACGACTTGATAGCAGCAGGCGCGCAAGGGGAGCCGGCGGTTTGTGCCGGCGACCAAGGCAGCCGGTGCAGCGGTATCAATGGGGAGGTGCGCCCGTAGTCATGCGCCGCAGATGTAGGCGAGTTCGCCGAACTGCGTTAACAAATCTCGGTATCGTCATCTTGCTGTGATTGCTTCGTGTTCTCGGTAGATTGATTATGCGCCTACGACGGTAACATGTTTTAATTTAGATAGTTCGTACACCAACTTTTTCATAGCAATGCAATTTAACATGTATATCCACCAACAAACAACCTATCTTGAAAGGCGTCCCGCCCGCATTATGGAGATCAATTAATTGGGTAGATTCACCTTATAAATTTGATTGTACTTGAGACATTCACACTTTGTAGAGGGCTACAAATGGACGTCTCCATGAGACCATGCAACACACTGAACGTAAAGCCAATCAGTTCTATGTGCCATGGCACACCCAGCCCAATTCGACATAGAGTCACAAGACACACATGCGTGCACACTTGCAGGTAGCCTTGATGTTTTCTTCCATTGCCTAGCTCCCCAACCCCCCGGTTCTCAACATTTCTCCATGATTATGCGGCACTCTGGCACGACAGACCAAACGTCATGCATATGGCCGTCAGACAAGTGGAGGATGACACACTGTGGGCTTTGGAGGTGTCAGGATTACAGACAACTCGGTAACTAATCACCCTGATCGAGGGGCTGTGGTTGTCTAGAGCGGCGCCGGCATGAAGGAATGTCTTCAAAGGATATAGAGAGCCCGAAGGCCAATGTTAGCGCTGGGATCGTGAGTGTGCGAGATTGAGTGGTTGTGGTCTCAACAAAGGCATCTCTTCAAAGATGGTAATTAAGATTTCTCCGTTAGTCGATTTAGGCATGTTCACCGATCGGGTTTGAAACTGATCCAACCACCAACCCAAACCGCACCATACCAGTTAGGCAGTTTAGCATGGTTTCGCCGGTTTCTAGGTTCAACCCGTCGCTAATGTAAGGGGTGTGCGGTTTTTTACCTTAAAAAAACAAGGGGTGTGCGGTTTTAGACGGTGTGGAACCGAAACCACCGGCCAGAACCATTGAGATTAAATCCTTGTTCTTCCTCATGGATGTGAAGGCTCCGTCATCTAGGGGGCACGTACCATTGGGTCTTCTCCGACGCCACCGCCCCCTTCATTTTGCCCTCCATTCGATCACCATCCCACAGCTCGGCGCGCACTTGCTCATCAATTGCAACGCTACGGGACCGTACATACATACTCCCTCTCGTCCCATATAGAATAACCATGTAAGTGAGTTTTTGTTCAACGGATGAACTCCACAACTCACCACCTAAAAAATGTGCTCTATTCGTTTAGACATTTCGATCGAAAATCGGATTATTCGGATTATAACTATCGGATAATCCTAATTAATTTTCGGATAATCCATATTTGGCTAATATTTTACATACCATATATATCTCATCCCTATAGTATAGGGCGTTCATGTCGGAATCGGATATCCTTACCCGTTGAATTTTTTTAAAACCGGATATGGATTATTTACAACGGAATTGGCGGCGGAATCAGTGCGGAATTTATCCCATCCGTTTACATCCTTATATGGGCAGGACATCCACGGGCCACGTAGCCCGACCCACAATAAATTGTAAGCGAACGCCTACTGTACCCACGTTTCCAACATAAACTTCTCCTCTTTTAGCACATTTTCCTCATATCTAGCTGGGTACAATACAAAGCTAGCCTGTTGTACGATGCTCACGTATACGACCAGCTCATGATTCACATGAAAAATTCGATAATTAGACCTGCCGACCCTGGCTTGGATTGGACGCTCGGGGTTGTTGGCTTCGAAGGCAGCTTAGCGTAGGATTCTACGGTAGCGGCGGCCTGGCGTGTTCCAGCTGCTGGAGGGTGTGCCAAGCCTGAGCTCACACCACAGTCCACGAGTTGGGCCAGACTTCGTCGTTTATGCCATGCCAGGCTGAGGCAAATCCGTCACGTCCAAGCTTAGTTGCAACGGCACATATGAATATATTGAAATATGATAACATCTTCAGAATGGCTTGATCAAAATACTGCAAAACGACACGTATGAAAGACTCGTGATGAGAGCCACATGCATAACCAAAGCTCCGCAGGTTTCAAGGGAAATCGGTTCTGACAAGAAAGCACTGCCTTATGGCTATGTGCATTGGCTCACAATAGTTACTGATGTGCACCAAATAATGAAGTAGGTACCCAAAAAGTGTTTGTTGCACCTGAGCATCAGTGTTCCCGATTTTTCAATTTTCTTTTAGAAAATAGTACTTCTTTATATCTATTAATGTTGGAAAAATATATACAGCCACATATACACATAAGTTACTCACGCCACAAGTTTACACAAAAAAGACAAATTCCTGGCTAAAATAAGAATTCTTATACAACCATAAATATGTTTTCTTTGTCTAGCCTAAAATAGAACATTTTTTGTAACGAAATGTTGCACAAGTATATAAAACAGGTATGCATATTTATTGAATTGTTTTGAAACTCCGACTATCATTTTTATTTTTTACAAAAACCAAGTTCACTGGAGCTCGAGTGCCACAAAACCTCACTCGGTATGTACCACAGTACTTGGCTAATTTATAAAACAGAAAAAAATCTTCTGAAGGACACACATGAGACATACCCTCCTACATTTATAAAAGAAGCACAGGCTAGGTAGGCTTTATTAAAGGGTATGCATCTAGATTTTTTTGAAATGGGGGTATGCATCTAGATGATGTGAATGCACCATAAATCTTAGAGGTGTAACTAGTTAGGGATCTATTGAGTATGTATTTTGCTAGGATTGTAAGACAATGGTACTTAAGATATGTGATATAATGTGCCAAATCACGTTATCTTGAAGGAAGTCTCCAACGGCGAAGAAAGTAAATTTTTAGGTCCCTACAACAAGAATGCCAAAGTCCTAGGATTGGGGGGCAATGGGAACGAAGACGTCTGGCTGCATTCATTGTTTTGCTCCATGAATATTCCATGATAAGGTTAATGATCACATAGAGGAAGAGTGAGAGTGGAAAACAGTACCAGAGAGCACTGACCAGTTGGGAGTGTTTTCTAGATATATAATGAAATCACCTTTATGCTTATGTAATCTTTACATGGTGATATGCAAACTGACGACAAACTTTACATAGTAAATTACAATACCATTCTAAATTAACCAAAGAAAACTTATATGAAACAATCAATAACTACTCATGCCGCCAGAAACAAATTTGCGGTTAAAAATCACATTAGTTTCTGGATAGCATGTGAAGTTCATGAATCTCTATTATTCATGCACATGAAAAACTCTTGAAGAGGTGGCATTTAAGCAGCATGTTCGATAAGATAATACCAAGTAACACCTAATCAGTGCTGGAGCATATCATCGTTATACCAGAGCAAAGTCTAGGTATACTTCGTTGTTCGGCTTTCATCTATGCAATTTCATCCTTGAACTATCAACCTCAGTAGTATTTCAAGGGAGATCACATTCTTAGCATGAGTTTAGAACCTGGGGTGTATTGTTATCCCAATGGGAATGTTGGTACCATTGAGAATGGACAATTTTGAATTTAAGCAAAATGGAATAGTTAAGCTTGATATGCGACTAGTAACACAACCGGTTTTGTGTGGTGTGCCGGCCGTGCGCCATATTGGCTTGCTTGAAGGCACCTGATAAAATCATTCCATATTATCCACTCATTGTGCCCTAATTTATTGTCTCTATTAGTGAAGCTTCACGTAAAATAAACAAAAGTAGGCGTGAGGGGATTCTAATGTGTGAATTGCTTACATAAATTGAACACATTGATCTTAATGTCGTTCACTTGTATGTGAGGAATCAATGTACAAGTTGATTCCTGGTATACATCGGTGCTACATTTTTCAGTTGTGCTGTTTGAGCTGAGTACACGTTTTGTGCACTTTGTAAGATTTGAATAATGACTTCGCCTGAAACATGGATGTACTATGCATCCGGAGTGATTGTCCTTCTTATTTAGAAAAAAAAATAACTACGATGTGAATTTTGATTCTTCGATGCCAACATTTGTGAGGCTAAAATATTTAATTCAGAGCTCTAGTGCTCATACACAAACAAACCAAAGCATCCCACCTGCCATTTCTGGATATGTCGGACACAACTACCATTCAAATTATGTTGTACTTCAGACCTCAACATCGCTTGGTTGGCAATTTTAATGACATATGTATTATGGGCACACTTATATATACTGCTGAGGGGGTAGTGTTACGTGTTGAAAGTTTTCATCCAGTGCCGTTCTCATCATCTTGTTCTCAGCATTTCTTAATGTCCATGCGGAGCTCTGGAAGAGCAAACTCGAACGTCATTTGGCAGGCATGAGACCTAACTTTATGGTCACAGGAGGCGTCAGGAGACTCTGGAATACGGTGATGTGATGATCAGCGCCGTGTGCGCAAGGGAGAGAGGAAATTCCACAAAACTAGTATAGGGCATTCAACTTCTTCCCCAAAGTGTGTACTGCTGTAGGCGGAGACATTACCTGAGAGGTTGACCTGATAAGCCACGGATCATTGCACCAGTGGCGGAGCTTGAACAAAATATCTGGGCGGGAGGCGAAGCTGCAAAATGACACGTGAACTTTTCTTTTGGGACCAGCATTTTCAATTTACTGCAAAAAAAATCTAGAATTTCCCCAATTCTTGTATGCAAAGAGTAAGAACTAAGTCGTCGGTCAGGAGAGACGGAGAGGAGAGACTTTTTGGAGTGTTCGTCTCGGAGACTTGTGTTCACGCTCCCAGATTGAACGAAAAGGAGCAGATGGGCCTTATGGGCTGGACAAGTCAATTATCGTGACAAACTAAACTAATCAAATATTGTAATTTTTTTGTACATCTATTCATTTTCGTTTTGAATTTAAAGCATAAAATCGTTTCTGAAGTAAAAGTTGATGCTACATAGCAATTTGCAATTGATTGCGTTCACTTATCTCATGCAAACTCCTCTTTTTTCCACGTTAATTAATCTGAAGTGATTAGGTGCACAAATAGTGTAGTTTTCCCCTCCATGAACGTGGTTTAATTTCTGAGCCAAAAACTATACATCCTACATTTAGAAACACAGGGACTACATTCTAGAGTGCATTCAATTGTTTTTTCATAATTTGTTGATCACTAAATTAAAAAGTTATAAATTTTCAAATTTCTTAGATTTTTGTACATTAATTGGAGCATCGACACGCTGGGGGCAGGTGTCGGTTTGGCTGTCAACGTGGCTAAATAGTTGATTAGATGACCATGTGGTGATAACTGCAAATGATTAGACCACCATGGTAGAACTGCCAAAAATGTCCAAGTGATGATTTGTGCAACTAATGAACCAGAAGGTGGCGGAAAGTGCAATGTCCTCAGCTCGAGTATTTGCTATCGCCGGATATCCTTTCCCTTTTTTAGATAGTGCATATGCCTTCTTTCAAATTTCAACAAAAAATGTTTCAATGTCATATTTTTTTCTAGGTAATAGTTATTAGTTCCGTAAAATCTCTACAGGAAAAAACATACTTTCTTAAAAAAATCACGGTTGACTTACATTTGTTTGCCCACGCCCCTCCTTCACCAAAAAAAATCTCCCTGAAAAAGATGGCCTCCTCTCAGCTTTATGTTCGTGGCCTTACCATACTATGCACACATCGATCCTTCTTGATGCAACATCTCGCACATATTTTGGCCCACAGTGGCAGCGGTGGAGGACAGATTTTTTTTGAGTTTCGGTTAAATCTAAAGCATACAAAATTGTTGCACATAATCAATTTTATGTAGGTAAATTAATAACTTATATGATAAGAGCTTATAGATTCAGCTCCAAAATCTGGTATCAAAGAATATATGAAGATAGAGGGTCAAGGTGGCTACGTCGGAGGAGGCCGGGTGCACCACCATGTTCCTAAGGTGTTAAGTGACTTATGTGATTATCACAGACTAAACCTCCAGCAGATGTCGTGTGACCATAGACAGAAACAATGGTTACTCCCGTCGCCGGCAGAGGGGCATTGCCGTACCTCAGGCGGATTCCTTCCTGCTGGGGAAATGCGCCTCCTCCTCCATTAGTCGTGTGACCATGCCGCCTGAGTACCAGGCAGTAGGCACCGAGAGACGTGCCTCCTCCATCAGACAAGAGACGAGGTTGCCACTATTGTTTTAGTGTACGAGGACTAAAGTGAAGTGACTTGTAAATAGTCCCACAACACCAATGTATTTTCTGGTCCATAAGCTTCATAGGTATCGACAAACGCCAGCCAGATAATTTAAACATGACTCTCAGTTTCATTTTACATTTTCAAAAAACAAAAAAATCACATTCTCATTTACAAAGGTCTACAATCTTGTAACGTGGAGTAAAGTGCTGAGTACATTTCTTTATTGTGTTAGGTTGACCTTGGGTCATGGGAGATCATCGGGATCCATGACTTATTTATAACAGGTAGGAAGCAAGTACAAGGGAATTGAGCATCAATCAGTTTGCAATCGGTTCGCGGCCGGCTCGCTGTGCACGACCCGGACGCTTTTCTTCTTAATATATGTGTCGCAGGGCCTCTCCTGCTGGTCTCCATTTTTAGACAGCAACCACAGCCACACAAGTACCTAAGCTCTCGGCTCCTTTGCCATTGCTCGAGAGATACACCCCATTTCTTGTTTTTGGAATGAGCTCGCATGTAACAGCCCACTTTTGGTAATGCAAATTATGAACCCAATTTTCACTTTTGCATTCATTCATGCATCATGGCATCCATATTAAGTTGCTAAACCACACACTAATTGGGTTGGCACCATCTAAAACCCAAAATGCCAAACTCGTTTTAACGAAATCTCACAACAATGAAGACACTCAAGGTTGCAAAACACAATACCTTGACATATTATATTTGTCAAGGAAGTTCCAAGAGTTCAAATTTAATATTTTTACTTGCTAAAATTTTCTAAAGCAATATCATTTTGGTTTCCACCAAAATGTCATAACCAAACTCCATGAAGAAAAATTATGCAAAACATTTTATTTGGAGACACCAATTTTCGTGGAGCAACTATATGACAAGGGGAGCCTCCCCAAATTATCTAATAATTTTTGAAGTCATTTAAGTTCCTTAAATAAATCACCGAAAGCTGCTGTTTTGAAAAGGAAGAGTAATTCAAAATGTCGGGGTTTTTTTTGCAAACTCTCCATCTCTCTCTCTCCTCCCACGATTCCCTCCATGTCGCCGTGCCGTGCTTGCAGCGCACGCCCGCGAGGGGCCCCCTCCCCTCTGCCTCCACCTGCAAGGAGAAGAGGAAAACCGAGCCCCCACTTGCTCCTCACCTTCCCCAGATATTTTCCCCTCCCGTTCCCCTTCCTTTTACTCCTCTCCCCGAGCTCCCAAGCTCCACCATGGCCGCCGCCTAGTGCTGTGGCTGTGGACACTCCCGAGCAGATCGAAGCCCGCCGGAAGCTTCACCTCGTCCTCCTCTCCGTCCTCAAGCAAGGAATCGAGCCGGGAAGCTACACATTGCCCGGGATTCGAGTTCCCCGTCCACGACGTCAACTCCGACCGTCCCCGCCTTCCCCGAGCCTCCCCACGAGTTTAGGGTGAGCATGCGCACCTCACAATGCCCTCCCTTTCCTCCATTTTTCTCTCTAGCCGTAGATTGCCATCGCCGGGAAATCACAGTACAGAATCCAGTTTTTCGAGTTCGCCCGGAATGAGTTCGGATTTGACTCAGAATTTCGGATGGTCCGGAATTTTCCGGCTATCTACTTACCTCATTCCGAGCCGAGTCCAGTACCGTTTTGCGTTTCCCGGAATGAGTTCGTAACCCGTTCGGAATATTCCGAGTGGTCCGGAATTCCGGATGAATTCCGGATGGATTCCGAATCCAATACTCAAACTTGTTTAATATATCAAAATGCTCAGAAATTTGTAGACTAAACCATTAGCATCATTCCATGCATGTTTACATGAACTTATAGCACAGGAAAACATTAAAACAAATATGGAACTTTATTTCTCTCTTGTTGAAGATAATTTCTTGTACCCCATGTAAAATGGTAGACCTTGTTATAATAATTCCGGTGCACTAAAGATGTCATGTCATCATGTGGTTATGCATTGCATTGTTACGCATGTATGGTGATTGATTTGTTCCTTCGATGTTTTTATGCTCGATAGATCAAGCAGCAGGGGTTACTCCACAATACCCCGAAGATCCGTACTACCAGCACTTTGAACAAGGCAAGCGTAATCCCCCCTCTGAGCATGTCTTATCCTATGTTTCCACAAATATTTTCTCCACAATAATATTGCATGAGGTTCCAAATGTCACTTTTATTGGATTAGAGTATCCTATAGTTGCATTAAGATCCCTATGCCATTATTTGTTTCCCCTCCTATTATCCATAGGATTGTATTGTTGGCCGAGATACTCTACTATGCTATGTTGATGCTTAGCCATGCTTAGTTACATGCATAGCTATACGATGGATATCTATTGTGGAAACAGGTGTGAAATGTTGAGATGATGGTGGAGAAATGTGGTGACAGGTGATAAGATGCTAAAAGGTGGGGATGAGAGGCCACTGTGGTTGTGATGTTTTGTCTCGTTCTCGCTGCCTAGGTGCGAGTTCTTTACCTCTTGAACCAAGACTGAGCGTGCAACCATGCGTGAGGCCTATGCATTTGCAGGAACCCTCGTTCGACTAAATAACTTGTGAGGGGCTAGCCAGGGTCCTCTAGTTCGAGCTTCCATTTGCGCGTGCGTGAGTTGGTGGTTAAGAATGGTATGAGGATGGTGGTGTTAGGAAAATGAGTGGCTGTGGGGCAGGGTGTTGGAGGCACTGGCTGTCCTACCGCCACTGATGATCCTGGACAGTCTCGAGCAAGGGAGAAGTCGTTACCGCTCCCACCCAGCCGGCTTTCCCCGGAAGAGAGCTAATAGCTAGGCAATGGGCCGGACGGTACGCGTGGCAAACATTGTACACCTCTGCAGGGTAAATCTTTTCGAAAAGCCGTGTCCACGGTTGATGCATGTAAAATGCATACATGAATTTTGTATTATTTTACCTATATTCCAATCATATTTGCATCATATAAGGGTTATATCAATGTTTTATAATGATTTTGGGAATATTTCATATTTTTCCCATTTATTAGGAATTAACGCTCCAGAACCAAAAAACCCCTTTTTCCATGTTTTTGACTTTCAGGGACCAAACGACGTCCAAATGACCTAGGATTTATGGGGCCCAATATTTGGAAATAAGAAGACGTACCAGCCAAGAATCCGTGAAAAAGGAAGTCCGAGGAAGAAAAGGGATAGGCCCACGCGGCCAGGTACAAAGGCCGTGTGGGACCACCTCTTTTAATCCACGTGGCTCCGATGCCGTCCGTTTTCATCTTCGTGACTTCGTCTTGACCTAAAACTGTCTATAAAAATAGTCCCCCGAGGAGTTTCACGAGGAGGCGGCGGAGAAACACAAAACCAAGAAACAGAGACAGAAGGATGCCGTCGGAGAAGATCGGAGGGGGGAAACGCCGCCGGAATCACCTCCGGAAGGCTCCTCCACCCCCCTCCGGAGTCTCCATCAACACCACCGTCAAGACCAGCACCATCTCCATCACCATCTTCGTGATCCACTTCATCCCCCTCGTAGTTTGAGAGTTGCTATACCCTAGATACTTGTCTTGTGCTACTATTCATGTTTGTGATTGAGTACTTGCAATTATTTGGTGGTGAAGTTATATTTTCAGATTGTGTTGTACCACTTACACCATTGAATCATATCATGTCTTGGCGTTGTGAGTAGTTCTCTCATTTTCCTGGGGGCATAGGATGGATTGGCAATGATTTATATATGACATGTGTTGGTATTTTGTCTAGTTTTTATCTTTGATGCAATTCTATGATGGTGTTGTGCGAACGTCGACTGCACATCACTTCACCTTTATGGGCTCATAGGAGAACACACTAGTGTAATGAATTGAGGGAGACTTGGGAGGACACGTAAACCCTAGACCGAGTCATGAAGTTACATTAGGAGGGGATTTATATCGGGGATCTTAGAGTGTAATGCTATGGTGGGACTTTATGTCTTAATAAATCTTGTGCAGTCATTTACTTGGCCATGAGATCCATCATAAGGGGTTTAGTTTATTTAGCTACACCTAATTATGGCTCCGTCCAAAGAAGATTAAAACTTAACAAAATGCTACCTTGTTGTTCTAGAATATCTATGCCATGAAATCCATGTAGCCCTTGGGAGCGTTTTCCACGCATAAGAAACACCACTCAAGCTTGTCCTCTTGCTGCATAGAGGATTGGGTTTTCTCTCTCTTTGAGAGGTTTCACTCATCATATTTTATTTTCAGCTTTGCATCTATACAACCAAAAAACCCAAAAACACTTGCATCATTTAGTTTGTCTAGTGCATAGATAATAAGAGAAGTGACACTCTTATTTGAGAGGATAAATACTTATACCTTCTACTCCTCGTGGGATCGATACTAATACTTACACATTGAAGATTTCAACGATCCCCTATACTTGTGGGTATCAATGGTTAAGGACGACTTGGGAATAGACGATAAGACCATAGAATAACTTGAACGGAATGATTAAAATTGAGTACTAAAGGTACTATTCAAGATTGTAAGGTCGACTTCCTCGAGGGTGATTCGGGGAGGTGCCTTGATGAACAGGTACTATGATGATGGTGATGTATGGTGAGAATGTGATTCAAGAGAAAAGAGTTACTTCTTACCCCTCTTTCGAAATATTCTGATTAGTCGTTGCCATGGTGTTATGTTTTATTTAATAAAATCAGCTTTAGGCAAAAGAGCCATAAAACTTTGAAAGCCTCATCGAGCTAAAGCTCTATATTTAATCTTGCGAGTTCGTCGAACTCAACGTCGTTTGTTTTGTTTCAGAGGAGGACTTCACCGACTTCGAAGGTGGGTTCTTTGTGGACGTCGACGAATAGTCTGGGGTTCCCAGGTGGCAGCTTGGGACATCCCGGAACAGCTGGCGTTGGATGTTTATTTGTAGGCCTCTTAGGCCATTATCTGGATCTTGTTGTTAGACAACTTAATTCACTTCCCCATGTTGTACTGTTGGGTCTATGACCACTGGTTGTAATATTTGCTATCTTTCTCTATTATAAGAGTTGAACTATAATGATTTGTGTCGTAGAGTCTGTGATGTGCCAGTTGTTCCACAAGTCTTGATCTTTCTATTATGCTATGATAGCTGTGCCTGTGTTAAGGCATCAATCGGGGTGTTGTGTTGCCGATGATCAATTCCGAGCAACACCTGCCAAAGGTTTTGGCCGGGGATTGGTAAACCCGTAACCTCTGGTTGTATCGCTTAACCGGTGACACATAGCATCACTGTATAGTAGTCGGGTCGGGGCGCTACAAGTTGGTATCAGAGCAGTACTGCTTGTAGGAAACCCTTCTACTGGTCGACGTGAGTCTAGTGTTTGTGAAAATATTTTTAACCTAAAAATGAGTTGTGAAAACCATCTTTGGATTCTTTTTACTCCTTACCTGGTTACCTTCTAATCTCGGAGCAATCTTAACTCGATTTGAGTCTAAAGTTTCACTCCTCGTGATCCTAAGTTTTGAAGTAAAAGATGAGAAACGGGGTTGGGTTCTACCTTTAGTGTTATGTGCCCGGTTGCTTCCGCTCCGCTACAATCCGATGTCAACTCACATGTTTACGAATCTTGTTATTCTTACCGAGTCTAATCATCTGTTCCTTTCATTGAACCAAGTTCCATCTTGTTGGTCCCTTGTTTGTTGTTACCCAAAGTATTATCGTCCCTAGTCTATGTACTTGAGTGGACTTTAATGCTATTGTCTCAACCATTCGGAGATCGATACTAATTGTGTCTTTGTCAAATCTTCAGAATGGCTCGAGGAGGAGGCCGCGGAGGCCGTGGTAACCACAACAATGATGAGGAAGATCTGCCACCACCACCCTCCATGGCTCAGGTCTTGATGGCCATTGAGGAGAACCGCGGGCGCAATGAGCGTATGTTGGAGGAGTTGGTGCATCAGAATGCACAGAGGAATGGCTGAAACACTCTCACTGAGTTCCTGCGCTCGCAGCCACCTACTTTTGTTGATGCTAAGGAGCCACTAGAAGCTGATGATTGGCTTCGTGCTCTAGAGTGCAAGTTCTCCGCGCTCCATGTCCCAGTGGCCAAGCAAGTCAAATTCGCCACCTACCTCTTTGTTGGTGCGGCTGGATGTTGGTGGGAGAGCCATGTGGCCATGTTCCCACTCGACCATGTCTTCACTTGGGCGGAATTCCAGGCAACCTTCCGCGCGGCTTATATTCCTCAGCCCATATTGGATCTGAAGAGGAGGAGTTCCTGGATTTGCAACAGGGACGTATGGACCTCCGCACTTATGGTCGTGAGTTCAACCATCTCTCTCGTTACGCCCCAAGGGACGTGACCAATGATGCTGACAAGCAAGAGCTGTTCCGCAAGGGTCTCGCGCCATAGCTCCGCTATGAGTTGTTGCCCTTCAGGTTCCAGAACTTCCAGGAGCTGTTTAACCAGGCTCTCACTCTTGAGCAAGGAAGGAAGGAACTCGAGGCTTCTAAGAGGCCAGCACACGGGGACCACCAGAGTTCCTCGGGTTCTGAGAGCAAGAAGCGCAGGGTGTTTGTTCCCTTCAGCGCTGTACCGCGTGCTCCCTTTATGCCAAGGAACGCGGGATACAGGCCTCCACCGCCGCGCCCCTCTACTCCGACACTTGGGGCAAGCGGAAGTGGGTATCGTCCTTTACTGCTACCTGCTCCACCCGGTCTCACCTGCTACACCTGTGGCCAAGGTGGTCACTACTCCAGGGAGTGCCACCAGAAGGCTCCTATTTCAGGGACACCTGCACGGGCCCTGCCACTCCAGCTGGCAAGGCTGGTCCTAGAGTGCGTGGTCGCCTGAACCACGTCTCT
This sequence comes from Poa pratensis, assembly GCA_947311845.1. NCBI lineage: Eukaryota > Viridiplantae > Streptophyta > Magnoliopsida > Poales > Poaceae > Poa > Poa pratensis. The sequence continues at coordinate 2,771,671 of CAMZMU010000096.1, forward strand.
ATTGAAGAAGTTGAAGAGGACCCCGGTGTCCTTATGGGTGAGCTACGAGTTAACAACAATCTTGCTACAGTTTTGTTTAATTCTGAAGCATCGCATTCATTCATATCCATAGCTTTTGCAAAAGAGCACAAAAATACCGTTTGAGAAGATGAGCAATCCCTTGATGATCTCCACTCCTGGCACCAAGTGGCAAACCGATGGGGTTACTCCTGAGGTCCAGATTAACATAGGTTCCTTCTCCTTTCCATATGCGTTGGTAGCCCTGAGGTCAAATGGCATTGATGTCATACTGGGCATGAACTGGTTAGTGAAATACCGGGCTAATCTCGACTATGCTGCCAAGACCATCACCGCTACCACTTCCTCCGGTGACACTGTTGAGTATTGGTCTGCTCTGTCAAGCCCTCCGTCCGCCATAAATCCTAACTCCCCGGAGATCAGTCTGTACTTCATGGAAGGCTTATCCCCTCCTGAAATCCAGGACATACACGTGGTGTGTGACTTCCCGGATGTGTTCCCAGAAGAACTGCCTGGCATGCCACCTGATCGAAGTGTGGAATTTGTCATAGACTTGCTTCCCGGTACCGCGCCGATTTCCAAGAAGCCCTACCGTATGCCGGTGGAAGAGTTGGCTCTGTTGAAAGAGCAAATTGATGAGCTGTTAGCGAGGATTTCATTCAGCCTAGCAGTTCACCTTGGGGTTGTCCGGTACTCTTTGTCAAGAAGAGGGATTCAACCGTCCTCGCTTGGTCTCTGATTATATGCCGTTGAATGCGGTGACAATCAAGAACAAGTATCCTATTCCCCGGATCAATGATCTGTTGGATCAGTTAGCTGGTGCAACGTATTCTCCAAGATGGATCTGAGGTCAGGATACCATCAGATCAAGATCAGAAAGGAGGATATTCCAAAGACGGCATTTGTTACTCGTTATGGCTCATATGAGTATACCGTTATGTCCTTTGGTCTCACAAATGCTCCAGCTACTTTCATGAGGCTCATGAACTCCATCTTCATGGATTATCTCGACAAGTTTGTCGTCATTTACATCGATGACATCCTCGTCTATTCCAAAACCGATGAAGAGCATGCCGAACATCTTCGTTTGGTTCTGACACGACTTCGAGAACACCGCCTCTATGCCAAGTTCTCCAAGTGTGAGTTCTGGTTGGATAATCTTGTCTTCCTTGGTCATGTGATATCCGCTAATGGTGTGGCTGTCATTCCCGACAAGATTCAGTCCATTTTGGATTGGAAAACTCCAATGTCAGTCAAGGACATCCGTAGCTTTCTCGGATTGGCGGGTTACTACCGCCGATTCATCGAAGGTTTCTCCAAGATAGCCAAGGCTGACTGACCTTCTCAAGAAGGATAGAAAGTTCGTATGGACTGCCGAAGCTGAAGAGAGCTTCAAAACATGAAAGCCAAACTCACGTCCGCTCCTGTGCTTGTCCTGCCGGACACAAGCAAGGATTTCGTCGTCTTCTGTGACACCTCTCTACAAGGCTTGGGTTGTGTGTTAATGCAAGATGGCCATGTGGTGGCTATGCTTCTCGCATGAGCACAACTACCCAACTCATGATCTAGAGCTTGCCTGTGGTTATGCTCTGAAGCAATGGAGACCATACCTGTTTGGTAACCGTTGCGAGATCTTCTCGGATCACAAGAGTCTGAAGTACCTTTCACCCAGCCGATTTAAATCTCAGGCAAAGGCGTTGGTTGGAGTTAATCAAGGACTATGATGTGAGTCTGAACTATCAACCCGGCAAAGCAAACGTCGTGGCTGACGCGCTGAGTCGGAAGTCCTATTGCAACAATCTGATGATTGAAAAAGCCCAACCTGCCCTTCATGAAGAGTTCTCTGTTTGAACTTAGAAATGGTTCCCTCCGGCTATCTAGCAAATCTGGAGATCAAATCTACTCTTGTAGACCAGATTAAGGATGCTCAAAAGCGGATAAGGGTATTCTGAAATCAAGGAGAACATTGCTAGCGGGAAGGCCAAATGTTCTCGTCGATGAATCCGGAGTTGTTTATTTTGGTGACCGTTTAGTGGTGCCCAAGAAACGGAAATTGAGGGAGCTGATCCTCAAGAAGCTCATGATCACCTCTCTCTATCATCCCGGTAGTACCAAGATGTACCAAGACCTTCGACCACAATTCTGGTGGACTCGTATGAAACGAGAAATTGCCAAGTATGTTGCTGAATGCGACACCTGTCGACGGGTAAAGGCTGAACATCAAAAACCTGCCGGCACTCTCCGCCCTATTGCAGTCCCGAGTGGAAATGGGATGAAATTGGTATGGACTTCATCACCGGGTTTCCCGATCCCTAAGGGCAACAATGCAATCTGGGTAATCATTGATCGTCTTTCCAAGGTTGCTCACTTCCTACCAGTCCGTGATGATATACGGCAAGTCAACTTGCTGACTATATTTGGCTCGTATTGTTCCATTGCATGGGGTCCCTCTGAGGATCATATCGGACCGTGGAAGTATCTTTGTATCCAAATTCTGGCAGAGTTTCCAAACTGCTATGGGGTCCCGTCTCAATTTCAGCACCGCCTACCATCCCAAACTGATGGTCAGACCGAAAGAGTGAACCAAGTGTGGAAGACATGCTTAGGGCATGTGTATCTCTTTTGGCAAGGGTTGGGAAAAGTATCTCCCTTTCGCGGAGTTCTCCTACAACAATAGCTATCAAGCTAGTCTGGGCATGGCTCCCTTCGAGGTTCTATATGGAAGAAAATGCCGCACTCCGCTAAATTGGTCCGAGACCGGAGAGAGAGCACTCTTTGGTCCGGATGTGATCAATGAAGCTGAGGAGAAGGTTAGAATCATAAGAGAGAATCTGAAGATTGCTCAGTCTAGGCAGAAGAGCTACTATGATAAGCACCATCAGGAAATTCACTATGAAATTGGTGATAAAGCTTATCTCCGCGTCTCTCCCCTTCGTGGCGTTCGCCGCTTCGGAATCAAAGGGAAATTGGCCCCTCGCTATGTTGGCCCTTTCACCGTTCTGGCCAAGCGAGGAGATCTTTCTTATAAGTTGGAGTTACCGGTCAAATTCCCAAATGTACATGATGTGTTTCATGTCTCCCAACTTCGCCGGTGTTTCAAGGATCCTATCCATGGAGTCAATCATGAAGAGCTAGATCTCCAGGAAGATCTCACTTATCGCGAGCATCCCATTCGTGTTCTGGATGAAGCCGAAAGGAAGACCCGTAACAAGACTACCAAGTTCCTCAAAGTTCAATGGTCTCACCATTCCGAGGAAGAAGCCACTTGGGAACGAGAGTCTAGTCTTCGTGAGGAGTATCCCGACTTCTTTACGCAATCTTAGAATCTCGGGACGAGATTCCTGTAAGGAGGGTAGAATTGTAACAGCCCACTTTTGGTAATGCAAATTATGAACCAAATTTTCACTTTTGCATTCATTCATGCATCATGGCATCCATATTAAGTTGCTAAACCACACACTAATTGGGTTGGCACCATCTAAAACCCAAAATGCCAAACTCGTTTTAACGAAATCTCACAACAATGAAGACACTCAAGGTTGCAAAACACATTACCTTGACATATATATTTGTCAAGGAAGTTCCAAGAGTTCAAATTTAATATTTCTCACTTGCTAAAATTTTCTAAAGCAATATCATTTTGGTTTCCACCAAAATGTCATAACCAAACTCCATGAAGAAAAGTTATGCAAAACATTTTATTTGGAGACACCAATTTTCGTGGAGCAACTATATGACAAGGGGAGCCTCCCCAAATTATCTCATAATTTTTCAAGTGATTTAAGTGCCTAAAATAAATCACCGAAAGCTGCTGTTTTGAAAAGGAAGAGTAATTCAAAATGTCGGGGGGGTTTTTGCAAACTCTCCATCTCTCTCTCTCTCCTCCCGCGATTCCTCCATGTCGCCGTGCCGTGCTTGCAGCGCATGCCCGTGAGGGGCCCCCTCCCCTCTACCTCCACCTGCAAGGAGAAGAGGAAAACCGAGCCCCCACTTGCTCCTCACCTTCCCCAGATATTTTCCCCTCCCGTTCCCCTTCCTTTTACTCCTCTCCCCGAGCTCCCAAGCTCCACCCTGGCCGCCGCCTAGTGTCGTGGCTGTGGACACTCCCGAGCGGATCGAAGACCGCCGGAAGCTTCACCTCGTCCTCCTCTCCGTCCTCACGCAAGGAATCGAGCCGGGAAGCTACACATTGCCCGGGATTCGAGTTCCCCGTCCACGACGTCCGTCGCCCGTCGAGCTCGATTGCCGCCAACTCCGACCGTCCCCGCCTTCCCCGAGCCTCCCCACGAGTTTAGGGTGAGCATGCGCACCTCACAATGCCCTCCCTTTCCTCCATTTTTCTCTCTAGCCGTAGATCGCCATCGCCGGGAAATCACAGTACAGAATCCAGTTTTTCGAGTTCGCCCGGAATGAGTTCGAATTTGACTCGGAATTCCGGATGGTCCGGAATTTTCCGGCTATCTACTTACCTCATTCCGAGCCGAGTCCAGTACCGTTTTGCGTTTCCCGGAATGAGTTCGGAACCCGTTCGGAATATTCCGAGTGGTCCGGAATTCCGGATGGATTCTGAATCCAATACTCAAAGTTGTTTAATATATCAAAATGCTCAGAAATTTGTAGACTAAACCATTAGCATCATTCCATGCATGTTTACATGAACTTATAGCACAGGAAAACATTAAAACAATTATGGAACTTTATTTCTCTCTTGTTGAAGGTTATTTCTTGTACCCCATGTAAAATGGTAGACCTTGTTATAATAATTCCGGTGCACTAAAGATGTCATGTCATCATGTGGTTGTGCATTGCATTGTTACGCATGTATGGTGATTGATTTGTTCCTTCGATGTTTTTATGCTCGATAGATCAAGCAGCCGGGGTTACTCCACAATACCCCGAAGATCCGTACTACCAGCACTTTGAACAAGGCAAGCGTAATCCCCCCCTCTGAGCATGTCTTATCCTATGTTTCCGCAAATATTTCTCCATTATAATATTGCATGCGGTTCCAAATGTCACTTTTATTGGATTAGAGTATCCTATAGTTGCATTAAGATCCCTATGCCATTTTCTGTTTCCCTCCTATTATCCATAGGATTGTATTGTTGGCCGAGATACTCTACTATGCTATGTTGATGCTTAGCCATGCTTAGTTACATGCATAGCTATACGATGGATATATGTTGTGGAAACAGGTGTGAAATGTTGAGATGATAGTGGAGAAATGTGGTGACAGGTAATAAGATGCTAAAAGGTGGGGATGAGAGGCCACTGTGGTTGTGGTGTTTTGTCTCGTTCTTGCCGCCTAGGTGCGAGTTCTTTACCTCTTGAACCAAGACTGAGCGTGCAACCATGCGTGAGGGCTATGCATTTGCAGGAACCCGCGTTCAACTAAATAACTTGTGAGGGGCTAGCCAGGATCCTCTAGTTCGAGCTTCCATTTGCGCGTGCGTGAGTTGGTGGTTGAGAATGGTATGAGGATGGTGGTGTTAGGAAAATGAGTGGCTGTGGGGCAGGGTGTTGGAGGCACTGGCTGTCCTACCGCCACTGATGATCCTGGACAGTCTCGAGCAAGGGAGAAGTCGTTACCGCTCCCACCCAGCCGGCTTTCCCGGAAGAGAGCTAATAGCTAGGCAATGGGCCGGACGGTACGCGTGGCAAACATTGTACACCCCTGCAGGGTAAATCTTTTCGAAAAGCCGTGTCCACGGTTAAGGACGACTTGGGAATAGACGATAAGACCATAGAATAAATTGAACGAAATGATTAAAATTGAGTACTAAAGGTACTATTCAAGATTGTAAGGTCGACTTCCTCGAGGGTGATTCGGGAGGTGCCTTGATGAACAGGTACTATGATGATGGTGATGTATGGTGAGAAATGTGATTCAAGAGAAAAGAGTTACTTCTTACCCCTCTTTCGAAATATTCTGATTAGTCGTTGCCATGGAGTTATGTTTTATTAAATAAAATCAGCTTTAGGCAAAAGAGACATAAAACTTTAAAAGCCTCATCGAGTTAAACCTCTATATTTAATCTTGCGAGTTCGTCGAACTCAACGTCGTTTGTTTTGTTTCAGAGGAGGACTTCACCGACTTCGAAGGTGGGTTCTTTGTGGACGTCGACGAGTAGTCTGGGGTTCCTAGGTGGCAGCTTGGGACATCCCGGAACAGCTGGCGTTGGATGTTTATATGTAGGCCTCTTAGGCCATTATCTGGATCTTGTTGTTAGACAACTTAATTCGCTTCCGCATGTTGTACTGTTGGGTCTGTGACCTCTGGTTATAATATTTGCTATCTTTCTCTATTATAAGAGTTGAACTATAATGATTTGTGTCGTAGAGTCTGTGATGTGCCAGTTGTTCCACAAGTCTTGATCTTTCTATTATGCTATGATAGTTGTGCCTGTGTTAAGGCATCAATCGGGGTGTTGTGTTGCCGACGATCAATTCCGAGCAACACCTGCCAAAGGTTTTGGCCGGGGATTGGTAAACCCGTAACCTCCGGTTGTATCGCTTAACCGGTGACACACAGTATCACTGTATAGTAGTCGGGTCGGGGCGCTATATCGCAACTCTCACTGCTTGGAGGCATGCACATAAGTGTCATAGAAATAGGATTGAGAGGTACCTAGAACTCAAACATGATAGTGTCGGGATGCATTGTTGCAGTAGAGGTAGATGGAACAGCTCCAGATTTCCTCAACCGACACATGGTAGCTTTCGGTTGTTGAAGTGTTTTGCCATGATGTCGCTACTGGGAGAATACCGTATAGTCTAACGTGATGACTGATCAGAAACCAGCTGGACGAACATACGGCGCGGACGTGCGGACTCTAGTTTCCGTGAGTAGTGCCTCCTGGCAGCTCCTTAGGCCCCGCTTGGATGGACGGGCCAAAATACGGAGCCGTAATTCTCTCCCCTTGCGCGCTGGAATTTTTGCCGGACGTCCCTACCTCCGTAATATTTCCGGCCGGATTCGCCTAATGTACGGTGAACCAACCGGGGCCTTAATGTCGAGGAACGCTAGAAAGTAAACTCGGCTTTCATACCGAGTATCTAGCATAATAATGTAGTTATTTACAAACTTCTCTCGGCTTTCACTCTTGGTATTGAAGGTTTGGTACTACTACTAGGAAAGTAAACTTGAGTAGAAAAATCAATTTATCGATTAAGTTGCCGGATGTTTTCCCCCAAACACAAGTTAGAAGCAATCTACACATAAACAACTTGTTAATTAGCTTCACAACTTTGCTTCATCTAATAATTCATCCAAGGCCACATCCGGCAACTTGTGAAGCTAATTAACAAGTTGTTTATGTGAAGGCCACATCCGGCGTGCCTCGCCTCCCTCGCGCCTGGAACCCCGCCGCCGGGCCTCTCCTTCGCCGCCCCTGGCCGTCCTCTCCATCGCCGGTCGCCGGGCCTTGCCGCCGGGCCTCGCCTCCGCCGCCGGTCGCCCCTGGCCGCTCGCCGGCGTGCCTCGCCTCCCTCACGCCTGGAACCCCGCCGCCGGGCCTCTCCTTCGCCGCCCTGGCCGTCCGCCGCATCGCCTCGTCGGCCGGCCGCCGCCGGGGCTCTCCTTCGCCGCGCCGGGCTTCGCCTCCGCCGCCGGTCGCCCTGGAAGCTCCGCCGCCAGGCCTCGTCAGTCGTCGCCCCTGGCCGCTCCGCTGCTGGCCCTCGCCTCCATCGACCCTAGCTACTCTGCAGCATCTCCTCGCCGTCCGGCGCATCTCCCTGTCATCGGCCGCCCTCCATTGTTGCCTCAAAGATATTACTCTAAATTCATTTCCCGGTTTGCTAGTTATATATTGACAAACTTGTTAAACATGCCAAGGGGGGCCATTAGCAATGAATTAGCCGAATTGGGGGGGGGCTGGAAGGGATGGAAACGAAGAAGGGGGCTTATGTTGCTGTGGCACACCAACAGGGGGGTTATAAGCAATTCTCCCCCCACAGTCCCACTGGCGACGGCGCGCCACACGCCGGCTGGCCAGTTCACCGTCGACGCCTAGAGACGCTTCGGCGCCGTCCTCATCCTCTGATTAGGATCCTCGTGGGAGGTGCGAGCCGGGCGTGGCCCCGTGGGAGAGGCCGAGCGCGGCTGCTCGACGGCGGAGACCACGAGGCGGCGTTGCATTGGAGGGAGTCGGGTACGGAAGTGGTGCGGGGACGGAGGTGCAGCGGCGACAGAATCGACGACGACCGGCTCGGGAGACGGCGTCGGACAGGGTCCCTAGCCGTGGATTTCGCACCAACCCGGTGGCGGCGGGCCGGCGTGCGCCGATTCCATTTCGGCATCCAGCGCAGGCAGCGGCAGGTTCCTTTTTACTGTTAAGCAGTTTGCTTGATTATTTTCTCAGCATATCTGGTATTAACTGGCAATTGTCTCATCTAAACTATATGTGGCAATTCTTTGTGGCTGATCACAGTAGATGTTTAACACTTTATATTCAACACTGCTTCATCATGAATTGCACTTCCAACAAGCATCTCATCATTAATAGAAGTGGTCAGAGTATGGGTTTTGATGTTGTGGAAAGTAAAAAAAAAAGTGAGACATATTTTGGACGGAAGATGATGCATGATGCCTCATCGGGGCTTGTATTGCATGAAATTGATTGATTGATCCATCAGTGACTAGCAAGCTGTTTCTGCATTTGTAAAAAGAACGCATGTCAGCCAGAATCCACATGTACGTTTCTGCTTTCCTACTCCATGAAACCCTCATATGCCCACTGATTCTTTAGCCTTAATAACAGTCAGATGTGGCAAAAAACTGCTAATAACAAAAGTTGAAGGTGTGCCAATACACTACAAATTACCTGTAGTTCTTGTTTGTAATGCTGGTTCTATCTAATAAGATAATCCGACTTTGGACATTTTCACAATGGTGAAGCCAATGCTTACTGTTTTGAGCCATACAAAATCATTCATTTTCATGAAAGAATGTTTTACAAGATTGTGATTGTTTGCCATGATTGCCTTGCAGGTTTGTAGAGTTACATCCATTCGCGTGAAGTAGAGGAGGAGAGGGGCCGGCGAGGAGCCAGGCGAGCGCGGCAGCTCGACTCTTCCTCTGAAATCCACATTGCTGCGGCGGCTGCTTCCACTCCACCACTCCCCGCATGGTCACCGTTGCGGCGAAGATGTGGCCGCCAGAGGCGAAGATTTTGCGGGCAGCGGCGGCAGGGCCGCTGGAGGGCGACAACCTTCTCTCCGAGATCCTCTCCGCGTGCCCCCACTGCCGTCCTCCCTCCCTCGTGCCTCTGCCGTCTGCAAGCGCTGGCGCAGCCTCGTCACCAACCGCGGCCTACTCCGCCGCTTCCGCTTCCGCCACCACCGCAACCCTCCTCTGCTCGGCTACTTCCACGTGTATCCCGGCAGCATCCGCTTCAAACCCACCATGGAGGCCCCTAACCGTGTCCCGCCCAAGGATTTGGATTTCGCCCGAGAGAACCGAAATTCGGCCGAATTTCGGCCATTTCGGTCATGACCGGTATAAGAATTTACCGGACGAAAAGTTATGAATTTAAGGGAGTTTTGGTAAAATAAATTCAGAAATTCGAAGTTTAGTTGAATTTTGCTCGAAAACTCAATTTTCGGTAAGATTTCGGTTATTTTTCGTTCTAAGTTTCAAATTTTGGTTCTCTCCTTTCGTCCGAGATTTCACTGAAATTTCCGAAATTCACGAAATTCGCCCATTCCGGCCAGGACCGGTAAATTTGCAAAACCGAAATCCAAATCCTTGGTCCCGCCAGGCCGCTTCTCCTCCCGATCGATGACGGCGACGACAGCTTCATGTTCCTCGGATGCCGCCATGGCCTCGTGCTAATCTTGCACTATTCGCCGGACCAGGTCCTGGTGTGGGACCCCGTCACGGGCGACCAACACCGCATTGCCAATCCCATGGGATTTGCCATGAGCAAAATCAAAATCGACGGGACGCTGCTTCGCACCGCTGGAGATGACCACCACTTCCAGGTGGTGTTGGTAGGCTACGAACAAAAAGAAGATGCACGAGCGGTCCTCTTCATTTACTCCTCGGAGACCCGCTTGTGGAGTACTCCCATATCAGCACCTTTTCCATACAACGTCGTGGATTGTGAAGAGTTTCCCCCTGTGCTGGTCGGGAATTCCCTCTACTGGCTGAATTCAGGTGTAATTCTTGAGGTGGATTTTTGTAGGCATAGCTTAGCTGTGAATCCGGTGCCAATGGATACATTTGCCACTGTTGTGCGGGCAGAGGGTAGCGGGGTGGGTTTACTCTCCTTGCAAGACTACACCGTCCAATTATGGAAGAGGAATACAGACTGTGATGGTGTTGCTTCGTGGGTGGTGGGAAGAAGTTTTGAACTGTACAAGCTACTTCCTCTAAACTCACAGGAAAGGATATGGTTCATAGGGTATGCGGAGGAAAACATTGTGGTGCTCTTGTGGACATTCTCCGGTATCTACATGGTCCAACTTGAGTCTTTGCAGTTCAGTCGACCTGTCAAAAACAAATTTGGTTTATGTTATCCATTAGGAAGTGTCTATGCTGCAGGTAATAGCATGTCTTCACTTGTTTCTTTTGGTGCCTCATGACCTCTTCAACATATAGATAATCTGTTATGCAGTGTTTTCTGTTCCGATGCCTGTGTTGTAGCATATTATTTGAATGTTATGATCTGGATTCACATCTGTTACTGGTACCTAGTGCTCTCTGTTTTTTTATGTCACCATTTTACATCACTGCTTATTTTAGATCATGCGTGAAACCTAGTGAACGGATGATTGTTGGAATTTTTTAAGACATGCCTTCATGAAATCGTGTACTAGTATTTATCATATTGCTTGCAGTTGTTGCACATTATTCTAGTACTAAGCAGTTTGCTTAGTTATTTTCTCAGCATATCTCTTGTTATCGGTCTAACTTGCATATGTAACTGGCAATTATCTGATCCAAACTGTAGGTAGCATTTTTTTTTTTTTTGCTGATCAGAGCAGATGTTTAACCCTTCATATTGAATACTTGGTCCAGATGCCATGACTAGATTCACCATAAATACTTCTTTCATCATGAGTTGCACTTCTTACTAACATCTTATCATTAGAATAAGTGGTCAGAGTACTGTTTTTGATGTTGTCCAAAGTAAAAAAGAAAGTGAGACCTATTTTCCATAGAGGAATTCTTCTTTTTTTAATAAGATGGTGTAGGATGACTTATCGAGGCTTTTATTGCATGAAATTGATTGATTTCAATCCATTAGTGATTGTGAGCTAGAATCCAGATGTTTCTGCTTTCTTACTCCATGAAACCCTCACATGCCCGCTGATTCTTTAGCCTAAATAGGGACCAGATGTGACAAAAAACTTCTAATAATTGAAGTTGAAGGTGTGCCACCACACTACAAATAACATATAGTTCTTTGTCTGTAATGCTGGTTCTGTCTAATAAGATAATTCGATTTTGGAAATTTCCACAATGGTGAAGCCAATCCTTACTGTTTTTGAGCCATACAAAATCGCCTGATATAAGTTTAACATCGTTTCCATGAAAGAATGCTACAAGTTTGTGATTGTTTGCCATGATTTCCTTGCAGGCATGTAGAGTTACATTCGGGTGGCTGAGATGCAGAGATGGCTTGTTCGCTGCGATTAACATGGGAACTTACCGCTGTGATGTGGACTTGTATCGCTTATTATGCTCACTTCCATCTATTATCTACTCCCTCCGTATCAAAATATAAGACTTTCTACCATTTATGATTTTGTGCTGATTCGTATTCACTCATTTACGAACCAGAACAAAATCATAAATGGTAGAAAGTTTTATATTTTGATACGGAGGGAGTATTTTCTAGACAGTTAGTCAGCTGGCATTATGACAGAATGAACTTCTCTATTTAAGTAGCACCTTTGAGTTGATTCTGTGCGTGCGCTAGTACTTTCCCTCTTGTCTTGAGATTGTTTCACGTGCATCAGGTGCGGAGAATCGGACATCAGATACCTGTTATATCCCATCTTGTGTGTTTCTTCTTGGTGAACATCTAGTTCCAAGTGATGAATGTTGAACCATTTTGCTTTTGTCGAGATTCAGGGAGGGATTGGATGAGTTCGCTAATATTTGAATATTCTTGTATGTCTTAAGCTGTTAAGAAAAAGTCACTTATTCCTCACAGAAAGAAGAAAACAATTTTTGCAGCCACGTGTAAGAGCCACACCCATGAACTGCATTTTCACAGGTTGCAGAAGATGCATGTGTTGATATAATGCTGTTTATAAATGGGATGCCATACCAGTGGGAAGTATGGTTTGTCGCTTGCTGTTTAGTGGTAGTATAAGAGACAAATTGCATGACGTGCTGTAAAGATGTAGGGACAGCGGAAGTACTTCCATGAATAAATTCTAAGCGCCTGGAGATGTGAAGTTTCTCTTTTTCGTTCGTCGTTCAAAACATGCACGCCATGCATAGTGAGAGAATTTTCCTCTCGAATCTGGCACGGTAGCATCATCTCGTTTGACAGGTTCGGCTAGATGTGCGAATTTTCCTGTAGGTTTTTTTTTTCTTTTTGCGAGAAATACTACATATAAGTTGTATATATATACATTTTTTTCACCGGTCTGGAGCCAGTTTTCCTCAATCTATTTGGTCAGATATGATGAATTGCCTATTTTCTTCTTTGCGAGGGAGATTTCACCGAGCGTTGGTGGGTGTATGGGACTCGGGAGGTTGATGTGCTCGGTCGCGGAGGTTGATGTGTTGAGAGTGGCGAGAGGTGAACAATATTTATAACGACAGCTGCCCACTCAGGGTACAGCTCATAATTTTTTTTGATGAGCAACGGGGTTACTTAGTTTGTATAAACACAGGCCGATCACGACGGGGCTATATTATAAGTTTGTCCATTTCTACTGTCAACACTCAACTAGTACTCAATTTTGCCAGCTTTGTTTTGCACCAAGCCACCTCGCGTCCTATTATTTTTGTTCATCATACAGCCTTATCAGTACGGTCAAAATTGAGCGTCACACACATAGGATTGGGAGACAGCAGGAATGTGGATGGTTGGCCCAATAAACAAGTCAGCACAATGTAGTGCTTCACTACTTGCACCAGTGACAAATCACAAGACACGGTGATATCATCGTTGTCTACCTTCTGTGCCTCCATCCAGACTGCTCAGCCCGGCGCCTCTCACACTGACGCGAACAGAGCGCCCGCTAGCTACATTTTTGCATCACCGACCATAGGAGCATGGGTAGGAGTAGGACGCCGGCGAGGGAGGACGGCGCCATCGCAGAGCGGGCCTGAAGTAGTCCTAATGAAAGTTTAACAAAAAAAAGCGAAAATGAAAAATACCCTCAACTTTGCACGGTGCATGTCTCTTTTGCTAGTCTCAACTTTGTTAAGAACAACAGACAAATTAGCTATGTGAAACAGATATCAGAATTCGGCCTAGACTACTGCTCCATGTCCTAACAGGCGACACCCCGACGTCCCTGTTGCACGTGACATCACATTTGATCACATCGATGCTTTAACCGTCCAAAGTGTTTCGGCAGCAATTAGGATGGTAGCGAACTGACCGCACTACAAAATCACCAATTGACAAGTTTGGCCGATGTAATCCCACCAAATTTAAAGCAAGCATGTATTTACTTTCCCAGTTCCAGCAATACAGGTTGAACATGACAATATTTATCTAGTTGACTGTTGGCAGCAGAAATGGGAAAATTTATAAGAACCCTGTCGAGACCGATATATGTAATTATAAAGGATGTTACCCCGTGGCTCATCAAGAAAATTATGAGCTGTACAACATCTTCTCATCTTTCACACCTTCTCCCATGCATTCACCACAGATTTGTACCTCTTGGACATTTCATCGAGCACGTTGTGGGCGTCGGCATTAATGACAGTGGAGGCAGCAGCTAACGTGGAGGATGCCTAGGAGAAACTATGTGGCCTATCATCATCTTCTTCCTCTTTAGCGACGGGCCACTGGCGATTGATTTGGGGAGTCGGTTCGTCGGCACCGTCGGGGAAGGACGAGGGAGATAGGGAAAGGAAGGGAGCTAGGTAGGCACCGATCCGAGGGGCTAGAAGTGCATGAATTCTTTTCAAGGGGCCAATACTTGGATTAAGTTTTGGAAAACGCCGTTTAGGTAGATTGAAACAATACTTAAAAAGCAAATAATATACACAAAGGAATGAAGCCAATTGGATAAACCAAAGATACTGCTAAAACTTAATATGCCAAATAGTTACAATGATTCCGTACATTTCCAGCATTGGGAACTGATAAATCCCTCCTCCTTTCTCCGGGCTTGGGACCGGCTATGCAACATAGGCGGAGTTACCTACACTAAAAAAAGCAAATACAAATCCTCACATGTATTCATACAATAAGCACACATTACAAACAATACATTGAAGAAAATTGAAATAAATTTTTTTTCTTCTTTTTTTTCTTTTTTTTCTTTTTTCTTTTTCTACTTTTTTCTGTGATTTTCACCATGGCTTAAAATTCTAACGTTTAACTCCTTTTGTGATCTTCTCCCAAAGAGTGCACCCATGGTCACATGACCATATTATGGTTTGGCAGGCTCTAGAAATTGATAACCTACAAAAGAAACAAGCAATTAGAAAGTAAGTGTGTGCAAAGATATTTGGGATAATACATTGTATGAAAGTGGAAGAACCATGTTCAAGACTACATAACAAGTAAAATCCGAAACGAGAGATAAGTGCATATTATACAACAGGAATATTAGCTATATTTTTTTAGTGAAACACTCAAGTGTGTGGACATACATGTACAGATTAAAGAAAAATACATGTAAAACAAAGAAAATTTAGATGCACATGTCGTGAACTTTAATAGGGTAGGTATGAGAATCTATGAAACAGGAGGGGTTTGCCTGTGCATACTAGTTTTTTTTTCCAAAGCAGGCAGGAGCACTGCCGATCAATTATAGGAGAAACAGAGAACAGAGGCGCAAGAACCTGAATCAAATGAGCCCTCAAGGGGCCTCGAATCTGAATGCGCACCGTCTGATGGAATCGCTCCGCGCGTCTTCCCCGCAGAAACAGATTCGCCCCCTCGTAATAGCGACAACGACACAGGTGCTGCATCCCCGTGAATCCCCAGGCCCTCATCGCATCCCAGCAGAATTCCTCTGGCCTCCGGCAGCCGCCCGTAACAGCTCCCCGGCAACTTGCTCCGCAGCACCCCCCACCAGCTCTCTCTAGCCCCGCACATCCCCACATGTCCCCAACATCAACATGGATTCATGGAGCAGCGCACCGTCGCCGCTCCTCCTTCGGCCACCGGAGAAGATGACTGTCACAGCGTATGCAGATCTGATTGTAGCGCCGCTGACCGGCCGTCCTTGGCAGCTTAGGCGCTATCCCCTTGCAGCTCCGCACCCCTTCCATGGTAGCTCCGATGACTGCCGCACTTGCTGGCGCCGCTTGCAGCACGCTCGCTTGCCGCGGGAAGCACCGTGGCCTGGCCTCATATCAGCGCCGCTTGTCGCTAGCAGCATGCCAGCATCTCAACTTGGCATCATCTCATCGCTGGCAGGTTTGAAGCACTAGAGGAGCCCGTCATCATGGGTTGTTAGGAGAGAGGGAGCCCGCATCATCTTAGCACTGGCGTTCGCCGTCTCGTGGCGCCGGTTCACAGCACCGGAGGAGCCCACATCATGGGGATGTGTGGGCGGAGCCCGGAGGCAGGAGAAGGCGATGGGACCGCAGCACCGAGTACAACCTCCAAACCTCTTGCAACGCCGGCGAGATCGGTATCCGAGAAGAGCACGTGCGACGGTGCGAGAGCGGCCGTGGCCCGAGCCGATTTTGGTGGCGATGCTATGCGTCCATGTGGAGACGATGGAGAATAGAAAAAGAAAAAGCGGAGAAGGTGCGTCGGTGAGAAGATAAGGTGGTAGGTGGGGTCGTGGCCTAAAGCAAATGTATATGCCTGATCAATGGCCCATAAAAGAACGCAATTCGCAGGCAGTTAATAACATGAAACCAAATTAATAAAAATACCAGTTAATGATTATACCTTGCATCATCATGGCCACGCAGTTGGGCAGTTAAACGACAACAGCATAGAATGTTATATCCAGATCTTCGCCATCATGTTGCCTGGATTGGTGAAGCCCGGGCAACCACAGTGAGGAGATCTCACACATATCCTCGGCCAGAAACAGCTGCTGCAGACTGCCCAGCTCCTCAACACGCCTCAGGTTTGGACAACTGTATATACCTAGCTGTTGCACTTGAGGAAGGTTTGAGACCCTCTCCAGGCCTTCACATCCCACGATATATAATTCAGAGAGGAACGGGAGTTCCTCCACCACCTTCACGCAACTTGCTCTTTCTATAAAGAGCCGTTTCAAGCTGGTGGCCTCCTGTCCAAGCTGTCGCGGGAGAGCTCTCAGCTTGGGGCAGCCGACAATCGCCAACCCCATCAAGCGTGGCAGCAGCTGCAACCTTGGAGACGGGGCTTCCTTTTTTTGTATCTCAGCAGATATGTCCTCTTCCCATTCCGTAGCTGTTGTTGATGATGCGCCTTCCTCTTCAACAAAGGACCACTCCTCCAAATTGGGCATATCCAAGAAGTACAACGTCTCGAGCTTGGGGAAAGCAACAACTACATCCCTGGATATAGGATTAGCGCCCTTGCAGCCCAAAAATTCGAGTCCAATCTTCGTAACTAAGGCTGCTTGATGATTTTTAGATATTTTAGATTGGGTAGCTGCCCGATTGATGGTAGATGCAAACAAGAGTTGCAGTATTCGAGTACTAAATATTGAAGTGAACATAGATTGGTAGTACCAAGCCAGGTGGGAAACCTACGGCCAAAGAACCCATAAATTGCTAGATGTTCTAGGTTGTGTGGAGGGATTAGCTGCTCAAAGACCTTCTCAATATTGCTAATGGCGTCTTCTGAATATGGTCCATCTGTACGTTCGGTGCAGCACAGATTCAAAACTTTGAGATGTTTTTTGTCTGTTAGCAACGAATCTGTACTGAAGGATTTGAACGTTCCAATTTAACCATATCAAGCTTTCTTAGGTTTGAGAGATGTTTAGCTCTTCCAACTTCCATCCATCTTGTGTTTTGCCATTACCACCTCCACCACCAATGGAAATCCATCCAAGTCATTGAGAAATTCCAATCTGCCTATCCCATTTGACACCTGATTTATTGGTGTATTTTTGAGACCAAGACGCCGTAAATTGGACAGCTGGTGATCGCCAAAGGAAGGTTGTGCAATGCTTTACATCGCGACAAATTCAGCATCTGAAGGTTCATGAGAGAGCCGATGGACTCTGGAAGATTAGATATGTCCGTCCCATCAAGATCAAGTAGACGTAGATGGATCAAATTTCCTACATATTCAGGGATGCTCTTTACAAGTGAGTCACTCAGGCTCAAAACTCGGATATATGGAAATCTCTTAAAAATGTTTCATCAACACTCCATGGCTTCTGATCAGTGCGGAAAGTCCTCACTTTAAATTCCCACTTATCCATGCTAGGTAACACTGCAATATCCTTCTTAGTGACAGCAGTAAAGCGTCGCAGTTTTGATATATGACATCCCCTAATGATTCAGGATCTCCAGTGAAGCATTCTTCCCTTGATATATAACAAGCAAGCTGCCTTAAGAGGTCATGCATTTTGCAGGTCCTATGGTCAACATAATTACCAACTGGTTGTAGGAGATTCCGCTGTATTAGTTCATAGTAGTACTCTTCTGCTATGTCTTCCAGTAGTTGGCCTTGCTGCTCCTCTATAAAGCCTTCAGCAACCCATTCAATAACAAGATCATTACGGTGCATAACCACATCTTCAGCATACAGAGCACAATTAAGAAAACACTGCTTTAGATGACTTGGTAGGTCATCGTAACTCAAATACAAAGCACCTCTGAGCTCGGTAGGAAGATTGCCAACAGACCAAGCGCTTCTCTCCATAAATTTTCTCCACCATTCTTGTTTTCTCTTTAGTTGCTAGAACACTGGCAGTAACCTTGATTGCGAGGGGAAGTCCGTAACATTTGTTACGGACAATATCCAAACCTATATTCCGAAGGTTCCCCACATCTTTTTCTTCATTGAGGTTCATACTCTTCCAAAGCAGCTCCCATCCTACATCTGCTGACATCAGATCAACTCTATGCACATCTTCGACCCCAATTGCATGTGCAACTGTATCATGTCGAGTGGTAACTAGAATTACTCCTGTTGCAGCAGCATGGAGTGGAATTCTCAGCAGATTGGTCCACACCTCAGGCTGCCAAACATCATCTAGCACAAGGAAGAAAGTTTTATCTCAACAGCGGCTGCAAGCTTGCTGCTAAGCTCTCCAACAGTTTCATCTTGCTCATGGTGTACTGAAAATTTCGAAGAACTTCTTTCAAGAGCAACTTCAGAGTACTCCTGAGAAACACAGATCCATGCTTTTTTGCTAAAGGCTCCTTGTAGTTTTTGTTGTTATATATTTTTTGTGCTAGAGTTGTCTTCCCAATCCCTCCTGTTCCAACAATACCAACCTTGTACACCTTCTTTTCCTTATGTGCAAGCACCAGTTCAACCAATCTTTTGCAAGCATGTAAAGTTTCCTTTCCGACAAGATTAGGCTCCACAAGGTGGCTAGTTCTAATATGCTTCACAGTCGGAACTTCTGGTTTAGGTTGCATATTCTGAAGCATTAAAACACGTTCACCAAACTTTGAAATCTTCTCAAGTTCAGCATTGAAGTCTCTTATTTGAACACCAATTTTGCGGCGCTTCTGAACGGTAGGAATGCAAGTGAAAAACGAAAAGCCACCACATCTAGTTGACTTTGTTGATGATGAAGGACGGTCAGTTAGAAGTTTGCCTCCTTCAGATCTTGCCAAGTCAATAATATCATCAGCATAATACATAGCATCTCTCAGCTCACCAAGCCACTTGTTAACTGATGTCTCTTCTGTCCTCCTTTGCTCAGCATCATGAAGTAAGCATTGTATATGAGTCATTGTTCGCTGCAATTCTTTGAGGTCTTCTTTTACCCCTAGAACGAGAGCAACCTCCTCTGTAATGATACCTTCCAACTTTTTCGCACATGATTTAACAAGATAATCTAGAAGGCTTGCCATCTGAAAAACTTGAAGAGGGCGTCCCACCAAAAAAGTATGACACACGACTTATCCAGCAGGGTGGGAACTAGCAGGCTGCCAAAACATGCACAACATGTGATACGATTGTTACAATATTAGGCAAGGTTGAAACAAGTATACACAAGTATAGCCGGTAAAAAAAAGTGTGAGAGATATTGCTGGATCGATTTTCAAACAAAATTAGCACAATGGAGCTATATATAGGACTCCAATAATTGCTTTACTGCACCCTATAGTTTTGCACAGCATGTATATTTGTGGATATTCAGAACACTGGTGACCACCACAATACTTACACTACATACTGGAGAGTAGAGAGCGAGTAGCTAACAAGTACAGAAATCAAGCTTGATTACAGTTCATGCCGCTGACGAGCTAATACAGCATGGAATAAATTTAAGAGGTGACGTTTTCCAGTCAGGGTTACATGCGAAATTCACAAGTACAAGAGTAAATTTCCCAAAGCGAAATGTATTTCGTATAAAATGTCACAAACCTCCAGATTTAAGAATCACTTTCTCATAGCTACAGATGTAAGAATTAACACGGTTCAGAGGATGTCTATACAACTAGAATGGCTCATATTTAGCGTTGAAGAAGAAGCACTGAATAAAAGCCATGAGAATTCGAGACAGTACCTGACAGGGTTAACTGATAAGCCACCGATCATTGTACCACTGGGCAGTGGCGGCGCTTGAACAAAAATCTCTTCGCGGGGGAGAAGCTGCACAATAACACGTAATCTTATGGGAAACCTTCAGATTTAAGACTGAACCGCTCGTATTGATTGTACACATGCCCGTTAATGAATTAAGACGGTTCAGATTATGGCTACAACTATAATGGTTCTTACTTAGCGGAGAAGAAGAACCACTGAATAAAAGGCATGAGAATTAGGGACAGTACCTGACAGGGTGAACTGATAAGCCACCGATCATAGCAGAGCTGAGGAGGTCTCACATATGGAGAAGCAGAAAAGAGATAAGAAGGTGTATGCCAATGGAGAAGCCCGGCTTGCTTGTCACCCTCACACTGTCGCTTCTTAATTTCCTGTCCACATAACCAGTCTTTGGCTTTTAAGTTGCTACGACTGATCAACGAAGACCGGGTAGCTCAGCCAGGCTCATCCACTCGTCTCACTGCAAGTTGCTCGAGCACAGCATATGAGCCTCTTTTTTCTTCCGCAACAGCGACAGATGCCGTGTTGAATAAAATGCATCTTCATCTCGGATCCATTCCAGGAGCTTGGACTGGAACGCGTGTCGCTGCAATTTTTCAGATAATACTACCATAGTATGTATTTCAATATCCTTCCACAAATTATCCCCACGATACGCATCCAACATGAGCAGAGCGAACGACCCAAAATCAAGCAAATAAGGCCAACGGCGGGCACCAGACGCGGAGGGGGGCAAAGCCCGGCGGAGCCACCCACCTTCAGTCGTGACCCCGCTATCGGCGCTCGAGAAGAAGAGCAGAGGAGAAAGACGACGCAGGTAGAGAAAGGGTGCAAGTGGCGGCGGTGGGCGGTGGGCAGCGGGCGGCGGCGCACTGGTGGGGATTTTATCCACACGGCGGGTGCAGCGGCTCGCCCGCTACTAGACAGGGGAAGAAAAGAAAGAAATTTATGAAATCTTTAAAAATGTGTCTACGGGGTATGACAACGAATAACATACCAAAAGCAAGCGATAGAAAAATACTAGCTTATTAAACAATTGTGGTTTTACGTATATGGATACATATTCATATGATTAACAGATCAGCTAAGTTCATGAAATATATTCACATTTTTGGGGCTGCATAAAATTATCAAATATGTGGCTCTAAAAAGAGTTTTTTTTTGTTTTTATCCCACATTTTTATTTTTATGTAGATCACAGAGAACAATATATGTTGGCGAAACTTGGGTTGTACCACTAGTACAGAACGACACATTGGAAACGGGTCAAAAACCCCATCGAAAACGGAAAAAGGGTCCGTGTCCCCGTCCCCGTGGCTGATGTGAAGGCCCTCATCGGTAACGGAGTCAGAACACCGTTTCCGATGAGGTCTCCATTTGGCAACGGTTGCGTGCAGACCTCCGTTGACTTAGTTTTCCTTCATGTGATACGGAGTTTGCCATCCACCCGTTTGCACTAAGCATTTCTCATATTTCGGTTACGAGATGGCACGTTTACATATGATTTCATTCATATCACAATGTAACATTTACATTTCCATCACAATTTCACCTTTATATTTGCATCACAAGACATGACAAACATAAGAGGTAAAACGATAACAAATTTCATCTATACTAAGCCTATCATGTCAAAGGACGAAAGGAATATATGATTTCTTCCCTACATCTTTTTCCACAATCCTCGCAGTTGTCACTCTAGCAATCTCTTAAGGATGTTGAAGCTTTGTACCCTATACATTCGTAAATAGAGTTACACGTTAAATACATATGCTAAAACAAATACACTGTGAATTTAAGCAAACTGAAACGATATCTTACCTATGTCATGTCTTGAGGTGGCTCTAATTGATGAACCGGAGCAGCCAACACACGGCTTGTCAACAAGATATTGCGATGTCAGTAGCTTCATAGTATGCCTGACAGCGATCATACTTTCCATGGAGGCCACCACCGGCTCTGGATTTTTTATGCAGTGTCACTGAAATCTAATCTAATATGTCACCGATGTGACATTTCGGCGACACTGTATAAAACACTCTTACTTAAAAAAGTATTTTATGCAGTGTACCAAAACGTCACAATATCGACGGTGGATATGTATGGTGGAGTTTGAAAGAGAACAGCTTGATATCCCTAAATGTAAATAAGGATTTGTTTTAGTTCTGACACTACTAGATAAAACGAACAATTTAACAAGTATACAGTGTGTACTGACCTGTGTATATAATTGGAGGACATAATGGAAAAGTTAACAAACACTACTGCCTTGAGTAGTGTTCGTTGTTTTTTCTGTGTCTTCGACTTTTTTATGCAGTGTCACCGAAATAGACTCCTGTTTTCACATGGACTAGTTAGCTAAACTACAACCGGTTGCAAGTGCACAATAGGCAAGTTAACTATATCAAGAAATTAGAAATTATCTAGTTAGAACTACCGGATGTGAACTGAACTACTATAAACAAGTTAGCTAAACTACAACCAGTTGCAACTTCACAATAGGCAAGTTAACTACATCAATAAATTATATAGATCGAACTACTGGATGTGAACTGAGCTGCTCTAGATCACATGCACAATAGGCAAGTTAGCTACATCAAAGAATGGATCTGATACCTTCTTCACTTCGCCGTTCGGTCGATCTAGCAGATCCGAAAGTGGTGGAGGCAGAGGAGGCAGAGCGACGACCTCGCCGTGTCGGGGGAGATGGCGAAGACCTCACCGTGTCGGGGGAGATGGGGAAAACCTCGCCGTGATAGCCGTCGTCTGGGCGGAGACGGCACCGCCACGGCGCCGGCGATGGCCGTAACGCCAGGAGCCGCCGCCTCGAACAGATCTAGCATACTGGGACAGTGAGGAAAAGTATGAGTGTTAGATTTTGCTCTGTACGCCCATATATATAGGTAAAACATAGAAAACAAGTCTTTAGAAGGACCGTTTTCTTTGTGTTTCTTCCACTGAGGAGTAGGGCCTACGCGCCCACTCTGTGGAATTTCTTCTACTCTCTGTAATAATATTTTCCTAATATCTACTATATGGAGAAAACCACTTAGGATACTTATATTAATATTAGTGATTACTTCTTGTTTTTCTTGCGCCCTGCTTCCGCGCAATCCTCCTCCTTCTCACGGCCTCGCTTGTTGGGGGCCATCGGAGGTGGTGGTGGTGGTGGCGGCAGCATATCAGAGGCGGTGGCGGCGGCTTTCTTCTCCGTCGCCGGGGTTCTTCCCTTCTTCGGGACCGGCGCCTCCGCCTCGTCCTCCTCGTCATCGTCCTTCTCCTCCTCCTTCTCCTTCTCCTCTTCGGTTGACTCGTCATCGGAATCAACCTTCGGACGGCCCAACATCAAGGTGGGATCATGGAAGTTGGCGTATTCGTCGTCGCTCGTCTCCGGCGACGGTCCTTCAACGGACTCGCCGCTGACGGGGGGACTGTCCCGCAGCGACGCAGTGTGCTCCTGTGTGTCGTTGCTGCGAGACATCTTTGCTAATCAGTAGGAGGGAGCGAGCGAGAGAGATAGAGAGCAGATTATGTGGCGTCTTGAGCTAGCAAGGATTGGGGTTTTTAAGGAGTAGTGGGCGGTGCCACTACGCCATGGCATTTACTCACCTCGCTTCGAATTCCAGGAATTTGGAACGCGACCACATTGGAAACGGACACAGAAAAATGACCGTTGCCATAGAAGCACATATCGGAAACGGAGGCACGTCGGAAATCATTGCCAATAATATGGGTAACGGAGTTAATACTTCCTCCGTTACCTATGTTGAAGGGCCAGCCGCGGCCCAGGCCTGTTTTGTACGCACCGGCCGCGCGGAAAGCGCGATTCTCCGTCGCCTAACTACTGCCGTTTTCATAGAGGGGTATCCGATGTGTCGTTCTGTACTAGTGTACATAGCAGACATGTGTATGTACTTGTCGATATTTAAAACTTGGTTTACAAAAAAAAACGCTCTGGTGAGCTCGGGAGGCAATTGAACTTTTTTAGTATTTTAGCCATACTATGTTATATGTTTCACCTAAAAAAAAATTGTTGTTTGTTACATCAATCCACATATATTAAAAAACACTACATGTAATACAACTAAAAAGAGAGTGTATGAAAATAGTCAAGATTGAGCACACCTCTTCAAAGCTAGCATCCCGAACCGTATGACCAAAAATATGACCCCCTCCCCCACTCGACCTTACCATCCCGAACCATATGAGCAAGCAAGATCATCCACTAGTATACACAGTCACTAGAAGTATAACTTAAGATGTTCCTCGACGGGCCCATTCATGTTCTCAGCTCAGCTCATCCAAATGACGTACCACACCAGGACATATGTCAGACGAGTCGTCGAGTCGAGACCACATACATGTACAACCCCATTACAAGTCAATGTTGTATTTGTTTTATAACATTGAATATAATATATGAAGACTTTTGATACTCAAACTGTTTTCTGGCCGCGCCTGTGATTGATTTCCTATTCCACATACTTTGCACGGTTTGAAGGTGAAGACACAACCAAACACCCGGGTGGTATATATGTACTGCTCATCAACAAATTTATCTCTCTCGAACCGAAAACAGAAACTGGTTAACAAACTAATCGCTGTGTTTGCTCTTTCCCATCACTAATCTCCAGCTACAACTGCATTCAATATGCAAAAATTCAAGGCAGTTGGAAATGGCTCTGGACTGTGATCAGAAACCAAATGCAATAAATCTGCCTTGGACCATCTTTTCTGGTAACTTTTTGGACGTACAAATACCAAGAGAAAAGTTGGCTTCCATATATAAGAACACAAAGGTGCTAAGTGGCCATTGCGAGAGGGACACGCTCAAAGAGAAGGTGCTAGCTAGTTTCGTGTGTCTAAATGGATCATAGCTACTCAGAGGCATATTATTGGATTGGTAGGCGACAGGAATGAAGATATCTAGCTCAAAGGCAAC